>HG995251.1:1255000-2505000 GCA_905332985.1 Mimas tiliae
GACCATCCCCTGGGAGTGGGGGGATGAAAGGTCAAACGGCTGAATAAGTTTAAGTGTTTGTGTTGACATGAAGCTTATTAAAGTAGGATTAATAGTGGATAAAGATGTTTATTTGGGGATAAGAAAGCTACGGTGGCGGGGAGTGGAACAAACTAACGAGACGAGGTCGCAGGTTTGAGACCAGAAGGCCAATTCTCGTAATTTTAAATGTTCAAAATATCATTCCGGTCTAGTCTCAGCGTCAAGAAAGTTGCAAATGGCATACTCTTAAACCAATAATCAACGTCAAATGCACCTAGCATTAGCAGTAGCATTATACCGTTTTGGCTTCAGTCAACTTTTATTGGGTAGAATTGGCCTACCGGTTATATAGAAGCTTAAACGAAACGTGCAGGTCGCTGCAAAATTAAAGTATGTAAAGTCTGAGTCTTCCTTATAAACATTAAAACAACAGAAAGTGCAAAAAACGAGCAGAAGTAATCTATTTAGATCCAAAATGTTGTCATGTTTACAGATCATCAACATTTTAGTGACACTAGAAAATATTCGGAGACATTTGGAAGAATCTCGCAAATGAACTCGTAATGTTCAGATGTTTAAAACATTTTTATACAAGACAGTTTTCATTGCTACGACTTTCTTACATTAAGTTGATTAAAATTTTATTTGAATAATGATCTAATTTCATTTCTGTGAGTTGGGTTTTTTATTTGACGTTTGAATCGATGTAAGCCTTTCCAACAAGGTCAGAAAAAAGATAAGGAATAAAGGCCTTTCTTTACTCCTGACCTTTTTAGAGTTCCATACCCAAAGTGTCTGAGTGTTCTCTATATTTTTAACCGACTTCAAAAAAGGAGGAGGTTCTCAATTCGACTGTTTTTGTTATGTTTGTTACCTCAGAACTTTCGACTGGGTGAACCGATTTGATGATACTTTTTTTATTTGACAGGCGTGTATAGTGTGAATAGTGTTCTCATACGTGTGTATGCCATCCTTACTCAGATAACTTAAAAAATGAACATATTTAAAAATTGTTATTTACATCTGAATTTCTGTGTGTATTGAAGAGGACGGGGGCGCAGCACGTTTGATGTACGTGGACGTCGCAACATGCTATCTTGCTCTGGCTCGCAAATAATCGCTCTTGCGGGGGTAATCAATCGAAATACGGGTTACCAACAATAAAATAATTAAAGTATAAATAATAAATATGATTATTTTTATAGTCTCATTTTCATATGAGAGTTATTTCATTACGTTTGAATATAGTTTCTGATATCACAGTCAAAAACCCCAACAGGGTTTTGTTTGTTACATATTGTATATTTGTATGTATAGCCACGCATAACTCCCCCAAATGTGAACCGAGTTTGGATGATTCTTTTTTTATTTGACAGGCGTGTATAGTGTGTATAGTGTTCTCATACGTGTGTGGATTGGACTGGCTTTGGTATCGGAGGCCACATAGTAACACTACAAACACGGAACATCTCAATATCCACCGGCACTCTATACGAAATTCATTCATGATTTGAAGGCAATAATTTTGCTTTTTATTTGCTTAATACTGCTGGATCCTAAATTAAATATTTAGGTAATTTACAATTACAAATCTTTCCAACTTTATATTTGATTAGCGGCTTAAACACAGTCTAGCATGTATAGAGGCACACCAGAAGGCCAATTCTCGTAATTTTAAACGTTCAAAATATCATTCTGATCTAGTCTCAG
The DNA here is from genome assembly GCA_905332985.1 of Mimas tiliae. Classification (NCBI taxonomy): domain Eukaryota; kingdom Metazoa; phylum Arthropoda; class Insecta; order Lepidoptera; family Sphingidae; genus Mimas; species Mimas tiliae. The sequence continues at coordinate 1,256,732 of HG995251.1, forward strand.
CGTCAAGAAAGTTGCAAATGGCATTCTCTTAAACCAATAATCAACGTCAAATGTGAACATAAATCGTAATGAGATTGAATGTAGAATAAAAGTTGACTGAAGCCAAAACGGTATAATGCTACTGCTAATGCTAGGTGTATTTGACGTTGATTATTGGTTTAAGAGAATGCCATTTCCAACTTTCTTGACGCTGAGATTAGATCGGAATGGTAATAATAATACTACACCCAACAGTCACACACATAGTCCTGACCCCACACTAGGTAAACCTGTGTCGTGGGTATCAGGAACTACGAGGGACTTGCGGTCCCACAACACCCAGACCCGAGACCAATATTTGTGGTTCACACAAACATTTGTCTCGGTGTGGGAATCGAACCCACGGCCTCTCGCTTCGCAGCCGACTACTCGCCCGCTGCGCCACGGAGCTGTCAATTTTAAACGTTTAAAATTACGAGAATTGCCCTTCAGACTTCTTCAATATTGAACAATTCTAGCTTACAGGAGTTACAGTGGCGGGTGTGTGGGCGGAAACGACTCTTTTAGAACAAAAACCCAGTGATATCATTTACGCGAAAATCTTGGGTTTTAACAGCTAAAACATTATCTATTCAGTAAATACACTGACTACCCTTTAGATAATTTCTCGTTTTATGTGCCTCATTCTTAGTAAAGCTCTGCGTGGGATGTGTTAAATGAATTCTGTCATCTTCCAACGATATAACTTGTTTATAAACAATATTATTATCTTATAAACGTACCGACGAATAATTATTTACTTATAGAAAGGTGTAGGTAAATTTAAGCAATGTATAGTGTACGATATAAGTATTTCATCCCCCATAGTACCAAATCCGATTGCATTACTAGGATATAATTATAGAATTTTCATAATCATCGAATGTGTAACAAGCCCATTACCTCCTTTCATTTCAATTTTCTATCGACGAAAATGCTCGATGCTCAATTCGAGGCGTATATAGAGTATGTAACAAAAAACCTGTTGGCCCTTTTTGGGTCGTGAATATAGGCATATTGACAGCTTAATAAAAATAGTTAAATAAAAAAAATAATAAACAAAAGCGAGATATTATCCTTACTCAGATAACTTAAAAAATGAACATATACAAAAATTGTTATTTACATCTGAATTTCTGTGTGTATTGAAGAGGACGGGGACGCAGCACGTTTGATGTACGTAGACGTCGCAACGTGCTATCTTGCTCTAGCTCGCAAGTCATCGCTTTTGCGGGGTTATCATCGCTTTTGTGAACCGAGTTTGGATGATTATTTTTTCATTCGAAAGTCCTATTTTAATTTCAAGAAGAAATTCCACCTCTGAGGGGGTGAAATCAGGCATGATAGATTCAAACTTTATCCTTAATGCACCGATATTGACAACTTTTTCACTAAAAATAGTGAAATAAAATGTTGTTAACAATAATAAAATTGACAAAATACGCTAAAAAGCTACAAATAAAGTAAGCAATTTTGTATCGTACGCAGACTCCGCCAATTGTGGACTTATTTGAATGATTATGTTTCATTTGAAAGAGTATAGCTCCAAGTTGGTCCCATTTTAACTTCAAGGAGAAATTCCATCCCTGAGGGCAAATTTGTTAATTTTTATTTTTAGCATTTTAGTTTTTTTGCGTCGGTTTTATTTTTGTTAAAAAAACTATTAGCGTATTTTTAGCGAAATATATGACGAATATTGAATCTTTCATCCCCGATTTCACCTCTTTCGAAATTTCGGCGAAATTTGTTCTTGAAATTAAAATGGGATTGTCTGTATAAAATAAAAAATGACCAAAATTGGGGACCTACGAGGCATACGAGGGACTTAGTTACCTTGTAAGTGCGAAAAAAACTAGCACTATTCCGTCAGAATATTATTTAAAAGGGCTGAGGTTACTAAAACGTGACAAAATACGGGACCTTGGTGTAGTTTATGATTCAAAACTTCACTTCGATGATCACATTGAGAGTGTGGGGAAAAAAGCTTCCCAATCTCTTGGGTTTGTCATGCGGTCTGCTACCTGCTTTAAAGAGGTTAAAACTTTTAAAATATTGTACTGTACTTTTGTACAGAGTATATTAGAATACGGGTCACAGGTTTGGAATCCGAGATACCAGAAATACATAGAGAGGATAGAAAACATTCAAAAAAGGTTCCTTAAATATGTTTGTTACAAAACTAACTACAAATACGTGAGTGATGACTATTTAAAACTTTGTGCCAAATTCCACCTCCTTCCCCTGTATGAACGACGTGAAATAGCAGATGTCTTATACATCCTCAAAATTATTAAGAACTCGATTGACAGTCCTGAATTATTAACCAAGATTAAATTCAATATACCTATTAAAACTACACGCCATTTTTCACCCCAACTTACCTCACGTATCATCTTACTACAGGCCAAACACTTTCATCTGGCGAGCAAGTAGGACCCTAAATATAGTATGTAAATCGCACGACTTTGATATCTTTGATGCTAACTTGGTGACAGTGAGGAGAGTGCTGAGTCGCGAATTTTTCTCAAAACTTTGATATTTAATATTAACTTGTACACTTTAATTGCCTCATCAACGTAGATCTGTGCAGAATTTAAGTAATTTTTTGTTACTTCTGAGTTATCATTATTTAGTGTTGCTTAGTCTTTGATATCCAGATACGTTATAGTATTGTTACTTATACTTACTAAAGTTTAATCGTGAGGACCTTAAATTGGCTATATGTTACTTATTACCTTTATTCTTATTATATTGTAATGCTGTTGGTACTCCAATAAATAAATAAATAAAACGAAGCTTGTTGATCCATAAAATTCCCTTGTTTCACTTCGCCACGCCTTAGCTTCATTTGTTTGTATGTTTAACAAAGGCATGAGGGCGTATGCGCAAAATATCTACTATATAACAGACGCAATTAAGAACTGTCGAAACTTTTAAGACACGTGTCAGAAGAATTTGTTTATTTTTGTCACAAAATGTAATTTTGCCTTAAATACCTACCTCTTTTATATAATAGGACATAGTTATGCAAAAACTTTCCAACCCACAGCAAGTTCAAATTGACATATTGATTTTATTTTGCTAAATTTATTAAGATAATATAAAGTTTCTGAGTGGTAGAGCCACGCTGTAGACAATTTTGTCTACAGCATGAATGGGCTGGCTCGTCCGGGTCAATACTACAGAAAACCGGTGTAAAGTAGCAGCTTGCTACGGTGAGTGAGATATCCGGAGGCCCAAATTCCCCTGCCCAATCCCTTACTTATCCCTTTCCTTTAAGGTCGGCAACGCATTATTTAATAATATAATATTTATTAATGGCATTATTTTAGTATTGTGGGCGTACATGGGCGGTGGAGATCACTTACCATCTGGTGACCCACTTGCTCGTTTGCCGGCCTATACTATATAAAACAAAGTATTTTATTGCAATATGATTTTTTACGATTTTGCAAAAAGTAACGAAAATCACATTAATTGCGTAACTACGTCCAATTATTGTTCATGTAGTAATAATAAAATGTATATTCGCGCATATGCCTCTAAGGAATGATGCTCCAGATCTTCAACAGACTTTCTAAGATAAATCACCGAGCTGCTTAAGTTGTAATTCAGTGAAAAAATGTGGGCAATTCTCTTTACAATTGCGCTGCTACGCGAACAATGTAGGTACGTAGCTTGAGTAGCAATTTTCCAAACAATCACACAAAGTGCTTTGGGGTTAGTGGTGTTCTGTGTTTGGATTCGATTTTGTTGGCCGAAATCTCAAATTGGTATTAAGAAATAATTACTTTAATAAGATTTAGTTATCTATTTTTGATATAAAATAATTAATTAGTTCCATTTTCATTTCCAAACTTTTTGTGTAACATTAAAAATATTTATAATTAAATCAATCAAGTTTTTTATTTTAATATCACACTTCCTACAATCAAAATATTGTTTCTGTCCCTGTATTAAAAAAATCACCCCCGAGCACCCTCTCTGACAGTCGACTTTAATTTTTCATCTTGATAAAGTGATATCATTTATATTTTCGGTATTCGCGCAGCCGAAAATCACCACATCCCTAGAGTTTGTCGGAAACGTGAAATGGAAGCGTTTAGTCAAAGTAGTGTTGCGAGTTTAAGACGAAGCTCCGAAACTGAGTGTTGCCCACTAACTCAAGCTGATTTATTGTCCTATAGAGTTATTAAACTACTATAGCTTGGGACATTTGAGTGGTGGCCTGCAAACGACCAAGATACCATAATCACAATACCAGAAGCATCATGGGCGCGTTGCTGATCAGTAAAGGGATGATTGAGGCATTGGAAGGGACGGGGATTTGGGCTTCCAGATATCTCACTCACCGTACGAAACGTAGCAGCAAGAATATCGTTTACATCGCTTTTCTGTGAGACAATGGTAACAACCCAGTCAAGCCGGCTCATTCGTGCTGTAGAACAGCTCTTCAGCGTGGTAATTTTTTCGAAGTGAAATCTTCTATAAGGGCGTTGAGCACTTTTTGGGTGAACAAAAATCATGGAAATCGCGTCATCGTCACCGAACGCTTTCCATGAGCTATATATACAACGTGTTACAGAAAGGTGTGGTCATATTTTAGGGTCATTACACACTCCTTATAGTAAGTACCTATGTGCCGGATCATTACAAACCAAGACATCCTAAAATATCACGTTAATTTTAATCACTCGGTGATTAAGATCGATGAGATTGATGATATCACTATTAATTGTTATGAATGACACTCACTTTTTTTACGTAATTCTACGGACATACGTACGTAACTTGTAATTTATAATAAAAACACCTGAAAGAGACTGTTTGCTAAAGATGATATAGGTACCATCCGCTGAAGTATTTTAAAGATTTCTTTGTCGGGTCTTCCATCTATGAATTTGGCTTAATACAGTCGACGATCCTCTTAAAAGTTGTTATCAGTTGCACCAACACAAAATACCAATACATAATACTTGTTTTTAGTCAAATACAACATATTATTGATAAGATTGATGACATCACTATTAATTATTATGAACGACACTCACTTTATAATAAACTTGAATAAGATGTACGTAATTCTACGGACATACGTACGTAACTTGTAACTTAAACACATATGAACACCTGAAAGACATTGTGTGCTGAAGACAATATAGGTACCATCCTTAAGCAGCATTAAAGAAGTATTTTAAATAATAAATAATAATAATAATAATAATACACCCAACAGTCACACACATAGTCCTGACCCCACACTAGGTAAACCTGTGTTGTGGGTATCAGGAACTACGAGGGACTTGCGGTCCCACAACACCCAGACCCGAGACCAATATTTGTGGTTCACACAAACATTTGTCTCGGTGTGGGAATCGAACCCACGGCCTCTCGCTTCGCAGCCGACTAGTCGCCCGCTGCGCCACGGAGCTGTCAACTTCATTCTCGGGTCGTTCATCTATGAAATTGGCTTAATACAGTCGACGATCCTCTTAAAAGCTGTTATCAGTTGCACCAACACAAAATACCAATACATAATATTTGTTTTTAGTCAAATACAACATATTTTTTGAACTCGTAAACATAATCATACTTTATAAAATCAGAACTTATCGAACTGACTGCGTCAAATAAATATTGACATTTGACAACTGTTTATTGTTTTTTTAATTATAAAATAATTAAATGAAAGGAGGTCTAGGAGTTTTGGCGGGAATTCTGACAGTGCAGTGTCTCTCTTGTTTTAATTATTTCCTAAACTGGTTTAAACTTGTGTTTGTTCTATAAAAGTGGTGTGGTTTTGTGCAATAATCATTAACGCTGATGAATAGTGTATGGAAACATTGAAATAAGTGAATTTAGGTGATTAGGGTATTTCAAGGTTATTGTCGACCTTGTGCTTTCGATTCGCTTGAAGAAAGTCGTCTCAGAAGCATTGAACTGAAAGGAATTAACACCAAAACTCTAACAAGACCTTGAAATCAGCCACACCCCCGTTTCATCGTTATTGGAATATAAGAAAAGAATATAACTAATGACTTGGCAGCATGGTCTCTGATCTTAGCCGGTTCCTTAAGGAACAAACAAAAAAAAAAAAGAAAGGAGGTCTATTGTATCATTGTTTATCTTTTGGTGTTGTCCAAAGTTGAAAGTCGATATCGACATGTTACTCATTCGATAAAAAGAAAGTTCTCTAATTATTGTCCTAGCAATGCAATCGGATTTGGTACTATGGGAGATAAAATACTTATACCCTACACTATACATTGCTTAAATTTGCCCGCCCCTTTCTATAACACGTTGTATATACTGGGTATATATGTACATAGATATACCTCCGTGCGTTATTAGTATACATTATATATATACAAAGAGTATGTCTCTCTACATATAAATAAATAAAATAAACACACCCAACACACATAGTCCTGACCCCACACTAGGTTAACCTGTATCGTGGGTATCAGGAACTACGAGGAACGTGCGGTCCCACAACACCCAGACCCGAAACAAATATTTGTGGATCACACACATTTGTCTCGGTGCGGGAAGAACCCACGGCCTCTCGCTTCAAAGCCATCTCAACAACTGCGCCACGGAGGCTATCGACGGAAAGATTTCGCTTGTAGTATTTACGACCGGCCGCCTGCCTGTCATCAACTCCTCTGGGGGGAAACACCTATTATTTATTATAAATTGTTGGAATAAATTACTTTTGTCGCAAGCCATTGTGCCACTAGTCGCCCGTTGTGAACGTGGGCGTTCTTTATTAAATTTTGCCATGACATTGAAGCTACACTCAACGATTCAAAGAGATTAAATCCCAAGATGGTATATTTATTTTTAGATGTCGTAAATACATCTGAAATGCTGGGTAATTGATTCATTTTTATACTCTAATGAATTGTGAAAAGACCTCCATTGTGTTCAGGCGATTCGTTATTTAGTGTTGTAGACACTTTTGTCTACAGCATGTATGGGCCGGCTCGTCCGGGTCATTACCACTGTCTCACAGAAAACCGGCGTAAAGTAACAGCTTGCTGCTGCGTTTCGTACGGTGAGTGAGATATCCGGAGGCCCAAAACCCGTCTCCTTCCCAATTCCTTAATTATCCCTTTCCTTTAAGGTCGGCAACGCACCCATGATTCTTTTGGTATAGTGAGCGTACATGGGCGGTGGAGATCACTTACCATCAGGTGACCCACTTGCTCGTTTGCTGGCCTATGCCATAAAAAAAGCACCAGTGTGTAAGCACAGTTATGTTCCAGTTTGAAGGACATTAAAGCCAGTGAAGTTACTGGGCGTTATGGAACTAAACATTATATGCCTCAGAGTGACGAGCGCAGTCCAATGGCACGCTTTGTATTCAAGAAGTTCTTTGTATTGTCGCGTTACTTCTGTTTATGGGCAGGGGTGGTGCTTACCATTAGACGAGCGACCAGCTCGTTTCGTCATTCAAGCTAATAAAATCAATACATTCGTATAACTGACTGAGTGTGACTGCCTCGGTGGCGCAGTTGTAATGTGTACGCGTTACGACTGAGGCTAATGCTGTGGTCTCGGGTTCGATCCCCAGGTCGGGTAAAAGTGTCACTGGGTTTTTCTGTTACGAAATGCTCAGTATCAGCCCGGAGTCTTGAATTGTGCCCGGTATGGCGAAAGACTCGACCCCTATCACATCATGGGACAGAAATAAGCTCGGCGAAACATGAGTATAGTACTTATTGCACCTCTGCGTACCCTATTGGGGAAAACGCGTGAGCTTATATTTGAGTATCATACTACCAAATTGTACGTATGAATACAACAGCAAACAGCTTCAGAGGAAAGTAGGGTTGCCAGATGGACGTGAATTATTTAGATTATAGTCTAGTGTTGCTACCGTTTATGGGCAGGCGTCGCGCTTACCATCAGGCGAGCGACCAGCGTTTCATTTTACAGGCTAATAAAAAAAAGACCAGAAATTTTATATCTGTTTCCGACAAGATACAAAAAAACTGACAAACATATTCTCGTAAAGTTCTATACAGTTTTAGCGCCTGTTTCACCACTTTTGAGTAAGCTCTACTTACCATATTAAATGTGTCACGTTAAAATAATAAGTCTTTACCAAATACTTTAATGTATACTACTAGACAAACAAGCAGCGTTTTGAATTTTTATAAATTGTACCACTAAGTTGCGGTCAATTGACCGTAACTCCATATTACCATCTCGCTTACTCTCAACTTGAATCCCTCTCGCGCTCTCTGTCTGTGAGCTGTCAACCTCCCGCGTTATGTGACGCAATTTTACTTCTAAACAGCCCGTTTAATAGTATACATTAAAATCTTTGGTCTTTACCTATGAAATTGCTGTTCTGTACAAAAAAAGTTAAAGTATATATTTCCATTTTTATTATTTCTATTAATCAAAGTAACCACCCATGCTATCGATGCATCTTTGCCAGCGCAGTGGTAATTTATCGATGACCTTCTTAAAGAAATAGGCTGGACGGGAGGCAACAAATTCTTCAATGGCATTTTGTACTGCCTTTTCGATATTGATTGCATTCCACCTAAAAGTTGTCCAAACTATGGAAAAAGTAGAAGTTTGTAGGTGCAAGGTCTGGTGAGTTCAGCAGATGACGGAGAGCTTCCAACTTTCCAATCATTGTATTCTAATCGAGAACCTCTCACATCTGCAGCCAGCTTCGGTCAATTCTAGTAAATAAGTTGTATAAAAATTTATGATTTATCTTCTTCCACATGCCCTTATCCTACTCGCTGTGGGGTCAGCGCAAAATGTTTTTAACACATGTTACAGAAAGATTTGGCTTGTAGATCTTACGACCGGCCGCCTGCCTGACGTCAACTATTATACAATTAAAGGTGTTACAGAAATATGTGGTTATACTTGAGGATCGTAATATATACCTGACAGTTGTTAATGTACAGGAATATTATCTTATCAAAATCTAGACATGATAAATTATTTCGCTTATTTCACTTGTGTATTAAGATCGATTGCATTATTATAAATTAATTGCATCGCCTCTGCGCGTCTGTAATAGTAACGGCTTCATTCGTATCAGCTGTTTATCATTTAGTGTTGTCCTATATTGCAAGGCAAATATCGATCTTTTACTCATTCGATAAAAATAAATACACCCAACAGTCACACAAATAGTCCACCCCACACTAGGTTAACCTGTGTCGTGTGTATCAGGAACTATGAGGGACTTGCGGTCCCACAACACCCAGACCCAATATTTGTGAATCACACAAATATTTGTCTCGGTGCGGGTACTCGCCCGCTGCGCCACGGAGGCTGTCTCATCATGGGACGGAGATACGCTCGGCGAAATGTGGGTGTACTGGTTACACCTTCACCTCTTCGGGGATTACAGGCGTGAGTGCGTATGTATATGTATTGTTTATTATAATTATTATTATTTAAAAATAAAATAATACAGAGATTATCATAAGTTTTAGGATATAAAGCTATAAAGTCATAGTGCTACGTCATAATCGTGGTGCGACTATGTAGTACCGCTAGTACCTACTTGTGACACTCGCTGTCTGGCAACCCTAGACGAAGGCTACACACGTGCTTCAAACACCGGTGGAATTCCGACGTGAATTGAAATTCGTACAAAATGAACAAATTCTCGGAAGGTTTTCTCCCACATAAAGGATTTATTAAAGCTTCGTCTGAAACAAGTTTAATTAACGTATTTCCATATTCAATATCGATTGAGCATTTCGAATAGCTTTTGTTTGATGTGATGTTTAGTTTATAGAGTTACATTTTTCACTTATCTATAGCTTTGACAAAGAATACTATTATTACAAAGCTTCGATATCAGTATAACTACTTAGTAGCAAAAGGTAATAAAGTTCAAACGTTGGAGAGGCTATTTATGATAAACGTGGTATTATAATAATATAATAATTCTAGCCCTGTATTATACACGTCCCACTGCTGGGCACGGGCCTCCTCTACTGAATGAGAGGAGTTACGCCTTAGTCCACCACGCTGACCTAATGCGGATTGGTAGACTTCACATTCCTTCGAAATTCTTATTGAGAACTTCTCAAGTATGCAGGTTTCCTCACGATGTTTCCTTCACCGTTAAGGCAAGTGTATGCTCCTTGGGCTGGTTTTGAACCTGCGACATTCGTCTCGACAGTCCATACCAGTCCCCACTAAGCAATCACTATTAGTTAATGCGGTACTGCTAAATAATTAAGAAGTTATTGAGGACTGTTTCATACTAACACCTATTTTTGGACACTGTACTATAACTACTTGACAGCACTTGAAACACTGGAAGGTTTTTGAGTGGTAGAGCCACGCTGTAGACACTTGTCTACAGCATGTATGGGCCGGTCGTCCGGGTCATAACCACTGTCTCACAGAAAACTGGCGTAAAGTAGCAGCTTGCTGCTGCGTTTCGTACGGTGAGTGAGATATCCGGAGAGGTTCAAACCCCCTCCCCTTCCCAATCCCTTAATTATCCCTTTCCTGTAAGGCCGGCAACGCACCCATGATTCTTTTGGTATTGTGGGCGTACATGGGCGGTGGAGATCACTTACCATCAGGTGACCCACTTGCTCGTTTGCCGGCCTATACTATAAAAAAAGGTTCAATTTCAAATTCTAAGGGTTCAATTTCCAATTACAATTACAATTTGCGGTTGTGTCCGGTATGACGATATGCTCGCCCCCTACTACATCTTTCTTTCTGTCTGGCGTTTTTCTTTTCTTTTAGACCTGCCATTATTAATTATGTGGCACATTGAAAACTTGTTGTGTGTAAATAGTCTATTACATTTTTTTTTCTTTTCTCTTAAACCTATTTTTCATTTATTACAGAATCCTATTTTATTGTTATTTCTTATTATACATTATCGTAGTTATCATTATTACCTATGTACATTACTCTTTATTATATTTAAGGTGTTTTACATTTCTAAATATTAAATCACTTAAAAAAAAACATTTAAAAATATAAAAATATCACCCTCCAATGGCGAGGCCTAAGACCCAAGCCACCGGCGGTTAGGGCCCTAGTGAGAGGAACCTCCTTACAATGCGTGCCGTGTCCAATAATACAGCCTTCTGCATCTGACTTTTGACCCAACTACCAATTAAGAGCCTCTGAAGATGTTGGTCGAGACTCTTCGGTATCAACCCATGGACGGAAACGACTATCGGGACAATGATTGTCGAGTCAACATCTCACATGTTAGTAACCTCGTATGCCAGATCTAGGTATTTGGACATTTTATCTTTTTCGGCTTTTACGAGGTTCTCGAGGTTTTATTACCTATAATTATTATGAAATCTGTTTGACGTTCAATATAATCTGCACCCTTTTTGAATTCAGTTACATCAGAAAATATTATAAATCGCTAGGTCGAACAAATCTACTCAAAAACTGTGATGCCCAAACATTATGCTGGATGCTTATTGTATTTTACTGAGTGTCAAATCTGGAGACCCCTTATGCTCCAAAGAGTTCGATAATCCGACCTTTACGGGTCTTGCGTTTGATTCGCGACATAACCAATATTCAGTCTGTCAGAAATTCTATCGGTTGGTTGGAAACTATTAATTCAGCTGTATATTGATATCGCTTTCTTGATATTGAAGAGCATAACATGTGTACTGTAAACCGAGAGCCTTAAGATCAAATCAAAAGATCAAACAGAGCGAGAACCGGTTTGCTAAGATTATTTCTGCCGCCAAGAAGCAGCGTATAAGCACTGTTGTGTTCCGGTTTGAAGGAAATTGAAGCAAAAAAAATAATTGAAGCTATTAAATTATTGGGCCTTATGAGACTTAGCATCTTTTGTATCGGTGTGACGAGCGCAGTCCAGTGCATACGCCCTCATGCATTTGTCAAACATACAAACAAATGAAGCTAAGGCGTGGCCAAGTGAAACAAGGGAAATGTATGTAATGTATTTTATGAGTGGTAGAGCCACGCTGTAGACAGTTTTGTCTACAGCAAAAAATACACACGTAATTGTTCAAGTTTTCACTTCTGTGCACTCCCGGAGTGCCACTATTTTTTTTTTATTAGTCATTTAGCCGTATCATCGTTCACATTAAGCGTAGCAAGTACGTAAGACAGCCACAGAATGTAGGTGCGTTGAAATCTCACAAATGCGCACAATGTAATTGTCACTTTATCGCAATTTTTGTAAATCTGTTTAGCAAATCTAACTTCACTGACATGTAAAAACCGCACTTTACTATCTTGGTATAAAGTTCAAATTCATTAAACAATGTTTAATCTTGAGCATTGGTTGAATATTTTTAGAACCCGTATTGGGCATGTCCCAGACAATTTTTATGACGCCTAACACCCTTAAATAGTGCTCTGGTTACAATAAATGTACTAACTTCAAGGAGACCTTCAATATTTAGTTTATCTATTGTTAGCGTATTCTTAATATTGGTATATTGAGGGTGTCTGAGAAAGCAACGTTGGGTACACTGTAATAATAATGATGTGATATATTTGTGGAAGGGTAGTTAAATGGTATAAAAGAGGTTGTCGATATAACTGGAGGTCTTTTGCCTGCAGTCAGTCAGTTCACTAAGATCAGTGCTCAGTCGATAGTCCAAATGTTCATTACGCGGTAGCTATGCTGGTTTACAATACAGTTCTAGTTGTTTGAGTTATAATTAGAGAACGGTCTATAGAGAATCCTAACATGGGTTTGTGGTCTGTAAAGCAGTGATATTGTAAATGTAACCAATAAACTATGAGTTAAAGTGATTACTGTCGTTTGGTATGAATAAGAGAATACTCGTCTCACGTAACTTCTAGCACTATATAAAAATAATCCAAGCCCTGTATTATATTAAGTATACATTCGGAAAAATCTTTATTAATAATAACTACAGTAGGGACTTTGGGTTTTAAATTCAGTATAAAAAATATTTGATCACCCAGCGTCAACATTACGATTTAAGTATACGTCAATATGAAGATACGCTTCAATAACAACTGATGATGTTGGGTGACCATTACAAATTATTTTAAGTTATTATTAAATATAATTGAATTTAATGTCTAATCAGGTACATTAAAAATGAGCCTAAAAATGTTTTTGATATAAATTCACTTAAGAATTATAATTCGCTTACGACTTTCAGTAACAACAGGCTTCCCAAGTGAGGTGACAAATAAAGAAGAAAATAAAACAATCGCATATTTTACAAACAACATACCCTGAGGCCTTGTTTATGTGATGCTGTTATAGCATACGTTTTCAGTAGCTCAAGCCACAAACACACGTGTTCACAATGAAACAGATCACGCTGTCGCAGTCGTGCCGTTAAAGCATACACTATTAATTATACAACGTGTAATAGAAAAGTGTAGGTAAATTCAAGCGATGTAAAGTGTACGACAAAGTATTTGATTACCCTCATTGTACCAAATCTGGAGCGTATATTATAAGCACGTCCCACTGCTTGGCACGGGCCTCCTATACTGATGAGAAGGGTTAGGCCTTATTCCATCACGCTGGCCTAATGCGGGTTGGCAAACTTAAAACACCTTCAACATTCTGATGGGAGAACCTTTTTTTATCCTAGCTCGGCAAAGTGACTACGCTACACCTGATGGTAAGTGTAGCGCAATCCAAAAAAACTGTCGACCAACGACAGACGATGTGTCTATCGTAGGTCGGCAAAATTATGTCAGCCTGCCTAATTGCTTCATCACACTCCGTTTAAAGGACCCCATATTATAGGAAGGAGGGAACAAGTGTGCCCGTAAACTATTCCACAGCTTGATGGTCCGGCAGAAGTAAGATTTTGCGAACTTTTTAGTTCTAGCCGAGATGGAGGAGACCACGAAGCTGTGGTTCCGTAAGCCAGCACGCGTGGTTCTGTTAAGAAAAGGTGAGGTTGGGATAAGGTCAAACAATTCTTCAGAGCATTCACCGTGATACAGACTATAAAAAACACTAAGTGAGGCAATGTCCCTACGCAATTGCAGCGGCTCTAAATACCTCTTAGGTATGCAGCAATGTTTCCTTAGCCAACAAAGCTACTTTTTTTTCTTGTAACAACTAATACACACTTTGAAAACTTGAAATCGAACTTGTGACATCCATCTAGTCTGCTCCATTCCCCGATAAGCTGTCGGCGCTAATACACAACACAAAAGTAAAACAATAACAAACCTCCAAAATCCTAAAAACAGCTGATTTACTTCCAACCCACAACATGTTTAGATAGGGCCGACGCAATCCATATTATTCCCTTCACTGAGCCAGTGCTGAATCCAGCCGAATTTACTTTAGCCCCCCGACTTCCGATCAAATCACTAATAACAAAAGGGTCCGTGTAGCCGTAATCAGGTGAAACTCTGTACACGAAGTAATGATATACGTACGGGAGGCTATTGTGCACACTTTCTTTTTTTTGGTAGGCAAATGAGCACAGATGTCACTTTTATAGCATAGGCCGGCAAACGAGCAAGTGGGTCACCTGATGGTAAGTTATCTCCACCGCCCCTGTACGCGCACAATACCAAAAGAATTAGAGGCGCGTTGCCGACCTTAAAGGAAAGGGATACTTAAGGGATTGGGAAGGGGAGGGGGATTTGGGCCTCCGGATATCTCACTCACGGTACGAAACGCAGCAACAAGCTAATACTTTACGTCGGTTTTCCGTGATACAGTGGTAACGATCCGGACGAGCTGTCCCATTCATGCTATAGATAAAAGTGACTACAGCGTGGCTCTACCACTCATAAAGTGGTATTGGGATTTTCTATTACGAAATAATCAGTATCAGCCCGGAGTCTGGAATTTGTGCCCGGTATGGCGATAGTCTCGTCCCCTATCACATAAGGGATGGAGATACGCTCGGCAAAATGTGGGTATACTGGTTAATACTCTGCCTACCCCTTCGGGGATTACAGGCGTGAATGCGTATGTAAACAGATAGACTCTCGCATACGAGAAGCGTACCACCTAGTAAAATTTGACACTCGTGTATTTCCAAAATTCGCAAACAAAATTACTCATCGGATATCACGGGGGTCAACCGCGACCCCGACCCACGCCGGGTCAGGTGAGGTCCACACGATTCATTTGCATATTTTTCAAACAGCTTCATTTTAATTTCGGGAGACTTAATTAGGGACACTGCGAGACGGCCAGATTTACTTTCAGCACACTGATAAGGGTTTCCAGTTACACAAGTGAATTAAATTGTGTAATTAATATCTGTCAGGGAGATTCGGATGGTGAAATGAAAAATGAGTTTGGACTATAAGAGCAATGACCTTACAATGTCTGTGATGTTAGATGTATTTTCACTGCAAATATTGTTTTTTAATTGAATACAGAGGGGCTAACACGGAAACTTGCGAAAAGTTATTCGAGCTGTCATCGACAACAATTTCTATGATATTTTGGTACAGCGCCTCTATCGTACGTAAAAGAAACTAATATATATGTAATATAGACCAATGATATATAAGGAATTATCTATCGAGCCCTCGATACCTTTACATTACGATTTCGATAGTTTTCCGTGCTAGCCCCTCAGATTTTACTGAATGAATAGACATTGTGTCACAATATAAGGAAATAAAGGGTGAGAGCGCGATTGAATCATTTTTTTTATAGCATAGGCCGGTAAACAAGCAATTGATCTTTGCCAGTGACATTGACATTTTTCATCTCACTAAACTTTCACAAATTATCAAAACTTGTAAAGTATCACTAACAGAAAAGCTTTAAATTAAAATTATTGTTATTATTGTTATAATAATTACTATTAAAATTAAATATTATTAATCACTGTTTAATAATTGTATTTATTGTTTAACTAGCTGTACCGCGCGGTTTCACCCGCAACATCTTGATAGGGTTCAAATAGTGTGGGTGACATAAGAAGAATGTTAAAAAGTATATTAAAAACCTAGAACCCGATTGCAGCGCCATCTGCCGGGCTGATTTGTGAATCTAAACCATCCAGGGCGCCACCCAAACGCATACAAAAAAAATCATTCAAATCGGTCCAGCCGTTTAGTTGGAGTTCAGTGACATACACACGTACAATAGAATCTTTATATATAATATAATTCTTTTCTCGGGTTCTTACTATCAATTATATAGGACACGGACAGCCTCCGTGGCGCAGCGGGTGAGTAGCCGGTTGCGAAGCGTGAGGCCGTGGTTTCGATTCCCGCACCTAGACAAATGTTTGTCTGATTCACAAATATTTGTCTCGGGTCTGGGTGTTGTGGGACCGCAAGTCCCTCTTAGTTCTGGATACCCACGATACAGGTTTACCTAGTGTGGGGTCAGGACTATGTGTGTGACTGTTGGGTGTATTTATTTATTTATATGTTGCGGGTGAAACCGCGCTGGACAGCTAGATATATATATAAAGATATTGCATGCGTGTTTTGTATGTTGTATACACCTGTAGATAGTAATTTAGCACTTTGTTTCCTCTGTACTTTCATATGAGTATAGTACTATAGATACTATAGATAGATACGACTCAGTTGATGGTGTGTCTTTTAGCAATAAATAAATAAATAAATAAAAAAGTGGGTCAAGTGATCGTAAATTATATCCACTGCCCACGTCCGCCTACAATACCAATAGAATCATGGGCGATATGTCGAACTTCATTTAGATCTATCACGGCAAGTAAAAGAAAAGTGATATTATTCATATAACATATCATTCGGTAAATTCGTGGTTACTAACCACTTAAATAATAACTAATACTTCAACGCGATACGATCATAAAAATAATTATAAACAAGAAAAGAAATAATTATGCCGTGATAACGTATACTACCTTAAAAGTTTCTCGTCACGGAAACGAAACGAGATTTTGATAAAGAAATTAGGTCAACATTTTAAGAATGCATAAATTATAAACAAAATGGCGACAGCCTAGCGGGGAGTGGAACGGACGTGAAGGAGGTCATGTAATATCCACCAGAGCACACACCTCTAACTTTTCGACGATAAACGCAAATTCATTGTCAATAAAATTATCGCTTGCATATCGGCAAAGAAAATAACAAAGTTTAACAAAACTTAGAAACCGACTTCAATCTTTAGTGATAGTTACAGCAATAGCATGCAAATTCCAATACAACACAATCGCGACGAGTGTACTGTTGTCCGTTGAAGAGTTTCATCTTTCTCTAGGAAGGTAAGGTAGGATCTTTCGTAGGAAAGCTAATCTCAATGTACGAAATCATTTCCCACCATACGTCTTAATTGTAAACTAATCTGCTAAGTGAAGAGGTTCCTAATTAACACAGCTGTGTACGTTGGTAACATGATAAGTGAAACACTTGTAGACTCTGCGTTAATAGTGATGCTATAGAGAAATCGGAGATCGCTGCTGGCTCGAACGCGACTAGCGATCGATTCAGATGCTGACTTGTATTTGGTATTCAAGTTTTCTTTAATTTAATAGCTGATAGATTAATAATTCATACGCACTCACGCCTGTAATCCCCGAAGGGGTAGGCAGAGGTGTAACCAGTACACCCACATTTCGCCGACCGTATTTCCGTCCCTTATGTGATAGGGGGCGAGCCTATCGCCATACCGGGCATAAATTCCGGACTCCGGGCTGATACTGAGCATTTCGTAATAGAAAAACCCAATACCACTTTACCCGACCTGGGGATCGAACCCGAGACCTCAGCGTCAGCCTCAATCGTAACGCGTACGCATTACAGCTGCGCCACCGAGGCGTTGAAAGATTAATAATTCCAGATTTATAATTCGATTCAGATTGTAGCTTGTAAATATAGACGTTGTTAATCGATCACGCTTTAATGACTGAATGGATTGGAATGTTTGGTATAATATCATGACCTGGATTTTTAGGCTAATTTTTATCTTGGAAATAGACATACAAGTTAGGACTTTATAATTCAAAATGTGGTATTGCTACCTTTAATGGATAGGCGTAGCGTGGATAGTTTTGAGTGACTTTTGAGTAAAAAGCATTGTATACAAAAACCGTGACCTCGAAAAATTTTCAAGAGATTCAGAGTCAATCCAGGGACCCGGTCCGGGCAATAAAGACCCATTCAATCGCCGGCCGTCCTTAGGTCACTCCGTCTCCATTCGGAAAAGAGGTCGAATAATGAAGGCTCTCAGATATTCGTTCGCTCCATACTGATGTGATATTTCCTGAATTTAGGCCACCTGATGTTAGGGAGTCTGCATATTGACGTGTTTTTGTAATGGCATCCTATCATATCTTTATATATACAACGTGTTACAGAAAGGTGTGGTCATATTTTAGGGACATTACATACACCTTACAATTCGTACTTATGTACCGGATCTTTCAAAACCAAGACATCCTAAAATTTCAAGGTAATTTTAATTACTCGTTTATTTAGATCGATACGATTGATGACATCACTATTAATTATTATGAACGACACTAATTTTTTAATAAACTTAATTAAGATGTACGCAATTCTATGGACATACGTACGTAGCTTGTAATTTAAACACAAATTAGCACCTGAAGGAGACTGTGTGCTGAAGACGTATAGGTACCATCCTCTAGAAGCATTTTAAAGACTTCATTCTCGGGTCTTCCATCTATGAATTTGGCTTAATACAGTCGACGATCCTCTTAAAAGCTGTTATCAGTTGCACCAACACAAACCAATACATAATACTTGTTTTTAGTCATAACAATATATTTTTTGAACTCGTAATCATACTTCATAAAATCAGAAATTGAACTGACTGTGTCAAATAAATATTGTCATTTGACAACTGTTTAATGTTTTTTAATTATAAAATAATTAAATGAAAGGAGGTCTGAAGTATCACTATTTATCATTTAGTGTTGTCCAAAGTTGAAAATCGATATCGATATGTTACTCATTCGATAAAAAAGAAAATTCTATAATTATGTCCTAACAATGCAATCGGATTTGGTATTATCGAGTATAAAATACTTTTACCCTACACTATGCATTGTTTAAATTTGCCCGCCCCTTTCTATAGCACGTTGTATAATTCTACTGTACGTGTGTATGTCACTGAACTCCTCCTAAAAGGCTGGACCGATTTGAATGTTTTTTTTGTATGCGTTTGGGTGGCGCCCTGGATGGTTTAGATTCACAAATCAGCCCGGCAGATGGCGCTGCAATCGGGTTCTTACTATCAATTAAATGTTGCGGGTGGAACCACGCGGGACAGCTAATTTACTATATTATATAGGTCGTATTTTTCCATCACCAAGCCAATGTCTATTTTGAGGTAAGACAAGAGATCGCGACCTGCTCGTCTCGTCATTCAAGGTAATAAAAAAAAACTATGCACTACAAATTGATGTCAGATGTGTAAGCCCTCTCAAAACTACAATGTTGATGTGGCATAAATCTGAATGTATGACGGTAAAACATGTGTGGTCACCCAGTTTGCTGGACGCGGGCGGGTTATGAGAAATTTATCTTGAAGGTCGTCTAGCGACATATAACCCAGATAAAGTAGGGTTTTGACATTTCGAGCGGGAATCTGCTTACTATTATTCATTTTGTTAAAGTGTGGGATTTAAGCGACATTTGACAAATACTACTAATAAAAATGAGAAATTTTGGGTGTTTGTGAATTCGTATGTTTTTTTAATCAATTATGCCACCACAGAAAGATCTTTACCACCATTTCCACCAAAAAGTGTTGAAGTGAATCTCAAAAGGAGGAGGAGCACGACCGATGTCAATAAATGTGTCGATGCGACACTGAGGCGCGGCAAAAGGTTTCAAATGAAAAACACGACGAAAATCAACGACGCTATCAATATCAAGACACAATTACTTTATGAGACTTAACTTCTTGTATCTTGGAATAATGAGCGTAATGCAGTGCCAAGCAGTGTTCTGTAACTCAAAGCTCTCCGGATTCCGAATTCTCCGGAGCTGCTACTTTACACCGGTTTTCTGTGAGGCAGTGGTAACGACCCGGACGAGCCGGCCCATTCGTACTGTAGACACAAGTGTCTACTGCGTGGCTCTACCACTCACAATAATGTTACCTAATACTAAGAACACTAATTAGTTTTCGAATAAAAAAACCTGGTCAAGGACGAACAAACTCGCGCTTAATGGGTTTTGTACTCACACCATTAAATTTTTTGTACATTTTTATAACTTTTAAGATATCCATCATAATATAATAATAATAATAATACTAGCCCGGTATTATACATGTCCCACTGCTGGGCACGGGCCTCCTCTACAGAATGAGAAGGGTTAGGCCTTAGTCCACCACGCTGGCCTAATGCGTGTCGGCAGACTTCACATACCTTTGAAATTCTTATGGAGAACTTCTCAGGTATGCGGTTTCTTCACGATGTTTCCTTCACCGTTAAAGCAAGTGATAATTAACTAGTAATACACACATAACTTAGAAAAGTCAGAGGTGTATGCTCTTGGGGCTGGTTTTGAACCTGCGACTTTCGTCTCGTCAGTACATACCACTCCCCGCTGAGCTATCACATCTTCATAATAAAATATTCTGTGAAAATTTCGACCGATAACTATTACGGTACAAAAGCTCTTTCAATATAGATCAGACGAACAAACACGCAGACGACATATTCTTTGAAATACGGTTCCATTGCCACCCTGTGGGTACGGAACCATAAAAATGAATGTCGTTGATAAATGTAAATCTCTGAAACCCACAAAATAAACCAATTTCCTTGACGCGGGTAAGACCGATTCACCTTGACCTTGAGGCCTCTAAGGGTTGTTTGTCGTTACATCATAAGAATTTAGGGACCTGACGGGTTGTCATAACAAGATATAAAAATGTCGATCAGCTTAAAAAATAAACATGTGTTAGGGGGTATTCTCTTTTTATTTGTAAATTGAGGGTGTATAAGAAAATAGAGTTGGGTATATTGAAATAATAATGACGCGATATAGTAATGGACGGGTGTTGGAAGTTGGAACCCGTTTGCCAGTGCCTAGGGCTCAGCCACCAGTCTCCAGTTCCTAGTGATCAGTTGACAGTCGATAGAACAAGAGTTAATTACGCGGTAGCTCTGCCGGTTTACTATTCGGTCCTAGTTCGGTCTTATTTATAATTAAATAGGGAGCGGTCTCTAAAGAATCCTGACTTGAGGTTGTCTGTAAAGCGGCGACACTGTAAAAGTGACCAATAAACCATGAGTAGAACTAACATCCTTCGATTTGTGTTTAACACTCCTGTTACGTAAATAACACATGTTTATAACTGCCGTTTTTATAGCAGAGTTTGGGTGAGGAATAAGTGGGTCTTATTCCGCTCATCATCAAATAGCAATGGAAAGAAGCATGTTAAAAATTAGAAAAATACATAAAGTTCAGAGCCAAGACATTCGTCAAAAAACTAAACTCACCGATGCTCTTATGCACGCACTCTTACTAAAGTGGAGATGGGCCGGTCACATCTCACGATACACAGACAGAAGATGGACCATTGAAGCCACACGATGGAATGGACCAAAGGGGAAAAGGAATGTTGGTCGACAATTAAGACGGTGGGCTGATGACATTACACACGCCGCAGGAAACGACTGGATAAATTCAGGCAAGGACAGGGAGTCATGGAAAAGGATGGAGGAGGCCCTACCCAAACAGGGGTCCATATCTCATAAACAATATTAACAACACTGTAATGTATGATGAAAGTAAAGATATGGAATAAATGGCTTTATTATTATTATTATACCGCTCATGAACACCTACAATACCATAAGAATCATGGATGTGTTGCTGACTCTAAAGGAAACGAATGATGATTGAGAAGGGGTTTGGACCTCTGGTAGAATAAATACCAAGGTCAAGTATTGAACTTATAAATATTATTTCCCTTTAAAAAAATAAATGAGAAGTTCTTCATAAGAATTTCGAAGGCATGAGAAGTTTGCCAACCCGAATTAGGCCAGCGTAGTGGACTAAGGCTTAACTCCTCTCATTAAGTAGAGGAGGGCCGTGCCCAGCAGCTGGGCTTATATAATATAGGGCTAATATAAAATTATTGAAAAAAATGTGCAACGAGTACGACGAAATTAAAAATACTGTCGAATTTTTAAGGACACACAAATGAAAACGAGGAAAAATCTAAATTGAATATTTTTACAGGAAATTAAACACGTTTCCAAATTGGTTAGAAATTTTGGTAATAAAGTGAGGGTTATATGATTTGGCAATAGCGCGTTTAAAATACCGCACGTAATTTTTTAATTAAAATGTTATCACTCACGCACCTTAGAACCACATAAGTAAAGTCCCAAAATACACAAGGTCGTAGGTTCCTCGTATGCGAGAGGATTCTGGAGGAGTCTGTGTTGGTACCACCGCTTTATCTATTTTGGCGCCAAGCAGTAGTGTGTAAGCACTGTTGTGTTCCAGTTGGAAGGAAATTAAAGCCAGTGAAATTACTGGGCATTCTATACATCTTCTTTACATCTCATATCTCTGGGTGACGAGCGCAGTCCAATGCCATGCAGCGCTTTGTAATACAAAGTTCTGTGTGATGTTGCTTCTGTTTATGGGCAGGCTTTGCATCAGGCGAGCAATCTACTCGTCTCATCATCAAATAAAAACACCATACCGCACAGTAATTTGATTTGGTATTAGAATAGTCCCTCAAGAGTCATGAATAAATGAACTGCAAGCCGTGGGCGGAATACTTATAAATGCTAGATTGCTATTTAATTATTAGACAGTGTCGGTAACGCAGTGACTGCCTCGGTGGCGCAGTTGTAATGCATACGCGTTATGTCTGAGGCCGACGTTGAGGTCTCGGGTTTGATCCCCGGGTCGGGTAAAAGTGATATTGGATTTTTCTATTACGAAATGCCGAGTACCAGCCCGGAGTCTTGATTTGTGCCCGGTATGACGATAGGCACGCCCCCTGTCACATCGTGGGACGGAAATAAGCTCGGTGAAATGTGGATGTACTAGTTACACCTCTGGCTACCCCTACGAGGATTACAGGCGTGAGTGTAGTATGTATGTATGCTATTAATTAAGTTATAAACTCGTGAAGCTGAGAGTGGAACGCACTATAGAGATGAAGGTCGTGGGTTTGATCTGAACCACTAGAGTACTCGGCTCTGAGTTTTCATATTTGCGTATTTTAATTATCTTTTTGACTGTGAAAATATGGTAATGAAAGCTGCATACCTGAGAGCTCTCTAGAATTTTGAAGGTTTTTTATTATTAGCTAAATTACGAGACGAGATGGTAAGCGCCACGCCTGCTCATAAGCAGAAGCAACGCCACACAGAACTTTGAATAACAAAGCACTGCATGACATTGGACTGCGCTCGTCACCGCGAGACATAAGATGTTAAGTCTCATAATTACCAGTAATTTCACTGGCTTCAATGTCCTTCAAACCGGAACACAACAGTGCTTGAACACTGCTCCTTGGCGGCAGAAATAGACGGCGCGGTGTTACCAACCCAGACGGCGTCTCGCATACGAGGGATCTACCACCTTGTAAAGTGTAAGTGCAGCATAATAGATGCACCTCTGCCTACTCTTCGGAAATAGCGTGTGCTTGTGTATAATCCTAAATTTCCTCCACACTTCAGACCTCACGTCGATCATGATATTCGTGAAACAATCAAAATAACATAAAGCGAGTACTGAAGTGGGCCCGACGGACCGCCGCGGGTGTGTGGTAATTCTCAATGCAATTTGCGGCAGATTGATGCCGGAACGGGGGGGGGGGGGGGATAGCTCGTTTTGTTCATTTCACGGCACGTTTACGATACCACGGTTCGGCATCATGTGTTGTTTTGTAAGCGAATTCTGTTGTCAGTTGTAACCGCATGATGCGGTTTTGTGACTTCTAATTGAAAATTAAATGAAAATATTAATATTTATTGAATCCATAAAATGTTACACATCATTTTATGGACAGCCTCCGTGGCGCAGTGGGCGAGTAGCCGGCTGCGAAGCGTGAGCCCGGGGGTTCGATTCCCACACCGAGACAAATGTTTGTGTGACCCTCAAATATTTGTTCCTTCTGTTTATGGGCAGGCGTGACGTTTACCATCAGGCGACCGACCTGCTCGTTTTGTCACTCAATCTAATAATGACCTTGAATGTCGAGTTGAGAGGTCATGAATGTCCTTAAACAGAAGCAACAACAGACATAACTTTGAATGACAAAGCACTGCATGGCACTGGTCTGCGCTCGTCAACCGAGACATAAAATGTTAAATCCCATATTGCCCAGTGATTGAACTCGCTTCAATGTCCTTTAAACCGAAACAACAGTGCTTAAACACTGCTTGGTGTCAGAAATAGATGGCGCCGCGGTACCAACCCAGACGGCCTCTCGCATACGAGGGACCTACCACCTAGTGATTTTTTATATAATATGTAACATAAACCCTGTTGGGCGTTTTAACTGTGATATCAGACTCTTATACAAACGTAATGAAAAAACTCGCATACGACAATGAGACTATAAAAAAACATATTTATTTAAAAAATAATTATTATTTTATTGTTTGTGAAGCGTATTTCGATTGATTACCTCTGCAAGTGGGATGCATCGGAGCCAGAGCGAGATAGCAAGTTGCGGTGTCTACGTGCATCAAACACGCCGCGCCGCGTGCGCGCTCGGCTACGTCAGTACGTCACATGAGTCAGCTGTTCATCGCTTTTCAGATGAAAATAACATTTTTTAAATATGTTCATTTTTTTAAGCTACCTGTGTAGGGATAATATCTCGCTTATGTTCATTTTTTTTAACTTAACTAGTTTTATTAAGCTGTCAATATGCCTATCTTCACGACCTAGAAAGGGCCAACAGGGTTTTTGTTACATACTGTATAATATTAAGATAATCTTATGATTTAAGATGTCTTAGCCGAATGGTTGGTTAGTTCTGCATACAGACTGACACACTGCCCTGAAAACACGAGTAAAACCTGAAGTAATGAAATGTATGAAGCTGTGCACGAAATGGATATTAAAATGGTGAGCTGGTAGCTTGAATCTAATGGAATTGTGATTGCTTGGTTTTAGCCGTTTTTGTATTTTAAATTAAACTTTATTGTACACATGATATATTCATGCCTATAGCTTAGAATACTAATTATACATACATTTATACATACGCACTCACGCCTATAATCCTGGAAGGGGTAGGCAAAGGTGTAACCAGTACACCCTTTTTTCGCCAAGCGTATCTCCGTCCCTTGATGTCATAGGGGGCGAGCCTATCGCCATACCGGGCACAAATTCCAGACTCCGGGCTGATACTGACAACTTCGTAATAGGAAAACTCAATATAACTTTTTCTCCACCCGGGGATCGACCTCGAGACCGTCGGCCTCAGTCGTAATGCGTACGCATTACAACTGCGCTATCGAGGCAGACTGCCTATAAAATCACATATAGTCACGCGTCGTATTGAATACCCTCCGTTTTTTCCGTTGGTTAAAAAGACGCGCTCAAGGAATGGACCAATGGCCGTTCCCTATATTCTATCCATCGACAGATTTGCTTACTGTCAATAGTGTTTGACAGATCTTCCATACAAAATGTGTCAAAATTTTACTGCCGGTATGCAAATCTGTCGATAGACCGAATATTGGGAACAGCCGCGGTGGTACCTAACCATTCGTATATGAGAGACCTGCGACCTACATCATTTATTCCCTAAACACGATACATCGACTCTTCTTCAAACTTAAACGCATCATTCTAAGAAGTACCTTGATATTGATACATACGCACTCATACGCACTCACGCCTGTAATCCCCGAAGGGGTAGGCAGAGGTGTAACCAGTACACCCACATTTCGCCGAGCGTATTTCCGTCCCTTATGTGATAGGGAGCGAGCCTATCGGCATACCGGGCACAAATTCCAGACTCCGGGCTGATACTGAGCATTTCGTAATAGAAAAACCCAATACTACTTTAACCGACCCGGGGATCGAGCCCGAGACCTCAGCGTTGACCTCAATAGTAACGCGTACGGATTACAATTGCGGCACCGAGGCAGTCAGCAGTTTGATAGAGCTTGAGTAGAGCAGCTTGATATTGATCAAATATAAAATTTTAAAAGATCAATCCCCATCGGCTGACGTTAAAAATTGATTCTTCGAAAGGTTTGTGCCAAATATCTCGGGTCTGTAGAGCACTTTAATTTTGCTTGCTCTGCTCTGGAAGGTACTTGAGACTGTTAGAATTTTTGCTTGTTGTTGAAGTGATTTATACCACTTGTGAAGAGTGACCACTTGATGGTACAGTCAATGGCCCTGACAATGCAATGATATGTTGACTTCTTTCGGTTTTTTTTGCAATTACATTTTGGAGTGGTCATTAGGGTTTTTTTTTACAGACATTTCATCTAATAATAGTTTATAAAACACGATTTCAAAGAAAAACCAACTAAAAAATGAAAAATATATATATATATATATTTTTTTATTTATTTAATAGTAAAAACAGTTAACATTCATTTGTAAATGCTTGTGGTTGTTACACACACATATACACCACCACTCAAACCCAAACCACTCCACCCTACCCCATCAATGAAACTACCGTGTTTCTATCCCCCCCCCCCCCCCCCCCATGTAGCAGTCTCATAGATCGCGGTAATAAGGCAAATGTGAACGTTCGCGGAATTGTCATCGGTCCCTAATAAGTATGCCAAATTTCGACTACATCCGACGTTTTGAAGGGGGTCAAAGTTTTCGTTACATTGCACTGCCTTCAATGTCCCTACAAAACGACTTACAAACTGCTACTTGGCGGCAGAAATAGACAAGTGGTACATACCACCTAGATATCCAAAAGAAGTCATTCCGCGATAGTTTTGCGACATTTAACCGCTAAGCTATGTCTGGGCGTTCGTATGTCGATGCGTGAAAAATTTATCGTTCGAGAAATAAACCCGACGAAGGTCGTAAAGCGAGATTGCTCGGCAATAGTAACACAGTGTAACAAATAGTAGCTCAATTTCTTAGTAATTTACAGCCTACATTGTGAATTGTTGCCACGCCGTACTATCTATCTTACTTATTTTGTTCCTTTCGGACGTGTGAATGTGTGTCCGTACATTAGGGGAATTATATTGTCTTCTTTTTAACCGACTTCATAAAAGGAGGAGGTTATCAATTCGGCGCGTTTTGTTTATTTATTTTTTTACCTTTTTATGTATGTACATCGATATCTCCGCCAATTGTGGACTGATTTTGTTGGAAAAAAAATCACTCGATAGAGTTTAGATGCGATGTGGTCCCATATAAATTTGATTAAGATCTGATGACGGACTACGGAAAAAAAAAACTCCTCAACGGACAACAGTACACTCGTCGCGATTGTGTTATTGTATTGAAATTGACATGCTATTGCTTGAAGTCGGTTTCTAAGTTTTGTTAAACGTTATTTTATCTCAATTTTGCTTATACATAGTAGAACAGAGGTTTGAGAAGTTTTTAGGTCATTGGTAATAGGAAAGTACTTCTATGACAGCCTCCGTGGCGCAGCCGGCTGTGAAACAAGAGGCCGTGGTTTCGATTCCCGTACCTAGACATATGTTTGTGTGATCCACAAATATCGGTTTCGGGTCTGTTGAGGGACCGTAAGTCTCTTGTATTTCCTGATACTCACGACACAGGTTAACCTAGTGTGGAGTCAGGACTATGTGTATGACTGTTAGATGTATTTTATTATTGTTTATTTTATGCTCGAGTTAGATGAGTTCGGGTACCAAATAAAAAGTTACAATGGTTGATTAGCAATATGAAGAAAGAGTACGTACACCTGAATTCTTCTACTATTATCATCATCAAACGGAAATTTACTTATACCTCCGGGGTACAGATATATTAAGCTTATACAACGTGTTACAGAAAGGTGTGGTCAAATTAAAGCAACGTTTAGTGTACCATGTATTTGACAGCCTCCGTGGCGCAGTGGGCAAGTAGCCGGCTGCGAAGCGAGAAGCCGTGGGTTCGATTCCCACTCCGAGATAAATGTTTGTCTAATCCACAAATATTGGTTTCAGGTCTGGGTGTTTTGGGACCGCAAGTCCCTCGTAGTTCCTGATACCCTCGATACAGGTTAACCTAATGTGGGGTCAGGACTATGTGTGTGACTGTTGGGTGTATTTATTATTATTTATTTATTTCATCTCCAGTAGTGCCAAATCTGATTGCATTGCTAGGACATAAAAGCATTTTCTTTTTTATTGCATGAGTCACAGGTCGATATTCGACTTGCAATTTAGGACAACACTAAATGATGAACAGCTGATGCGATGAACAATTTAGGTAAAGCAAATAACATAGGTACAGTGATATAATCGATCGTAATAAATGATGGTTAAATTCGCACGATGTTTTAAAAGCCTATATTTTGATAAGATCTCGTACTTGAACCCTCACTGTTGGGATATATAATGACTCTGAAATATGACCACACCTTTCTGTAACACATTGTATATAATTTAATATTAAAAACACTATCTAAAATAATTCCAAATACACAGGCTCGAAGTTTATCATTCCCGAAATAGAATAACAGTTATGTTTACACAATCCCTGGGTACACAAAGCACCTGATATTCAATGGAAATTGTTCCAAAAATAGACACCAAAATGATAAATATTGGTTTTCTGAAAATCTGTTAACAGTAGCCAATCAGATTGTATAGTTATTTTTTTAGGTAAGTTCCCCATATGCGAGGCCATTTAGTTTGGTACCACCGCTCTATTTCTAGCGCCAAGCAGCAATCGGTAAGCACTCTTGTGTTTCGATTTGAAGGGCATTGTAGCCAATGAAATGATTTCTTAGGTTTACGCGAATATTACACATTGAAATTTCAATAGAGAAGATGGTTGGAAGCTTGCACAAGCCTGGGATCCAATTATACATTTAATTAAATCGGAACCCAAAAGACCAAGTGCCAGACCTCAAGATACCGTGAGCTCTTTCTGCGTAGATCAAATGATAATTTGATGATTTAATAATTTAATGATGATTTCTTTAGTGTCAACTAACTTTTTTAAATAATTAAAAATAAATGTATAATTTTAAAATGAAGGTAGCCATTGTAACATTAACTTTTCGAGACGACCTACACCTCAGTCTCTCCCGTGACCACGAAGGCTGAAAAGCTTTCGAAACGTCGGGACTAAAATAAAAATTAAACCGCGATAAAATCCGTATAAACTAGTTTTATTTCAATGCCAATGAAATGAATGGACATTATGAGACTTATGTCTCAGGATGATGAACTCAGTCCAATACCATGTAGGTACTGTTTTATAATTCAAAGTTCTTGGTTGATGTTTGCGTTAAGGTCGAATGGCAGCACTAGTCCGGGAAATTAAATTGAATTTAGGTGTTTTGAAAACTGCAGCTCAATCCTTCGTTTAAATATTATGGATTAAGAGCAACGCTGGAGTTTGTTGCTCGTTCTTCTCGAGCGAAACAGCATTCCGAACTAGCGGTAGAATTTTGACGGAATCTAAATAATGTATAACATTTTATGGATTCAATAAATATTTTTAATTTTGTATTCGTAATATTTTTGCGCAAATAATTACCGAATGAATGAAAACTATAAATATTTCTTCTAATTAAATTCTCATTTGATGTCCAAAATTACTAATCAGAGAAAAAAATAAGTTCCTGGACATTAATTAAACAATTTTAACACATATTTAATTGAAGCATCGAGCTGTAATTTTCAAAAAAACAAAATTAAAATGTATTTCGCGGGTTAGTGCTTATATTCCACCTCAATGGGCAGGCATGGCGGTTACCATTACGCAATAAGTCAATCAGACTAATAAAAACATAGAGATCTGTTGGTACTCCTTAGGTATAAACCCTATATGTTAGTAGCAACAGTTACACCCATGCAAAGGCAATTCTAAGTAATTCCAAGAGAACGCAGTAATTCGCCCACTAAGTACTACTTTACTGTAACAGGTTGTAAGGTTTAATGTCGTGCGATGTCTAATACCCTCGTGTCGTAACGAGCAGTGATTTCTACACGACATGCTGTTACTCGAACGATAATAGCCTCCTGCAATTATTGTTTACTAGCCTTTGCTCGCGGCTCCGCCCGCGTTAACGACCTTTTCCGGTATAAAAAGTAGCCTATGTTACTCAGTGATAATGTAGCTTTCCAACGGCAAAAGAATTTTGGAAATCGGTCCAGTAGTTTTTAAGACTGCCTCGGTGGCGCAGTTGTAATGCGTACGCGTTATGACTGAGGCTGACGCTTAAGTTTGGGTTCGATCCCCGGGTCGGGTAAAGTGATATTGGGTTTTTCTATCATGAAATGCTTATTATCAACTTGGAGTCTGGAATTGTGCCCGATATGGCAATAGGCTCGCCCCCTATCACATCATGGGACGGAGATACGCTCGGCGATATGTGGGTGTACTGGTTACACCTCTGCCTACCCCTTCGGGGATTACAGGCTACAGCAAATTCCAGACTCCGGGCTGATACTGAGCATTTCGTAATAGAAAAACGCAATACCACTTTACCCGATCCGGAGATCGAACCCGTTCAGCGTTGGCCTCTATCGTAACGTGTATACAACTGCGCCACCGAGGCAGTCGATTAATGTCATACATTTAAAAATGTAAAATCATTGAAATAAGGAGTACTGTAGGTTATTATCCAGAATTTATCAAATAAACTGTTTTCCAATATCCACCCACGATACTCGTACGAACGATTTTTATTTCCGTCCAACATTTTACAACTCAATAAGCACAAAGAAAACAATAAATCCACCTGGAACGATAAAATAAACTTCGTTGACATTTATAAACAAGAATTTACATTAAAAAAAGATTGGAGCACCATTTCTATACTTTAGTATACTTTAGGCTACGTCCACACATGTGCGTTTTTACATTCAACTTGTGACTTCTTCTAAAGCATGTATCAAGACTAGTTAAACGATAGCGCATTACGTAAAAATCCTGATAAAGATTAACTACCGTTAAAAATCCGTGTCAATAAATGATAAAGCTTAGTTCCATTGATTACCTTTATCTCCATTGACATATTCTGATCACTATCTTTTTTTACAGCAGAGGTCAGTAAACAAGTAAGTGGGTCACCTGATGGTAAGTGATCTCTACCTCCATGAACACCTACAATACGGTAACACTCATAAATGAATGACCAGACGAGCAGGTCGCTTGTCTAATGGTCAGAGCTACGCTTGCTCATAAACAATACAATACCATTCCGAGCTTTGAATTGCAAAGCGCTCATCATTCCAAGATATAAGATTTTAAGTCTCATAATGCCAAGAAATTGCACTGGTTTCAATGTCCTTCAATGAAACATAATAATGCTTCCACTCTTCTGCCTGCTGGCAGAAATAGACAAAAAAGTGGTACCTACCCAGACTACTTCTCGCATACCAGAGACCTACCACCTAATGAACTTGTACCATGTATTGTACTTACTGCCTAGTAAATAAAATAAATAAACGCTGTCTGGACATTAAAAGAGGCCATAATCCATGAGTTTGTTTCGGCATTTATTCCCATGGCTAGCCACGAAACGCCGTCGTAAATGTAATTTAGCATAAAAATTATTGACATGTAAAAGTGATATGTATGATTCAATTTACAGAATAAATGATTTGATTTTGAATAAGACACATGGTTGCAAAGACACATGCTAAAAGTGCACAAGTATGGACGTAGCTTTACAATGATTAATTTGCATAATACCCAGGGCAAGCTGACGCGTTATCTTTTTGTTATATATTTAAGGAAAATAAATTACAGGAAAATTTTGCAACGTTTTTGAACATGTAATAATAGCTTAATTGGGTCTACTTGATCCATGATCATCTTGTATAATTGGAGATTAATTTAAAATGTTATAGAAATGTTTTTAAGTGGTAGAGCCACGTTGTAGACACTTTTGTATACAGCATGAATGGGCCGGCTCGTCCGGGTCGTTACCACTGTCTCCCAGAAAACCGGCGTTAAGTAGCAGCTTGGTGCTGCGTTTCGTACGGTGAGTGAGATATCCGGAGGCCTAAACCCCCTCCCCTTCCCAATTCCTTAATTATTCCTTTCCTTTAAGGTCGGCAGCGCACCCATGATTCTTTTGGTATTGTGGGCGCTCATGGGCGATGGAGATCACTTACCATCAGGTGACCCACTTGCTCGTTTGCCGGTTTATGCTCTAAAGGTGTACAAAACAACGATACAAGTGTATAAACAGAGAAAAGATAAACAAAACAATTATAAAACATCGTAATAAATAAATAAACGTAAATTCACTATTTTTGAACTGAAACACAAAGTAAAACCTTTTTAAAATCTAACCAGACTCCAAGATCAACGATAAAGCTGTATTCAGACCGGCCTTGAGCTCCTTATTCAGCGAGCGGGGCCAATAGGTTCCCAAGGCATCAAAGCACCAATCGTTGGGGTCCACTCTACACGTATTAGATTAGGAACGACGGTGCACCCGGCTCAGTGAAGCGAAATGACCTGTTTGTTATCACACTTTTATTTTTTACCCCCGACAAAAAGCGGGGTGTTGTAAGTTTGAGCCCTTTGTTTATCTATGGCTGTGTGTGTGTATCTGTGGCTAAGTAGCGCCGAAAATGGATTTGAATGCGGTTTTTCGGATGTGGATCGTACTCTTGGTACAATATATACATACATACATACATTCGCACTCACGCCTGTAGTCCCCGAAGGGGTAGGCAGAGGTGTAACCTGTACACCCACTTTTCGCCGAGCGTATATCCATACCCTGATGTGATAGGGGGCGAGCCTATCGCAATACCGGACACCGGGGTAATACTGAGTATTTCGTAATAGAAAAACCCAATATCACCTTTACCCGACCCCGGGATTGAACCCGAGACCTCAGCGTCAGCCTCAGTCGTAACGCGTACGCATTACAACTGCGCCACCGAGGAAGTCAGTTGGTAAAATATATTATTATTAATATTAAACTACCTTAAGCGACATTACTGAAGATTAACTTTTTACTTCTATATTAATCAAAATAAATCATTAAAACATCAAATTTATTAAGTTATTGACGAGTATCTAATTTTTCCGTCATATTCCAACATACAGATCCTCAACTTTACATATATGTGACCACGCTTCTAGTTGGCCCTATCGAAAAATATTTATCAATAAAACGGTTAAAATAAAGTAAATTGTTGTCTTTTTCTATTTTAAGTCCTTTAATAAATCACCCATTAAAAACCCCTGACGTGAATTAGAAAACCCTCTATAAATTTGAAACGATTTCAAATTCGAAACAAAAATTCGTATTCAAATAGATCTATTAGTTCATACTACATTCCGCAGATAACGGGGTTAACTTATAACATAAATAAATGAGTAAGTCCAAAATTAGGTAAGTAATAAATAAGCTAAGTATTTTGATCCACATAAAGTTTGAAATAACAACAAACAGTCACACACATAGTCCTGATCCCACATTAGGTTAACCTGTATCGTAGGTATCATAGTATGTCGTGCGATGTCTAATACCCTCGTGTCGTAACGAGCAGTGATTTCTACACGACATGCTGTTACTCGAACGATAATAGCCTCCTGCAATTATTGTTTACTAGCCTTTGCTCGCGGCTCCGCCCGCGTTAACGACCTTTTCCGGTATAAAAAGTAGCCTATGTTACTCAGTGATAATGTAGCTTTCCAACGGCAAAAGAATTTTGGAAATCGGTCCAGTAGTTTTTAAGACTGCCTCGGTGGCGCAGTTGTAATGCGTACGCGTTATGACTGAGGCTGACGCTTAAGTTTGGGTTCGATCCCCGGGTCGGGTAAAGTGATATTGGGTTTTTCTATCATGAAATGCTTATTATCAACTTGGAGTCTGGAATTGTGCCCGATATGGCAATAGGCTCGCCCCCTATCACATCATGGGACGGAGATACGCTCGGCGATATGTGGGTGTACTGGTTACACCTCTGCCTACCCCTTCGGGGATTACAGGCTACAGCAAATTCCAGACTCCGGGCTGATACTGAGCATTTCGTAATAGAAAAACGCAATACCACTTTACCCGATCCGGAGATCGAACCCGTTCAGCGTTGGCCTCTATCGTAACGTGTATACAACTGCGCCACCGAGGCAGTCGATTAATGTCATACATTTAAAAATGTAAAATCATTGAAATAAGGAGTACTGTAGGTTATTATCCAGAATTTATCAAATAAACTGTTTTCCAATATCCACCCACGATACTCGTACGAACGATTTTTATTTCCGTCCAACATTTTACAACTCAATAAGCACAAAGAAAACAATAAATCCACCTGGAACGATAAAATAAACTTCGTTGACATTTATAAACAAGAATTTACATTAAAAAAAGATTGGAGCACCATTTCTATACTTTAGTATACTTTAGGCTACGTCCACACATGTGCGTTTTTACATTCAACTTGTGACTTCTTCTAAAGCATGTATCAAGACTAGTTAAACGATAGCGCATTACGTAAAAATCCTGATAAAGATTAACTACCGTTAAAAATCCGTGTCAATAAATGATAAAGCTTAGTTCCATTGATTACCTTTATCTCCATTGACATATTCTGATCACTATCTTTTTTTACAGCAGAGGTCAGTAAACAAGTAAGTGGGTCACCTGATGGTAAGTGATCTCTACCTCCATGAACACCTACAATACGGTAACACTCATAAATGAATGACCAGACGAGCAGGTCGCTTGTCTAATGGTCAGAGCTACGCTTGCTCATAAACAATACAATACCATTCCGAGCTTTGAATTGCAAAGCGCTCATCATTCCAAGATATAAGATTTTAAGTCTCATAATGCCAAGAAATTGCACTGGTTTCAATGTCCTTCAATGAAACATAATAATGCTTCCACTCTTCTGCCTGCTGGCAGAAATAGACAAAAAAGTGGTACCTACCCAGACTACTTCTCGCATACCAGAGACCTACCACCTAATGAACTTGTACCATGTATTGTACTTACTGCCTAGTAAATAAAATAAATAAACGCTGTCTGGACATTAAAAGAGGCCATAATCCATGAGTTTGTTTCGGCATTTATTCCCATGGCTAGCCACGAAACGCCGTCGTAAATGTAATTTAGCATAAAAATTATTGACATGTAAAAGTGATATGTATGATTCAATTTACAGAATAAATGATTTGATTTTGAATAAGACACATGGTTGCAAAGACACATGCTAAAAGTGCACAAGTATGGACGTAGCTTTACAATGATTAATTTGCATAATACCCAGGGCAAGCTGACGCGTTATCTTTTTGTTATATATTTAAGGAAAATAAATTACAGGAAAATTTTGCAACGTTTTTGAACATGTAATAATAGCTTAATTGGGTCTACTTGATCCATGATCATCTTGTATAATTGGAGATTAATTTAAAATGTTATAGAAATGTTTTTAAGTGGTAGAGCCACGTTGTAGACACTTTTGTATACAGCATGAATGGGCCGGCTCGTCCGGGTCGTTACCACTGTCTCCCAGAAAACCGGCGTTAAGTAGCAGCTTGGTGCTGCGTTTCGTACGGTGAGTGAGATATCCGGAGGCCTAAACCCCCTCCCCTTCCCAATTCCTTAATTATTCCTTTCCTTTAAGGTCGGCAGCGCACCCATGATTCTTTTGGTATTGTGGGCGCTCATGGGCGATGGAGATCACTTACCATCAGGTGACCCACTTGCTCGTTTGCCGGTTTATGCTCTAAAGGTGTACAAAACAACGATACAAGTGTATAAACAGAGAAAAGATAAACAAAACAATTATAAAACATCGTAATAAATAAATAAACGTAAATTCACTATTTTTGAACTGAAACACAAAGTAAAACCTTTTTAAAATCTAACCAGACTCCAAGATCAACGATAAAGCTGTATTCAGACCGGCCTTGAGCTCCTTATTCAGCGAGCGGGGCCAATAGGTTCCCAAGGCATCAAAGCACCAATCGTTGGGGTCCACTCTACACGTATTAGATTAGGAACGACGGTGCACCCGGCTCAGTGAAGCGAAATGACCTGTTTGTTATCACACTTTTATTTTTTACCCCCGACAAAAAGCGGGGTGTTGTAAGTTTGAGCCCTTTGTTTATCTATGGCTGTGTGTGTGTATCTGTGGCTAAGTAGCGCCGAAAATGGATTTGAATGCGGTTTTTCGGATGTGGATCGTACTCTTGGTACAATATATACATACATACATACATTCGCACTCACGCCTGTAGTCCCCGAAGGGGTAGGCAGAGGTGTAACCTGTACACCCACTTTTCGCCGAGCGTATATCCATACCCTGATGTGATAGGGGGCGAGCCTATCGCAATACCGGACACCGGGGTAATACTGAGTATTTCGTAATAGAAAAACCCAATATCACCTTTACCCGACCCCGGGATTGAACCCGAGACCTCAGCGTCAGCCTCAGTCGTAACGCGTACGCATTACAACTGCGCCACCGAGGAAGTCAGTTGGTAAAATATATTATTATTAATATTAAACTACCTTAAGCGACATTACTGAAGATTAACTTTTTACTTCTATATTAATCAAAATAAATCATTAAAACATCAAATTTATTAAGTTATTGACGAGTATCTAATTTTTCCGTCATATTCCAACATACAGATCCTCAACTTTACATATATGTGACCACGCTTCTAGTTGGCCCTATCGAAAAATATTTATCAATAAAACGGTTAAAATAAAGTAAATTGTTGTCTTTTTCTATTTTAAGTCCTTTAATAAATCACCCATTAAAAACCCCTGACGTGAATTAGAAAACCCTCTATAAATTTGAAACGATTTCAAATTCGAAACAAAAATTCGTATTCAAATAGATCTATTAGTTCATACTACATTCCGCAGATAACGGGGTTAACTTATAACATAAATAAATGAGTAAGTCCAAAATTAGGTAAGTAATAAATAAGCTAAGTATTTTGATCCACATAAAGTTTGAAATAACAACAAACAGTCACACACATAGTCCTGATCCCACATTAGGTTAACCTGTATCGTAGGTATCAGGAACTTCAAGGGACTTGGTCCCACAACACCCAGACCCGAGACCAATAATTGTGGATCACACAAACATTTGTCACGGTGTGGGAATCAAACCCACGGCCTCTCGCTTCACTGCCGGTTACTCGCCCGCTGCGCCACGGAGGCTGTCAAATACTTAAATGGTACACTAAACGTTGCTTTAATTTGACCACACCTTTCTGTAACACGTTGTATAAGCTTAATATATCTGTACCCCGGAGGCATAAGTAAATTTCCGTTTGATGATGATAATAGTAGAAGAATTCAGGTGTTACTCTTTCTTCATATTGCTAATCAACCATTGTAACTTTTTATTTGGTATAAAATAAACAATAATAAAATACATCTAACAGTCATACACTATGATTTACTTACGCCAACATACTCGCAGAATTCTAAGAGTCTGCATCACTTAATTCTATCGCTTTACATTGGCGATGCAGCAAAATACAAAGCAAAATATTTAAGAGGCTTCAAACTAGTTACAAGTATTAATATTTCACTACCATTAGCTATGCATTTCTCGATCATGTCCCTCGTATATTTCAGTGAACTCCGGAAAGTTTGTTTAACGACCGTCCGAGGGATTTTGCGTCTAATTTGCCGGCGCGGCGTGAACACTTCAGGTCAGTGCATACGTAACGTGATTATTCTTATGCCGGACGTAACGGGTCAGTAAATGTTTAATGGTGAGAATTATTGGAGGCCCAAATCCCTACTTCCTTAGAATTTCCCTTTTTAATACGCTTTTATTAGCTTCATACGTATGTATGTAACGGAAACTTTGAACATGATTTTGACTCCCTTCAAAACGTCGGATTACCTCGAAATTTGGCATACTTATCAAGGACCGATGACAATTCAAAAAAAATAATTAATTAACTTCAATTTCATTGAAAAACATTGAAAATAAATAATAGTTTAAAAAAACTAAAAACACGCTTTTATAAAAAATCCAACTAAAAAATGAAAATAAATAATATGTATGTATATTTTTATTTTATTATCTTATAATTATTTATTATAAGATTGGTTGACAGCCTCCGTGGTCCAGTGGGTGAGTAGTCGGCTGTGAAACGAGAGGCCACGGCTTCGATTCCCGCACCGGAACAAAATGTGTGATCCACAAATATTTGTTTCGAGTCTCAGTGTTTTCTCCCCAGAGGGGTCGGTCGTAAAAACTACAAGCTATATTTTTCTGTAACATATACTAAACAGTATGTTGCGCCGACGCCATTGCGAGTGGGATAAAGGTAGGTGGAAGAAGAGGAGAGGTTGACAAATCAGTAAGCGGGTTACCTGATTGTAAGTGATCTCCACCGCCCAATAACACCCACAATATTAAAAGGCAGAGATGATTTAGGTATGTGGAAGGGGCCTCCAGAGGGCCAATTCTCGTAATTTTAACTGTTCAAAATATCATTCCGATCTAATCTCAGCGCCAAGAAAGTTGCAAATGGTATTCTGCTAAACCAATATTCAAGAACTTAGAACGCAATGATATCGAAAGTAGAATACAAGTTGACTGAACCAAAACGGCATTCTGGTAACAATTTTGACACTTAATTATCTTCTTCTTCTTTTAATTGTGTTTGGCTCCACCGTAGATTGGTGATTTCGCCAGTGTCCATTGTGAGACACTTAACTATATAAAATGCATTTCGTCTACAGACAAACGTCAAAATATTGAGAACGAAATGTGACTGAAGGTGAAGCAGTGTTGCCAAGTGCACTGTAATTACAGCAGATCTGCCGTATTTTCATGCCATCTACTGGACACGGTATTTTTATAAATACCTTATATGGAGACACAGTATTTTTTTACAGTAAAAATTTCGTATTATTATTGTATACTACTAGACAGGTTATTTAGAAGTAAAACTGCGTCACATAACGCGGGAGTTTGACAGTTCACAAACAGGGGTTCTAGTTGAGAGTAAGCGAGATGATAATATTGAGTTACGGTCAATTGACTGCAACTTAGTAATACAACTAATTTACTATACTACTATTTCTATGTACCGCGCAGCTGGTCTAGTAGTATACATAAAACTCTTTGATTAAACACATTAAAAAAAATAAACCGATATCATCATCATCGCAGCCATCCATTTCTGCAGCGATCGATATATACAAATAAAATGTTAAGTTAGTTTAGGATATAAAGTTTAAAATAAATTTATATTTTATTTAATAATTTAATTATTTCCTTTCTTGTATGCCATTTTATTGCACTGTAAAATAGACTGTATCTTTTCCCATCAAGCACTGTATTTTTGACGCAAATGCCGTATTTTAATGTGGACAACACGGTATTTTCAAAAATCTGACTTGGCAACACTGAGGTGAAGTGACTGTGAGTTAACTGCAGACAAATTCAGTTAACTTTATTCTCTTTTACTGCAAGCAACTAAAAGTAGTCAAAATTGTGCGACTTTGTGTGCTCGTTATTCCAGTAAAGTATTAGAAATGAGTTTACAGCCTATGTTACTCAGTTATAATGTAGCTTTCTAACGGCCAAATTATTTTTGAAATCGGCCCAGTAGTTTTTAAGTTTATTTGTTACATACAAAAATACAAAAAAATCTTTCCTCTCTAGAATATTAGTGTAGATTAAATTATGAGAGCAATCGCACTGTCAAAATTCCCGCCAAAACTCTCGCACAATTTTTATTTAGTATAGATATGTCCTCAGCAGTGTTGCAAAATAAAAAAAGCGCAATTCGGTAGTATTTCAAATTTCAATAAAATAATCGCGATTGTGGTTATTTCCGGAAAGAACTGCCTGAGTGGTGCTGTTGTGCCGTTTTCCTTCAGTTATGCCATGGAATAGATAAATTAATGAAATAAATAAAATACATGGCATTAGTCAAATCAATTAATTAAAAAATCATAACCTCCAGTTACGTAATTTTTTAATCACTGAAATTAGTCATATTGTGGGTATTTTATTGTGAGCTGGTAACATTGATTTTGTCGCTTAGGTCATTTTTAATTTCTAGAATTTAGTCTATGGCAGCTGATACGTAAAATTCGGTAAAATACTTGTCATTGGCGAAATGCATAATAATGCGAAGCCATATTTTCAACAAAAGAAAGACATTGAAAGTTGATCGAATTGACAGTTTATATGCAATTTAACTGAGATGATATCGAATTTTTAAAGGAGCAGAATGCCATATTTTTAATTAATTCAAAATGTAATCTCAATTCGGTTAAAATTCATTCGCAGTGTCAGTTAAAATAGCAGAATTGGCCCTCAGCAGATATCTCACTCACTATACGAAACGCAACAACAAGGTGTTACTTCACGTCGGATTAGACGGATTTCTGTAAGACAGTGGTAACTCACAGTACAGTCATCTTAGTGGCAATGTCCTCTTTTATAAGCTTGAATGGCGAAACGAGCGTCACGCCTGCTCAGTAAACAGAAGCAAAAACAAATATAACTTTGAATTAAATGGCATTAGACTGCGTTCGTCATACCGATACATAAGTTGTTAAGTCTTATAGTACCCACTAATTTCACTGGCTGCAATGTCCTTCAATCCGAAATACATCAGTGCTTACACACTACTGCTTGACGGCAGGAGACAAATCAGTGGTATCATCCCAGACGCCCTTTTAAGGGACCTACCACCTAGTAAAAAGTGGAAAAAGGCTAGAGAGCGCCCTGTGAATGGAATTTGTATCCGATATGACGCTAGATTCGATCACATTATGGGATGGAAATAAGGTTAGCGTTCAAGTTACACCTCTTACTTCCTATCAGGAATATAGGCGTGGACTTTAAATGATGGCGACAGGGTGTAGACAGTTTTGGCTATAGAATACATAGATATCGTTTCGGCGGGATAAAAATCCCGCTACGTATGAACTAACCTTTAAATAGCCTATTCATTATTAACATGGTCTTAAAGTTTTGTGAATTGTGCAGTTGTTTTGTTCAGAATTGAGGTATTTTCGCATTCTTGTATAAACTATGTACTATACCTAATATTATTAATAGACTACATATAGTGTTACAGAAATGTGTGACATTTTATCGTCAATACATACTCCTTACAGTAAGTACCTGATGAGGTACATCCTCATGATTTCAAAAACGAGATTTTTAAAATTTCACTTAATTTCATTTTAATTACTCGTTTATTTAGATCGATAAGACTGATCCCATCACTATTCATTATTATGAACGAAACTCACTTTTTAATAAACGTGAATAACGTGTACGTAATTCTACAAAAATATTACGTACGTAACTTCTTATTTATATACAAAATAACATCTAAAAGAGCCTGTGTGCTGAGGACGATATACCATCGATATAGACATGTTACTCATTCGATAAAAAAGAAAAATCTATAATTATGTCCTACCAATGCAATCGGATTTGGCTCTATGGGGGATCAAAGACGTATATTGTACACTATACATTGCTTAAAATTATCCACACCTTTCTCTAGCACGTTGTATGTGTAATTCCTTCCCAATCCTTTAGTTTCGACTCTCTTTTAAGGTCGGCAACGCATCCATGGTTCCTCATATATTGTGAATGGTCATGGCAGTGGAGCTCACTTACCATCAGGTGACCCACTTGCTCGTTTGCCGGCATCTGCCATAAAAATGTAAATCTACATTGTCTTATTACAATACAATATACTATGGTGTTTTAGTTTAACCAATACATTTTGTTTGAACCCCCCCCCCCCCGTGATCTTTCTGAAAAAAATAGTTTTCCCTTACAAACTTTCCCTTTCTCCTCTAAGAGATAAAATATCAAAAGACTTTTCTAAGTGTTTACCTATGCCATTATAGACATACATACGCTGTCAAAATTTGAGCTTTCAGTGTCCAGCGGTTTAGTCTGGACTTGGATGAACCAGTCAGTCAGGACATTAATAATTTTTGACAGTTTCCGTGGCGCAATGGGCGAGTAGGTGGCTGCGAAGCGTGAGGTCGTGGGTTCGATTCCCGCACTGAGACAAATGTTTGTGTGGCCCGCTAATATTTGTTTCGGGTCTGGGTGTTGTGGGACCGCAAGTCCCTCGTAGTTCCTGATACCCACGATACAGGTTAACCTAGTGTGGGGTCAGGACTATGTGTGTGACTGTTGGGTGTATTCATTTATAAAATGTAAAGTTTTACTATTACTATTATAAGTGTGAAAGTTGGGATTTTTGTGAGTTTGTGAATTTGGATGTTTGTTAGTCAATCACGCCTTAATGGCTGAATGGTTTTCGATGAAATTTGGCACTCAGGTATATTATGACCACGATTAGAACTTAAGTATACTTTTTATCCCGAATAAGGCAGTTCACGCGGGCGGAGTCGCGAGCAAAAGCTAGTCCAAAACATACCCAATTTTACTAACCCGAACTCAATATCAAAATCCATAATAATTCAGAATATTCGAGGAAAAATCTTTGTTTGAATCGTATTTCGGTGGAAGCGCCTTTGATATATTCCCTGTTGGTATAATCATCGCTTCAAAGAAACTGTATTCCGAACTCGTAAATAATATGGTTGATGATATTCATATTTTCGTGTTTAATTAAATTTCACCTCGGTGGCGCAGTTGTAACGCGTACGCGTTATGATTGAGGCCAACGCTGTGGCCTCGGGTTCGATCCCCGGGTCGGGTAAAGTGGTATTGGGTTTTTCTATTACGAAATGCTCAGTATCAGCCCGGAGTCTGGAATTTGTACCCGGTATGGCGATAGGCTCGTACCTATCACATTATGGGACGGAGATACGCTCGGAGAAATGTGGGTGTACTGGTTGTAACCTCTGCTTACCCCTTCGGGAATTACAGGCGTGAGTGCGTATGTATTATTTTTTACATTACTTGTTACCAAAAGTTGAATTTTAGCCCTAGTATTGATCTGAATGTTTTACCTACTCTTACTTTATTATCATTTCAAAGGAAATCATTTCTTTTGGGCAAATATGAAACAAAATTTTCATACTAGTAATGTTTCGCCACGTTAGTTGGCCCAAGGATTTTTTATATAAAATATAATAATACTAACCCTGTATTATACACGTCCCACTCTCGGGCCTTCTCTACTGAATGAGAGGGATTAGGCCTTAGTCCACCACGCTGGCCTAGTGCGGGTTGGCAGACTTAACATACCTTCGAAATTCTTATGAAGAACTTCTCAGGTATGCAGGTTTCCTCACGATGTTTCCTTCACCGTTAAAGCAAGCGATAATTACCAATTAATATACACGTAACTTAGAAAATTTAGAGGTGTATGCTCTTGGGGCTGGTTTCGAACCTGCGACTTTTCGTCTCGACAGTCCATACCACTTCCGCTGAGCTACCACTGCTATTTGGATTTTTTATTTTACCTTATTTATTATGTTATGAAGTGTCTCGAAAATTCTACCGCTTGCTAACATAGATGTAATCCTATAGCATTTTGTAATTAATTTGTGTTTTACTGCCATTAATAAATAACAGTATTA
Organism: Mimas tiliae; assembly: GCA_905332985.1. Lineage (NCBI taxonomy): Eukaryota > Metazoa > Arthropoda > Insecta > Lepidoptera > Sphingidae > Mimas > Mimas tiliae. The sequence goes on from HG995251.1 coordinate 1,300,317, forward strand.
TTTACTGTCTCAGGTTTAAATGAATGAGAGAGAAGTAAGCCCTTTCATTCACCACGCTGTCCAAAAGCAGGTTGGTAAACTTCATATACCTTCAAAATTCTTATCTCTCATTTACGCGAATTTCCGTAGAATTTCTGCCCTCATTCAGTAGAGGAGGTCCGTGCCCAGTAATGGGACATGTATAATACATGTCTAAAATAGAATACATACTTACATAAATAAATAAATACACCCAACAGTCACACATATAGTCCCAACCCCACACTAGGTAAACCTGTATCGTGGGTATCAGGAACTACGAGGGACTTGCGGTCCCACAGCACCCAGACTCGAAACAAATATTTGCGGGTCACACATACATTTGTCTCGGTACGGGAATCGAACCCACGGCCTCACGCTACGCTGCAGGCTACTCGCCCATGCGCCACGGAGGCTGTCAAACCTAACCTAACTTCGAAGTCAAAGTGTGCCCTGGGATCGAACCAGAAACCTATTTCTTGGCAGTCCATTTCACTCACGCTATCGCTGATTTTATTTCTATATTTTAATACAAGATAAATGAGAGCTAGTAAACGTACCGACCGAGTCGGAACAAACATTTGTATTATTATAGCTCTATAACATGCGATACCATCACGCGATCAAAAGCTGGATAGGAAAATGTAATAATTCCTTCCTTAACTATTTATCTTTAAACATATATAATTACTTGTCCTGACTGATTGACTGATTCATCAACGCAGAGCCTAAGTCATTGGGACTAGAAGCATGAAATTTTCCTTCAGCAAAAGCAAAGCTTCCTTTAATGATTGAAATAACACTAATTTATACGGATTTTACCGTGACCACGAAGGCTGAAAAACTTTCGAAACGTCGGGACTGAAATAAAATATAAACCGCGATAAAATCCGTATAAACTAGTTTTATTTCAATGTGTAATATTCGCGTAAACCTAAGAAATTCCTTTAATGAATCAGCGCTGTGTTATGGTACACACCACAACAGGTTCGAAACCAGTCTCTAGAGCACACCTCTGAATTTTCAAAGTTATGTGTGTATTAATTGTTAATTATTGCTTGAGTTAACAGTGAAGGAAATATGGTGAGGAAACCTGCATACCTGAGAAGTGCTTCATAAGAATTATTGGCCGCATTAGGCCAGCATGGTGGACTAAGGCCTCTGATCCTCTCTCATTCAGTAGAGGAGGCGCGTGCCCAGCAGGAAATGTATACTACAGGGCTAGTATAATCATCATACTAATATTATAAATGTGAATGTAAGTTTGTTTGTTACGCTTTCACGCGAAAACTACTTAACCGATCATCATGAAACTTTGTACACATATTCTTGGAGGTACTAGATAGGATACCTTTTAAGAAAAAAAAACTATTTGTTTGTTACGCTTTCACGCCTAAATCACTGACCCATTTTTAAGGAATTTTGATGAAGAGATAGATGGGACCCTGGAGACGGTTATAGGCTAGGTTTTATTTTGGAAAAGTCAATTCACGCGGGCGGAGCCGCGGGCAAAAACTATATAAAATAGTTTATTAAACTCACCCTAATTTTTGAATTATAGTTTTAGCGAAAATAGACATTTATTTTATGACATTCGACAATTTCATTTTGTGTAGTCAATATTCACAGATATCAAATGTTGTGTCTGAAAATTCGTTACAAAGGTTGGAAATTCAATAACAGCATTGTCAGTTCAGTAATATTATTTTTCAATACCTACATACGCATATAATATTAATCTAAGCTATAAAAATAATCTATTTATATGCTATGATTATTTCACTTTTTTTTTTTTATACTGGCATGGCAAAGTGACTATGCTACACCTGATGTTAAGTGCAGCGCAATCCAAGAATACTGTCGACCAACGACAGACGATGTGTATATCGTAGGTCGGCAAAATTATGCCGGCCTAATTAGACAGCTCCGTGGCGCAGCGGGCGAGTAGTCGGCTGCGAAGCGAGAGGCCGTGGGTTCGATTCCCACACCGAGACAAATGTTCGTGTGAACCACAAATATTGGTCTCGGGTCTGGGTGTTGTGGGACCGCAAGTTCCTCGTAGTTCCTGATACCCACGACACAGGTTTACCTAGTGTGGGGTCAGGACTATGTGTGTGACTGTTGGGTGAATTATTATTATTATTATTATTATTATATAATTGAAAACCCGGATGGTTATTTGATTTTATCAATTCGTAGCATTTCGTAGCACAGTCGTAGGTCAGATACTACGAGTATCGTAACAGAGTGGTTCTACGATACTAGGAAATTCCAATGGTTCGTTATCTGAAAAGCGTAGTTAGTGAATGAATACGGTGGATTTTTTCAACCATTGGAGCTTTTTGGAATGGTGCTACTATAAATTTTTTAATTATTTATTTTATACTATAGGCCGGCAAACGAGCAAGTGTGTCACCTGGTGGTAAGTGATCTCCACCGCCCATGTACGCCCACAATACTAAAATAATCATGGGCGCGGTGCCGACCTTAAAGGAAAGGGATAAGTTAGGGATTGGGAAGGAGAGGGGAGTTTGGGCCTCCGGATATCTCACTCACCATACGAAACGCAGCAGCAAGCTGCTACTTTACGCCGGTTTTCTGTAAGACAGTGGTAACGACCCGGACGAGCCGGCCCATTCATGCTGTAGACAGAACTGCCTACAGCGTGGCTCTACCACTCTGTTTGGTTTTTGTAAATGCTACGCCGTGGCTTCGTAGTTTTTATAATAAATACACCTAACACTTACATTATACAAATTCCTAACTCCACATTAGGGAACTTAAAGTAACGAAGGATTTATGGTCCCACAACACCCAGACCCCAAACAAATATTTGTGGGTCAAACATTTGTCTCGTGCGGGAATCGATCCCGTGGCTTCTCGTTTCATAGCCAGCTACTCGCGTACGGCACCACAATGGCTGTCATAATTTAATTTTCAAAGTTATCCTTAAAGTATTCGATGTTTAAGTAATTACAATTGATAAACAATAATCCCAACTGCGTAAAAGCATAACCCAGTCGAGGATACAGTAAATAGTTGCCAGTTGCCAATATTTGATTGTCGATTATTATCAATACATACACACATACATAAACTGTTAAATAAATTACATGTTTTTCTTCGCCGTAATCGGTTAAAATAATGTATTTTAAGCAGTAATCACGTTTTTTTATTGCATAGGCAGGCAAACGAACAAGCGGGTCACCTGATGGTAAGTGATCTCTACTGCCCTTGTACGTCCACAATACCAAAAGTCATGGGTTCGTTGCCGACTTTAAAGGAAAGGGGTATTTAAGGGATTGGGAAGGGGAGGGGGATTTCGGCCTCCGGATATCTTTCTCACCTTACGAAATCAGCAGCAAGCTGCTACTTTACGTCGGTTTTCTGTGAGATAGTGGTAACGACCCGGACGAGCCGGTCCATTAATGCTGTAGACAAAACTGTCTACCTAACCTACCTGCCTACCTAAAACTCGTTACTTTACCATTCATACGCACTCACGTCTGTAATCCCCGAAAAGGTAGACACAAGAGGTAGAGGGAGGTGAAACCAGTAAACCCACATTTCAACGAGCATATTTCCTTCCTATGATGTGATAGGGAGCCTATTACCATACTGGGCACAAATTCTAGACTACAAATTGATACTGAGCATTTCGAAATAGAAAAACCCAATATCACTTTTACCCGACCTGGGAAGCGAACCCGAGACCTCAGCTCAGCAATCGTACCGCGTATGCATTACAATTGCGCCACCGAAGCAGTCCTAGCATTACATAAATATTTGAGATAATTTGGAGAAAACTTACAAAAAAACATTTATTTTTAAAAGCTTCTTTTGAACCCCCATGAAGTTCAGTGGTTTACTAAAACAATTTTCTCGGATGAAACTTGGGCAGGAAAAGTGTACTGGAAACTTATACATTGATACAAAGTTGTGAGCGAGGATTTTCCGCAGGTTTGGTGTTTTGAGACCACCATAAAACATCATGAGCTCTCTCCTAAACTTCACATTCGAGAGTTTTAAGAAAAGTTTTATATAGGTACAGCTTCCATGGCGGCAGCGCGTGAATAGCCAGATGTGAAAAGACAGAAGGCCAATTCTCGAATTTAAATGACACTGCGAATGAATTTTAACCGAACATAGATTTGCCTAAAAATGGTATTCTACTCCTCTTTTAAGTCCAGTCTCATTGTCATGCAATGTGTCATTGCAATCTCAATTCAGTCATAATTTTGACCTTTATATAACCATGTGTCATTTAAAAATCTTAGCAGAATACCTTTTTGGTTTCAGTCAACTTTTATTCTACTTTCGACCTCATTACGATATATGTTCACATTTGAAGTTGATTATTGGTTTAAGAGAATACCATTTGCAACTTTCTTGACACTAAGACTAGATCAGAATGATATTTTGAACATTTAAAATTACGAGACTTGGCCTCCAGATGCAATGCAATACAGGCCAAACTAGCCCAAACTCTGTGCTGTAGGTAGTTCTGTCTAAATTGTGGCTCTACCATTTTCAATATTTATTATTTCAATTATTTATTATTTATTTAATTATTAAAATACAATAAAAGAAAAACTTATGAACTACTATAATGTCCCACAAAACTGCACAATCAGTTTGACTGCAGGATCAGCAAAACAAAACAAAATATTAAACTACGAGAACCTTCATAGTGTTATGTTCTTATAAATTACTAAAAAATGTATTAAGGTAGGGTATCTAATAAGTATTTCTTCAAATTAACTTTAAACTTGTGTTTTTACTTTCCCCTCTTATATCCTTGGGTAAGCTGTTAAGTATATACTTAGCTAACTCTGCGTATGTCGTAGGAAATATAAAATGCTAAATACAAATTCAAATTAGGACTGCCTCGGTGGCGCAGTTGTAATGCGTACGCGTTACGATTGGGGCTAACGCTGAGGTCTCGGGTTCGATCCCCGTGTCGGGTAAAGTGGTATTGGGTTTTTCTATTACGAAATGCTCAATAAAAAACATATGCAAATTGAATGAAGAACCTTCCCCCCTTTTTCCTATGTAAAAAAATATTCTATTTTACAGCTCCGTAGTCGCGTTTCTCATGGCCATGCAGCACGACTGAGGCGCATGAAATTAAATGAAATGAAATGAAATAGTTTTATTAATCATGTAGGCAATTAAAATAGCGCTTATGACAAGTCAGTACAAAATAAAGAAACTTATGTATAAAAATCATATCAACTAATGTATACATAACATACATAGCATCGTCAAATACACTAGGCAATTACACTAAATTGTTTATTTGTTGTCTTTTTATTTTACATTATTAACAGTATTTGTAATATGGAAACGTCCCATTATTAATTATTAAATATTTTGAGTCGGTATGGACCACTGCATTTACCGAAACGGCACGAGTTTTAAAACTACCACCGGATCCAAAACGACCCAGCTTGAGAAGACCCGGCGAAACATACAACGGCATCACAATATAATTACGAGTACGAGCACCGAGCTGCGCGTAATGTACGGACGCATTCTGCATGCAATTTGGGATAAGTTTTATTGAGTTTAGTTCTTTTTTCTTTGTTTTGTTATTAAAGTTGATGGTAATTTGTGAGTTTTTATGATTAATTATTGCGGGTTTAATGTACCGTCTTGGTTGCGAGTCGCTACTTCACAATATACCTGCTTATAAAAAAGGTTGAGTTTTGAGATTGAGTTTATGCTCTCAGTTATATAAGTCGATAATTTATAGCACCGACTGGTTATATTAGATTAGAAGCATTTTTTTCATTCTTTGAAAGGTACTTTTTTTACTATACCAAAACTTTTAAAAGGACATACATACAAATTAATACCAAATCTCTATTTCGACGCAGAGAATGTATCGCATTTTTTATAGCAAAGGAGGCAAACGAGCAAGTATGTCACCTGATAGTAAGTGATCTCAACCGCCTATTTACGCAGCGATCTCCACCACCCATGTACGCCCACAATACCAAATTAATAATCGGCAAAGAATCGCATGGAATAAATAATAAATAAATACACCCAACAGTCACACACATAGTCCTGATCCCTCACAAGGTTAAACCCGTATCCCCACTCCAATTCAATAAAATCGCGACGAGTGTACTGTTGTCCGTTCAGGAGTTTAATTTTTTTTACTCCGTACCCCGTCATCAGGATCTTAAACAAATTTATATGGGATCACATCGCAGCTAAACACTATCGAGTGAATTTTTTCCAACAAAATCGGTCCACAATTGGCTGAGAAATCGATTTACATACATTTAAAAAAAACACGCCGAATTGAGAACCTCCTCCTTTTTTGAAGTCGGTTAAAAAGTACACTGGCTTTATCTTCAAATAAAACTAAAAAGAAAATACGGTAAAACGAACTTGAAACTAGATTTTTTGCGAGAAATCCTCAGTGAACGTGATGCGTGCCGACAAGTTTTCATTTTTTATCTCCTAATCTAGATTTATATGGGCTTAGCCTTTACGGCGCGTGTTACAACACGTAAAATAGGAGTTTTGTCCGAACTACATACACCATGCATTGTAGATTAACTGGGATAATACTAGGAAATAAATACGCTGCAAATATAATTGATAATCCATATTCACAAAAAAAACATATTTATTTACATACGCACTAACGCCTGTAATCCCCGAAGGGGTAGGCAGAGGTGTAACCAGTACACCCAAATTTCACCGAGCGATCTCCATCCCACGATGTGATAGGGGGCGAGCCTGTCGCCATACCGGGCACAAATTCCAGACTCCGGGCTGATAGTGAGCTTTTCTTAATAGAAAAACCTAATATCACTTTGATCCCAACCGACCCCACCAACCTGGGATCGAACCCGAGACCTCAGCGTTATCTTTGCAATATTTATTTGTTTTACACTTTAGTTAACATTAATCCTACTACTATATACATTTGGATGGATGTTTGTGAGTTTGTGAATTTGGATGTTTGTTAGTCAACCACGCCTTAAAGGCTGAACTGTTTTGAATAAAATTTGGCACACAGATATACCATAGGAACTAGGCGGTAGGCTACATTTAATCCCAAAAAAAGTCGTTCACGCGGGCAAGCCACGAGAAAAAGCTAGTTACTACGTAAAAGAAAATAACAATATTGTGTACCTTTCCAGACTACGGATTGATACTAAGCATTTTATGATAGAGAAACCCAATAACACTTTTACTCGACCCGAGAATCGAACCAGATACCTCTCAGTACTGCAGTCGTATAAGCATTATAAATGCGCTACTGAGGCAGTATATTTAATTTGTAGTAGTATAAACGCGTTGTTAATTGCTGTGACTAATAAATTGCATTTCTTATTTTTTCTAATATACTAACACCCGGTTTCTGAAAGGCTGATCAAATCAACATTCAACTAACAGAACTAATTTTGACACCGCTGTCAAATCAATTGGAGTTGCTGAAACGATGATTAGTGAAAAGATTAATAATATTTGATGTCTCTTTAGTAGCGTTTGACTTGACGACTAACATGTGTGTCAAATCAAAGGTGTTGACCACGCTTCTAGCAACTCAATTTCGACTTTACATGAGATTTGACATTTGATTAGGTAATTTAACATTGATCAGCCTTTTAGAAACCGGGCGTAAGTGTAAGACAAACGTAGTGTAGCTTTTTTATTCCGGAAATATGACGGAAAAGACATTCACAAGGACAAACCGGCGAGCTAAATCTTGTTATTTGACAGCCTCCGTGGCGCAGCGGGCGAGTAGCCGGTTGCGAAGCGTGAGGCCGTGGGTTCGATTCCCGCACCTTGACAAATGTTTGTCTGATCCACAAATATTTGTCTCGGGTCTGGGTGTTGTGGGTTGGCAAGTCCCTTGTAGTTCCTGATACCCACGATACAGGTTTAACCTAGTGTGGGGTCAGGACTATGTGTGTGACTGTTGGGTGTATTTATTTATTTTATATTACTTTATTTGTTATAAACCGTATTAAATGAGCAAACTTTACGGAATTCCTTTTTTTATTAGGTTTCAATGACGAAGCGTGCAGGTCGCTTGCCTGATGGTACCTGTCCATAAACAGACTCAACGCCACAAAGAATTTACAATTAGAAAACACTGCATGGTACTGGACTGCGCTAGGGTCGCCGGGAATAAGTCTCATAATGCCCAGTAATTTCAATGCCCTTCAAACCGGAACACAGCAGTGCTTACACACTGATGCTTGGCGGCAGAAATAGACGAAGGGGTGGTACCAACCCAAACAGCCTGCCGCATACGAGGGACCTGCGACCTTATAAAAAGTACGGAAAATTCCATGAAATTCCGGACGTATGGAGAGCCTATTTAGGACATTAGTACCCTGGATATTTATTACTCGTCATATAAAATGTTATATACGCGAGTACCTATGTTTACGACTCACTTTCTCTTAACTACAGACAATAAAAGTACGTTGATAAAATGGAAAACGTTTTTCAAATTGCAAAGGATAAGCTCATGCACAGGCATTCGAGGATACAGATCCTGGAATGGGTAGGCAGAGGCGCAACTAGTGCTGCACCAACATTTCGCCAAGATTATTTCCGTCCAACGATGTGATAGGGGCGAGCCTACCGCCATACCGGGCACAATTCCAGACTTCGGGCTGATACTGAGTATTTTATAGAAAAACCCAATATCACTTTTACCCGACCCGGGGATGACCCGAGACTTAAGCACAGCAGTCATACCGCGTACGCATTATAACTGCACCACCGAGGCTATCTAAACTAGTATAAGAAATAATTAAAACATGGGATCAACCGCGCAGTCAGAATCCTCGTTAAAACTCATTTTTAAGGTCAACAATCCGTCCATGATATTTCCAGTATTGTGGGTATTTATGGTTGGTGGAGATCACTTTTTTATAGCATAGGCCAGCACACGAGCAAGTGGGTCACCTGATGGTAAATGATCTCCACCGCCCATGTACGCCCACAATACCAAAAGAATTAGAGGCGCGTTGTCGCCTTTAAACGGAAGGGATAATTGAGGGATTGGGAAGAGGAGGGGGATTTGGGCCTACGGATATCTCACTCACCGTACAAAACACAGCAGCAAGCTGCTACTTTACGTTATTGTCTTTGAGACAGGGATAACGACCCGGCCGAGCCGGCCCATTCATGCTGGAGATAAAAGTCTACAGCGTGGCTCTACCACTCAAGTGACCACTAATAATAATTACAATCAGGTGACCCAATTGCTTGGTTTCTGGCCTCTGCTACAAAAAAACTAAAGCCAACACTCACCAACACTGTAGTATTTATGTTTAACATATAACATAATTATTGTAAGTGTTGTCACGCAAAGTTGTAAACAATATTATTATGTACTAGCTTTTGCCCGCGGCTCCGCCCGCGTGCATAGACTTTCCGAAATAAAACGTAGCCTATAACCGTCTCCAAGGTCCCATCTATATATACATCAAAATTCATTAAAATCGGTTCAGTGATTTAGGCGTGAAAGCGTAACAAACATTTTCATAAAAAGTATCCTATGTTACTTCTTATATCTCCAAGAATATGTGTACAAAGTTTCATAATGATCGGTTTAGTAGTTTTCGCGTGAAAGCGTAACAAATAAATTTACATTCACATTTATAATATTATTATGATTGGCACGTTTTTACAACCTTTATGGCTAAACGCAGACTTAGTTGCGACAGATCAGTTTTATAAAGTAATTATTGATAATGGCTTTTCCTCGTGGCTTTACCCACGTGAAGTTTTAGACCAATAAAATTATTTTACATACAAACTTTGCAACCAAGCTAGCAGCCTTCATGACGAGAGGTGGGTTCGATTCCCGCACCGATTGTTTGGGTGGCAGAGCTGTAGAAAATTTATCCGAGAAATGTGTGGTTACACCTCTGCCTATCTTTGCGGGGATTAGAGGCGTAAGTGAATATGTATGTATGTAATGTAAAATAAAGGTTTAGAATTTAGAACTCCTTTCCAGGAGCTTCAAAAATGTAGAGCCCACTTTCTTAATCAAGGATGATTTTAAGTAATTTGACTTCCTTGGTGGCGCAGTTCTATACGTACACGGTACAACGGCTGTACTGAGGTATCGGGTTCGAACCGCGGTAAAAGTGATATTGGGTTTTTCTATTACAAAATCGAAAACAGTATCAGTCTGGGATGGTGCCCGATATAGCGCTAGACTCGCCCCCATCACGCTATGGGATGGAAATAAATTTGGCGCAATATAGGTTACATCTCTGCCTACCCCTTCAGGGATTACAGGCTTAAGTGCGTATGTATGTATGTATTTTAGTTAATTTATCATTAGCACTGGCTTTATCCACTGTACAATAAAATTACTATCAACATTACAAAGGTGCTATTAAAAAGAGCTTTGGCAACGAAAATTGTTAAAAATATTTAACGTGGCACGTAAAGCTGAAAGAAAGATAAACTGGGATTCCTCACTTTTTACTTTAAGACCGTTACGTCGATAAGTTATAAGCAGAGGCGATTTTGGAATAACTTTAAGGTAACCAGACCATCTGGTCTACTCTTTTTTTCTCATAGACCACTTTCAAAATTTTGCTGGTTCCGGTGGACCCCCTGCAGCTGCATTTCTACCATATTTCGAAAACTCGACAAAAAATTTGAAGATTAGATCTAACTATGGACCCCCGTCGAGTTTCCCGTGGGCCCCTGGGTCACCTGGACCACTTTGGGAACTAATGCTTTAAAGTAATATAAATCCATTCCAAGGCGATTCCAATCCCATTACGATTTTGATGTCAATAAAATCACAACTCTTGAAATGAAAATCGTCTTGGGCTCGGATAAGATCGTTTACCGTAAAGTTAACCGCGTGTGGCGTGCAAAGGGATGCCTGTCAATGACAAAAAAGATAAGGAGTTTGTAAACATTAATATCCGCTCTAAAACTATTGGTTAAAATAATAATTACTAATTCCTTTTAATTCCGCTAGCTGATTGGCGCCACCATCGCATTACAAGAATTAGAGAGTATGAAAATGAACGCAATTGCTTTAAAACTATTTCCATATTAAATTCATATTTCAAGAGTAGACAACTGGGTTCAAATTTCGTTAAGCGAGGCTTTAAAAGAGTTTTCCTTCAACGGTAGGCAGTAGCCTGGCTGTGCTCGGGCATTGCTGAGGTCTATGGGCGGTGGTAACCATTTACAATCAGGTGTACGGCCTCCTTTCTGGCTATCTCATAAAAAAATCCACCGGGCAATCACGGCTTGTGTTTCGAGTTTTTGATTCGAAAAATAATATATCATATTCCTTTACGTCGGTTTTCTATGAGACAGTGGTAACGATCCGGCCGAGCCGACCCATTCGTGCTGTAGACTAAAGTGTCTACAGCGTGGTTCTACCACTAACAAATTATCCCTAAATCGTTCTCTTCTCATAACCTGCACCACAAAATTATTAGTGTCGACCGCTGTACCTATACAGCCACAATTTTAATTAAGAGAATATCTTAAGAGTGACTTTTAATAACTTACTTAAGGAACTTTTTAGACATAACTTGAGAAAAACAACATTTAGGATATTGAAGTTATAGCTTAGTTGGTAACCTAATTTGTGTGACAACTAAATTGGTACGCCATGTCGAATTCTGAGCGATTCTTTGTCCAGAAAAACTTCAAAACTCGAATAGCCACTGTTCAACATATAGGGTTCTAGCCTTTGCTCGCGGCTCCGCCCGCGTGTATGGCCTTTTCCAAGATAAAAAGTAGCCTATGTTACTCAGTGGTAATGTAGCTTTCTAACGGCAAAATATTTTTTGAAATAGGTCCAGTAGTTTTAAGTTTATTCGTTACATACAAAAATACAAATTTTTCCTATTTATAATATTAGTGTATGATAACTAATAATAGGGTAGTTTCCTATATTCAATTTTATACATTATTTTATAAGCAACGCAAAATGATACGCAAAATAAACCCTTTTATTATAACACAATCAAAATTGGTTCAGAAATGTGCCCGCAGTTATGACTTTAAATGTTGGTATGATTAAAAGTGGGTGCGTAGTAGGGATATCGCACTATCTCGCTTGCAAGCGTGCACCATAATGAACATTTACACAGTGACGTCAAAGTTTGCGTCGTCTGTCATTTGACAATTACCCCTTCTACAGGATTTGAATGGCTTCTAACTTATTTATTTTTGATCCGATTTGTAAAATTCTTTCTGCAATAGATTTTGAGTAACGTAACTTATTGATTTAAATAATTAAAAACTACTCAACTACCCTATTACGTTTGTTCATTTTAAAACCAAAATGTCATCACATCCTGACATACCTGCATTCAAACACTCCCTGATATTGCAAGAAGAAATTCCAGGATCTCTCGGTCGCATTAGAATACTTGGCGGTGCTAAATGTCGTAAAATTGCATTCCTTTCGTAATTCTCAACCTGTACACTACGCGATGGCATCTCTATTGCAGGAATTTATAGATTTTCTATAAATAGTGTTCCCTCATTGATCGAAACTTGAAATTCGATATCTATAATTATATACTTTTGAATTTCATTCTATTACGTCAGCTTTCTCCTTTTTAAGGCTATGCCTTAACCTTACTACCTTAGTTCGGAAACGAACAGGTGGGTCACCTGACGGCAAGTGATCTCCACCGCTCATGTACGCCCACAATACCAAAAGAATCATGGGCGCGTTGCCGACCTTAAAGGAAAGGTATAATAAAGGGATTGGGAAGGGGAGGGGATTTGGGCCTCCGGATATCTCACTCACCGTACGAAACGCAGCAGCAAGCTACTACTTTAAGCCGGTTTTCTGTGAGACAGTGGTAACGACCTGGACGAACCAGCCCGTTCATGCTGTAGACAAGTGTCTTCATCGTGGCTCTACCACTCATAAAAGTAAGCATTAAGTAGGTAGGTATACTTCACTTTCCCGCTGTAACTAGGGCAAACTTTACACGTGTAATAATTACACTCTGTTAAATAATGCATGCGAGTCACCGACTGTCTCAAACTTCTAATTGACTGACTTGTACTTCAATATTTACATATGACGCGTGGAGTCTCTCCTTTAATATTTATGTTAGTAACTTTCTTTATGAGGGTTACTGAACGTTTAAAATGGCTGCTGGTTTTGCATTTGTTTGACTAAATTCTGAGTTCATCAGCATTAACAGATGCCTGTACCCAGATTCTACCAGGGGAAAAGCGTTGTCTGTATGTTTTATTTGTGAGTGGTAAAGTCATGCTGTAGACAGTTTTGTCTACAGCATGAATGGGCCGGCTCGTCCGGGTCGTTACCACTGTCTCACTGTGGAAAGTAGCAGTTTGCTGCTGTGTTTCGTTCGGTGAGTGAGATTTCCGGAGGCCCAAATCCCCCTCCCCTTCCGAATCCCTTGATTATCCATTTCCTTTAAGGTCGGCAACGCGTCCATAATCTTTTTGGTATTGTGGGCGTAAATGAGCTGTAGAGAAGACTTATCATCAGGGCCACCTGATGGTAAGTGATATTTTTGATGTGGGTCACCACTTGCTCGTTTGCCAGCCTATAATATAAAGATAAAACTAAAAATATCCTGCAGTTAAATGTATATGGACCATTAAAGGGAGATCAAAGAGCCAATGCTTTCACTATGGAGAAAACTCAAGATCGGGTGATGTGGAAGTGTTGGAGTAGGAAGGCAGACCTTGGCACTAAGCCGGGATAACGCCAGGCAGAAAAAAACTCATACCCTCACGCTTTTATCATAAAGGGGAAGGCAGGAGTGCCACAACACACAATCCCACCCATACATACGCCACAGTAATACCTGAAAGCCAGAATTATTGATAGTGGCATACATTTTTGGACACTAAGCAGTGACTTGGTAACACTCTTGGAAAGCCTGGGAAAAATATATTTTATTCCGGAAAAGGGGGTGAAACCATGAACACAAGCTAGTTGCCATTATAATTGGGTATTTGACTCGATTATTTTTATTATTTTACTCATTTTGTTACGTTCCCCAAAATCTATTATTGAAAGAACTATATAAATGAAGTCAAAAATAAAAAAGTTAGAAGCTATTTAAATCTGCTGGAAGGGGTAATTGTCAAATGACGGAAAAAGGATGCACTACATGTCGTGTGACGTCACAAGACAGGTTACGCCATTAGTGGTGCACACGTGCGAGAGAGATAGTGAGACTTTCCCACTACGCATCAACCTTTGCTCATACCAATATTTAAAACATGAAATGTCGCCTCATTTTTTACTCAATTTTAATTCTGTTTTCGCAAAACAGTTTCTTTTTCGTATTATTGTCGGGTGCATCTTAAATAATGTATAAAATAAGACATAGTCAAATACCCTATTTATCTGAGTAGTTAACACTTGTGTCTACAGCATGAATGGGCCGGCTCGTCCGGGTCGTTACCACTGTCTCACAGAAACCGGCGTAAAGTAGCAGCTTGCTGCTGCGTTTCGTACGATGAGTGAGATATCCGGAGGTCCAAACCCCCTCCCCTTCCCAATTCCTTAATTATCCCTTTCCTTTAAGGTCGCCAACGTACCCAGAATTGTTTGGTATTATGGGCGTACATGGGCGGTGGAGATCACTTACGATCAGGTGACTTATTCGTTAGCCAGCCAATGTTATGATTTTTTTTATAGATGAACTAGTTTTTGCTCGTCAAGGCTAGTCAAGGTCTACATGTGTCCCAAATTTTATCGAAATCCATTTATTATTACTGTTGATTAACAAACATCCAAACTTTTACATTTATAATATAAGCAGGAAGTAGCGTAGTAAGATTCGTGCCTCAAATTCATGGAAAACCTTTGCATAACAACGTGTTGATTCACAATTTCACGAAAACAGAATGAATATAAAGTGTAAGGTCGGATGGTAGAATTATAATTCTGTGTGTGTAAGAGCGGAATTGAAGGAGCTCGTTGACGCCGTATCCGGTTTAGGGACCGGAGTCAAACTATTACGGCCTTTATGAGATCATCTAGTATTAAATAATATTTATGTATACACTATTTTTAGTTTCATTAAATTTATCTATTATATTATATGGATATTTTTTGCTTATATGTATAAATTAAAATTATCATTATTAAATATACTTAATATTAAGCATAATATGTTGAAATTGTGTATTTATACTATTTTTATTTTGTTTTCTTATGTACATCATTTCTACCTATCCTCTATTTATGACGATCGCCCGCTCTTTCTTCTTTTATAGTATTTTCCATCCTAAGGTTGTCTGGAAGAAATCACAGTTACCGATAAGACCGCCATTTGTACTTCGCTATAATTTTTAAGGTAATTTTGTTTTTAATTTTCTTTTGTTTTTGAAGATGTACAAATAGTTTATAAATAAATAAATAAATATTATTTACATGTTACGACACGATCTTTTACGTCTATGGGAGGTCTGGAAATGTGAGCCAACTGACTAATACTTGAGTAGTAGAGCCACGCTGTAGACAGTTGTTATAAACTTTTCTAACACACGCAACAAGAATTTTCTAAATAGAGATACGACGTTCTGCACCGCGCAAAAATTAGACGTATTAAGTGTCAACTAGAGATCATGAATTAATTTTTATGAATTGATGAACGACCGAGCTGCACAGCCTGTTATAGCCCCGCCCCCTTGTACAGAGTATTGGTGGGGTAATTTTTTTGCTTGAGTTACGTTTCTTATCATCTTATTTCGATGGGTAGAGAGAGCAACGCTGTTGATAGTTGAGAGTTGTTACCACTGTCTCGCAAAAGACTGACGTAAAGTAGCGGTTTGCTGCTATGTTTCGTACGGTGAGTGAGATATCCGCAGGCTCAAATCCCCCTCCCCTTCCGAATCCCTTGATTATCCATTTCCTTTAAGGTCGGCAACGCGTCCATAATCTTTTTGGTATTGTGGGCGTAAATGAGCTGTAGAGAAGACTTATCATCAGGGCCACCTGATGGTAAGTGATATTTTTGATGTGGGTCACCACTTGCTCGTTTGCCAGCCTATAATATAAAGATAAAACTAAAAATATCCTGCAGTTAAATGTATATGGACCATTAAAGGGAGATCAAAGAGCCAATGCTTTCACTATGGAGAAAACTCAAGATCGGGTGATGTGGAAGTGTTGGAGTAGGAAGGCAGACCTTGGCACTAAGCCGGGATAACGCCAGGCAGAAAAAAACTCATACCCTCACGCTTTTATCATAAAGGGGAAGGCAGGAGTGCCACAACACACAATCCCACCCATACATACGCCACAGTAATACCTGAAAGCCAGAATTATTGATAGTGGCATACATTTTTGGACACTAAGCAGTGACTTGGTAACACTCTTGGAAAGCCTGGGAAAAATATATTTTATTCCGGAAAAGGGGGTGAAACCATGAACACAAGCTAGTTGCCATTATAATAGGGTATTTGACTCGATTATTTTTATTATTTTACTCATTTTGTTACGTTCCCCAAAATCTATTATTGAAAGAACTATATAAATGAAGTCAAAAATAAAAAAGTTAGAAGCTATTTAAATCTGCTGGAAGGGGTAATTGTCAAATGACGGAAAAAGGATGCACTACATGTCGTGTGACGTCACAAGACAGGTTACGCCATTAGTGGTGCACACGTGCGAGAGAGATAGTGAGACTTTCCCACTACGCATCAACCTTTGCTCATACCAATATTTAAAACATGAAATGTCGCCTCATTTTTTACTCAATTTTAATTCTGTTTTCGCAAAACAGTTTCTTTTTCGTATTATTGTCGGGTGCATCTTAAATAATGTATAAAATAAGACATAGTCAAATACCCTATTTATCTGAGTAGTTAACACTTGTGTCTACAGCATGAATGGGCCGGCTCGTCCGGGTCGTTACCACTGTCTCACAGAAACCGGCGTAAAGTAGCAGCTTGCTGCTGCGTTTCGTACGATGAGTGAGATATCCGGAGGTCCAAACCCCCTCCCCTTCCCAATTCCTTAATTATCCCTTTCCTTTAAGGTCGCCAACGTACCCAGAATTGTTTGGTATTATGGGCGTACATGGGCGGTGGAGATCACTTACGATCAGGTGACTTATTCGTTAGCCAGCCAATGTTATGATTTTTTTTATAGATGAACTAGTTTTTGCTCGTCAAGGCTAGTCAAGGTCTACATGTGTCCCAAATTTTATCGAAATCCATTTATTATTACTGTTGATTAACAAACATCCAAACTTTTACATTTATAATATAAGCAGGAAGTAGCGTAGTAAGATTCGTGCCTCAAATTCATGGAAAACCTTTGCATAACAACGTGTTGATTCACAATTTCACGAAAACAGAATGAATATAAAGTGTAAGGTCGGATGGTAGAATTATAATTCTGTGTGTGTAAGAGCGGAATTGAAGGAGCTCGTTGACGCCGTATCCGGTTTAGGGACCGGAGTCAAACTATTACGGCCTTTATGAGATCATCTAGTATTAAATAATATTTATGTATACACTATTTTTAGTTTCATTAAATTTATCTATTATATTATATGGATATTTTTTGCTTATATGTATAAATTAAAATTATCATTATTAAATATACTTAATATTAAGCATAATATGTTGAAATTGTGTATTTATACTATTTTTATTTTGTTTTCTTATGTACATCATTTCTACCTATCCTCTATTTATGACGATCGCCCGCTCTTTCTTCTTTTATAGTATTTTCCATCCTAAGGTTGTCTGGAAGAAATCACAGTTACCGATAAGACCGCCATTTGTACTTCGCTATAATTTTTAAGGTAATTTTGTTTTTAATTTTCTTTTGTTTTTGAAGATGTACAAATAGTTTATAAATAAATAAATAAATATTATTTACATGTTACGACACGATCTTTTACGTCTATGGGAGGTCTGGAAATGTGAGCCAACTGACTAATACTTGAGTAGTAGAGCCACGCTGTAGACAGTTGTTATAAACTTTTCTAACACACGCAACAAGAATTTTCTAAATAGAGATACGACGTTCTGCACCGCGCAAAAATTAGACGTATTAAGTGTCAACTAGAGATCATGAATTAATTTTTATGAATTGATGAACGACCGAGCTGCACAGCCTGTTATAGCCCCGCCCCCTTGTACAGAGTATTGGTGGGGTAATTTTTTTGCTTGAGTTACGTTTCTTATCATCTTATTTCGATGGGTAGAGAGAGCAACGCTGTTGATAGTTGAGAGTTGTTACCACTGTCTCGCAAAAGACTGACGTAAAGTAGCGGTTTGCTGCTATGTTTCGTACGGTGAGTGAGATATCCGCAGGCTCAAATCCAAGGTGGTAGGTCCCTCGTATGCGAGAGGCCGTCTCAGTTGGTACCACTGCTTTGTCTATTTCTGCTGTCAAGCAACAATGTGTTGCACTGTTGTGTTCCGGTTTTAAAGGATGTTAAATTACTGAGCAACTTATGTCTCGGGGTGACGAGCACAGTCCTGTGCCATGTAGTGCTTTTTAATTCAAAGTCCTGTGTGGTGTTGCTTCTGTTTATGGGCGTAGCGCTTATAGTCAAGCAGGCGACCTGCTCGTCTCGTCATTCAAGCTAATTAATAAAATCCCCTTCCTTTTTGCAATCCCTTAATTATCCCTTTCCTTCGCCATACCGGGCACAAATTCCAGACTCCGGGCTGATACTGAGTATTTCGTAATAGAAAAACCCAATACCACTTTACCCGACCCAGGGATCGAACCCGAGACTTCAGCATTGGCCTCAATCGTAACGAGTACGCATTACAACTGCGCCACCGAGGCAGTCTTGGAATATAAAGATTCTTAAGGAGAAAAAGAAAGTAAAATAAAAGTTAGGAGTCGTCTGCGTTTCGCGTAAAGTAGCCGACTGCCGAGGGCTATACCAGTGCCCCCACATCAGCTCGGCGTTCACGCTTCGACACTTTAGTATCCTGCAAATTTTCCTCTACGACTATTGTTATATTTGAGTATTATGATGTGTAGTTACTGAGATATGATATACGATGAAGTGATATGTGGAAAGTCTATCGCCATACCAGGCATAAATATATCTTATATATAAAATTCTCGTGTCACAATGTTCGTTCCCATACTCCTCCGAAACGGCTGGACCGATTTGTATGAAATTTTGTTTGCATATCGGGTAGGTCTGAGAATCGGCCAACATATATTTTTCATCCCCCTAAATGTTAAGGGTGGTCCACCCCTAATTTTTTTTTTTAGACAACATTTTTTGTTATTATTTTTTTATGATACAGCATTAAAAATACATTTGTCAAGCGCGTTTCTCACCGGGAGCGCCCACTAGGCTACTCTAATCCTGGAAATAGGCATTCACGCGGGCGGAGCCGCGGGCAACAGCTAGTATAATATAAAAGGCCGTAAATTGCATTTAGGGGCAACACATAAATGATTTTTCGAAACAAATATTTTTATATAGGATTTTATTTTATTTATTTATTTATTTAAACTTTATATACATAACATGTATAAAGGCGGACTTAATGCCGAAGGCATTCTCTACCAGTCTACCTGTGGGTGATGCAGAGACGAGATAATGTGGGTGTATATAAATCGTCGAATAAAACAAACGAACAAGAAAAAATAAGTAGACAAGATACTACTTAATACATAAATCTACATATATAGAAGACTATGATACAACATTACTTACATAAATACATATAAATGTATTACTAGTACTTACATAAATATTGTAATATATACATAATACACATAGTATGAATCTACTATTGTCGTGATTCAGCCAATAGCGCCCGCACTTTAAATTTAAAAGTGAGTCGGTTGGTAGACGTCCTGATTTCGAGTGGGAGCGCATTCCAAAGAAGTATAGATTGGACAGTGAAGGAGGAATGAATAAAGTCAGAATTGTGAGGAGGGCACTGTAGAAGAAGATTGCATGAAGAGCGAAGGTTTCTTTCGTGATTAGATCCAAGATACTGAAAGTTAGAAGTTAAATAAGAAGGGGGATTAAGTGAAGTTAGAATAGAAAAGAGTGTAGTAAGTACGCGCAGATTTCGGCGCTGACGAATGGGTAACCATTTGAGTTGGGAGCGGTAAGAAGACACATGGTCATTCTTACGGAGATTGAAAATGAATCGAATGCAGTTATTGAGAAGACGGTCAAGTTTGTTGAGTAAATCTGCATTCAGATCAAAATAACACACGTCACCATAGTCGATAATAGGAAGGATTAAGGTCTGCACAAGCATTGTCTTGGTTTTACACGGGAGAAAGTTCTTCAAGCGATAGAGAGCGCGAAGAGTGCCTGTGACTCTTTGGCAAACAGAAGTAACATGGGCCTGCCAGTTGAAGGTAGAGTCTATGTTCAACCCTAGGTTTTTTACATTAGGACACAGAGCGATGACCAAACCATCATACAGGATTGGAGGAAGAGTTGTTGTGTCGAGTCTGTTAATCATTTTAACCCAGGTCCTCAAGGTTTTTCTGAGCCTATGCAGGTTGCCATTAGACCAACGAGATGACTAGACCTAAGACCTCTCCTAGTATTCTATTAAAAATTAAATAAATGAAAAAATGTATGAAAGTTGAAATTAAGTACAATAGGAATTTTTGAAATTATGCATTTTCACTTTTCATTGAATATCTCAACCCGTTATAATATAATTCATTGAAAACCCTGTAAAGCTTACCATTACGGAATTTTCCATTGTTTTCGTCTTAAGTTGAACAAGGCGCCTACCTAAAATATTTTAGCAACATGTCATTGAAATGAAATTCCACGCGAAATACCGGGTAGGCGCTTAAGAATATTTAACTTGTTGCCATGAGAAAATTTCGTAATTTTCATAAGAGAGAATTTCAGGGCTGTAGCTTTCATGAACAGGTAAATAATTATGCTATAAAATTGATTTTATGACATTATTTTATTCGACGTGAGTTCTGCTAAACTAAATTTAGTTTAGTCCTGACAGTTTACTTTCCACTCGTTTGACAGGCACATAAACTAAATCGTGAATAGAAATGCCACTTGTCAGATGATTCCAATTTAAAAACACATTTACACGAAGCTCTATAAAATCACCAATTCCTAACACAGTTATTCTATAAACCAATTCGTAGTTACCGAGTTTGGGTATGAAAGCGATGGTTTATTCAAAACACGACGCGAAATGTTATTAGGGTAGTCCACTGCCCAAGGGACGCGACGTCACGAAATTCCGAGAAAAATCCGTGAAATATCTTGAATAAATAATTGGAGAACCTTTCTACAAGTTTTTATTTGTCTTATGAGTGGAATTAGTGCGATACGCAGTTGTGCGACGGTGGTAAATATTCGCAAATGGATAGTTAGAGCTTTATCTTTTTGCTTCAACTTTTTGTTTACGTTGATATTTCACTTGAATTTCTTTAAACGACGAAAATGATAAGGGTTTTTTGAGGTTTATATTTTTATACGACATCTTATAAAGACAATGTGATTCTACTAATAATAAAAAAAAAAAAAAAAATTGCGTGAATGAAGAGACGAGCAGATAGCTCGCCTGATGTTAAACGTTACGCCTGCACATAATCAGAAGCAATGTCACACAGAGCTCTGGATTACAGAACATGGCATTGAACTGCGCTGGTCATCCCGAGACATAAGATGTTAAGTCTCATAATGCCCAGTAATTTCACTGGCTTCAGTGTCCTTCAAACCGAAACACAACAGTGCTTACACACTGTTGCTTGACGGCAAAAATAAACAAAGCGGTGGTACCAATCAAGACGGCCTCTCGCACACGAGGACCTACCACCTTGTAAACTTTTTTCACATCTCCAACATCCTTCGTGGTGCAGAGTGGCTGTGCGGCAAGTGGCTGAGAAACGAGAGGCCAAGGGTTAAATTCCCGCAACGAGAAAAATATTTGTATGATCTACAAATATTTATTTCGGGTCTGGGAGTTTACTCCCCAAAGGGGTTGACGCCAGGCAGGCGACCGATCGTTAAAACTACAAGACAAAATTTCATGCGAAAAGCATCAGAGCTCTATCAATAAAGGTTTGGAATATTCCAAATATTCGACTATGTTATTACTAACGTTCTGTACTTGAAACCTAACAGCTGAAAATTGAACATAAACTAAATAGAACGATGTTCGTACGATATCTATAGCTTTAGCGACTTATGCATTCGTTTGGGCGCCTGTTTTACCAACCACTGAGTAAATGTTAATGTTTACCAAATGAATTAAATACTCTATCATATAATCAAAAGAAATATGTCAAAGAGGCACTTTCAAATAAAGCTGTCTTCTACATCGAAATAAGATAACTAGAACGGTAACTCTCATATGAATCTGCCAAAAATACGGTTCCACTTACTTACACATGCAAAAGTAAAACCACACGTAACACTCATACACTCAACAAAAATTAATAAACGTTCAAAATCAACTTTATTTCATAAAAGATAATGTTTAAATAGTATGCACAGATTTTTATAGCCCCGCTCCCTTGCACAGAATTTTGTTGGGGTAATTTTTTGCTTAAGTTACGTTGCTTGTCATCTTATTTCGATGGCCTTCTACTTTAATTGGTGGTTACTAATCTTACTCGAACATTGTGGAATATGCCCTTACACTTACAGCTAATATGGTGTGTTACCGCATTTTAAATCGAAATGAAAAGGAATAATTTCTCAGTTTCGAACTATTGAAACCGACTTCTAAAAACTAGTATACTGCATTTGATGGTAGATACAGTAAAGTCCAAATACTCGACCGTCGTGAGATCCTGCATCCCTTTAGCTCTACAATCATCATGATTATGTAACCTGCGTGCTTAACATACGATATCGAAAAAATTGTCGACTCGTTTTTTCGTGCTATCTCCACGTCTCTATCACCAAACTAAAAATCAAATTCAAATTATTTATTGAACCCATAAAATGTTATACATCACTAGCTGTAGCCCGCGGCTCCGCCCGCGTGAATGACTATTTCCAGGATTAAAGTAGCCTAGTTGGCGCATCAAGCGACTCCTGGTGAGAAACGCACTTGACAAAAATACTAAGGTCGCTATTAAAAAATAGGGTTTGATCGTAGAGAGTTGAAAATTTAGGGTGGTATGTATTTTTAAATGTTGTATCATTAAAAAATAAAAACAAAAAACAATTGTCTAAAAAATAAAAAAATAAAACTTAGGGGTGGACCGGACCACCCTTAACATTTAGAGGGATGAAAAATAGATGTTGGCCGATTCTCAGACCTACACGATATGCACACAAAATTTCATATAAATCGGTCGAGCCGTTTCGGAGGAGTATGGGAACGAACATTGTGACACGAGAATTTTATATATAAGATTTAGATTCAGTCAAATTTTAACTCTACCTCCAGTCCGCTGTTTCGCTTGAGAAGAACGGACAAGAAACTCTAACGTTGCTCTTTTCAAAACTGGTTTACAATATTGGTACAATTTTCTAAGAGGAACATTATAACAAAAAATAACAGATGAGCAGACCAGTCCACACATGTAGCACCCGATGACGAGTATGACGTATGTGCCAGCCATCAGCCACCCTCTATATGTAGGTGCACGTTATGATATCAATGAGAAACTAGTCTCTCGCACGCGAGATATCTCGTGAATTCATGCTACGCGGGCAGAAGTTACTGGATGACCCCAAAACGCGACTCACCTGAACGCTTTACAATGGCGGACTTTGCACCTGCTTTATTTAGGAATTTTAATATGGTAACTTTTTTGATAATTGTTATGAATCTTCTTCTTAGTCGTATTCTTCTTTACTGAAGGTCGTGTCCTTGAAAGGCCTTCGTTGACCGTTGTATTAGCTGTTTCCACTTTGTCCGGTTCTCAGCTTCCTTCAGGGCGGTTGTCATAGGGAGATCAGTGAGGGTGGTTATTTGGTCACACCAACGGCTAGGCGATCGGCCGCGGGGTCTCTTTCCTTCCACCTTACTCACAACAACTAACTTATCAAGGTTGTCCGGTTGTCGACGGGCAATATGACCGAAATAACCGAGGATAATCTTTTGGTAACAAATTGTCGAGAGTCTAACACTCACATGGAGTTGGTCCAAGATAAATTTGTTAGTTTTTTTGGCAGTCCATGGGATACGCAACATTCGCTACAACACCACATTTCGAAGGCGTCTATCTTTTTGCGCTCCGTTGCTCGAATCGTCAACGACTCAGATCCATAAAGAAATATGGAGAAAACAAGTGTCCGGACTAGTCTCATTTTGGTGATTTTAGAGATCCTCCTATCCTGCCAAATGCATGTCAGCTTGCTCATTGCAGCTTTGGCCATTTGCGTCCTTCTTCTGATCTCTCGTTCACTTCCTCCATGATCAGGATCTCCGTCGTTCTGTCGACGAGCATAACTTTCGTTTTCGAATTATTGATGGTGAGTCCAACCAGTCCACTCTCGTACTCCACTCTATGAAATAAATCAGCGAGCTCTTTCTCTGATGATGCAAAAAGCGTCGCGTCATCCGCATATCTTAAGTTGCTGATCTTCAAACCACCGACTGAAATACCGCCCTCCCATTCTTCTAAGGCTTTTCTCATAATATATTCACCATATATGTTAAAGAGAATAGGAGACAGTATATATCCCTGTCTTACGCCTTTTTCTGGCTCGAAGGGTCCTGAGATGATGTTATTTACCCTCACCATGGAGATGCCATCTTGGTACAGACCTGCGTTCAGTGCTACGAGGTGTTGGGGTACGCCCATTTCCTGTAATATGTGCCACAGACAATTCCATCTGACACAGTCAAATGCTTTGGAGTAGTCAATGAAACATATGAGCATCGGTTTATTGAACTCGCGGCTTTTTTCAATGATTTGCCTCACATTCACAATTTGCTGTCTTGTGCCTCTACTCTTCAAAAAACCGGCCTGTTCACTGGGTATCTGCCATTGAAGATAAGAATTTAAGAGATTGTTATGAATAAAGATATGAATATTATATAACAATCATACCATCTCTGTATTACACATGTTACTTCTGGGTTCGGACTTCTCTACCGACTCTATACAAATGTTGGTGTGATCCACAAAAAATTGTTTCGGGTCTGGGTATTGTGGGACCGCAAGTCTCTCGTAGTTCTTGATACCCACGATACAGGTTAACCTAGTGTGGGGTCAGGACTATGTGTGTGACTGTTGGGTGTTTTGCTGTTCTACTGTTTCTTGCCCGTTCTTCTACAACGAAACAGCATTCCGAGCTGGTAGTAAAGTTAAAATGTGACTGAATCAAAATGATGTATAACATTTTATAGAGTCAATAAATATTTGCAATATAGTGATTTCTTATGTTTACGCAAATATTACACATTGAAATAAAACTAGTTTATACCGATTTTAATAAAAACGGAATAAAAATAAAAACTAATCCGCGATAAAATCCGTATAAACTAGTTTTATTTCAATATTTACAATATTTCACCGAATGAGAGGGGGTAACGCCTTGGGCTGACTTGCACGACTATATTAAATCGAGATTTACCACAAAACTAGAGGCTTCAGACATATAAGAACAAAGATAGTGTACAACGCTATTGTGCGTAGTAATTTAGAATATGGTAGTATAATTTGAAATCCATTCTATAGTGTACAATCTCAACGTGTAGAAAGTATTCAACGAGCTTTTACAAGACAATTAGCATTTCACTCACATGGCATAAGTCACCGTGGTAGCTACAAATCACGTTTGGCTTTTTTTCAAAATGAACACACTATCTGTCCGACGTAAAATCAGTGACGTAATATTTTTGTACAAATTAATCAACGACGACAGTAATATCCTTAGTCAAATCAGCCTAGCGGTTCCGCATAAACTGCCTAGATATGTCATTACTAAAACTTTTTGTATACCACCCATCCGCACCAATACTGGTCTTAACTCACCAATGGTTAGAATATGTAATGAATACAATGCTCTCAACACTAAAACTCCTGGTCTAGACATATTCGGTACATCATTGCCAAAGTTCAGACGAGAAGCACTGACCCTTTTGCTTGACATATTCAACTGAATTAGTATATTAAGTTTTTTAACTTGTGCACTGGACTGATTGTATACATTTATTATCTTTATAATTTAATTTTGTCCTGTATTTTCATACTTGGTTACAATTTTTTTAATGTTAGTCTTATTGTTTGTTACAATTAATTACTTACTAACTTAATATATAAAATGTTACTCATATAATATTGTGAATGCTGTGCACACCTTCAATAGGCATGTGCATCAGTTCTTTTTCACATTGTTATTATTTCTTGTAATTTTAATGTATATGTCACTGGTGTGTTTATTTAAATAAATAAAAAAATAAATAAAAAAAAACTTATTTATTTATGTAAAATTTTCATAGGGTTTGACGTTTCATTGGTTTAGTGGGCTAAACTCTATTTAGGGTCGTCGTGCAAGTGGGCCTTAGTCTCCACCACGTCGTCGGCGTAATTCAGGTTGGAAGCGGACGGTTCTGATAATTTGTATTCCTCGAAAATAAGTGAAACACCCATCAAAGCTTATCCATTCAAACAGCATACAAAATTGACTACTGATGGTAATTTTTAACCTGGCAACATCAGTATTAAATTATTCCTTTTTGATCTACTCTCCATGTCTCCTTATTACATAGTCTCAGCGCAAGGTTCCATGCTGTATCACTTTGATATGTAGATTATCACCCGCTTTTTGAATTAAATTGCACCGTGCATTATGAATTTTGTTTCCAGTAAAATATTTATGAGTAGACATAGACTTCGGATTTTTAAAAATAATAATGACTGCCTCGGTGCCGTTGTAATGCGTTAACGCGTTACGATCGAGTCCAACGCTGAGGTCTTGGGTTCGAACCCCGGGTCGGGTAAAGTGGTATTGGGTGTTTCTATTACGAAATGCTCAGTATCAGCCCGTAGTCTGGAATTTGTGCCCGGTATGGTGATAGGTTCACCCCCTATCACATCGTGGGATGGAGATACGCTCGGAGAAATGTGGGTGTACTGGTTACACCTTTGCCTACTCCTTCGGGGATTACAGGCATGAGTGCGTATTTTAAAAACGAACTACGGTTATCACTTCGATTCATGGTTTATTGATTACTTTTTTTACGTTGTAGACACTTTTGTCTGCAGCATGAATGGGCCGGCTCGTCTGGGACGTTACCACTGTCTCACAGAAAATCGACATAAAGTAGGAGCTTGCTGCTGGGTTTCGTACGGTGAGTGAGATATCCGGAGACCCAAATCCTCCCAATCCCTTAATTATCCCTTTCCTTTAAAGTCGGCTATGCGCCCATAATTCTTTTGGTATTGTAGCTGTACATGGGCAGTGGAGATCACTTACTATCAGGTGACCCACTTGCAATGTCACTGCTTTACAAACGACAACCCCGTGTAAGGATGCACTAGAGATTATTAACTAATTAATTATAACTAAGACCGAATAGTAAATCAGCGGAGCTACCACGTAACGAACTCTTAGACTGTTCAGTAGGGTATACAAGAGGCATTATATTTGTCCCGTACATATCGAAGCACTATCCTTGCTAAACCCGAATCGTAATTATAATACGCGACCCCGACATAGGACACGTCTGCGAGTCCAAAGAGCTCCCACAACTGGCCATCGGCATAATGATGTGCAGAGGCGGCCCTAAACTATACTCCCAAGCAATTGCTCAAGCTGAGGTCTGAGCCTTCTAAAAGCCTGCGCATCTGTGCTTAATCGCTACTAAATACACTATAAATATTTCTGGCTAGAGCGCCATAAGCGCCGGGTTTATTGTCAGGTGAAGCTGTAAAAGCAATATAGGCTAACAGCACAAATCCATTGAAAAATAATAATAAAAAAAATGTACCGTACATGAAAAAATAATGTAAGAGCAGTTCAAATTTTTTTATATGTAGGTAGTACTTAATTTTGTTTTCCTTTTTAGACATTTCCGAAGGCCTAAATTTTCTATCCTCATTTCTTTTCTTCAGTGTTGTGAGAGTTCAAGATCGGTGGAGATCATTTACCATCAGGTGACTCAATTGCTCGATCGCTGACCTTGTAGTAAAGGGATTATTAAAGGCTTGGGAAGGGAAGGGCCTTCGAATATCTCAATCACCGTATGAAACGCAACAGTAAGCTGGTAATGCACATCAGTTTCCTGGTAGACAGTGGCACGACCGGGCTATTACCAAGCACCCCGGTCAAGCCCCATTTATGTTGTAGATAAAGCAGTTTTGGCTTTAGCACTTAAATTATAATCAAATGCTAAAGAAATATCAAATTAAATTATAATCAAATGCTAAAGAAATATAAATTAAAAAAGCCCTACCAAGTTGTGTTCGCTTTAAACTCCTCGGCGTAAATTAAGTAATATTGAGTATTTAATGAAGTACAGCGAGTAGGTGTCTGTAATTAATTACTTTTGCACTTACCTCGTGTAAGGAATCAGGATCGAGTGGAATTCGGCTACGCGTGACATCTGTCGAGTAAAGGTCATAAGCTATAAGTAGCATTAGGTACGTCAAAAAAGAGGTTTAATTGATAAACAATAAATAATTGCTAGATAAGTATTTTAATAAATAATACATACATACGCACTCACGTCTGTAATCCCTAAAGGGGTAGGTAGAGGTGTAACCAGTACACCCACATTTCGCCGACCTCATCTCCGTCCCATGATGTGATAGGGGGCTTATCGCCATACCACGCATAATTCTAGACTCCAGACTGATACTGATCATTTGGTAATAGAAAAACCCAATATCACTTTCACCCGACCCGGGAATCGAACCCGAGACCTCAGCGTCAGCCTCAGTCGTAACGCGTACGCATTACAAATGTGCCACCGAAGCAGTTGATTCCCATAATACTAAGTAATTTCACTGGCTTCAATGTGACCGGAAACACAACAGTCCTTACAAACTGTTGCTTGGCGGCAGAAATATACAAAGCCGTGGTACCAACCCAGGTGGTCTCGCATACGAAAAGCCTACCACTTTGTGACATCTCTGCCAACCCCTTCGGGGAATACAGACGTGAGTGCGTATGCATGCACTTAAGGCAAAAAGGTTGTAAATTAATGTGATAGCGGGGGATTCCATCTAACATAATTCGGCGTATATTTAATAGCACATTAGAGTATAGATAGATCACGAACGGCCTATATACCAAGATAACCCGTCAGCGAGACACTTGACCTATATGTGATATCCGATAAGCGAATGTCATCGGCCGACGCAGTTGACCCGGTCGGGGCACTCGTATCCGTGCCTCCGACGACCCTCTAACCGATGCTTGTCATTTATTGAAGTGAATACTTCTTTAGGCGCGTTGAGCACTTTTTGGGTGAACAAAAAGCGTGAAACTCGCGTCATGGTCACCGCACGCTTCCCATGAGCTATATGTATACTGTGTACTTTTTGGGTGAACAAAAAGCGTGAAACTCGCGTCATGGTCACCGCACGCTTCCCATGAGCTATATGTATACTTTGTACTTTTTGGGTGAACAAAAAGCGTGAAACTCGCGTCATGGTCACCGCACGCTTCCCATGAGCTATATGTATACTTTGTACTTTTTGGGTGAACAAAAAGCGTGAAACTCGCGTCATGGTCACCGCACGCTTCCCATGAGCTATATGTATACTGTGTACTTTTCGGGTGAACAAAAAGCGTGAAACTCGCGTCATGGTCACCGCACGCTTCCCATGAGCTATATGTATACTTTGTACTTTTTGGGTGAACAAAAAGCGTGAAACTCGCGTCATCGTCACCGCACGCTTCCCATGAGCTATATGTATACTTTGTACTTTTTGGGTGAACAAAAAGCGTGAAACTCGCGTCATGGTCACCGCACGCTTCCCATGAGCTATATGTATACTGTGTACTTTTCGGGTGAACAAAAAGCGTGAAACTTGCGTCATGGTCACCGCACGCTTCCCATGAGCTATATGTATACTGTGTACTTTTCGGGTGAACAAAAAGCGTGAAACTCGCGTCATCGTCACCGCACGCTTCCCATGAGCTATATGTATACTGTTTATATATGTACATATATATACCTCCGTGCGTTATTAGTATACATTATATATATACAATTAAATTGGTCATTAACACTTATTTACAAACCTAAACTTATTCAAAAATAATGATCTAATAGCTCGACGATACAATTCACAAGTTACTTAGTTTTCACTTCTGTCGGCAGTCCCCAAAGACTGTCCCGCATGTTTTATTTGACATAATACTTTCCTAATGTTCTTATTGGTCCAATAAATAATAATAAATACACCCAACAGTCACAGACATAGTCCTAATCCCACACTAGGTTACCCTGTATCGTGGGTATCAGGAACTACGAGGGACTTGCGGTCCTACAACACGCAGACCCGAAACAAATATTTGTGGATCACACAAACATCGAGAACAGCCTCTTACTCACCCGCTGCGCCACGGAGGCTAATGGCAGCGTATTAAGGCCGCTGAGGTCACGAAGTTCCGGGTTCTAACGTCAGGTCTTGTAATACAATTTGTAGAAAAATCATATGTGATTTGCCCGGGATTGGAATTTTTGCCCAATATGCCGATGGACTCGCTATCATATCACGGGACGGATATAGTTGCACCTCTCCACTCCTCCGGGGATAAAGACGTAAGACGTAAATATACACGTTTAACGCCAAAATAATTTCAACGAAATATTAAATCACGATTTTTAGTAATAACACCGCGCCGCCGAAATTCCCCAGTACATTAAAGATACTGGAGGCCAATTCTCGTAATTTTAATTGTTCAAAATATCATTCCGATCTAGTCTCAGCGTCAAGAAAGTTGCAAATGGCATTCTCTTAAACCAATAATCAACGTCAAATGTTAACATAGTTCGTAATGAGATTGAATTTAGAATAAAAGTTGACTGAAGCCAAAACGGTATAATGCTACTGCTAATGCTAGGTGCATTTGACGTTGATTATTGTTTAAGAGAATGCCATTTGCATTTGATATTTTGAACATTTAAAATTACGAGAATTGGCCTCCTGATGTCTAGTAAGGGAATGGGCCTCCTGGTGTCTAGTAAGGGAATCACACGTTTTAATGGAACCGATAGGCTCTGGGGCTACATCAATCACAAGGTAGACGTGTCTACTGTCAAGCTGCATGAACGCGCTTTTACATCCCACTATTTCACGGTAATAAGGTACATTTTTAATCGACTTCAAAAAAGGAGGTTCTCAATTCGACGCAACTTTTTTTAAGTACTCGTATGTACATCGATTTCTCCGCCAATTTGGACTGATTTTGTTGGAATAAAATTAATCTGACAAATTCATTTGACGATGGAGTACGGAGTTAAAAAAAGCTCCTCAACGGACAACAGTACACACGTCGCAATCGTGGAATTTACGTGCTATTGCTGTAACTACCACTAAAAATTGACGATTATATAAGTTTTAACAAACTTAGAAACCCACTTTAAAATAAAAACACAAAAGTCAAAAATAACAATTTCTATAGGTCTCTTTGGTAATTTTATTTGAGTGTGAATGTTTTTATTTTGAAGTGTTTTTATTCAGCTTTTGCTCGCGGCTCCGCTCGCGTGAACAGCCTTTTCCAGAATAAAGAGTAGCATATGTCCTAATCCAGGTCATTGTCTACCTGTGTGCCAAATGTCATTAAAAACCGGCGTGATTGACTAACACACATCAAAATTCACAAACTCGGGACTTGCGAGTCCCGGACCTTTTTACATAATGCCAACACGCAGAAGCCCGTTAGACAATTGTAATTCAAATAAAGTTATTAAATTTTATTATTATTCAAATTATGCTTCCGAGTAAACAGACTATAGTATAATTCATTAATAGAATTATTATTTTAATTATTAATTAATTATTATTATTAATCAACATAAAGAATAAATTTTAAAATACAGAGCAATTCCTTTAAAATGAACTGGGTTCAACTGAAGTTCGCGTTGTTTCTTTTTTTCATTTGGTAGCATTTGTTCCTAACAACTGTTCATTTTCTTCGAAACGTAATTACTAACTTTAGTAGTTTATAAAGTTTTGTATTATGATTGTGTAGTATAGTCAAGCTATAGAAACTGCCTCGGTGGCGCAGTTGTAATGCGTACGCGTTACGATTGAGGCTAACGCTGAGGGTTCGATCCCCGGGTCGGGTAAAGTGGTATTGGGTTTTTCTATTACGAAATTCTCAGTATCAGCCCGGAGTCCGGAATTTGTGCCCGGTATCGGTGTCACATCGTGGTACAGAGATACGCTCGGCGAAATGTGGGTGTACTGGTCACACTTCTGCCTACCTCTTCGGGGATTACAGGCGTGAGTGCGTGCGTATATATAGAAAGTCGAATTATACGCTGACGGGTAAACATAATATTTTAATTACATAGAATATATTGACAAGGTGGTAGGTCCCTCGTACGCGAGAGGCTGTCTGGGTTGGTACCACCGCTTTGTCTATTTCTGCCGCCAGGTGTGTGTGAGCACTGTTGTGTTCAGGTTGAAAGGGCATCGATGCCAGTGAACTTACTGGGCATTATGTGGCAACTTATGTCTCGGGCGTGACGAGCGCTGCAGTGCAGTTCAATGCAGTGCGTTGTAATTCAAAGTTCTGTGTGGAATTGCTTCTATTTATGCGCAGGCGTGGCGCTTACCATCAGGCGAGCGAGCTCGTCTAGTTAATCACGCTAATAAAAAAAACTTATTTTTTCTCATATATTTCTAAAAACCAAACCAAGAGGGCTGCGAGTCTTACTTATGAGAAATTTGCTAAATAGTTGTGTACTAAGATGAGTAAATTTAAAAGTTGTTGTTTTTATACACATGTTCACGCCTATAGGCATACGCACGGAGGGGTAGGCAGAAGTATTTCCGCCTTATTATGTCTAGGGAGCGAGCCTATCACCATATCGAGGAGAAATTGCAACTCCGGGCAAATTGTATGTGCTTTTCGAATCAAAAACTCATATACAAATTACGATTGCCCAACCTGGGATTTTAACCGAGGACCTTACCGGTTTCTCAGCCTAGTAAAGGCGCCAAAACAACCTCATAATCCGTTTTCGCGTACTGAATGCCAAACGAATAGCCTAAGGCACAAGACAAACGATGTTTACTAGAGCTTGAGTAACACAAATAAACTGACTCGCTCAAGGTGTTTTTGCCTCTCGCCTTAATAATAATATATTGTATTTTTTTACCAAACTAGGGGCTTTGCCCATGTTTTTCCACAAAACATAAAATAAAAAAAACTTAAAGTCCCACGAATATGAGACATATCTTACTTTTTTCCCCACATTATTCTGCATCGATTGGTATCGGTCTCGACCCCATACCCCCAGCGGTTTCGGAGGAGATAGCGTGACAAGCTTTTGGCAGCGGCGGCGGCGGCGGCGCCAGTTACTTTTTTTTAGAATAGAGAGATTCAAAACATGTGTACTATGTTGAAAGCAGCGATAGCTCAGCGGGGAGTGGTACGGACTGTCAAGACGAAAGTCGCAGGTTTGGAGCTAGCCACAAGAGCATACACCTCTGACTTTTCTAAGTAACCTGTGTATTGATTAATTAGCGCTTGCTTTAGCGGTGAAGGAAACATCGAGAGGAAACCTGCATACCTGGGAATTTCTCTATAAGAATTTCGAAGGTATGTGAAGTCTACCAACCCGCATTAGGCCAGCGTGGTGGACTAAGGCCTAACCCCTCTCATTCAGTAAAGGAGGCCCGTGCCCAGCAGTGGGACGTATATAATACAGGGCTAGTATTGTTATTGTTGTATTGTTGTATACTATGTTAAAATTACCCAACTAGCACGTCAGCGGTATACGCAACCAGCTTAACTTTGGTATATATTAGATGTAAAAACGCTAGAAAGATATACAGCCCCGTGGCGCAGCGGGTGAGTAGCCGGCTGCGAACCGAGAGGCCGTGGGTTCGATTCCCACACTGAGACAAATGTTTGTGTGATCCATAAATATTGGTCTCGGGTCTGGGTGTTGTGGGACCGCAAGTCCCTCGTAGTTCTTGATACTCACAATACAGGTTAACCTAGTGTGGGGTCAGGACTATGTGTGTGACTGTTGGGTGTATTTATTTATTTATTTATATCCTTAATTCGTATAGTATAAAATAGTGAAATAATTATATCGTACACTAGGTATAAACGTTGCTTAAATTTGACCACACCTTTCTGTAACTTTCTGTTTTATAATACCTACAAGGATGATATTAGATATTAATTTATTTTGTGTATCATACTCCCGAGTTAAAGAAGCCGCCAATTTAAAATAATCTATAAACTATTTCAGCTCATAATTATATTACAGTTATTAATTCCCTAATCATAATTTTAATGTTATTTAGTTATTCACTAATCACCAATACACCGCATCGTTAAATCTAATCAAAAATGTAACATTGGGTTTGTAAATAAAAGTGAAAAGGGTGACCAATCAACCGTTGCATAATCTAATGATTGCAATATAAAGCAAAAATGAACAACAATGGATTTCCCTAAAAACGGGTAATTCTCCCCAAAAATGAGACTCGTGTGCCATTGTTCGGTTTGTGCGATCCGATAATGACACGTTTAGCTATATTGATGATGAATATTTGTCAATCATTGCATAATGGGAGAATTATTGGATTTAGTAAAGAAATAAATAATTTCGTATATATACGCAGTTTATTTACCGGTCGGCAACATACCATCAAGTGACCCTCTCGGTAATTTTCCATTATGAAATATTTTTCTCGGTAAATTAATTAAAAATTCTCTCGGTATTATCCGCTTTAAAAAAACTAAACATATTTAACATTATAAATAAATAAATACACCCAACAGTCACACACATAGTCCTGACCCTACACTAGGTAAACCTGTATCGTGGGTATCAAGAACTACGAGGGACTTGCGGTCCCACAACACC
This sequence comes from Mimas tiliae, assembly GCA_905332985.1. Classification (NCBI taxonomy): domain Eukaryota; kingdom Metazoa; phylum Arthropoda; class Insecta; order Lepidoptera; family Sphingidae; genus Mimas; species Mimas tiliae. The sequence goes on from HG995251.1 coordinate 1,335,282, forward strand.
CAGACCCTAGACAAATATTTGTGGATCAGACAAACATTTGTCAAGGTGCGGGAATCGAACCCACGGCCTCACGCTTCGCAACCGGCTACTCGCCCGCTGCGCCACGGAGGCTGTCAAAAATTACCAGATAATATTTTTGAAATAGTCCATATGAGTGTCCAATACCTCAGCTCAAATTTAAATTTTGTTCTCGCTACCTATACCTATCCCGCTCGCACACTAGCACAGTCCCACGGGTGCGAACGCCGAAGTTGTCTGAGTGGGGGTCCGGGGTGGCAGAGCGAATCTATCGAGAAAATCGGATGTATCGAGAAATTGTGATTTCGCCAAAGATAGTAACTACATATAGGACAGATTTTAGATTCGAACCAAACAGATTTAAAAGATAATTTAATGTCTACTAAGAACCATATCGATAAACCAGCTTTTAAACAGAAATCGAGATTCAAATCGGTCCATTCGTTAGGTGCTATGATATTACAAACAGATATATCACACAGATAAAAGCCTCAATTTTAAAACCCCCCCAGTTTTGTCGGAAGGTAATAAAAGTAAACTAATAAGAAACCAAATAAGAAAATTCTACTAAGAATTGAAACAGCAGGTCTGTTCTAAATAGATGTCCAACTACCATCTACAAGATTGACTATTCTAGGTTAAATGTCACCTATGGCCTAATTCAAGTTAGAGTCTACCTTTGTGACAAGATTCATCAGAATCTATTCAGCTGTTTCGATTGCGTGACTGATTAACAAACATCAAAAATTTTAAATCTTTTTTCTTCTTAGGAAGTAGAATTAGAACGTAGAATTATGGATTCCTCTAGAGGCAAATCTTCCCTCGTATTTATTTCTAAATATTTTCCACACACAACATTTTATTCAAGTCAGATAAGAATTTATAATGTAACGTACAAACTAACTATTGCTATTTCCATAATCATTCTACCGTAATTAATTAACACGCTGTTATCTAACAAAACATTGTGATTTACCGTTTAATAGCACTGACATGTATAAACAGTATGCGTGAAATTATATGCTATCAACTAATCGTAAATTACATATAAATACAGAATTCTATTTAGAAACATCAGTCAGTGATTTAAATTCACAATGTATCCGTTTCTCATAATCGTGTTCTCAATTGTAGTTTCGGCCTACAAGTACGACGAAGTTAGCCGAAAATGCATAGCCGAAAACGATAAGCCTCTCCCAAACAACTTCTTATTAGGAACTTGGTATCAGATATATCAATTCGGATCAGCGTTAGCCGAAACAGAGTATTGCCCGAAGATCGAATTCTTGAAGCCGACTGCTGAGAGTCTTAGAGCATATCGAAAGAAATATAACATGTCTGGTATGCCATTCAGTTTCGAAGGTAACCCGATCGTGTTGAAGGAAAAGCGTGTTAAAGGCTTAATTATGGGGGATAAAGAAGTAAAATCTTACATACTGGATCCGCACGAAGTGATGGTAATAAACGAAGTGTTCAAATTGTATGTATATAAGCGATTGAGTGATAAATACATAATATTTTACCGCTGTGAGATGAGAGGGAATATGATGTGGCTGTTGTCCAGAGTCAAGAATCCTCCAGTGAATGAAACAGACTCTCTAATCAATACTACACCATTATTTAGAAATAAAAAGGTGACAAGATATTGTGTGGAAGAAAGAAAACCATATCCTTTAGTGCAAAATGGAAGATATTGCAGTTGCTTTTGCTGTTCGTTATAATAAAATTGTTCGAATAAGAAGAGTCGGTCGGTCGCTTTTATGACGTCAACATACAGTTCATTATTAACCAAAAAAAAGAAGAATCTTCTCGATTCGACGCATTTATATTTATTTATCTTTGTAGTGTAATCACGCATCTACCAAAGGTGGACCAATTTGCACGATTATTTTTTAATTAAAAAAAGTTACCTCAAAATTAGTCTCATTTAAATTTGAAGAAGAAATTCTTTTAATGATTGACTAAAACTTCGTTGTGTTGCAATAGTACCTACTGACTCCAAATTACGTTATTTTTATTTGAGCTTTTTTGTGTCAGTTTTATTTAAATCATTTTTTATACAATACTTTTTTATGATAGAAATATCATGTTAATTTATCAATATAATATTATAATGTTTTTGTGTTATTAGATATTCCTATTTATTGTTTTAGATTACACTTATTAATTGTAATAGTATTCTTTTATTTTTTAAAAGCCGATCTAAAATTTATAACACCGAACTAGTAAAGACAAGAAAATTACTAGAAATTAAACAACTTCGCTATTAAATATTTTTAGTTTATTTATAAAAAATATCAATAGAAGTTACATTAAAAGAGGGTTACTAATCAAATGTCTCATAATAACATCGTATGAAAAAGACAACAATAGATCCTATTATCTCCATATTCCCTAAAACCGGGTAAATCTCCCCAAAAATGGAACGCGTGCCATTGTCCGTGTTGACAATGTGTCGATGATCCGATAATGACGCTTTAGCTGTATAAATAATGGGTATTTGTCAATCATTTTATAATGGAATAATAATTTATAGATAAAAAATATACCTAGTTATTGTAAATAGATTTTTTGATCGAAAGACACATTGGATGTAACTTTTTGATACAATAATAATACCAGCCCTGTATACATACTTCCCACTAATATAGAGGGGTTACGCCTTAGTTCACGCTGGTCTAATGCAGGTAGGCAGACTTTATACACCTTCGAAATGTTTATGAAGAACTTCTCAGATATATGAGTTTCCTTAGGATATTTCCTTCGCCATTAAAGCAAGCGGTATTTAACCAACAATACACACGTAACTTAGTAAAGTCAGACGTATATACTCTTTGGGGTTGTTTCAAACCCGCAACTTTCGTTTCGGCAGTCCGTACCACTCCCTGCTGAGCTATCTCGGCTGATATACTATTGTTAACTTTTGATGATCATAGCAATTTGCACTGTTTCTTTTTTACACAAGAAAACATGAGACTTAATGAGAACTTAGTGAGAACTTAGTGAGAGGTGAGTGAGATATCCGGAGGCCCAAATCCCACCCCACTTTCCAATTCTTTAAATATACCTTTCGTTTCGGGTAGGCAATGCGTCCATAATTCTGTTGGCATTGTGTGCGTTCATGAGCGGTTCATCGCCTGATGGTAAGCGCCACGCCTGCCCATAAACATAAGCAACACCACAAATTACTTTGAATTACAAAGCACTGCATGGCGATGGACTGCGCTCGTCACTCTGAGACATAAGATGTTAAGTCTCATAATGCCCAGTAATTTCACTGACTTCAATGTCCTTCAAACCGGAACACAACAGTGCTTACACACTGTTGCTTGGCGGCAAAAATAGACAAAGCGGTGGTACCAACCCAGATGGCCTCTCGCATACGAGGGACCTACCTTGGGAATACTATATGCTATAGTAATAGAAATTTGCAAGCTTTTTTCCTCCTGTAAAGTTATCTCTTTCGTAGATATGAGGTTTTCATTCTAAGACGACGATAAAAATAATATTCTAGAAAAACGTTCTATAAATTGGATGTTGGTATTCGTTTAAACGGCATATATTTTCAAGACACGTTCCAAAAATATCTTCAGTTAATATTTAGTTAATTAAATTTTACCGTATGGGCGAAACAAAGTTCTGGACGTTGGTACCACAGACCGCAAGCCGAAACTTCGCCGGAATATTGAATAGACAAGATAAAGTTTTAGCTAATATTTAGTAATGGTAATAAGAGTTAATTCAGAAATGAGGAATAAACTCAGTTAGTTACAGTTCTAATTATCTATCTACATATACATACGCACTCACGCCTATAATCCCCGAAGGGGTAGGCAGAGGTGTAACTAGTACACCCACATTTCGCCGAGCGTACCTCCGCCCCACGATGTGATAGGGGGCGAGCTTATCGCCATACCGGGCACAAATTCCAGACTCCGGGCTGGTACTGAGCATTTCGTAATAGAAAAACCCAATACCACTTTACCCGACCCAGGGATCGAACCCGAGACCTCAGCGTTAGCCTCAATTGTAACGCGTACGCATTACAACTGCGCCACCGAGGCAGTCTTTTTTCTATCTACTAAGTTGAAAAGAGCAGTGACATGTTAAGGCCATACGGGGACGGATTGCAATTTTCATTTTTTTTTTAAAGCTTTGGTCGGCAAATTAACAAGCGCGTCCTGATGGTAAGTGATTTCCACCGCCCATTAACGCCCACAATACCAGATGAATCATTGACGCATTGCACACCCTAAATGAGAGAGATAATAAACGGATTGGAAAGGGGAGACAGATTTAGGCCTATGGATATCTCACTCACCGTACGAAACGCAGCAGCAAGCCGCTACTTTACGTTGGTTTACTGTAGGACAGTGGTAACAACCCGGACGAGCCAAAATGTTTGTGTGATCCACAAATATTTGTTTCGGGGCTGGGTTGATTCTCCCCAGAGGGGTTGACATCAGGCAAGCGACCGGTTGTAAAAACTACAAGCCAAATATTTCTACAACATGTGTTAAAAGTATGTTGCGCCAACCCCACTGCGAGTGAGATAAGGTGGAAGAAGAAGATAACTAAGAACCGTCTTGATTAAAACTTTCAAATAAAACAAAATCGCATTCCAATTGGTTCATTCCTTGAGGCACTGCGATGCTACAGACAAACGTGCACACACGAGAGATATACAAAGGGGTTGAACTTATAAGACGCCTCTTTTTTGTTCTTATTTAAATACTATCTGTTGCCCGCGACTCCGCCCGCGTGAATAGACTTTTCCGAAATGAAACGTAGCCTATAACCGTCTCCAGGGTCCCATCTATCACTACATCAAAATTCATCAGAATCAGTTTAGTGATTTAGGCGTGAAAACGTAACCAACCAAATAGATATTTTTTTTTCATAAAAGTATCCTATGTTACTTCTTATACCTCCAAGAATATGTGTACAAAGTTTCATGATGATCGGTTAAGTAGTTTTCGCGTGAAAGCGTAACAAACAAACTTACATTCACATTTATAATATTAGTATGATCTTATATTAGCGGTGCCTGCCTCGGTGGCGCAGTTGTAATGCTTACGCGTTACGATTGGGGCTAACGCTGAGGTCTCGGGTTCGATCCCCGGGTCGAGTAAAGTGGTATTGGATTTTTCTATTACGAAATACTCAGTATCAGCCCGGAGTCTGGAATTTGTGCGCGGTATAGCGATATGCTCACCCCCTATCACATCATGGGACGGAGATACGCTCGGCGAAATGTGGGTGTATTAGTTACACCTCTGTCTAGCCTTTCGGGGATTACAAGCGTGAGTGCGTATGTAAGTATGTGTATTAGCAGCTAATTTTATTTTTTCCGTTTCAGCTTACCGCATTTTTTTTTTTGTAAAATAGATTGTTCGCTCAATGCGAAACCCAGTTTCAGATGAGGGAGACAAAAAAATGTTAATCCTTTTTAAATGTTCTCGATTTATCAACCTGAGCTGGATGTGTATAATTTTTTAATCCAATATAATGACTGACCTGTTCCGAAAGAGATTTAACTCTGACATGAGGTTTGGTGTTTTTGGTGTGATAATGTAAAAATAATTTTAGCTTTCGGCACCGAATAATTAATTTAAGGATCTGATATTTTCTTTTGTACTGTGTGTGAGACAGCCTCCGTGGCGCAGTGGAAGAATAGCCGGTTGGGAATCGAGAGGCCGCGGGGTCGATTCCCGCACCCAGACAAATGTTTATGTGATACACATTTAGTGTTTGTTCGGGTCTAGGTGTTGTGGGACCAATTCCCTCATAGTTCCTGATACCCACAATACAGGGGTGGTACCGGCTAATTCGCCGAACTTCATCAACTCTACCGGCGTTCAAGTCCATTCAGAATAATAGCCCGCGGGCGGCATTCATCAATTCAAATAAATTAGTTTTATTGAAGTTCATGTGACGTCATAAATCGTTGTTCATCGTTTTGGTCATTAGAAGGTCGTTCGGCGGTACGACAAAATCATTGGTTCTCTAATCGAACATCGATTTGCATAAATCTCAAGTTCGGTGAATTAGCCGGTACCGCCTCAGGTTTAGGGTCAGGATTATGTGTGTGACTGTTGGCTGTATTTATTATTATTAATAATAATACTAGCCCTGTTTTATATACGTGACGTATAATACGTCCCACTACTGGGCACGGGCCTCCTCTACTGATTGAGAGGGGTTAGGCCTTAGTCCACCACGCTGGCCTAATGCGGGTTGGCAGACTTCACATACCTTCGAAATTCTTATGAAGAACTTCTCAGGTATGCAGGTTTCCTCACGATGTTTCGTTCACCGTTAAAGCAAGTGATAATTAACAATTAATACACACATAACTTAGAAAAGTCAGAGGTCTATGCACTTGGGGCTGGTTTCGAACCTGCAACTGTCGTCTCGACAGTCCATACTACTCCCGCTGAGCTATCACTGTTTATCCTTTATTATTATTATTTATCATTTATTATTTTTATTATTATTATTATTATCAAAAAAAGTCTTATTGAAAAAAAATGGTTTTGAATTGGAATTCTCAGTAAAGTAAGAAAACTAGATCAGTATCCCATTTTAATCATTAGATTTTCATTCTTCGTAGTAATGTTATTAAATATCCAACATATTTTATACAACTATAATAACTCACGGATTAGTAGGGTGATGAAAGAGTCCGTATATTTCAATTTGATATAAATCTAAATACAGGGTATAAGACATATTTAACATTAATGTAACTAAAGCGAACTTTAATCTTGTTTGTGAAGCAATATTTTATTGTATTAACATTATAAAGTACTTGTAATAATTCAAAGGATGAGTAAAAATGGTTCATAAATGAAATGTTCCCTTTAAAATATGAGGATCAAGTGTAAACATGGGGCTCTTAAAGCAGCGGTCGTAAGAGCGGAAAGTAACTGCTATTTGGCATCATTTCAAATTATTGATGAGTGAACATGATTCTATGTTAATGTATCATGTTTTATTTTAAATTAATGTAAGTTTGTAAGAAATATAGTTTGCACGACCGTACTGGTACACAGGTGGTAAGTATGGTATGTATGTGAGTGTGTGTACAGGTGCACAACAGGGAGAGGCGGTGGTTAAAAAACTTAAACAACACTTTATTTCTATATACATTACTACAGAATACCTAATACTTATTTTAATAGGGTAGTTGACTAGATTTTTTTAATTATTTATATCAATAATTTACGTTACTCAAAATCTATTGCAGAAAGAATTTTATAAATCGGACGAAAAATAAATAAGATAGAAGCCATTCCAATCCTGTAGAAGGGGTAATTGTCAAATGACAGACGACGCAAACTTTCACGTCACTGTGTAAAATGATCATTATGGTGCACGCGTCCAACGAGATAGTGAGATATCCCTACTACGCACCCACTTTTCCTCATACCAACATTTAAAGTCATAACTGCGGGCACATTTCTGAACCAATTTTGATTGTGTTTTAATAAAAGGGTTTCTTTTGCGTATCATTTTCCGTTGCTTATAAAATAATGCATAAAATTCAATATAGGAAACTACCCTATTATGCTACGGAACACTACTTCTATTCTACAAACCAATTCTATTAACATAAAATAGAAATTATCTATACAGTAATAACATTGACAACAAAACACAAGCCAATATTATTACATTATACACATTAGCATAACAAATAAGAAACGTAAATACTCTATATACAATACTCTATATACAATACTCTATATACACCCGGCCTGCACAAATAGCATATGTATTTATACTAATAAAAATCTAATTATAGAGAATATTTCATATGTACATTTTATATGCTTATATTAAATTCTTACATGTTTACATCAGCCATTTGTCTCTACATTAATATTATTATTCGAATACCTACTGAGCTATTGAACATAACCTTCGCTAGAAAAAAACAACCATCGACTCCGCTTTAGCAAAATCGCTACCACAACCGCTGTTTTCGCAGCCTACCGCCCAACTAACACCGGATCATTGCAATCTGTGAGAAAAATAAACAAGATATGAATTGATAGGATCATAAACAGAATGTACGGCGGATGTTTGCACGTTGCCATTTAAGGGCAAAGGTGCATGCCCTTTGGCATCGTTTTTGCTAACTTTTGTATGAAATTCCGGCTTAAATGCGTTATTTGCACTGGAGTAGGTATGCATAGTTGCATTATATACCAAACTTTATTGTTTGTATATGAGATAGAAATGTAGTTTTTGTGGTTTTTACATTTTCGACCATTTCATTTTAACTGCCTCGGTAGTGCAGTTGTAATGCGTACGCGTTACGACTGAGGCTGACGCTGACGTCTCGGGTTCGATCCCTGGATCGGGTGAAAGTGATATTTGGTTCTTCTATTACGAAATGCTCAGTATCAGCCCGGAGTCTGGAACTGTGCCCGGTATGGCGACAGCCTCGCCCCCTATCAAATCATGGGACGGAGATATGCTCGGCGAAATGTTGGTGTACTGGTTACACCTCTGCCTACCCCTTCGAGGATTGCATATGTATGAATATTTATTTTAATTAAAAATGCCTGAAATAAAATAATAAGGTTTTATTTTAATATTATATTTAGTGAAGGGTAATCAAACATGACGAAGTTTGAATCTTACATCGCTGATTCCACCCACCAAGAGGTGGAGTTTCTTATTGAAATCAAAATGGGATTGATTGCCTTTGAGCAAATTAAAAAATAATTATCCAAATCGATCCACATTTGGTGGAGTCATGCGTGGTTATACTTACTATTTCTTCTTTCTACCTGGAGTTATCCCGTCCATTGCCAGGGTCCGCCTTCCCACTAAGACGCCTCCACTTCGCCCGATCTTGAGCATCCTCTGTAGTAAGACCGTTGGCTCTCATATCTGCCTCTAATACGTCAAGCCAGCGTTTTTTGGGCCGCCCGCGGGATTGTACTCCTGGTACGTTCTGGCACAGGCACTGGCACTGGTTATACATAAAAATAATACGCGTCAAATTGCGAACCTCCCGTGTTTTCTTCGGTTGAAAATAAAGAATATAGATATCCAACTATCAATTTTACGAGTGGTAGAGCCACGCTGTAGGCAATTTTGTCTATAGCAGGAATGGGCCGGCTCGTCCGGGTCGTTACCACTGTCTCACAGAAAACCGACGTAAAGTAGCAGCTCGCTGCTGCGTTTCTTACGGAGAGTGAGATATCCGGAGGCCCAAATCCCCCTCCCCTTCCCAGTCCCTTAATTATCCCTTTCCTTTAAGGTCGGCAACGCGCCCATGACTCTTTTGGTATTGTGGGCGTACATGGGCGGTGGAGATCACTTACCATCAGATGACCCGCTTGCTCGTTAGCCGGCCTATGCAACAATAAAAAAAAAATGCTACTCCAAAAACGGGTCGTCTTCATTCAGCGACATGTTGCGGTGTGACCTAAACATGATCATATAAAACTGTCCGTCTGTACGCCACGCACGAACTCTTGTGTGAAGCACTGTCCTCACCAATTAAACTGACAATTTCCACTGCAATAATCAAGCTTGCCGTATTGGAAAGCTCTTGAGAGATCGGATTTTAAACGAGTGACCAATCTAGTTCGAGCTATTTGACCGTCAACAAAAAAGTGGGGTGATAATCATAAGATTTTGATCCTTTTGTCTGACTGCCTCGGTGGCGCAGATGACGCGTTACGATTGAGGCTAACGCTGCGGTCTCGGGTTCGATCACGGGTCGGGTAAAGTGATATTGGATTTTTCTATTCTGAAAGTCTCAGTATCAGCCCGGAGTCTGGAATTTGTGCCCGGTATGGCGATAGGCTCGCTGCCTATCACATCATGGGACGGAGATACGCTCGGCGAAAATTGGGTGTATTGGTTACACCTCTGCCTACCCCTTCGAGGATTATAGGCGTGAGTGCGTATGTATATTTTTGTTGCTATTTTATGTATTTACATCGATTTCTTCGTCGATCGTGGAAAGATTTTGTTCGAATACATTTCATTCGATCGAGTTTAGCTGTGATCCCATATAAATTTGGTTAAGATTTGATGATCGAGTACGGAGTAATAAATGAAACTCCTCAACAGACAACAGAGGGGCTAGCACGGAAAACTATCGAAATCGTAATGTAAAGGTATCGAGGGCTCGATAGATAATTCCTTATATATCATTCGTATATATTCCATATATATTAGTTTCTTTTACGTACGATAGAGGCGCTGTACCAAAATCTCATAGAAATTGTTGTCGATGACAGCTCGAATAACTTTTCGCAAGTTTTCCGTGCTAGCCCCTCAGTACATTTGTCGCGATTTCCAATTTTATTTGACCGGCAGCGACATAGGCACCGACTCTAAAGAGACCTATAACAATTGTTATTTTTGATTTTTAGGTGAAGTTTGAAGTCGGTATTGTTTTTTTTTTATTTGACAACTGTTTTAATCGAGAAGGTTCTAAATAAATAAATAATACACCCAACAGTCACACACATAGTCCTGAACTCACACTTGGTTAACCTGTCTCGTGGATATTAGGAACTTATGACTAGGGGCTATTACGATGTTAAGCAATATCTAGAGGATAGAGATGTTTGGCGTTCGGTTCCTCCTTGCATACTGTGACCTCCTGGGGCCCTGTAGCTGGTAGTCAATGTAGGGAATAATTTAATTTTAATTGAATAAATGTAAATAAAATATATGTTTAAGTACGATAAAATAATTATAAAATAAAAATTGCTTAATAATATTAAATATCTACAGTAAAAAATATTGTTAAAATAAATGTACTTATAAATAAAATTTAAATACCAAATAGAAAAGACGACCGATCACGTATATATAAAAAATTGGCAATTTTCAATTGACAAGTCATTATTTTTGAGATTAAAGTAATTGGACCAAAAACAAGCCCACTGAGTTTGTCTAGCTGGATCTTCTCAGGACTGGGTCGCGCCGCGTTAAATCCAGTGGTAAAGTAAGCCCACTGAGTTTGTTTCGCCGGATCTTCTCAGGCTGGGTCATTTTGGATCCGGTGGTAAAACAGTGCCGTTTCGGTAATGCCTATGGTCCATATCGACCCATAAAAAAAGAAGAAATAATAACAATACCTAACGATTCTGGACCATTCCATAATAAAAATATTGTAATATTTATAGTTGCCCAGTGTATTTTGATGATGCTATGTATGTTATGTATACATTAGTTGATATGATTTCTATAATTAAGTTTCTTTATTTTGTACTGACTTGTCATAAGCGCTATTTTTTTTTAATTGCCTACATGATTAATAAAACTATTTCATTTTATTTCTACGAGGGATATTTATTGTGGATCACACAAACATTTGTCATGGTGCGGGAATCCAACCTGCAGCCTCTCGCTTCACAGCCGGCCACCCGCCTAATGCGTCACGGAGGCTGACGAAAAGTTCTCTTCCTTCTTGCATAATTCTGTTGAAATAGATTTCAGCCACCCACCAAACATTATTACACGTGCTTCCAGGTCGTTAACACCATGTGTGAACGCGATTACAAAAGAATGGAAATTGATTATCCAATGTTACTGACTACTTTGGCAACTTCCACAACGCTGTCAAACACAGATGAGGGGGACGCAAGTACTACGCAAAGAATATTCTGTAGACTGGCTATTTTGTTTATCTATACAAATAAATAAAATTGAAGTGTCTGTTTGTAATAATAAAATAACCGCGTTTTACTACATGCATATGAATGTATATACGGTACATATACCAAAATAAATCTTTTTTAAATTTTTGTCTGTCTGTTTGTTCCGGCTAATCTCTGGAACGGCTGGACCGATTTTGACGGGACTTTCACTGGTAGATAGCTGCTGATGTAATAAGGAGTAACTTAGGCTACTTAGGTACTTTTTCATTTTATATTTTTAGTAAATGCTAGTGTTTCTAGGGTTATCAAACATAATCTTTAAAACTGTATTACACTTTATTTCGACAAAACAATGATAGTTAGCAACGTTAGAAAAGTAAAGAAAAGTAAGGGGGTAAATTTTTAGATAATTTTATAGCAATCCTCTATTGGAACTCTGTCAGTGAGAGGTCAGAATCATCGGTCAAAATTACTACGCGTGCGGCGGCGTCTTGGAATAAAATATTATAATATGAATTTTGCTAGTCATAATTCCCTATTCAATAATATATTATGTCACTACTCGCATTATATACATTTATACCATTCTATTAAATTAATTTTATCCCATTGTATTATTATATTTATCATCGCTACTGTTCTATATTATTCTTTGACTAAATCAGACATAAGAATAGCGTATCGCGGGGTGTAATACGTAACATGAGTCGTAAGTATGGGTGTAAAAGGTGTAATTTATTAAAATAACCGTATATTACTTTAAATCGGTGTTAGTATACATGAAAGCTAAATGATGTTCATAAAAATACAAACATATTTACGAGTGTTGTGAATTATTATGAAGTCGGTAAAAAATAGGCAAGGTTTCGAAATAAAGAATGTTACAAGTATAGCATTTTCTCCCCAGAGGGGTTGACATGAGACAGGCGGCCGGTCGTAAAAAAACTACAAACTAAATCATTCTGTAACATGTGCTAATGCATGTTGCGCCGACCCCCCTGCGAGTGGGATAAGGACAGGTGGAAGAAGAGGCTAAATTATAGCGTAAGTCCCGGGCCTTAACTCGATACCCGTAACAAATTGACCCATTCGCTCATTTGATGGCCTATGTTATAAAGAGTACGATATCAGAAGGCCAATTCTAGTAATTTTAAATGTTCAAAATATCATTCCGATCTAGTCTCAGCGTCAAGAAAGTTGCAAATGGCATTCTCTTAAACCAATAATCAACGTCAAATGTGAACATAGATCATAATGAGATTGAATAAACGTTGACTGAAGCCAAAACGGTATAATGCTACTGCTAATGCTAGGTTTTATTATAGGTAGGATTATTGGTTTAAGAGAATGCCATTTGCAACTTTTTTGACGCTGAGACTAGATCGGAATGATATTTTGAACATTTAAAATTACGAGAATTGGCCTCCTGACAATAATTGCCTAAGCCCCGATGCAATTTTCAGCTTTGTGTGAAATTAGAGGTTGTTTCACTTATCGTAGTCCCAATTTCTCTGGCGACCTAAAAACAATCAAAAACATAGGTTAAAACCTAAAAGAAATAAAAAAAGAATAAATAAACCTAATTGAAATACTATATTGTTAGGGTATTCCCTTTTTATTGGTGAATTGAGGGTGTCTGAAAAAACAATGTTGGGTACATTACATAATAACTGTGCGGTACAGTAGTAGAAGGGTGGACAAATTGTATAAAAGAGGTCGCCGCCATAACTGGAGGCCATTTGCCAGTGCCTAGGGCTCAGTCGTAGTCTAGTTCTTAGTGATCAGTGCTCAGTCAATAGTCCAAGAGTTTATTACGCGGCAGCTCTGCCGGTTTACTATTCAGTTCTAGTTCGGCCTTAGTTATAATTAAATAGAGAGCGGTCTCTAGAGAATCCTGACATGGGGTTGTGGCCTGTAAAGCAGTAACATTATAAAAGTGACTCGATAAACCATTTGTAGATTTGATAACCGTCGTTTTGTATTTTTAAAATAATACTCGTCCCACGTAACATCTAAAAATATTATACATGTGAAAGTTTGGATATTTGTTAGCAGCGGAACAGTTTTGGGTGAAATTTAGCACATAGACCATGATCTGGATTAAGACATAGGCTACTTTTTATCCCGGAAAAGGCTGCCGACGGAGCCGCGAGCCAAAGCTAGTAGCAATACAAATTTCAGCTCATTTTTTTTATAGTATAGGCCGGCAATCGAGCAAGAGGGTCACCTGATGGTAAGCAATCTCCACCGCCCATGTACGCCCACAATAAAAAAGAATTATGGGCACGTTGCCGACCTTAAAGGAAAGGGATAATAAAAGATTGGGAAGGGGAGGGGGATTTGGGCCTCCGGATATCTCACTCACCATATGAACCATTTATGCGTACAGTGATATGTGTGGGTAATTTGTTTGCATAGACACAATGATTTTGTGTGTCTTCCAATATTCCAAGGGTATCTGACGACGGCTGATGCGTCACACAAATCAAAATTACATATTTACAAGCACACACACTTAGCAAGACATACATACACACTCACGCCTGTAATTAACGAGGGGGTAACCAGTACACCCTCATTTCGCCGAGCGTATCTCCATCCCATAATGTGATAGGAGGCGGGCCTATCGTCATACCGGGCACAATTCCAGAATCCGGGCTGATACTGAGCATTTTGTAATAGAAAATTCCAGTGTCACTTTTACCCGACCTGGGGATCGAACCCGAGACCTCAGCAGCTGCCTCAGTCGTAACGCGTACATATTACAACTTCGCCACCGAGGCAGTCTTAGCACTAAGCAAGACTTGCACAAAATACATACATACATAGACTCACGCCTGTTTCCCATAGGGGTAGGTAGATACAACATATTTCCACTTGCTACAATCCTTGCACACCTATCCATTTCTAATGATTACGCGAATATTACACATTTAAATTAAGTTTATTTATACGGATTTTATCGCTGTTTAATTTTATATTAATCCTGACGCTTTTCAGCCTTCGTGGTTACAGGGCAAACTGAGGTGTAGGTCATCTCGAAAAGTTTATGTTACATTGCCTACCTTCATTCTAAATTATACATTTATTTTATTTTTTTTAAAGTAACTTAATTCCGATCTACGCAGAAAGAGCGCACGGTGTCTTAAGATCTGGCAGTAATTGGTCTTTCGGGTTCCGATTTAATTAAATGATAATTGGATCCCAGGCTTGTACAAGCCTCAACATCTTCTCTATTGAAATTTGTATGTTTTTAATTTCAACAGCCTCGCGAATCATCCTAGGTAGGAATCGGTGTTCTTTGGCAAGGATTTATGATTTGTCAAATCAAGATAATGTTTGGAGTAAATCCTCTAAATGTTCAGCAATTGCATACTTCGTAGAGCGTCGGTGTTACCGTCAGATTTGTGTTCTTTTAGGCGGGTCCCAATATTTCTATAGTTTAAAAGATATAAAACTAGTTAGTACCGAGTGGTAGAGCCACGCTGTTGACACGCTGGGTCGTTAGGTACCACTGTCTCACAGAAAACCGACGTAAAGTAGCAGATTGCTGTTGCGTTTCGTAAGGAGAGTTCCCAATCCCTCAATTATCCCATTCCTTTAAGGTCAGCAACGCGCCCATGACTCTTTTGGTATTGTGTAATACGCGCCTAAGTGCAGTATAAATGTAATGTCGAGTTTTGACTGGATTCGGACAGTGCGGTTGATTTCTTGTTTTAATTATTTCCATATGTAGTTTAAAGTTGTTTGTTGTATAAATGTGGTGTGTATTTATGCAATTAATATTGACAGTGATGAATAATGTATGGTAACATTGAGTTATGTGAATTTAAGTGACTTTTGACCAAGTTATTAATCGACCTTGGTCGTCCGATCCGCTTGGAGAAAATCGTTTATACTGATATACTGATTGAAATAAAACTAGTTTATACGGATTTTATCGCAGTTTAATTTTTATTTTAGTCCCGACGTTTCGAAAGCTTTTCAGCCTTCGTGGTCACGAGAGACTGAGATCGTAGGTCGTCTCGAAAAGTTAATGTTACATTGGCTACCTTCATTTTAAAATTATACTCTTTTATTAATTATTATTTAAAAAAGTTAGTTGATACTAGTCCGATCTACGCAAAAAGAGCTCAACGGTGTCTTGAGGTCTGGCAGTTGGTCTTTTGGGTTCCGATTTAATTAAATGTATAATTGGATCCCAAGCTTGTGCAAGCTTCCAACCTAGCTTAGTTTATACGGATCCGTATAAACTAGTTTTATTTCAAGGTGTAATATTCGCGTAAACCTAAGAAATCACTGATATACTGGATAGAATTGATACCAACACTCCGACAAGACTATCAAATCGGGTATACCGATGTTTTATCGTACTTGTGAATATTATATAGTGTTATAAGTGTTGCCAGTACTAAATTATAGCTCAACGGTTATGACGTCACACTATCATTGTATAACTTTATATTGTATGTTAATACATAAGATAATCTATGACTTATTTAATTATTCAATTATAATTGTTATACACGCTATTTAGGACGTTCCAACATGTTCAATAATAAATACAGTTACTAATGTGAACTATTTGTAAAAATGTATAAATAAGGTGGAATAATTATTGTCGGCAGTCAGTCGGTTGCTAAACGGAATATAAAGTGTTACTCTGCCCAAATAAATGGACAAGGTCGTGTACATTGTGTTTCAATTGTTCTACTTCGTTACAATAGTTTTCGTTGGCGAAATGCATAATAACGCGAAGCCTTAAAAAAATATGCCTCTGTGGCGCAGCGGGCGAGTAGCCGGTTGCGAAGCGTGAGAACGTGGGTTCGATTCCCGCACCTAGACAATTGTTCGTCTGATTCACACATATTTGTCTCGGGTATGGGTGTTGTGGGACCGCAAGTCCCTCGTAGTTCCTGATACCCACGATACAGGTTTACCTAGTGTGGGGTCAGGACTATGTGTGTGACTGTTGGGTGTATTTATTTATTATTATATAAAAATGTTTATCAACAAAATTGATTAAAAACTAGGATCCAATATTAATTCTACCTCTGTTGAATCACTTTTTTTAATCTTTTCTTCTGGCGTCTGATTATATGGATAATACTCGTAGTATCGGCGGCGTTCTTTACCCCAATCTACAAACTTCGCTTGAATTCCGCCGCGCGCTTGAACTGTATGAACGAATATCTTCACAAAGAGAAACTTCTTCAAAGGATCCCTTTCAGAGTCATGAGATATCACATCAACTAGTGATCGATCGGCAGATTATCGCAGAATGTTTTTGTTAAAGGGTTGCCGAAACGTTGTATTGCCAAAATTTTGATATGTAAGCAAAAAAATATTTTTTTGGATAATATGTACCTAATATGTACGTGTGATTACTCACTCACGGAAATGTAATTGTTCGGTTTTGAAAACATAATTTGCACAGATTTTATACTACAGTATTAAACGAGTACTTTACGAGTGGTAGAGCCACGCTTTACACAATTTTGTCTACAGCGACAGTCGTCCGGGTCGTTACCACTGTCTCACAGAAAACCTGCGTAAAGTAGCAGCATGCTGCTGCGTTTCGTACGGTCCCCTTCCCATCCCTTATTATCCCTATGCTTTAAGGTCGGCAACGCGCCCATAATTCTTTTGTATTGTGAGCGTACATGGGCGGTGGAGCTGCTTACCATCAGGTGACCTACTTGCTCGTTTGCCGAACTATACTATAAAAAAAAACTATTGGTAGTCTATTGGTGGAAGGGTGTGAGATCTTTGATGCTTGACTGGATAGCTACCAAACTGAAAACCCGCCATAGTCACTCGTTCCAGCAAGTCACATTCCAGGGTCACCCAGTGGATATTCAATAACGTTAGGCGGGCGTAATTCTAGCAACCACGACCGTCGAGTTTTTTGTTTTATTTAATTAAAAATTCTGCTCTTAAACAAAAGCAACGCCACGCCTTTGTCTATTTCTGCCTCCAAGCAGCATTGTGTAAGAACTGTTGTGTTTCGGTTTAAAAATACATTGAAACCAGGGAAATCACTGGACATTATGAGACGTGACATCATATGTCATCGGGATGACGAACGCAGTACAGTGCCATGCAGTGAATTGTATTACAAAGTTCTGTTTAATGTTGGTTACCATCGGATGAGCGATCTGAGGGGCTAGCAAGGAAACTTGCGAAAAGTTATTCGAGCTGTCATCGACAACAATTTCTATGAGATTTTAGTACAGCGCCTCTATCGTACGTAAAAGAAACTAATATATATGGAATATATACGAATGATATTTAAGGAATTATCTATCGAGCCCTCGATACCTTTACATTACGATTTCGATAGTTTTCCGTGCTAGCCCCTCAGCTCACCTAAAAAAATATTTAGTCTATGAAAATCTGCCATACGTAATCAACGCAGTTCTCGATACTTCCCTTTTATAAATATCGAACTTACAAAATAAAAGAAAAGGCACAATATTTGTCTAAAGTAACGTAAATAGGAAATACAGCAAATATTATAAACAAATAATCTGTAGCAAATTGGGAGATATAATAAATTATAAATAAATAAATACACCCAACAGTCACACACATAGTCCTGACCTAAATGCTCAGTATCATCCCGGAGTCTGGAATTGTGTGCCCGGTATGGCGATAGGCTCGCCCCTTATCACATCATGGGACGGAGATACGCTCGGCGAAATGTGGGTGTACTAGTTACAACACTGCCTACAACACGAAAACAGACGTGAGTGCGTATGTATATTTTTTATTATTAGTAGCTAGTAGCATTTACTCAGAGGTAGTTATATACATGTATAAGCCTTATTCATAAATTTTATTAAGTATTGATTAGTTAAACACTGTTTTCATCTCTTTCTAGCCCTTTTATAAATTGCAATGACAATTAAATACAAAAGAGTGTTTAACTAATCAATGCTTACGTAATATTTATAAGTAAGGCTCATGATGTTTTGTTTAATATAAAAGGTAAAACTTACAACGAAATTCGTTCAGCAATTTTTACGTGATACGCGAACAAATTAAAGACTTGTTTTGAAGTATTTATTTATTTATTTAAGACGCAAAACAGAGTACAATCAATACATTAGTACAACTTTATAACTATACAATCATTAAAACCAGATTGTATTCCAAAATATGCGCCCTTATATATATATATAAGGGCGCATATTTATATTCAATAAAGTGCGGACTAGGATATTAGAAAGCTAATAATACACAGTACATCGAAACAGATAGTCAAATTCTGGATAACTTAAGCTTAGTTACATATTGTGATACAATATACATTTTCGTAGCCCCTTTGAGAATGTACTACAACTGCCGTTCATTATGTCAATGCAATTGAATTTATTCGCCAATTCATTATACGAACGACACATACGGATGACCGGGTTATAATAAGATGTATTGTTCCGGTAAACTTGCAGTGCAAAGATGTTAGGATTACGGGTTATGAATCTAGTGTTAAAATTTAGTAATGCGATTCAGGAGAGTCAATGTGGGAGTGTATAATTTTGTGGAGATATGATAGCTCTATGTAGTTGCGTCTGAGTGAGACCGAGATAGGAGCGGCTATTTATGTACATTTTTATACAAAGCCGACTTATCTTCATCGACTGACTTATGACACGCGACGCTTTCTCCATATCTTAGCTCCGTATCTCGCGTACCTCAAGTACGTTTTGAGCTACGTTTTGTATATATACAAATGTATATAAAGCAGGCATGTCGATATCGTCGCTGTCGTGGTCTTTTGTCACGGTCGTGCAGGGCTAAACGTACCTTTAGATATAACTCCTACCGCATAAGTGTCAATTGTATTATTAACTAAATAACTACATGTATGGCCTTTGAGTAAATAAATCAATATTGCCAGCCCACGAAAACATTTCTCACACATTAAAAAAGAAATACAAACAACGTTAAACATTTGTAACATAGGTCACATTTAACATTGGAATATGTTTGAAGAACCGCCTCGGCAGGTAACAGAAAAAAAAACAAACGACGATGACGACGCGACGCCAAAATGTCTGCTCCATTCAGTTGTTCATTCATGCACTTTTGGAACATTCCATTCAAGTTTTATGAATGAAGTTAGGCCCTTGTTTGTGGTAAATCGATGTGGATAATTTATTGCACTTTATTGTATATATTTCGACTTTTATAGTGAAATGAATGAGTTTTGTGAATGAACGGAAAGTTTGTGACGCTTTCGCGCCATGCCGCTTGAATCAAATGCTATTTAGACGAAAGTTGTTGAAAAAAAAACATTGTAAATTTGGTATGTACTTACCTCACAAGTGGGTGTAAAATCAGGCAATAATTTACGCTTTGAATATTGTGATCGTAGACATATAGATTTTTTATTTACTTCAGAGATAGAAGTTTCTAATTACTCTAAGTAGATAGTTAGACTATTTTTATAGCATAGACCAGCAAACCAGCAAGTGGGCCACCTGATGAACGCCCACAACACCTGAAGAATCAAGAATACGTTGCCGACCGTTGAGGAAAGGGATAATTCAGAGGTTGGGAAGGCGAGAGGATTTGGGTCTCCGGATATCTCACTCACCATAGGAAACGCAGCAGCAAGTCGCCACTTTACGCCGGTTTTCTGTAAGATAGTGGTAACAACCCCGTCGAGCCAGCCCATTTATGTTGTAGACTAAACTGTTTACGCGTGGCTCTGTTATAAATTAATAATAATTTGCGCATTAAACTAATTTGACATTGAAGGAAGCCAAAGAGGTGAGCAAGGAATAAAACAGAACAATATACAATATCTAATATATAAAATTCTCGTGTCACAATGTTCGTTCCCATACTCCTCCGAAACGGCTAGACCGATTTGTATGAAATTTTGTGTGCATATCGGGTAGGTCTGAGAATCGGCCAACATCTATTTTCCATCCTCCTAAATGTTAAGGGTCCACCCCTAATTTTTTTTTGTTTTTGGGCAAAATCATTTGTTTTTATATTTTTATGATACAGCATTAAAAAATACATACAATCCTAAATTTTCACCCTTCTACCATCAACGTCTATTTTTCAATAGCGATATTAGTATTTTTGACAAGCGCGTTTCTCACCGGGGGCGCCCACTAGGCTACTTTAATCCTGGAAATAGGCATTCACGCGGGCGGAGTCGCGGGCAACAGCTAGTACAATATAAAACAGAATAGAACAGGAATAAACTTATTAAACGGTTTATCACACACCTCTACAAGAACAGGGTATGTAAAATAGGTTGTGACTCTGGACTCTCTTATATCGGTTAAGCAATGTTTCTATTTTAGAACGACTTTAAAAAAATCAATCGGCGCTCAGCTGAGTAGTTTGATAATTTTAAATGGTATTTGATACGAGATTATTGCTCAAGCATCGATTCAATCGTGATTTACGTACATAAAAACTGTCAAGAGCTCATCAAGAATAGGCTCATGGACGAAAACAAGTCAAAAGACTAGAATTACTGACGTTACTATTCTGAGGAAGTACAATTATCAATTCGACACTTGAGTGTAGTTTCAGCTGAGTAGAATTTAAAACTCGTTCTGAAATTACCTGGAGGCCAATTCTCGTAATTTTAAATGTTCAAAATATCATTCCGATCTAGTCTCAGCGTCAAGAAAGTTGCAAATGGCATTCTCTTAAACCATGAGACTAGATCGGAATGATATTTTGAACATTTAAAATTACGAGAATTGGCCTTCTGGATGCATGCTTGAGTTTAAATTAAACTAGTTTTGAATGATTAGAGTTTAAATGCTTTTTATAATACGGGTCTTAATGTCAGTATTACTTTGCATTCAAATTACATTGTATCACAATACGCATCAATACCAGCCATTATAAAACCAAATTAAGACTTTAAATCACTTTAAACAATACGTGTTGATTTCATTTAATGTTCAAGTAATGTATATAAAACATTGTGATAAATCGTAATTATAGGTACTGTCTGTGGAGCAATTATTCGTTACGGCTGATGAAGGATTATTCAAATTGTGTTTGGTGCGAGTTCGAAGTTAGGGGCGTGAAATGTACGGAAACAAAGCGCAATGGTGGAACTTAGGCTTGTTTCTTATTGTGGGGTCAGAGCTGTGTGTGTGACTGTTGGGTGTTATTTATTTATTTATTATTTTACTTGCACCACGATCCTACATCGAGATTACTACTTATCTTATTTAGTTGGCCTGCTGCCTCGGTGGCGCAGTTGTAATGCGTACGCGTTACAATTGAGGCCAACGCTGAGGTCTCGGGTTCGATCCCCGGGTTGGGTAAAGTGATATTGGGTTTTTCTATTATGAAATGCTCAGTATGAGCCCGGAGTATGGAATTTGTGCCCGGTATGGCGATAGGCTCGCCCCCTATCACATCGTGGGACCGAGATACGCTCGGCGAAATGTGGGTGTACTAGTTACACCTCTGCCTACCCCTTCGGGGATTACAGACGTGAGTGCGTATGGCTTATTTAGTTGGGTCAAAATTTTTATACTATTTGACGTTTCTTAAACCGGTTTACTCGATTTAGGATCATCGTGCGTCTGCCTTAAAATTACTTTGAATATTTTTTTTTACATATATACTGTTTTTTATAGCATAGACGTGCAAGTGGGTCACCAGATGGTAAATTATCTCCACGTGCGTACGTGAACAATGTGCATGTATACCCACAATACGAAAATAATCATGAGCGCGTTGCCGACCTTAAAGGAAGGAAAGGGACGGAAATTTGGGCCTCCGGATGTCTCACTCACCGTACGAAACGCAGCAGGAAGCTGCTACTTTACGCCCGTTTTATATAAGACAATGGTAACGACCCGGACGAGCCGGCCCAGTCATGCTGCAAACCACTCGAATTCATATTAATTTATAAATTTAATTTCTTCTTCTCTTTTCTATCTTCAAAAGAAGGTTATCAATTCATCTGCACAATATATTAAATGTTTTTATATTGAAATTCGGTTGCAATGGCATTAAAATTTTGTTGGATGGTAATTAAGTGGTAGGCTGGTGATGGCTGGTTCCAAAAAGAGTACTGTACATATTATACACTGTATCAGCGGCGACACTTAAAAAATATGCTTCCCCGACCTACTGTTTATTCTCTGATATATTCTCCATTGAAAAGTTGTCTGGTAGAGATTGCTATTTGCGATAAGACCGCCTATTTTGTTTTTTTTTCGAGACTATCCCGCCCTATAATAAATAATAATAATAATTGCTCCTTACCATCAAGCACGCTGTATGCTCGTCTTCTCACCTAGACAATAAATATATAAACCGCGCGCATCTCTTCACACACACCACCAACCCTCCATTGTTTCGTTTTGTCGATCGCGAGTCGCGATTAACGACTCGCAACGGTTTTTATCCGACACAATTATTGCATTACATCGGAATATTCATGAGGTCATCGATGGTTATTTGATATTGTCATTTGGTTTGGATTTCCGTGATATTTAATTCTCATTTTGCAGGATATACAATGTGTTACAGAAAGGTGTGGTCGAATTTAAGCAACGCATAGTGTACGATATAAGTATTTAACCAAGTACCAAGCCCAATTGTATTGCTTGGACATAAATAAATACCTAATTTTCTTTTTTATTGAATGATTAATTCGTCGATATTCAACTTGCAATTTTACACTAAATCAAACAGTTGAGCATTTGTATCACTTCAATGATCAAATCGTGGGTTCAAATCCTCAATCACATCATGAGACGAAAATATGCTAGGCGTACCGCGGTAAAAAAAAATGTTTTTCGCGGTTCAAGGATCGCATTCAGTTGCCTGGAATTGGATTGTATACCCGCTATGGCGTAGACTCGCCCCCTATCACATCATAGAATGGAAATAAGCTTGGGTAACCGTGGTTGCACCTAAGCTTAAAAAAGTATATAAAAAATCTCTATTCTCTGTTAAAAATATCGCATTTAGTTACCTGGAATTAGAATTTATTTTCGGTATGGCGTAGGCCTATCACATTATGGCATCGAAATAAGTTGCACGTCTGCCTACCCCTTCGGAGATGAGCTTCCGTATGTATACAAGCGATTTATATAATCTTTTTATCCCGACCTAATTGACTAGATGTCGAGGTGAACATATAATAATAATAATAATAATACACCCAACAGTCACACACATAGCTCTGACCCCACACTAGGTAAACCTGTGTCGTGGGTATCAGGAACTACGTGGGACTTGCGGTCCCACAACACCCAGACCCGAGACCAATATTTGTGGTTCACACAAACATTTGTCTCGGTGTGGGAATCGAACCCACGGCCTCTCGCTTCGCAGCCGACTACTCGCCCGCTGCGCCACGGAGCTGTCTACTTCATTGTTATTCTAAGCACAGATTCGGGACACAGGAGCTCAGTCTAAGCCGACTTCACGTAGAAGTGATTAAGACTTATCAACTGCAATGTCGAAGATTATTGATTGTCTTCTAGTTTTAATATATTCAGCTCATATGCGCTCGTGTTGCTATATTGTGTGCGTGGTAATCATACTAATATTATAAATGTGAATGTAAGTTTGTTTGTTACGCTTTCACGCGAAAACTACTTAACCGATCATCATGAAACTTTGTACACATATTCTTGGAGGTGTAAGAAGTAAACTACTACATAGGATACTTTTTATGTAAAAAAATATTTCTATTTGTTTGTTACGCTTTCACGCCTAAATCACTGAACCGATTTTGGTGAATTTTGATGTAGAGATAGATGGGACTCTGGAGACGGTTATAGGCTACGTTTTATTTCGGAAAAGTCTATTCACGTGGGAGCAAAAGCTAGTTAATATTATAAATGCAAAAGTAACTGTCTGTCTGTCATTTTCACAGTTAAATAGCTGAAAAGATTTTATTGAAATTTGGTAAGGAGATTTTTAGGAGGAAGGACGTTATTAGGAAGGACATATGGTACCATGGTTCCGAAAAAAATGTTCCGAATAAAAAAAATAACGCGGGCGGAGCCGCGAGCAAATGCTAGTTATATATAGTAAGACGATATAAATTATGCGTTTCGGTAGTGCTCGGTTTTACGAATTACTTAATATGATTATTAATGTCTATTTTGTGATTAAGTTAGTAGAAAATGTTACAAGTAACTTTGTCATATTATGAAGCACTACATAATTGAGTGGTAGAGCTACGCTGTAGACACTTGTCTACAGCATGTATGGGCCGGCTCGTCCGGGTCGTTACCACTGTCTCACAGAAAACCGGCGTAGTAAAGTAGCAGCTTGTCGCTGCGTTTCGTACGGTGAGTGAGATATACGGAGTCCCAAACCCCCTCCCCTTCCCAATCCCTTAATTATCCCTTTCCTTTAAGGTCGGCAACGCGCCCATGATTATTTGAGTATTGTGGGCGTACATGGGCGGTGGAGATCACTTACCAACAGGTGACCCACTTGCTCGCTTGCCGACCTATACTATAAAAAAAAAAATATTAATGTCTATTTTGTGATTAAAGTTAGTAAATAATTATACCAGTAACTTTGTCATATTATGAAGCACTACATAATAAATGTTTTTTTTTAAGATTCAGTTAAACAGCCAGATGTTGTTAAATTCCTTATCAGGTCCAAGATGACGTTAAATTTCCCACGAGGCTGTTGTGAAGAACTAACTGTCTCAGGGATGACTTATCTAGACGATTCATGTCTGACATTATTTTTTATTATGTTTATCTTGACTTAGCAAGGTGACTGAATATTGAACAATAAAGTAAGTTCAGAGGGGCTAGCACGGAAAACTATCGAAATCGTAATGTAAAGGTATCGAGGGCTCGATAGATAATTCCCGAAATATCATTGGTTCATATTCCATATATATTAGTTTCTTTTACGTACGATAGAGGTGCTGTACCAAAATATCATAGAAATTGTTGTCGATGATAGCTCGAATAACTTTTCGCAAGTTTCCGTGCTAGCCCCTCAGTACAACCTTAAAAATATGGTTAAATAGGCCCATCGTCCATAAGGTGGTAGGTCCCTCGTTTGCGAGAGGCCGGCTGGGTTGGTACCACCGCTTTGTCTATTTCTGCCGCCAAGCAACAGTGTGTAAACACTGTTGTGTTCCGGTTTGAAGGACATTGAAGCCAGCGAAATTACTGGGCATTATGAGATTTAACACCTTATGTCTCGGGGTGACGATCGCAGTCCAGTGTCAATTGCATGATGCAATGCTTTGTTATTTAAAGTTCTGTGTGGTGTTGCTTCTGTTTATGAGCAGGCGTGGCGCTTACCATCAGGCGAGCGACCTGCTCGTCTCGTCATTTAAGCTAATAAAAAAATAAATAAAAAAAATACGCTTGTTAGAGGACAGATTAAACTTAGGCCCGTATTAACAAACAAGACTTACTTAAGCTCTTTGATAAGTGTAGATTTATGTGTATATGATACGTCTGGTTTTATTTAGCACCAAACACTAACGTTTAGAGTAATCGAAATCGGAGAAATCTATGCGTTGGCATTCACTATGAGGCCTCATAGTAATATTTATGGATAGTGGGGTTAGTCTACAAATATTACCTATAAACATAAAGGTTTGGATGTTTGTGCATTTGGAAGTTTTTATCATATAGGTGAACCATTTTTGGACTAAACTACTTTTTTTTATAAGCTAGAATGACGAAATGTGCATGTCACCCGCCTAATGCTAAGGAATAGAAGCAACATCCTTTAAACCGAAGCACAACATTGCATACATTACATACTGTTGCTTGATGGCAGAAATAGACAAAGCGGTGGTACCAACCCAGATGGCCTCTCGCATACGAGGGGCCTACCACCTAGTATACCTACTACATAATATCCTACTATTAGCGACCGTACTAGAATGGAATCCTTGTCGAAACTCTTTATTGTAGACATAACCTCCAATAACCCCACATATGCATATTAAGGGGCGTAACTAAGGGTTGCAAACCCCGCCCTAAAGGGAAGGGGTAAAGCAGATGCGCGTGAGTTGGCAAAAGGCATGAATTGATGCGGGAGATAAGATGTACATTTGTTAAAGTTTTCTTGTGGTATTTGATTAAACGATTGATTAAAACGGTTTAAAAATGTTTGTGATAAAATATTAATATGAAGCAGTGATAGCTTAGCGGGGACTGGTATGGACTGTCGAGACGAAAGTCGCAGGTTCAAAACCAGCCCCAGGAGCATACACCTCTGACTTTTCTAAGTTACGTGTGTAATTGTTAATTATCACATGCTTTAACGGTGAAGGAAACATCGTGAGGAAACCTGCATACTTACTCGAGAAGTTCTCTATAAGAATTTCGAAGGTATGTGGAGTCTGCCAACCCGCATTAGGCCAGCGTGGTGGACTAAGGTCTAACCCCTCTCATTCAGTAGAGGAGGCCCGTGCCCAGCAGTGGGACGTGTATAATACAGGGCTAGTATTATTTTATATAATAATATTATTAATATAAAAAATATCGTGTATGATAGAGTGGTAGAGCCACGCTGTAGACAGTCTTGTCTACAGAATGGGCCGGCTCAACTGGGTTGTTACCACAGAAAATTGATGTAAAGTATCGGCTTGCTGTTGCGTTTCGTACGGTGGGTGATATATTTGGAGTCCAAAATCCCCAACCCTTCCTAATCTCTTAATTATTCCTTTCCTTTAAGGTCGGCTACGAGTTCATGATTCTTCAGGTATTGCGGGCGTACATGAGCAGTAAATTTTAAGTCTCATAATTCTCAGTAATTTCACTAGCTTCAATGTCCTGTTCCGAGTGCTTACACACCTACCCAGACGGCCTCTCGCATACTAGAGACCTACATATTGCTTGCTGTGCAGTACTAACTGATTATTCTAGATTGGTTCAATTTATGAGATAAATGGATCTAACAATAGGTAAATATAGTCTGGAATAATTAATAGCAAATATACTTTCAATAGCAAATCCTCAACTAAATCATAGCACTTCCATTTTTATTGAATATAATCAAATTATAGAGTGATAAAAGTAACAATAAAAGCTGTTATTGGATGTTAATCGTCGGTGTTAGGTTGCATATCAACCCAATAGTTGAGTCGCCCTTCTTTTATTAAATACTCTTTGACTACCGCATAACACGTCTAGTTCAAATATGTCACTGTGGGTTTTAAATATCCACTTATTTGTTTGAATACACAGGATTCGTAGGGCCTTACTTATAAATGTTACTTAACCATTAATTAGTTTATCAGTCGTTTGTCTTTCTCTGTCAACGTGATTTATAAATTGGCTATAAAGAGACAAAAACAATGTTTAACTAATCAGTGTTTAATTTTTTTTTAAGTAAGGCCCATAATGCCTATGTATATGCTAATTAAATAAAATATTACGAGATCAGTATTCATAATATAAAATTAACAATGTAGTTCTAATATGTTAATTAGCGGATATTTACATTGACTTCAACGTTATGAAAGTAGTCCTCAATATTTATTTAATATATATGTCGACTCCATTGGTTTTTTTTATTCTGGCACGGCCAAGTGACTACACTGTCAGTACCTGTTGGTAAGTACAATAATAATAATAATAATAATAATAAATACAATCAACAGTCACACACATAGTCCTGACCTCACATTAAGATACAAGTCTTACGTCGTGGGCATCAGGAACTACGAGAGACTTTTGGGAATTATAATATCCAGACCAGAAACAAATATTTGTGGATCACACAAACATTTATCTCGGTGCGGTCTAAATACAATGTCGACCACCAAGAGACATCGGCGACGACGAAGACGTTCCGCAGAACTATGCTGACCTGAAGTAACTAGTTATAGCCTGACTGACCCCGCGACGAACTGACTGAACGCGACTCGTAGAACAATCCACTTTGGTGGTTTTATACCATGTGCACAGTGGTATCTAGTCAGGTAAGGTAGACAGCGGCTTGGCTGTGCTCTGGTATTGTTGAGGTCCATGGGCGGCGGTAACCACTTACTATCAGGTGGGCCGTCTGATCGTCTGCCTATCTAGACAATAAAAAAGGTATAAATCTGTTTCAGTTACCCTGTCACCAGCAAATACTTTTGATATAAACACAAAAAATAATGAAATATAAAATCTTTTGACCAGCACTAATATAGTTTTTAATTTCATAAATTTACTTTGACTGTCTAAAGGCGAACTTTTAGTACAAATAATTGAGCAATGAAAATAATAATTTTGAGAATATTTTTAAAATTATTAGGTCTAGCGTTTTTGTAAACAATATCTACAGGTCCATAATATATTTTTTATTAAACCTTAATTTTTTTAGAATCATTTTTCAATGTCGGAATAAACTTTAGTCGTCTGATAATGCAAACATTCATTATTTTATTAATTCTAATTTAGAAAGTACCCATCCCAACATTATGGGTATTATGTACCCATAACAAATTCATTGGAGTAGTAGTAGTCAAGTACCCATAATATACCAGATATACGAGTAAATGATATGAAATGGCGAAAGCATACTCAGAGGACCGACCCCAAATGATCTGGGAATAGGCACGGAGAAAGAAAAGAAAGAAGAAGACCTATCTGACATACACTTATGACAGTGTGGCGTCTTAATTTTGTATATTGCTGTATTAAAATTTAAACAAGTGTTAAAACTTTATTAGCTAACAGTGATAACTTTAGATCGGTCGATTAGTACCAACCAAATTCAAAATTGCGCCGTTTGACACCTCTATGTGTAGTTTCAAGTTACAAATATTATGCCGGCCTGTAACTTCAATAGGTTTAAAATTACATACTTACTACTTTGTGTTTGTAAGTTAATCGTCACTAGAATGCTGTTTAAGCGATTATGAGATTTTTATCGCTTTTCATTGTCGGTTGAATAAATGAGGAGTTACTGTTGCTTGTGTTTGAATCCAGTGGTATTTACCGCTGAGTGTGATGTGATTTTTGTTATTAAGATTCATAGAGTGAGAATCAAAAGATTCATGGAATTGCACACATAAAGCATTTACAAGAAGGAATATAGGTGTGCTAAGGTCTCGGCTTCGAGCCCCGCTCGCGTAAAAGTGATATTCATTTTTTCTATTACGATTTCGTAATGAACATTTGCTCAGCCCGGAGTTTGGAATTTTGCGCGGTATGGCAATAGACTCGCCGCCTAGCACCTAGCGCCTAGTAAAATGTGGGTGTACTGGTTACACCTCTGCCTACCCCTTCGACGATTACAGTAAGTGCGTATATATCTACACTAATATTATAAAGAGGAAAGATTTGTATTTTTGTATGATAACTTAAAAACCACTGGACCGATTTCAAAAATTATTTTGCCGTTAGAAAGCTACATTATCACTGAGTAACATAGGCTACTTTTATCCGGGAAAAGGCCGTTCACGCGGGCGGAGCCGCGAGCAAAGGCTAGTGTAAAATAAAAATTGAAAATTATCATAAGTCAATTTTGCAAAGCCAGATTTAGTGAGTTCAATTTAATGTCGGGCCTATAGATCTAAGCCTTAACCGCGTTCCATTATCTTTCAGCCTGGCATTATCCCGGCTTAATGCCAGGATCTACCTTCTTGTATCATATTGATGGTATTGGTTCGCCGCCGAGTGACCCTCACAGTCACACCCCGTAACGGGGACCAAGTTTCGTCTTAATCTCGTCCGTTAATCAGAGTGTACCACGTACAGGTGAGCCTTTGGGCCTAAAATGTTCGTGGCCTACTTAACATCTATTATAATTTTAGTTTTAAAAAAACTATGTCTAATCCATGGTGTGCCTTTCTATGTCATAATTTGATATTGATCAATCTATGTCCTATTTCAAACCAAGGAATACGTAGCTATTCCCCATAGTTATTCCATATTATGTTCACTTATTCGACTATTAATGTTTATTGCTACTTACCTTGTAGTGACAGCAGAAAAATTACTCTATTTTTATAAGGTAGTTGAAACTATGTTTTAATCGACGGAAAAACGAAGGAGGTGGTCAATTCGACGCGTATATTTTCTTTATTTATGTATGTATGTATTGATAGCCTCCGTGGCGT
Organism: Mimas tiliae; assembly: GCA_905332985.1. NCBI lineage: Eukaryota > Metazoa > Arthropoda > Insecta > Lepidoptera > Sphingidae > Mimas > Mimas tiliae. The sequence goes on from HG995251.1 coordinate 1,365,999, forward strand.
AGTGGGCGAGTAGCCGGCTGTGAAGTGAGAAGCCGCGGGTTCTATCTCCGCACCGAGACAAATGTTTGTGTGATCCACAAATATTTGTATCGGGCCTAGGTGTTTTCTCCCCAGAGAGGTTGACGCCAGACAGGCGTCCTGTTGTAAAAACTACAAGCCAAATCTTTTTTGTAATATGGGTGAAATAAAATGTTGCGCCGACCCCACTGCGAGTGGGTTAAGGGCAGGTGGAATAAGAGGAGTATGCAAAATTGAAGCAGCGATAACTCAGCGGGGAGTATTATAGACTGTGGAGACGAAAGGCGCAGGTTCGAAACCAGCCCCAAGAGCATGCACTACTGACTTTTCTAAGTTACGTGTGTATTCATTGACAATTATCGCTTTCTTTAACGGTGAAGAAACGATCGTGATAAATCTGCGTAAGTACCTGAGAAGTTATCCATAAGAATTTTGAAGGTATGTAAAGTCTGCCAACCGGCATTAGACTAACGTGGTGGACTAAAGCCTAAAACCTCTCATTCCGTAGATGAAACCCGTGCCCAGCAGTGGGACCATTAAATTGGCATAATACCGACTTAAAGTTTATTAGTTCTTCCCAATCCCTTATTTATCCCTCTCCTTTAAGTTTGGCAACGATTCTATGATTCCTCAGGTAGTTATTGCTCGTTTGCCAGCTTCTACTATAAAAAATATGCTTCAATTTCGTCAGTGTCTTGGACCTTAAAAATCGCTTTACCTATTTATTTATTTTATACCATAGGCCGCCAAACGAGCAAGTGGGTCACCTGATGGTAAGTGATCTCCACCGCTCATGTACGCCCATAATACCATGAATCATGGGTGTATTGCCAACCTTAAAGGAAAGGGATAATTAAGGGATTGAGAAGGGGAGGGGGATTTGGGCCTCCAGATATCTAACTCACCGTACGTAACACAAGGGGCTATTTTACGCCGGTTTTCTGTGAGATAGTGGTAACGACCCGGACGAGCCGGCCCATTCATGCTGTAGACAAAACTGCGTAGCGTAGCTCTACCACTCAAAAAATGTCACAATAGAGTCATTTGTTTGCTACCATTACCTACAATGCGATCCCTGTGTCAGTGTAGATTGCCATCAGCGTTGCGGGATCTAAATCTAATAAATTTATAATCAGAAGATCCAACTTCACACGCTATCCTCTACAATCGTCTCATGGGTCTAGCTACAACTAGAGTACTAGAAGTCTAATGTCAGTACTTAAGTTGAGAAACCAATAATTTTTTGAACCGGTAATCAATAAAATCTGTTGAGGTATAGTAGTGCTAAATCGGTAAAGATAAAATCTCAACTAAAGGGGGGAAATCTGGTATGAATGACTAAAAGTAATTAAGCGTTAACGATTCTTCCACTAAAGTTTTCTAATGTGTCTATGACTAAAGGTATGTAGTTAAAGATTTTTTTAACAAACTAGGGGCTATGCCCATGTTTTTCCACAAAACATAAAATAAAAACAAAAAACTTAAAGTCCGACGAATATGAGACATATCTTACTTTCTTCCCCACATTATTCTGCATCGATTGGTATCGATCTCGACCCCATACCCCCAGCGGTTTCGGAGGAGATAGCGTGACAAGCTTTTGGCAGCGGTGACGGCGGCGCCAGTTAATTTTTTTTAAAATAGAGAGACATAAAAAAACTAAAAAGCTAGAAATAAAATTACCAAACATGAACCATTAAATTGCAATAGAACCGACTCTAAATTGGTTTATTTTATTTATATATTTTTAACTTTTGGTCGGTTTTTAGTGGTAATCAGATTTTTTCTGTCGGCCTTTAATTCCCTTGCATTAGCGATTTAGGTATATCAAACAAATTTATAGCTCGGACAGAAATGTTTATCTAACACTAAACCTATCCCTCTAATTTAAGATACAAATCTTTAGCCCATTATATAAAGCTCAAAATGGCGGTCCATATATAAACGATACATAAAATCAGTTACAAAAATGACAAATTGTAAGAATGAATGCTCACAATGAGGTTTTTTCTAAGACTCGTGTCGGCCACCTGGCGATGTTCGCTTGAAATGTCATTCACGAAAATAAATTAACCTTAAGTAGCTCCGCCCCCAAGTGTATACATAACAGATATCTGAACACGTGTTGGAACTTTAAGAAATATAGTAAAAATTAAAAGCTATGATCAGTTAAAGTGATATCCATCATTGACAAATTAAACTGTAATTATACCGATTAAATAGTAAGATTAGAAGCTATTTGTTTTCATACTTTAAAATGAATACATATATGTACGCACTCACACCTGTAATCCCCGAAGAGGTATGCAAAGGTGTAACTAGTACACCATATTTCACCGAGCTTAATACCGTCCCATGATGTACAGGGCGAGCCTATCGCCATACCGGGCACAATTCCAGACACCGGGCTGATACTGAGCATTTCGTAATAGAAAACCCAATATCACTATATCCGATTCAAGGATCAAACCCGAGATCTCAGCTCAGCATCGTACAGCGTACGCATTACAACTGCGTTACCGAGGCGATCGTTATAGCGTTTTCTAAAATGATTTAGAAAAACAAATCCAATCCATTATTGATAGTTTGCGTGCATAAAACACATAAAGTACGCCGTAGGTGTAAATCCTATTGTTGCTATCAATCAAATCACGATATAGCAAACGTTTTTAATATCGAAACGTTTACAATCGTCTGACACGCTACAGTTTTTTTTCTCTTCTATGCCTACAAGAACTGAATAGGGTAGTTGACTAGTTTTTTTTAATTATTAAAATCAATAAGTTACGTTACGCAAAATCTATTTCAGAAAGAATTTTATATATCGGACCAAAAAGTTGGAAGGCATTCAAATCCTGTAGAAGTGTAATATAAAGTAATTGTCAAATAATAAAGTTATTGTCAAATGACAGACGACGCAACCTTTGACGTCACTGTCTAAAATGTTCATTATGGTGCACGCGTGCAAGCGAGATACTGAGATATCCCTACTAAGCACCCACTTTTCCTCATACCAACATTTAAAGTCATAACTGCGGGCACATTTCTGAAGCAATTTTGATTGTGTAAAACAAAATAAAAGTGTTTCTTTTGCGTATAATTTTTTGTTGCTTATAAAATAATGTATAAAATTCAATATAGGAAACTACCCTATTGCTGTGTACATCAACACGTTACAGTTAAGAATTCCTTATATTCCATTACTATTTGTTTTCATTATTAACTAGGGGACAGTTCCGTCCTTACCATATGATCAGGTAATCCTAACTAGCTCAAGGAATCCTGGCTGAAGGTCCCCGAATTTCTCTTGCTGTATCTTATATTGCTCAATTACTGTATTTGTTATACAAAACTCAATATAAATTGACGCATGAGTACAAATTTAATTTAATTACATAATGAAATTAAATTTGAAAAAGAATTAATTTATACGATTTTTATTGTGATTTAATTTTATATTAGTGCCGTTTCAAAAGCTTTTCAATCTTCGTGGTCACGGGGGAGACTGAGATACAAGTCGTCTCGAAAAGGTAATGTTACATTGCCTATACCTTCATTTTAAAATTATAGGTATTTTTATTTTAAAAATGTAAGTTATCACTAGTCCGATCTACGCAGAAAGAGCTCACGGTGTCTTGAGGTCTGGCAGTTGGTCTTTTGGGTTCCAATTTAATTAAATGTATAACTGGATCCCAGGTTTGTGCAAGCTTCTAACCATCTTATCTATTGATATTTGGATGTTTTTAATTTCAAAAAGACTGCCTCGGTGGCGCAGTTGTAATGCGTACGCGTTACGATTGCGGTTGACGCTGAGGTCTCGGGTTCGATCCCCTGGTCGGGTAAAGTGGTATTGGGTTTTTCTATAGCGAAATGCTCAATATCAGCCCGGAGTCTGGAATTTGTGCCCGGTATGGCGATAGGCTCGCCCCCTATCACATAAGGGACGGAGATACGCTCGGCGAAATGTGGGTGTACTGTTTACACTTTTGCCTACCCCTCCGGGATTACAGGCGTGAGTGCGTATGTATGTATGTTAATTTCAAAAGCCTCGCGAATCATTCTAGGTAGGAATCGGTGTTTTTGGTAAGGATTTGTGATTTGTAAAATCTAATAATGTTTGGAGCCTTTCTTTGAATGTTCAGCAACTACAGACTCCGTAGAGCGTCGGTGTTTAACATCAGCTATGTGCTCTTTTACGCGGGTCCCTATATTTCTTTTAGTTTGTCGACAAGAGAGTCCACAGTCACAATATATTTTCTATACACTTGTTATTGTAGAGATATGTGACACATAATAGATGGTAATAATTGACTAATCTTCTTGGGCGGCTTGAAATAAGTTTTGATAGAAGCATGCTTCAGTATGTGGCCAATCTTCTCTGTGACGCCTCTAGCATATGGTAACAGGACATGGACACCTTCAATTGTGGCTGGTTACCGCGATAAAATCCGTATAAATTAGTTTATTTTCAATGTGTACCTAATATTCGCGTTAACATAAGAAATCGAAATGAAATAATTTCAATGTAGGTAAATTAGGCAGTTCCAATCATCGACTTCCTCGACATTTGGCAACAATAGAATTATATTAGTAATGTAAATTCATTCATACAAACCTTATGACTGTGCCGTAACCAATCGAGTTTTGTCACTTCACGTCAGCACTTAAATCCCCTAATGTGTAATGAAAACAAATTAAATGTATAATTCAAAAACTGCAACTGGTTTCATTCGTTACACAATGTCAAATGGTCGTTTTATATCTCGCTTTGATCTGCTGATCTGATTTTGAATCTTATTCTTTATTATATTCATGTTAGAAGCTATATTTGTCTAATTATAACTGAAATAACAGCAAAGGATTAAAGTTGTGAATTTTATAACAACCCTATATCATCACGGAAAAAATATATTTGAATAATCAATCTATTCTCAACCTTATATGATTTACATCAGAGTCTACTATCGCTTGAGTTACAAATAGAATTACCAGTATTTTTATTTCATAGCAAAAGAGCACAACTACCATTCCCACACCTCATGAATTTGAACTTTAAACGTGGATGGCAAAAGTATTTTTAGGTTGATTTGAAATATAGGAAATCGCAGCATATGGTGTCGATACTTGTTGCATAATGACTCTAGTGGAATATAACAAATGAATACAAATAATGAATTGTCATTGTTATTGTCAAGAGTTGTCACTCGGTTTGGATTTAGTAATTGGGAAAAAAGCAGTGATAGCTCAGCGGGGAGTGGTATGGACTGTCGAGACGAAAGTCGCAGGTTCGAAACCCGCCCCAAGTGCATACACCTCTGACTTTTCTAAGTTATGTGTGTATTAATTGTTAATTATCAGTTGCTTTAACGGTGAAGGAAACATCGTGAGGAAACCTGCATACCTGAGAAGTTCTGCATAAGAATTTTGAAGGTATGTGAAGTCTACCAACCCGCATTAGGCCAGCGTGGTGTACCAAGGCCTAACCCCTCTCATTCAGTAGAGGAGGCCCGTGCCGAGCAGTGGGACGTATATAATACAGGGCTAGTATTAGTATTATTATTAATTGGGTGTTTTTGGGTGCATTGTTACCACAGAAAGTACCTACTTTGGACTTTTAATAATGGATATACTTTCGAGTGCTTTACTGATTAAGTAGTTTTTTTTATTAGCCTGAATGAAGAAATGAGCAGGTCACTCGCCTTATCATAAACGCCACACCTGTCCATAAACAGAAGCAACACCACACAGAACCTTGAATTATGAAGCATTGTATGGCATTAGACTACGCTCATCACTCCGTGTTAAGTCTCATAATGATAAAAAATTTCACTGGCTTTAATGTTCTTTAAACCAAAGACTTTTATGTATTCTACTAGACGGTCTGTTTAGAAGTAAAATTGCGTCACATAACGCGGGAGTTTGACAGCTCACAGACAGGGAGCGCGATAGGGGTTCCAGTTCAGAGCAAGCGAGATGGTAATATTGAGTTACGGTCAATTGACCGCAACTTAGAGGTACAATTTCTATGTACTGCGCTGCTTGTCTAGTAGACTTACAGTCTTTGCTTTAAACTGGAAAATGACAGTGCTTACATACTGCTACATAGCGGCAGAAATAGACAAAGCGGTGATACCAACGCAGAAGCCTCTCGCATACAGAGGCGAGATTAATCATTTACAGCTGTTTCGTAAGCCCCTTCAGGAACAGATGAATTAAGAAATCCTACATCAAAATAAACCCTATTTATTTATGTTTGTACTAAATATAATCTTTGGACAAACATTATAATTAGTAGTAGTTAACTAGATAGTGACTCGCACGTGCCGGCTCGCGTTCATTAGATGCGACGGTGGCGCCCCGCGGCGTGGCTCGTGGCCACCCGGAACACTAACGGTGGGTATTTGTATAAGAGATTTGTGAAAGTGAATTAATGGTAAGAAAAATAGAATTATACGAGTAGTAGAGCCACGTTGTAGACAATTTTGTAAACAGCATGAATGGGCCGGCTCGTCTAGGTCGTTACCACTGTCTTACAGAAAATCGCCGTAAGGTAGCAGCGTGTTACTGCGTTTCGTACGGTGAGTGACATTCCCGGAGGCCCAAATCCCCCTCCCCTTCCAAATCCCTTAATTATCCCTTTCCTTTAAGGTTGGCAACGCGCCCATGACTTGGTATTGTGGGTGTACATGGGCGGTGGAAACCACTTACCATCAGGTGACCCACTTGCTCGTTTATCGACTATGCAATAAAAAAATTGGATACATGAAACTGCTAGTGGTACAGACACGCTGTAGACACTCTAGTTTTAGAAGTTACGTGAGACAAGTATTCTTTTATTAATACCAAATGAGAGTAATCACTTCAACATAGGTTTATTGGTTACTTTTACAAAGTTACAGCTTTACAGACCACAACACCATGTCAGGATTCTCTAGAGACCGCTCTCTAATTATAACTGAAACAACTAGGACCGAATAGTAAACCAGCTGAGCTACCACGTAAAGAACTCTTGGACTATCGTCTCAGCGCTAATCTTAATGAACTGGAGACAGTCTGACTGACTGCGGGCAAAAGACCTCCAGTTATGGCGACAACCTCTTTTATACCATTTAACTACCCTTCCATAACTATATCGCACCATTATAATTTCAGTGTACCCAACGTTTTCTCAGACACCCTGAATACACCAATAAAAGAGAATACGCTAACATTAGCCTACAGAATTAATGGGCCGCCTCAACCGAGTTAGTAACACTGTCTCAGAAAATCGACAAGAAGTAGCATTTTCTGTTGCGTGAGTAAGATTTCCGGAGACTCAAATCTTATTTGGGTATCATATAAATTTCGCTTGCTTTAACGATGAAGGAAAATTCGTGAGGAAACCTGTATACCTACCTGAGAAATCTCCATAAGAATTTCGAAGGTGTGTGAAGTCTACCAACGCGCATTAGGCCAGCATGATGGGCTAAGGCCTAACCCCTCTCATTCAGTAGAGGAGAAGTGCGATATAATATTAAAATAAAGCTACTCTAGTTTAGGAAACGCAGCGATAGCTCAGCGGCGAGTGGTATGCACTGATGAGACGAAAGTCGCAGGTTCGATATCAGCCCCAAGTGCATACACCTCTGACTTTTCTAAGTTACGTATGTATTCATTGTTAATTATTACGTTCTTTAACGGTGAAGGAAACATCATGGGAACCTGCTTACCTGAAAAGTTCTCCATAATAATTTCTAACCTAAGTGAAGTCTGCCATCCCGCATTAGGCTAGCGTGGTGGACTAAGGTCTAACCCCTTTCATTCAGTAGAGGAGGAGGATGCGCAGCAGCATATTATAAGCGGGATATAATAAATATAGCTACTCTAGTTTAGGAAACACCAAACACACAAAAATACAAATTAATTTCCAAGTCAATACTAAAATCCAACTTTAAGCAAACACCACCACAAAAAAATTGTAGAGAAGAAAAAAATATCGAAAACGCGTAAATTTGTCGTTTCCATATTTATAGCCGGGCGGGGCCTGGAACTTTATTTGCCATAAAATCTATTGTATTTTGGTATAAAATGTATAATGAGTGCGAAGCGTGACAGCGTGGTAAATGACGCGTCAAATCGTCGGTATGGGACAGATGTTTTGCAGCTTGGTGGAGGCATCGGGTGGAAGACTATTTAATTCATTATACAACGTGTTACAGAAAGGTGTGGTCATATTTTAGGGTCATTACACACTCCTTATAGTAAATACCTATGTACCGGATCATTTTAAACCAAGACATCCTAATATTTCTCGTTAATTTTAATCACTCGTTTATTAAGATCGATAAGATTGATGACACCACTATTAATTATTAGGAATGACACTCACTTTTTAATAAACTTACGTAATCCTACGGACATACGTACATAACTTGTAATTTAAACACAAAATAACACCTGCAAGAGACTGTTTGCTGAAGACGATATAGGTACCATCCTCTGAAGTATTTTAAAGATTTCATTGTCGGGTCTTCCATCTATGAATTTGGCTTAATACAGTCGACGAGCCTCTTATAAACCATTATCAGTTGCACCAACACAAAATACCAATACATAATACTTGTTTTTAGTCAAATACAACATATTTTTTGAACTCGTAATCATACTTCATAACATCGGAAATTGTCGAACTGACTGCGTCAAGTAAATATTGACATTTGACAAATGTTTAATGTTTTTTTAAATTATAAAATAATTAAATGAAAGGAGGTCTATAGTATCATTGTTTATCACATAGTGTTGTCGAAAGTTGAATGTCGATATCGATATATATTACTCATTCGATAAAAAAGAAAATTCTATAATTATTGTACTAGCAATGCAATCCGATTAGGTACTTTAGGAGATAAAATACTTATACGCTATACTATACATTGCTTAAATTTGCCCGCCCCTTTTTATAACACGTTGTATATAGTGTTGAGTAGGACACGATTTTAAATGTGTTTGTAAGACTATTCTCTTTTTTTGTAATAATTAAGTACAAGGTCCCACTTCAAATGAGGCGAGGCATCTTGAAGCTCACTCCCTCGTTGTCACTCTTTTACGGGTACAGCCCAAGTTATGGGAATAGTAACAGAGTAATAAGACATAAAATTTGAAGTGGTACATGCAAAAAAATTGAGCCGGTCTTAGATTATTTCATCATATATGGGACAAATGGACGCTGGAGCGCATGCTGATGCGCAGGCGACTAAGTGATTCAAGATTTTTTTAACTCCAGAAAAAGAAGGGGAAGTTATAACTTTTTTTGTGTATCTGTATCATCATAGCACATAAAGTAATGGATCAATATGATTTCAGTTTTTGAGATTTAATCAAAATGGTTCTTAGCTATGTTTGCAGAAAATCGGTTTTTTATAGCATAGGTCAGCAAACGAGAAAGTGGGTCACCTGCTGGAAGTGATCTCCACCGACCATGTACGCCCACAATACCAAAAGAATCATGAGCGCGTTGCTGACCTTAAAGCAAAGGGATAATTAAGGGATTGGGAAGGAGAGGGGGTTTGGGCGTCCGGATATCTCCGGATATCGGTTTTCTGTGAGATAATGGTAACAACCCCGACGAGACGGCCCATAAATGCTGTAGACAAAAGTTTCTACAGCGTGGCTCTACCACTCATTAAACTGTTAAATAACAAACATCCAAATTCACAAAACCACAAACATCTCAACTTTCACGTTTATAATAGTAATAGGATAACTTTAGCTAGATACGAGGGCGAGTCAAGAAGTTCGCGGAATGGAAGGGTTGGAGAGGGGTGGGGGTATTTTTTTTACCTGTCACTACTTGTCAACTCAATACAACTATAAATACTAAGTTTCATTCCAATCGGTTCGTTAACCTTTGAGATATCGCTGGATACACAAATAAATCGGGAAGAAAACATCAACTATGGAGAAAATTGAGTTTCGTGCCGTGATTAAGTTCCTCACTAAGCAAGGAAAACCACCACAAGTGATCATGGAAGAAATTTCACCTGTTTACGGGGACTCTTGCCCTCGAAAAACAATGATTTATTTGTGGCATAGTCTTTTCAAGCAAGGTCGGGAGTCGATTGAAGACGATGAGCGCTCAGGCCGACCGATTGAAGCGACGTCCTCAGACATTGTCGAAAAAGTATAAAAACTTGTTCTGGAAGATGCCCGTTTAAAGAAGAAACAAATCGCAGAAATGGTTGGAGTATCATCTTCAACCATTTTAAACATCCTCCATGATCATCTTGGCATGTCTAAGGTCAGTGCAAGATGGGTTCCGAGAATGCTCACACCGCTTCAGAAACGACAGCGCGTCGAGTGTTCGCGCGAGTTTTTGAGTCTGTGTAGTGACAACAGGGATGAATTTATGAACCAAGTTGTTACTGGAGATGAAACTTGGGTTCATCACTATGAACCTGAGTGAAAGCAGGAGTCTATGCAGTGGCACAAAAAGCACAGTGCAGCACCTCCGGAGAAGTTTAAAGTGTCGCAATCGGCCGGCAAGATTGTGGCTACGGTCTTTTGGGATGCAGAGGGTATTTTGCTGACCGATTATAAAGAAAAAGGTGTCAACATTACTGGAGAATATTACGCTACAAATAAAAAGACGCTATTAAGGAAAAAAAAGGGAAAATGGACTCGAGGTGTGCTCCTTTTTGCACGACAATGCACCTGTCCACAAGAGTCATGTTGCGATGGCTGCCCTACACAAATGCGGGTTCGGAACACTGAACCACCCTCCCTATAGTCCAGATTTAGCCCCATCAGATTATTATTTATTTCCAAATATGAAAAAAGAGCTTCGAGGAAAAAGATTTACCGATGATGAAGAAGTGAAGTCGGCTATTTCTACGTATTTTGAAGGCCTAGACAAAACATTTTATTTTGAAGGTATTAATTAACTTTATGAAAGATCTGAGAAGTGTATTAGGCTTAAGAGAGAATATATTGAAAAGGAAAAATAAATTTGGTTTTAATTTCGCGCCCCTTCCTCTCCATTCCGCGAACTTTTTGACCTCCTCTTGTAAGGAAAAACGTTTTACAGTACATTTACTTTACCGATACGTAAAAACAGTCTATTTAGCCGTAGTAAATGCGCCTAGCAACTAACAAAACGCTACAACCATGGTAGTCACTTACTGTCGTTTACCATAGCAAATCCAGCCCATTCACAACCCATAGACACGTAAGTGGTCCTTACAATGCCAGACATTGTGGCTCCTGTTACAAAAAATGTGTATCGTTTGATATTGTAGTTACACGCGGTCGGCGTTTGCTAGAATTTATGGAGGGGAAAAAAAGGAATTTACGTTATTAGTAGTTTAAAAGTTGCATTAGTTAGTTTAGCTAAGGTCTACAGAGGATGTTCAAGATCGGGCGAAGTGGAGGCGTCGTAGTAAATGAAATGAAAAAAGTAGGAAAGTGGACCCTGTAGTTAGCTTTACTAATAATAGCTTTTGCTCGCGACTCATTTTCCGGGATAAAAAGTACCTAAGTAGCCTAAGTTACGCCTTATTACATCAGCTATCGTCAAAATCGGTCCAGCCGTTCCAGAGATTAAATGGAACAGACAGACAGATATTTTTTTTAGTATATGTTCCCGTATATACATTCATATGTATGTAGTAAAATGCGGTTATTTTAATTTTACAAACAGACAATTCAATTTTATTTATTTGTATAGATAATAAGGTACACCAACATCATCATCAGCCCGAATTCGTCCACTGCTGGACATAGGCCTTTCCAAGTTCGCGCCCCCCTTGACGGTCCTCCGCCTAATAAGGTATAATGCCAAGTAAACTACTATGAAACAGTCCTAGCATTTATTGCATGGCAGAATTATTTTCACAAATTCATTAAGGCTTAACACGAGTGTTGACTGCCTCTGTGCTGAGGGTCTTGTGAGGAGGGTCCTGTAAAATTACATTAGGGTTTTCTATTACGAAATGCTCAGTATCAGCCTGGAGTCTGGAATTGTGCCCGGTGTCGCGATAGGCTCGCTCCCTGTCACATAATAGAAAATAAGCTCGGCAAACTGTGGGTGTACTGGTTTACACCATTGCCTATCTCTTTAGGAATTACAGGTGTGATTGCGTATGTATGTAAAAAAGATTAAAAGATAATAGACTGAACAAATTTCAAAATCGTGACTTAGGTATGACTTAAAACCGTATTGCAAAAATTTAACCCCTTTATTATACTGGCCACAGACCTACTTATGAGAGAGGTTAGCCTTTAGTCTGCGGGTTGTTAGGTGACTAGTAGTGTTTTTTATATTGTTTTTTTTTTTTTTTTTTTTTTTTTTTTATTACATTGAATGACGAGACGAGCAGGTCGCTCGCCCGATGTTAAGCGCCACGCCTGCTCATAAACAGAAGCAACGCCACACAGAACTTTAAATAAAGCTCTGCATTACACTGGACTGCGCTCGTCACCCCGAGACATAAGGTGTTAAGTCTCATAATGCCCAGTAATTACACTGGCTTCAATGTCCTTCACACCGGAACACAACAGTGCTTACACACTGTTGCTTGGCGGCAGAAATAGACAAAGCGGTGGTACCAACCCAGCCGGTCTCTCGCAAACGAGGGACCTACCACCTTGTGTTTATATAGCTTTACTTAAATTTAACGGAAGAAAAAGATAAATTCTAACGATATCCCACTTATGATTTCATATGACATAGATTCATACCACTCATCCTCTTGCATTAATAAATACTCAACAATAATATTTAAAATATAAAATCATTTCAAAAACTTATCATTCAAATACGTCTATAAAACGAATATAAAATGACAAAAGCCATTTCGCCGCCTCGTGACAAACGATTGTGAATGAATGAATGGGAAGAGTAAGAATGAATGAATGAATGTATCGTAAGGACGGCAGTTATGCAATCAATTAGAAGGGGCGGTGCCGGAGATGTCTTTTGTGACTCGATGTTCTACTACTTGTCTCTGAGGGTATAGAATAGGCGATTTATTTTACTGCAACTCTCAAAAGTTAAAAACACTGGCTGTACGTTTTGCTTCCATTACAGGGTTATGGCAGTTTATACCGTTTATATATTTTGTGTACTATTAGTGCTAAGTATAATACAAAATGTGCCAGCAATAACTTGTTAATCCATTTTTTTCATTAATAATATGCATAATTATATGGTAACTGGATTAACGGCTAATTTATTCGTATAATTTTACAGTATTTTAATCACATAGTTATTATGATTGTCTCAACAGAAAATATATTTCCTCTAAGGCAGTTGCTAGTTTAAAACACAGTCCCTCTAACGCAATTGTGAATAAACTCAAATACGAGACATATAAAATTTTGCCTCCGTGGCGCAGTAGGCAATTAGCATGCTGCGAAAGGAGAGGCCGCGAATATGATTCCCGCACCGAGGCAACTGCTTATGTGATCCATAAGTATTTGTTTTAGGAATGGGTATTGAGACCGAAACTATCTTCCTAATATCACGACAGAAGACTTGTGTCTTACTTTGGGGTTAAGACTATTAATAACAAATTATTTAATAACAAGCTATAAAGTAATCGCTTCCGCGTATAAAACCGCTCACTCCACCTCCATTCTTATAGCCACTCCTTTGCTATTATAAGCCGCGTGCACACGAGTCAAAGAAACCGCTACCTAAATTCGGCGACGTTTACACCCAAAAGAATCCGTATTATATCGCGAACTTCACATTCTTAGCACATCCAACAATGCGTTAAATTCGAGTGACCGTGACAAAATGCGTCAATTTTGGTAGAAAATTGTGTGAAGGGGCTCCTCATTGTTGTGCCATAATTTTACGATTTACATTGATACTACGAATTAAAAGGCAACGTTTTAAGGAATCATTTTAAGCAGGAATATGGCCATACACACATACGCACTCACGCCTGTAACCCCCGAAGGGGTAGGCAGAGGTGTAACTAGTACACCCATATTTCACCGAGCGTATCTCAGTCCCTTATGTGATAGGGGGCGAGCCTATCGCCATATATCGCCGAATATGGCCATTTCAGTCCGTAATACGATTATTACAAAATAATATGATTTTATTATGAAATTGTTATTATGTAGGTTTATTATATTACTATATTTATCTTGCAACTTGAGGTCTCGGGTTCGATCCCCGGGGTTGGGTATAGTAATATTAGCTTTTTCTATCATGATATTATCTCGGAGTCTGGAACTGTGCCCGGTATGGCGATAAGCTCACTCCCTATCACATCATGGCACGGAAATAAGTTCGGCGAAATATGGGTGTACTAGTTACAACTCTGCCTACCCCATCGGAGAATACAAGTGTGAGTGCGTATGTATGTAATAATTTAAAGAATGAGTACACGAATAAGTTAGCATCTACGGTCATCAACATGCGGTCCCTTTCCCCTTAAATTCATCTGTATTTTAGAAAAGCCATCAAAACTGCAATTTCATTATAATATTGCGCTCCTGCTAATAGCTTCCCGTCTTCCTGTCAAACGCAATAGGAAGTGACGTCAGCCACGCGGCCGCCGGAAGCGGAGCCGTTTCAATTTGGCGCCATATTTAAAATTAATACATGAATTTAACGCGCTATTGATTTTCCATTATGATATACATTTTAGGAATTACATTTTGGATGTGGATTTTTGATATGAATTGGATATAATAGAGTTTTGAAAACACCTTTGCCATGCTTCAATGGTCTGCGACAAGCGATGGTAAGTGTACACTTTGCGCTTTTATTAGTCTGGATGACGAGACGAACAGGTCGCTCGCCTGATGGTAAGCGCCACGCCTGCTCATAAACAGAAGCAACGCCACACAGAACTTTAAATAAAGCTCTGCATTACACTGGACTGCGCTCGTCACCCCGAGACATAAGGTGTTAAGTCTCATAATGCCCAGTAATTACACTGGCTTCAATGTCCTTCACACCGGAACACAACAGTGCTTACATACTGTTGCTTGGCGGCAGAAATAGACAAAGCGGTGGTACCAACCCAGCCGGTCTCTCGCAAACGAGGGACCTACCACCTTGTGTTTATATAGCTTTGCCCATAAACAGAACAAAAACGAAACAACACTACACAGAGCTTTGAATTACAAAGAAATGGCATTGGACTGCGTTCGTTACACCGAGGGATAGAATGTTAAGTCTCATAATGCCCAGTAATATCACTAGCTTGAATGTACTTCGAACCGGAACAAAACAGTTCTTACATACTGCTGCTTGGCTGTAGGAATAAACAAAGTGGTGGTACTAACCCAAACGACATTTTACATACGAAAGACCTACCATATAATGACTTCGGAACGCCAGCACGAGATACATATTTTTTTTTATCCTGGCTCGACAAAGTGACTAGTGGGCTAGCCCTTAGTAGCTATTGACTTCGCACCGTTTATTCAAACTTCCGATATTCGGTTCATGTCTTAGGGCTGTAATGTTAAGTGTTGACAATCAGATGACTCCAACTTCTTTTTTTTTATTTATTTTTTATCCTGGCTCGGCAAAGTGACTACGCTACACCTGATGGTAAGTATAGCGCAATCCATGAATACTGTCGACCAACGATAGACACTGAATCTATCGCAGATCGGCAGAATTATGCCGACTTGCTTAGTTGCTTCTTCACACTCCGTTTAAAGGATCCCATGTTATAGGAAAGAGGAAGCACGTGCGCCGGCAAGCTATTCCACAGCTTTATGGTCCGACAGAAGTACGATTTTGCGAACCTCTTGGTCCGAGCCGAGATGGAATAAACGACGAAGTTTTGGTTTCGCAAGCCAGCACGCGTGGTTCTGTTAAGGAAATGTGAGGAAGGAATAAGGTAGGTAAGGTATTGCGTATACAATTTGATAATCACCCAAAGATAGTGATTTCTTAGGTTTACGCGAATATTACACATTGAAATAAAACTAGTTTATACGGATTTTATCGCGGTTTAATTTTTATTTTAGTCCCGACGTTTCGAAAGCTTTTCAGCCTTCGTGGTCACGGGAGAGACTGAGGTGTAGGTCGTCTCGAAAAGTTAATGTTACAATAGCTACCTTCAATTATACATTTATTTTTAATTATTTAAAAAAGTTAGTTGACACTAGTCCGATCTACGCAGAAAGAGCTCACGGTATCTTGAGGTCTGGCAGTTGATCTTTTGGGTTCCGATTTAATTAAATGTATAATTGGATCCCAGGCTTGTGCAAGCTTCCAACCATCATCTCTATTGAAATTTGGGTGTTTCTTAATTTCAATAGCCTCGCGAATCATCCTAGGTAGGAATCGGTGTTCTTTGGCAAGGATTTGTGATTTGTCAAATCTAAGGTAATGTTTGGAGCCTTCATCTGAATGTTCAGCAACTGCAGACTTCCCATTTTACTATCCATCTTGCAACAATCATTTATATTCCCTAATTAAACAAGCCAATACCAGTACCATGTTGCATTGGGGTCCAAATTAAATATCAGATACGTTACGCTCCGACCGATTAGTCTCGCACACTCGTATTGTAGATACTATTGTGTCACTGTACGAGGGTGACTGTATATTATTTGGACTGTTGATAATGTTTTATTTTAACTTTGATTGCATTTTTAATGCCAATTAAAAACTGCCTCGGTGGCGCAATTGTAATGCGTACTGTTAGACAGCCCCGGGTTTTATTTCAAAACGAAATATCTTTATTTAAAATATATGGAAAAACCCCAAGAAGTGGCGGTATTAATCGAAAACCTTTAGAACACTCGGTAAGTGTGTTATCTGCGGTGACCGGTACGGGACTGAGGATGTACCCGGGGGACGATGTCATCTGAACTTATCTAGTCAGCAATTTGGTTATTAGATCCGTCCATGTAAGCTTTACACCATACATATTACATATATAACAGTACGCGTTACGATTGAGTCCAACGCTGAGGTCTCGGTTTCGATCCCCGGGTCGGGTAAAGTGGTATGGGGTTTTTCTATTATGAAATGCTCAGTATCATCCCGGAGTCCGGAATTTGTGCCCGGTATGGCGATAGGCTCGCCCCCTATCACATCGTGGGACGGAGATACGCTCGGCGAAATGTGGGTGTACTGATTACACCTC
This sequence comes from Mimas tiliae, assembly GCA_905332985.1. Lineage (NCBI taxonomy): Eukaryota > Metazoa > Arthropoda > Insecta > Lepidoptera > Sphingidae > Mimas > Mimas tiliae. Next base: position 1,383,122 of record HG995251.1, read on the forward strand.
TGCCTACCCCTTCGGGGATTACAGGCGTGAGTGCGTATGCATTTTTAATGGCTTTAATATAATAATATGAACACTAAGGTCTAAATAAAATATTCACGTCATTTATTTTACATATTTCATACTTATTTCATATTCTAAATGTCTAGAGTCGAATATAATTTACATAATAAAAACTAAACCAATACTCTAAAGACCAAACTAAAATAATATTTTTTTCTTTATTTTACTTTATTAAAACAAAAATGTGTGTATTTAAATAAAATCCCCGTTTAGAACTTTGCTACACCTGGGGAGTCGTTACGAACGTTGTAAACTCACAAAACACACATTTAATGCCCACATTACAATCAGACAGCTCCGTGGCGCAGCGGGCGAGTAGTCGGCTGCGAAGCGAGAGGCCGTGGGCTCGATTCCCACACCGAGACAAATGTTTGTGTGAACCACAAATATTGGTCTCGGGTCTAGGTGTTGTGGGACCGCAAGTCCCTCGTAGTTCCTGATACCCACGACACAGGTTTACCTAGTGTGGGGTCAGGACTATGTGTGTGACTGTTGGGTGTATTATTATTATTATTATTATTTAGCATTTAGCTACATTGTAACAAAAATTAGTGTAGTAGCAATGTATATCAGCAGAGGTCTCAGGTTCGACACCTGAGCGACACTGTATAATTATTATTTTATAAATAAAGTGATTTTCCAGGGACTGTTTCTTTAATTCGCCTGAATGATATGACGAGCAGGTCACTCGCCTAACTAAACAGTAGCAACCGGCTGGAGCTTGAATTACAAAGTACTGCATGCCACTGCCCTGCTGGCGTCGCGACGTCCCGAAGATGTTAAGTCTCAATAGTTCAGTAATTTCACTGGCTTCAATGTTTTTCAGATCCAGTGTAGTTCCTATGATCTGTCAGAATAAAAAAATGAATCGATGCCCAACAAACAGAAACAAATATGAATTATAATAAAAACAAACATATTTTTTATAAAATGGACTTGAAATCTCAATCATAAGGCATAAACATAACCATAAGCTCATCCTTTATCCCCGAAGGGGTAAACAGACGTACCTCTGGTACTGCAACCACATTTCGGAGCGTTTATTTCCATCCCATGATGTGATAGGGGGCGGGTCTATCGCCATACTGGGCACAAATTTTCGAATTGAAACCCAAATACAAACTGTGATTGCCCGACCTGGCAATAGGGTAGTTGACTAGATTTTTTTTATTATTTAAATCAATAAGTTATGTTACTCAAAATCTATTGTAGAAAGAATTTTATAAATCGGACCAAAAATAAATAAGATAGAAGCCATTCAAATCCTGTAGAAGGTAATTGTCAAATGACAGACGATGCAACCTTTGACGTCACTGTGTAAAATGTTCATTATAGTGCACGCGTGCAAGCGAGATAGTGAGATATCCCTACTACGCACCCACTTTTCCTCATACCAACATTTAAAATCATAACTGCGGGCACATTTCTGAACCAATTTTGATTGTGTTTTAATAAAATCGTTTCTTTTGCGTATCATTTTCTGTTGCTTATAAAATAATGTATAAAATTCAATATAGGAAACTACCCTATTGAACCCAGGACCTCACGGTTCTCATGCTTAGTTCGTTGCCACTAGACCAACGAGGCGATCAAAAGCCATATCACAGTTTAATGCAGTAGAAATGTAACATTAACGAGTAAATCATTAACTAAAGGGTAAACACGTGCAATAATACAAAAGGGGTGTTTGATATAGAACGATTCGACACAAACAACTGTTTATCAACTAGTTGTGTTTTTTTTTTTTTTTTTTATACTTTTATACTGCCTCGGTGGCGCAGTTGTAATGCGTACGCGTTACGATTGAGAACAACGCCGAGGTCTCGGGTTCGATCCCCGGGTCGGGTAAAGTGGTATTGGGTTTTTCTATTACGAAATGCTCAGTATCAGCCCGGAGTCTGGAATTTGTGCCCGGTATGGCGATAGGCTTGCCCCCTATCACATAAGGGACGGAAATACGCTCGGCGAAATGTGGGTGTACTGGTTACACCTCTGCCTACCCCTTCGGGGATTACAGGCGTGAGTACGTATGAGTGCGTATGTATTTTTTTATTATCTTGAATGACGAGACGAGCAGGTCGCTCGCCTGATGGTAAGCGCCACGCCTGCTCATAAACAAAAGCAACGCTACACAGAACTTTAAATAACAAAGCACTGCATGACACTGGACTGCGCTCGTCACCCCGAGACATAAGATGTTAAGTCTCATAATGCCCAGTGATTTTACTGGCTTCAATGTCCTTCAAACCGGAACACAACAGTGCTTACACATTGCTATTGCTTGGCGGCAGAAATATACAAAGTGGTGGTACCAACCCAGCCTTCCACCTTGTAGATTACGGAGGATGCTCAAAATCTGGAGAAGTAGAAGCGTTTAAGTAGGAAGTCGGAAGCTATTGATGTTTATAACAGATGAAAAAAAAATACGAATTATTAAGTGGTAGAGCCACGCTGTGACCCTAGACACTTGTGTCTACCGAACGAATGGGCCGGCTCGTTCGGGTCGTTAGCACTGTCTCACAGAAAACCGACATAAAGTTCGTACTGTGAGTGAGATATCCGGAAGCCCAAACCCCCTCCCTTTCTCAATCCCTTTCCTTTAAGGTCGGCAACGCACCCATAAGTCTTTTAGTATTATGGGTGTACATGGGCGGTGGAGATCACTTACCATCAGGTGACTCACTTGGTCGTTTGCCGGCCTATGCTATAAAAAAAGACTCTAAAAAAAGACGAAAAACGGTTCTCGAATTCGACGCGATTTTTTTTTTGTTTAACTACGCACAACTTCAACAAATATCCTTTTTCGAAAGAACGTAGTTCAAAATTGACCCAATTTGATTTTTTGTAGGTATTCCACCCCTAAGGGGTGAAGTTGGGGATGAAAGAATAAATCTTCGTAATTTATGCACCGATTTCGATGTATCTTTCACTAAAAATACTAAACACAACTTTTAACAAAAAGAACTAATGGAATTGTAACAAAAATAATTCAGACTCAGGAAAACTAAAAAGCTAAAAATAACGAAGTTTGAGTTGGTAAGTGCATTTAATATCAATGACCTGCGAGAGCACCGACTCAAATATTGGTTACTTTTTACACTTTTTGTATTTTAAGTTTTATTTTTGTTAAAAAGTTATTTCTAATTCACGTTTTCACGGTAATTTTATAATGAAAACACTATAGCTACGCAAAAGAAAACAAATAGAGTACAATTTAGGACGTAATCCTCACCATTTTTCACCGACTTAATACTAAATCTCGTCTTTATGAACCACAGTAAACCTTCGTAAAAAGCATGAATAACCCGGGTTTATAAAGCGTAAAGTCTTGAGAATCCTTGAAGAAAATATTTTGAAAAGCCTCCTTTATTCCAGACATGGGTCTTTCCAGAGACAACTCGACTTAATGTAGTCTCTGGGAGAGCTCTAAGTCTACAAGTCTCTCTAATTATTATAATTTGAAGCAATTGAAACGCCTTGGCTACGTCTTTAACATTTTTAATTAATTTTCTCATTACGTCATCCAATTTATTCTGTACAAAAAAGTTGCTGATTATGAAAAGTTAATTACAAAACTAGCGTTTCCCACATTTGTGTGGGCACGGTTAAGACTGTACCTACCCAACGCTAATGACTTTGAACATTCACCAAAAATATTTGTTCTAACTTCGGTGCGAAGATCGGAAATTTGTCAGCTGCTCGCCCACTGTGCCATAGACTATAGAGGCAGTCATGAAGTGAAGTGATTTTATTCATAAACTCAAATAAAAACATCAAAAATATCTTTGACACGATTTGCATACAATTATAACAAATCAACACTCAAAGCAATAGCTCAATTACAAGAGGCAACAAAGTACAAATTTAATTAATTTAATAGGACGTTAATCAATATAAAAATTGCACAATAGCAATAACTATCCAAACAGTCGGTACAATCACAGAAAGCAAACAAAGGAAGCCGACGACAAAGTAAAGTGTGTGCTCAGTGTAAAACATAAAAAAGTAAATCGGGAACGACACAAAGCGAGCCGGGAGGCGATTCGTGTACTTTATTTAGTGAAAAGTACAATAGTAATAGTATTTTGTGATTGCATTTTGCGGTGGCGCAACTATTATGTGAAATTTGTTGGGGTAAGTGACAAGCGGTTGGATGCCATTGTATCAGATTTATTTTTTTACGAATTATAATAGTTTTTTTTTTATGTGCCCCACTGCTGGCAAAGGCATCCCCTTTACTCTTCCTCTATACATAATATAATTAGTGATAGAAAAGTAACTCACAGTTGGTTAATTTTATTTGTAGCTTGCTAGTTGATTTTTGAGTTGGTTTACTTTTTCTAGAAAGTTATTATTTTACTATTTTCATTGTTCGATCAAAATCGACGCTTATAGGCAGAGTTCATGTCTTTCATCCCCGATTTCACGCTCTTAGTGATGGTTTTTTTTCTTGAAATGTAAATCGGATCAATTTTGAGTTAAACCTTGACGAATGAAATAAGAATTATTAAAAATAGGAATACTCTGTGAAAATGTATTGTTTATTTATTTTATACAATTAAGCTCACGCTTCTATCTCTTAAGATCTCTTAAGATGATAAGATGCCTATTTAGGCAGGGATGCTAGTAATGCAGCGGTTTGCCAAGATAAGTTTAATTTCATGAATAACTAAACTCTAGTTCGTAGAAAAGTTCAGTGGGATAGTTTAAAATACAGGGCTTCTATTGTTTCTTTTATAAATTGTTATACTCATTTCCCCTATAACTTGCGCCACTCATCGACCCCTTCACAGCGATTTGTCAAGCCCCAAGAGCCAAAGAAACTGAATCGACATTGTACCCGAATTAATATGGCACTCCATTCCCTAAGTGACATGGGAATTACTCCTTCAAGTCGAAAATAGTACTTCGGTTGAAAGGACCGTTTCAGTAATGTGGTATGAATAAAGTATTATTAGCACGTTAAGTGGTAGAGCCTCGTTGTAGATACTTTGGTCGATACTCTACAACGTGAGTGGTAGAGCCACGCTGTACACTATTGTCTACAGCATGAATAGGCCGGCTCGCCCGGGTCGTTACCACTGTCTCACAGAAAACCGACGTAAGGTAGCAGCTTGCTGCTGCGTTTCGTACGGTGAGTGAGATATCCGGAGGCCCAAATCCCCCTCCCCTTCCCAATCCCTGAATTATCCCTTTCCTTGAAGGTCGGTAACGCGCTGATAATTATTTTGGTATTGTGGGCGTACATAGGTGGTGGAGATCACTATAAGTTTACCCACTTGCCCATTTGGCGACCTCTGTTATAAAAATGTATATACGTCTAATTTATATACGAGTATTATGTAGTATTATTTATGGATGTCACCAAAGCGGTTCATATAGCTGAAAGCAGGAGCAGGTGGCACAAAATCGTACGCAAGAAGTTGGTTCCGTGATGGGTCACGAGCCCCAGCATTGGGGAATCGACGCAAGGAGCAGGATTAATACGTGAAGAGAAATCTTTGGACTTACATTTGCGAACATATTACGCGCAGGGAAGAGTGTGAGATTTGGCAGAGTTAAAGTTTTTAGATAATTAATGCAGAAAGCTAAAATTTTAATTAAAAAGACAGCCTCCGTGGCGCAGCGGGCGAGTAGCCGGCTGCGAAGCGAGAGGCCGTGGGTTCGATTCCCGCACCGAGACAAATGTTTGTGTGATCCCACAATTATTTGTTTCGGGTCTGGGTGTTGTGGGACCGCAAGTCCCTCGTAGTTCCTGATACCTACGACACAGGTTTACCTAGTGTGGGGTCAGGACTAAGTGTGTGACTGTTGGGTGTATTTATTATTTTCTTAGTATTTATATAATACTAGTTTTGCTTGCGGCTAAGCCTGCGTGAATGGCCTTTTCCGTAATAAAAAGCAGTCTACGTCCTAGACCGGGATTTAGTCTACCTGTGTGCCAAATTTCATCCAAAATCATTCAGCCGTTAAGGCGTGATTGAGTAACAAACACCCAAATTCATCGAAACTTTCACATTTATAATAGTAGTAGGAAGTAGGATACTGTGTAACAACTTACAAATACATTAGATTAAATGAATTGAAACATTTTGGCCGATTTGCACGACGATCCTAAATTGGGTTTATTCCACTAAACCTGTTTAAGAAACGTCTAATCGTATGAAAATTTGACATACCTCTGTGCAAGGGGGCGGGGCTATAAGTCTGTGCAGCTCCTTCATTTATAAATTCATAAAAATTGATTCATGATCTCTAGTTGACACTTAATACATCTAATTTTTTGCGAGGTGCAGAACGTCGTATCTCGATTTAGAAATTTAATATTTAGACATTAAATTTTCTGAAATAAAGTTGATTTTGAACGTTCATTAATTTTTGTTGCGTGTATGAGTGTTACGTGTGATTATCTTTACATGTATATGTAAGTGGAGCCGTATTTTTGGCGGATTCATATGAGAATTATCTTTCTACTTATCTTATCTCGATGGTTAAACTCAATTTAAGATTGTCGTATAAGTGGGCTTTATTGTTTACCTTCATACTGCCAATGTCAAGCATATAATAAATTTATAGTCTGTTACGGTATTATTAACGAATTTGTACATGCTTTCAGCTGATATAATAGAATTTAAAAAAATATATGATTATTGCAGCAATAGCTCAGTGGGGAGTGGTACGGACTATCGAAATGAAAGTCGCAGGTTCGCAACGTGTACATCGATTGTTAATTATCGCTTGTGTGTTAAAGTTACGTGTGTATTAATTGTTAATTATCGCTTGCTTTAACGGTGAAGGAAACATCCTGAGGAAACCTGCATACCTGAGAAGTTCTCCATAAGAATTGCGACGGTATGTGAAGTTTGCGAACCCGCATAAGGCCAGCGTGGTGGATTAAGGCCTAACCTCTCTCATTTAGTAGAGGAAGCCCGTGCCCAGCAGTGGGGCGTGTATAATACAGGGCTAATATAAAAAAATACATTTATCATTTACATTCATACTGCCTATGTCCAGCACTTAATAAATTTATAGTATGTTACGCTAATGAAGTATTTGTACACGCTCCCAGCTGACGTAATACAATAAAATAAAAAATATGATTATAGAGGTATCCTCTGTTTTTTACGTCGGTTAAAACCGAAGACTGTTGAAGCGCAAAACTTTAATCGTAGCACTGTATATTACCCTATTATCTTATAAACAAAATAATATAGTTGTAAGCAGAGTAACCCTTCACAGGCAATTTGGCATATCTGCCCCTTGGCCGGTGCACGTGCACCCTCGCTCGCTGGTTGCAGTTTAAAAGCATTAAAAACCTTTATTAACTTTAAAATAAGCGCGCTGTGAAGTGCTGTAAGTACGTTTTACAAAAAAAAAACGTATTTTATTCACACTTTGAATTATTAGAAAAACCAAAAAATAATACATACGACTTACGCCTGTAATCCCCGAAGGGGTAGGCAGAGGTGTAACCAGTACACACATAATTCGCCAAACGTATCTCCGTCCCATGATGTGATAGGGGGCGAGCCTATCGCCATACCTGGCACAAATTCCAGACTCCGGGCTGATACTCAGCTTTTCGTAATAGAAATCCCAATACCACTTTAACCCTACCCGGGGATCGAACCTGAGACGTCAGCGTTAGCCTCATTCGTAACGCATACGCATTACAACTACGCCACCGAGGCAGTCATGAGACAGGCATAAGTATGTATGTACGTTTATCTAATTTACTAACAAAATGTATTCGTTTCTCTGTATTACATACATACATAGACTCACGCCTGTTTCCCATAGAGGTAGGCAGAGACAACGGATTTCCACTTACTGCGATCCTTGCATACTTCTTTAGCCTCATTCACTCTCATGAAATTTTTCATACATGCTCGTCGGTTTAGGGTACTCCTGACCTGGCCTTTCTCGAGAATATCTCCAACTTGATCTATGAAAGTTCGCCGAGGCCTTCCCCTCCCAACTGTACCATTCACACTCGCCATGTATATTTGTTTCGTCAATCTTCTTTATCAATAATAATTATTAATTATTCTTTATTAATCTTCTTTCTCTATATTACCCTTAGAGATTCGATTACAACTCGTGTTTGATGTGCCTATTTCTGTATTATGTGATGGGAACTATATAATGGTTTCCTTGTTTATTTTCCGTGTTGAAATAAGTTCCATTTACCTTTCATGATGTTTGAGTTTGTTATTATTACTATCAGATCGGATCAAACAGAATTTTGCAAAATATGTTTATATTTTTATTTCAAACTAGCTTTTGCTCGCGGCTCATTTTACGGGATAAAAAGTACCTAAGTAGCCTAAGTTACTCCTTATTGCATCAGCTATCTGCCAGTGAAAGTGCCGTCAGAATCGGTCCAACCGTTCTAGAGATTAACCGGAACAAACAGCAGACAAAAATTGTAAACAATATTATTTTGGTATATATACCGTACCTACATTCATATGCATGTAGTAAAAAGCGGTTATTTTAATATCACAAACAGACACTTCAATTGTATTTATTTGTATAGATTATAATGGAATGTGACATCTTTTTTTTTTGGTGTTAGAGCCAAGCTGTTGACAGTTTGTCTACAGCATGAATGGGCTCATACGCTGTCTCACAGAAAACCGGCATAGAGTAGCAGTTTGCTGCTGCGTTTCGGAGGCCCAAAGCCCGCTCCCCTTCCCAATCCCTTAATTATCCCTTTCCTAAGGTCGGAAACGCGCTCATGAATATTTTGATATTATGGGCGTACATGGGCGGTGGAGATCACTTACCATCAGGTGATCCACTTGATTGTTTACCGGCCTAAGATATAAGAAAAACATCGCCTAGTAGGTACATCTCATAAAAGGCCCAAAAAAATAATGTCACATTTGGTCTATTTACTACAGTTTATTCGTTTTGCTCCCAGTTCAACTTCGCCTTTTATATTGCTGGTTTATATTTTCCAAGATGAAGTTATATCTAAGCGACCTACTTCGACAGAAGTCGGTCCACCGGTTAAATATGCAACGAATGTTCCAATTACGAAGTCACTGAGATCGCAAAAGTTGTTCTTTATTTCCAGTGGCATCTTCACCAATGAATGTTATACATATAATAGTTTTTTTTTTAATATAAACACGAGGATAGCAATTAACGTTTACGAGTGGTAGAGCCACGCTGTAAACACTTGTGTCTACAGCACGAATCGGCCGGCTCGTCCGGGTCGTTACCACTGTCTCACAGAAAACCGGCGTAAAGTAGCAGCTTGTTGCTGCGTTTCGTACGGTGAGTGGGATATCCGGAGGCCTAAATCCCTTCCCCACCCCACAATCCCTTAATTATCCCTTTCCTTTAAGGTCGACAACGCGCCCATGACTCTTTTAGTGTTGTGGGGTGGTGATCACTTACCATCAGGTGTCCCACTTGCTCGTTTGTCGGCCTATGCAATTAAAAAAAAACGTCATTTTACTTATGTGGCTTTTTTGTATTAGCTTGAGTGACGAATCGGTCGCCTGATGGTAAGCGCCACGCCTGCTCATAAACAGAAGCAACATCACACAGAACTTTAAATAACAAAGCATTGCATATTGAACTGCGCTCGTCACCCCGAGACATGAGATGTTAAATCTCATAATGCACATGTTACATAAGATTTGGCTTATTGTTTTTACGACTAGCGGCGTGCCTGGCGTCAACCCCTCTAGTGAGAATTTAGAATTCTATGTTTAGATAATAACTGTTTATATTTTTTTATGAAATTATATGTTTGCTTTCATCAGGCTATCTGGCATTATTTCGTCCCTTTTTTCTCGTGGGGAAAATCCCATTTACGGATACCTTCTCAACCTCGCAGGTGGAGAGATGGTTATGCCGGACTAACCAGACTTCCACACACAAACGAGCTCGCCCATTCATGCTGTAGACAATAGTGTCTATAGCGTGGTTCTACCACTCAAAAACATTTTATTTAGCGTTAAACATAATCTTGTTTAAAATCTTACTTATGTAGTTTCATAGTCCGGGTTCGTAACCACTCACTCGACTCCATTAATTTCGCGCTTTGATGTAACTCCATGTTAACGGGTGACTTTACGTTTTTTTTTTCACAAATTCAACCCCTCGTTTTCATATTTACTTAAAAGGTAAATTAACTTTTATGAAGCAAGAAAAAATTTATTTTAAAAATGTTTTAATGGCTTTCAGAACGACGCTTTCAGACGACTGGCGATTGAAAATGCGATTTTCTGACCTCATTTTAGCTACAATTACTTGAACTAAAATATAAAAAAAAATGTATACGAAGTTCCTACAAAGTATTCTGATATTGTATTTATTCTACGTCAATAAAATAAATAACGACTAAATATCAATTTTTAAAAAGAGAGAAGTTCTCGTACGTCATAGGTAAGAATATGATAGCTTCCGCAGTGCAGTGGGCGAGTAGCCGGCTGTGAAACGTGAGGACGCGGGTTCGATTCCCGCGCTGAGACAAAATGTGTGATCCATTTATTTCGTGTCTGGATGTTTTCTCCTCAGAGGGGTTGACGTCAGGCAGACGGCTGGTGGTATAAACTACAAGTACATTCTGTAACATGTGTTAAAACGCGTGTTGCACTGACTTCATTGGAAGTGGAAGTGGAAGAAGTACAGCTCCGTGGCGCAATGGGCGAGCAGCCGGCGAGAGTCCGTGGGTTCGATTTCCACACCGAGACAAATGTTTGTGTGATACACATATATTGATCTCGGGTCTGGGTGTTGTGGCACCGCAAGTCCCTCGTAGTTCTTGACATCCACGATACAGGTTAACCTAGTGTGGGGTCAGGACTATGTGTGTGACTGTTGGGTGTTTTTTAAAAGAAATTTTGTCTTAACATAACAGAGGAGGGTCGTAATTCATATCTTGCTATGTGTCTTGTCAACCCACATTATGATAATAGGCACTTGGCGTTGGTCACACATCATAGATCTTTGTCTGATACTTCAATAGTACATAAGATACAACTAATGTACGTTAGATATTGGGATACATTAACCACTGCCTCGGTGGCGCAGTTGTAATGCGTACGCGTTACGACTAAGGCTGACGCTGAGTTCTCGGGTTCGATCCCCGGGTCGGGTAAAAGTGATATTGGGTTTTTTCTATTACGAAATGCTCAGTATCAGCCCGGAGTCTGGAATTGTGCCCGGTATGGCGATAGGCTCGCCCCTATCACATCATGGGATGGAGATACGCTCGGCGAAATGTGGGTGTACTGGTTACAACTCTGCCTACTATTACAGGCGTGAATGCGTATGTATGTATATTTGCAAGGATTATAACACCATTCCACTTTAGATTATAGTAGCTACCCATTCCTTTCTTATACCCACGAACTCTAGCTACCCTTACAAATCCATCAACCATTATCCATTCCACGCCCAAATCTATTACGCGTCGGAGACACAATTAAAAATCACCAAAACTTTATTGTAACTTTTAATGAACTTAAAAATTTACAACTCCACAATGAATACACTATTCGCACTTTCAAAAGCTCTTGACTCCAATTACAATACAAGCAAATGTCGATCTAACACCAACAGATTAAGGTTCAATTTAGATTCAAATAAATCACATACCGCAAACAAGCCTCTTAGAACCGTACAATAGTAAAATGACAATGGTATCGATTTCATTCATACACCGTAACTAAATTTATGAATGAATGTGAAGTATGAATGAAGTACAAGTGATACCTGTAGAGCCAGACTTTTAGGCGACAGTATTGTGAATAGTGGTCATTTCGCAGAATGGCCACAGGGACCTGTCTACAATGGGACAGGTGGTCATTAAATAACTTTTCTACGCTCATTTCCGCTGGCTTTGGATGGCGTAGTGTCAGTTTCGTAATTTGTTTGAGTTTTAAAGTTAATTAGTGTTGAGGATTTGTGCTTTAGGGAATACCATAGTGTATTTTATTGCCGTGTTAACTATGAAAGTGTTATAAAACAGGCAAGGTCTAAGGGTCACAAAATAATTATGACTAAAATCCGCCTGGATAGAGGTCAATTAATGTGCTATAAATTTCGATAATGTAACTGGATTCGACGTGAATATATTCAAATCATTTATTCTGTAAATTGGATCATAAATAACCACTTTTACATGTCAATCCTTTTTTATGCTATATTACATTTACGACGGCATTTCAGGGCTAGCCATGAGAAGAAATGCCGAAACAAAATCATGGGTTATGGCCTCTATTAATGTGCAGACATTGTTTTACAGAATTATGCGAGTGTAATGATCAGAAATTTAATAATTTTTTTTATATTAGTAATAACAATAGTGCTAGCCTTCTATTACACAAGTCCAATTGCTGGGCACAGACCTCCTGCACTTAATAAGAGGCTTTAGGCCTTAGTACACCATGCTGGCTTAATACGGGTTGGCAGACATTCATATACATACCTTCGAAATTCTAATGAAAAACTTCACAGGTATGCAGATTTTCTGACGATGTTTCCTTCGGAGTTAAAAGAAACGATAGGTAATAATTAATGAATGAATGAAGCATAATACCTACATAACTAATAACACATAACTTAGAAAAGTGCAAGCTCTTGGGGCCGGTTTTGAATTTGCGACTTTAGTCTCGACAGCCCATGCCACTCCCCGCTGAGTTATAAATAAATAAATACACCCAACAGTCACACACATAGTCCTGACCCCACACTAGGGAAACCTGTAGCGTGAGTATCAGGAAGTACGCGGGACTTGCGATCTCACAACACCCAGACCCGAAACAAATTTTTGTGGATCACACAAACATTTGCCTCAGTGCGGGAATCGAACCCACGGCCTCTCGCATCGCACCCGGCTACTCGCCCGCTGCGTCAGGAAGTTATCGATGCTTTGTGGATAGTTTAATTAAATTTAAATATATTTTAAGTTATTAAAACTGGCGATAGCCTAACGAAGAGTTGAAAGGACTACCTCAAAGTAAGCACCTTTAACTTTTCGAAGTTTTTGCAAAATCATGAAGAAAAACTCGTGGAATCGCAGAGATAACTGCATTCCTGAAAATTCACCATAAGAATTTTAAAGGTATGTGAAGTCTACCAACTCGCATTGGCCAACGTATTGTGCTAAGGCCTAACCCCTTTGATTAGTGGCAAAGGCCCGTACCCAGCAGCGACTCATATATATTGCTGACTCTCTATTCAAAACCTAGCTACTGATGTAATCAAAATCAACATGCATTCAAAATCTTTACAATTATAACTACATCGAATTAAAAAAAATACACAATTATTGATAATTATCTGGAATCCCACCTGGCAGATTCAATCGATACGTAACCCTTTATTTGCGAGGGCGCAACGCTACCTTCGCAAAACCAATGTTTGTCGACACATTGTTATTTTCGGTTGTTTGATCTGACGGTACTCCGTGACCTCGCGTCACGTCGTCAGATTTGGCAACAATAGGCACAAAGGCTTTTGCAACGAATTTGTTGATAGCGTTTAAGCCTTTTGTGATATCTTGATACGGATCAAGGATGCGTTTGGTAAAAAAGTTTTGTTTGTCGGTAATGAAAGGATAAAGAAACTTTTTGCAGATGCTTGGTTTATGACGAATACGGTTGGAATTATACAAAATAAAATAGCATAATATGATGGTATTGCTATGAAATGCGACTAGCTCGATATGAATCTTGAGACCGTGCGCTCTTGCCTTGAAAGAGAAATCTTTATGTGGGACCGCAAGTCCCTCGTAATTCCTGATACCCACGATACAGATTATCCTAGTGTGGGTTCAGGACTATGTGTGTAAATCACATAAGCATTTATTGACTTAATATGTGCTACAATTTCTATGCATATAAATAACTATATACTAAGAATGTATAGGATATAATGTTAACACAATATGTTAAAGAAAGATTTGGATTGTAGTTTTACGACCGGTCGCCTGCCTGACGTCAACCCCCTTGGGGAGAGATCACATAAACATTTGTCTCGGCGCCGGAATTGGACCCGTGGCCTTTGGCTTCACAGCCGGCTACTCGCCCTCTTCGCCATGGATGCTGTCGAGCAAGTGGAGCTTAAGTTTGAAAAAAATCTAAAAAGAAAATATACAACGTGTTATAGAAAGGGGCGGGCAAATTTAAGCAATGTATAGTGTAAAGTAAAAGTATTTTATACTCCACAGTAACAAATCCGATTGCATTGTTAGGACATAATTATAGAATTTTCTTTTTTATCGAATGAGTAACATATCGATATCGATTTTCGACTTTGGACAACGCTAATTAGTGATAAATAGTGATACTTCAGACCTCCTTTCATTTATTTCTTTTATAATTAAAAAACATTAAACAGTTGTCAAATGTCAATATTTATTTGACGCAGTCAGTTCGGCAATTTCTAATTTTATGAAGTGTGATTACGAGTTCAAAAAATATGTTGTTATGACTAAAAACAAGTATTATGTATAGGTATTTTGTGTCGGTGCAACTGATAACAGCTTTTAAGAGGCTCGTCGACTGTATTAAGCCAAATTCATAGATGGAAGACCCGAGAATGAAGTCTTTAAAATGCTTCTAGAGGATGGTACCTATATCGTCTTCAGCACACAGTTTCTTTCAGGTGCTAATTTATGTTTAATTTAAAACTTACGTACGTATGTCCGTAGAATTGCGTACATCTTGATTAATTTTGATAAAAAGTGAGTGTCGTTCATAACAATTAATAGTGATTTCATCAATCTTATCGATCTTAATAAAGAGTAATTAAAATTACCGTGAAATTTTAGGATGTCTTGGTTTTGAAAGATCCGGGACATAAGTACGAATTGTAAGGTGTATGTAATGCCCCTAAAATATGACCACACCTTTCTGTAACACGTTGTATATAAAATTACTGACTGCCTCTGTGGCGCAGTTGTAATGTGTACACGTTACTTAGGCTGACGCTGAGATCTCGGGTTCGATACCCGGGTCGGGTAAAAGTGATATTGGGTTTTTCTATTACGAAATGCTCAGTCTGCCCGGAGTGTGGAATTCGTGCCCGGTATGGCGATAGGCTCGCCCCCTATCACAATATGGGACGGAGATACGCTCGGCGAAATGTGGGTGTACTGGTTACACCTCTGCCTACCTCTTCGGGGATTACAGGTGTGAGTGCGTATGCACATAAAATTACTATATTTATCTAATATACCCAAATATATGATTTCAAATTAATTACAGTCAGCATAAATATAAATACTAAAACAGTGTTACATTGTGAATGTGAATAATTACGACGTGGCTTATAAACTTGCCATTTCAACTGCTGATTCATTTGAATCCGGTTTTGCATTTGTAAGCTAATTGATTAGAGACCAGGTAAATTGCTAATTGAATGATATTGAAAACGGAGTTACGATTGAAGCTGGTGAAAATCCATTAGTGTGGATTACAACTAAGTAAGTGCTCGGCAATTTTCGTATTTCTAAATTATACAATACTAGTTGTCCCGCGCGGTTTCACCCGCAACATCTACCGCTTGCAGCGCCACCTACCGGATCCAATTGTAAATATAAACCATCCAGGGACCTACTCTAACACCCACAAAAAGTTTCATCACAATCGGTCCAATTGTTTTTAAGTTTAAGCGAGACTAACGAACAGCAATTGATTTTTATATACAACGTGTTACAGAAAGGTGTGGTCATATTTTAGGGTCATTACACACTCCTTATAGTAAGTACCTATGTACCGGATCATTTCAAACCAAGACATCCTAAAGTTTAACGTTAATTTTAATCACTCGTTGATTATGATCGATAAGATTGATGACATCACTATTAATTATTATGAATGACACTCACTTTTTTACGTAATTCTACGGACATACGTACATATCTTGTAATTTATAATAAAAACATCTGAAAGAGACTGTTTGCTGAAGACAATATAGGTACCATCCGCTGAAGTATTTTAAAGATTTCTTCCATCTATGAATTTGGCTTGTCACGTCTGCCCTTAGGCAGAAGTAACACGACACAGAATCTTGAATTGCAAAGCAGTAAGCACTGCATTGCCTTACATTTGACGGCGCATTTTTTCTCGGTGTGGGTATCGAACCCACGGACTCATGCTTCGCAGCCGCCTACTCGCCCACTGCGCCAGGGAGGCTGTCGAACCGAAACACAACAGTGCTTTCACAATCAACTTGGCGGTAGAAATATACAAAGCAGTGGTCAACCCAAACGAGCTCTCGCATACCTACCACCTAGTAAATAGTAAATCCATTTTATCTTACCACAAAAGTCGGAGGCTGTTAGTGGGAATGGACCTGATATATTACAAGGTGGAAGGTCCCTCGTATATGAGAGGCCGTCTGGGTTGGTACCACCGCTTTGTCTATTCCTGCCGCCAAACAACAGTATGTAAGCACTGTTGTGTATCAGTTTGAAGGACATTGAAGCCAGTGAAATTACTGGGCGTTATGAGATTTAACAACTTATGTCTCGGAGTGACGAGCGCAGTTCAGTGTCATGCAGTGCTTTGTAATTCAAAGTTCTGTCTGGTGTTGCTACTGTTAATGTGTGTTGCGCTTACCATCAGGCGAGCGACCTGCTCGTCTTGTCACTCAAGGTAATAAAAAAAATTTGCAAAGATTTATTGTTTTATAACGCAATTTAATATTTACAATTATTTAATATCTACATTTAGCTCCTCTTCACAAAGCAAAAACTTATCAGAAACTTGAGTTCATATTTCATCAGCTCATCAAATAAAGTTACTAACTTTGTACGAGGCCCTGTAATTTTCGACGAAATCTTTAAAAGCAACTGCCAAAACTCTCCCATCCGAACTATATTAATTAAATATGAATGCCTTGTAATACCGACCTTATGCTATACGCGTGGAAGCGAAGCCCTTCGAAGGGTGTATTGGCCCCGCCCTTCGAAATCTGGTACCCCTAGCTGCTAAACTAGTTTATGAAGAATTAAAAGGGCCGCTAATAATATTTGGTAGCATTATAATTGTGCATGAATTTGTGTTATTACCCTGTCATGTTTAATTTGAATGTAACGTTGAGATCCTTTTCTTTCTGAACTTTTTTGTTTGATAGATCTGGTATCTTTTATGGCTTTAGAGTATAAGAGCCAAATAATTGTATCAATCCACACTAATGACAATACCAAAGTGATTGTTTTGCAAAAAAATTAACGAAGCAATTTTGATGAGTGAATGGGTTATTTCTGTCTTAAAGAAACCCAACGTGAAGCTAGCAGCTTGCTATTGAGTTTCCTACGGTGAGCGAGATATAAAAACAACCTAGGTACCTCGGCAATATGTGAATCAAAAAATTAAATACGAAAGTGCATATAGGATTAAAGAAAAATACTCTTTATCTACGTAAACGCTACGAACTACTTTTTTCGAAGTAAAAACCTTAATAAACGCTTAAATCACTCAGATCCTGTCATCAAGTATCGACACTATGAACAAGATTATGAGAATACCTAGTAAATTCAATTACTTTCAACCAAGCAATATCATAAATTCACTCTTGAAAATATGAGGAATATTTTTAGTAAAAATCATTTACAACACTAAACAAAAAACCCTTTCAACGCATCAATTATGAATGAATCAAGAACAGTAACCAAATTGGTTTTAATGAGACAGATATTGGGGATGTTAGAGTCCCATACAAAATTATTCATAGCTACTAAAATGCTTCACTCATAACAATACTAGTTTTTTTTTTCAACTAGCACAGGGGTTGATGGCTCACCGACAAAAGGGTGGGACGGGCCAAATAATTGCCGAAACGCTTCGAGTGAGATCTATTGTGTTTATTTACAATGGGGTGCACTAAGTGGGGGTAGTTTTTTGTAATTGTTACATTCGCGGGAGCTCACCCTGGCTCATCAGTATCGAAGGTGACGCCGCAGAGGCCAGTTCGTGAACATGTCTCGCTCGTTTCTAGTAGACACGTTGATCAGTGACACGAAGGAATGTAAGAAGACAGAAATGTCTCCTGATAGTTTTAACCCGTACACGAGTCTAATAGGCTCACATTTGGACCCGCGTCCAAAGTTCCTGCCGTACCCTTATCCTGGAAATCTAAATAATCTACTGAATCTTGGACTACAGCAGCAAAGATCGCCGGATTTGTTCAGACCGTTTTTGGAGCAGCTACAGTTCCGCTATCCGTTGCTTCATCAGCTTCCGCGACAGCCAGAATTCTTCGAGACCCAGACTGAGGCCAGACCTTTCGAAAATTACTTGAAGACGGAAGAACAAGACGTATTCGTTAGCAGAAGAAAGAAGTCAGTTTCACCATATCTGCACCATCCGTATAAGACAACATCACCCTCAAAGAGCCAAGGTCAAAGATCACCGTCGCTCTCCAGTGAAAGCAGAAATGGAACACCAAGTCCGCCACTCGCACACGCCGAGGAACTACTTCCAGGGTACTCCAAAGACCTGAAGCGTTTACCTCTCAAAGAAGACTCCAGCAAACGCATCAGAACCGCTTTCACAGGTACCCAACTATTGGAATTAGAAAGAGAGTTTTCTATGAACATGTACCTTTCAAGATTAAGAAGAATCGAGATCGCTTCGAGGCTGAAACTATCAGAGAAACAAGTGAAAATCTGGTTCCAGAACCGCCGCGTGAAATTGAAGAAGGAAGAATCGCCTATGAGCACGAACGAGGGGAAAAGTAAGAAATGTTGCTGCACGAAAACTTGCACGAAGAACAGATCCGAATCTTCGTGTGAGAATGAACAAGAACAGATTGATGTTGTGAGTGACAATGATACTAGTTACGAAGCTCAAAATTTATCTCAGTATCCTTAAGTTTTCGTGGTAATAAGTTGATACATGAATGTTATAACTAATAAATCACATATTATTTCTTCTGCCAATTATAATGTGATAATCGCTCTATTTGCAAAGATTGATGATAGTGATGACTTTTAGACTAGACCTTATTAGTGTAAAAAATCTTATAAAATAGATCAGTTGTTTAAGGATGAAGTGAATAATTTATTAGAGTACCTTGGTGTAGATTAAGGAATTGTGAAATAATTTTGTACATTGTTAATTATGTAAATAATAATTTATATGACATTTGGAAGTGGAATTTTAAGAGGAATATATTTTTTCAATCAAACTTGTTAAGTATAATAAACTTTATAAATCAACATGTATTGTTTCTTCATTACTTTTCCCGATATTACGTTGGTATAGGTATTTCAGCTCATTTTTGTGCGCTGTGGGCATTGCGTATTTGTAAAGACATAATAGCACGTAACTGCCCCACATCAAAACCACATTTCGCCGCTTAGCTAACAATACCTCGCAACTTCAATTCGCTTAGTTTTCAGGAGATACATAAAACTGAATATTTTTATAAACATGTGTGATGTAATCAATGAATTGCGCGGTGACAGAACTATTTGTATATCGTGCTTTGAACGGTTAATTTAAGTTTTTGTGTAAAATTGGATACGCGGCTAAAATCAATTTATCCGATGACAATATCAGATGGCCAATTTTCGAGTTACGCGGCATTTTTTAGCTAACAATTGAAAGATTTGCAAGCTCAACCACACTTAATAAGATGCACAAATGATCCGAACTATCTATAAACATTTTAATTCTTTAAAGTAATATGATACTTGATCAGTGATGAGATAATCAATACTGTATCAATTTTGGACACGGGTCTATTAATAAGTTACGCATTAGTCCATCACTTAGCCAACCTGCATTAAGTCAGCGTGGTGGACTAAGGCTTAACCTCTCATTCGTAGAAGAGTCCCGTGTCAGGCAGTGGGACAGTATAATACAGCCTCCGTGACGCAGCGGGCGAGTAGCCGGTTGCGAATCGTGAGGCCGTGGGTTCGATTCCCGCACCTTGACAAATGTTTGTGTAATCCACAAATATTTGTCTCGGGTCTGGGTGTTGTGGGACCGCAAGTCCCTCGTAGTTCTTGATACCCACGATACAGGTTTACCTAGTGTGGGGTCAGGACTATGTGTGTGACTGTTGGGTGTATTTATTTATTATTTATTTAATACAACACTGATATTATGATACTTTTTCAATGACTAGCCTTTGCTCGCGGCTCCCGCGTGAACGGCCTTTTCCGAGATAAAAGTAACCTATTACTCAGTGATAATGTAGCTTTTTTTCATCGAAATCGGTCCAGTAGTTTTGAAGTTTATTCGTAACATACAAAAATACATATCTTTCCTCTTTATAATATTAGTGTAGACAAGAGAATCAATAGTATATAAATGTTGGACACGGGCACCGGCACGGGCCTCTTTTACTAATAAAAAAAAAGTTAAAATTCAATTATAAGTAGGACTTTTGGCGGGAATTCTGACAGCGCGGTTGATTTCCTATTTTTTTTTGTTTTTTTAATTAGTTTGAATGACGAGACGAGCAGGTCGCTCGCCTGATGGTAAGCGCCACGCCTGCTCATAAACAGAAGCAACGCCACACAGAACTTTAAATAACAAAGCACTGTATGACACTGGACTGCGCTCGTCACCCCGAGACATGAGGTGTTAGGTCTCATAATGCCCAGTAATTTCACTGGCTTCAATGTCCTTCAAACCGGAACACAACAGTGCTTACACACTGTTGCTTGGCGGCAGAAATAGACAGAGCGGTGGTACCCAGCCGGCCTCTCGCAAACGAGGGACCTACCACCTTGTCCCTAATAGGGTAGTTTCCTATATTGAATTTTATACATTATTTTATAAGCAACAGAAAATGATACGCAAAAGAAACGATTTTATTAAAACACAATCAAAATTGGTTCAGAAATGTGCCCGCAGTTATGATTTTAAATGTTGGTATCTGGAAAAGTGGGTGCGTAGTAGGGATATCTCACTATCTCGCTTGCACGCGTGCACTATAATGAACATTTTACACAGTGACGTCAAAGGTTGCATCGTCTGTCATTTGACAATTACCCCTTCTACAGGATTTTAATGGCTTCTATCTTATTTATTTTTGGTCCGATTTATAAAATTCTTTCTGCAATAGATTTTGAGTAACATAACTTATTGATTTAAATAATAAAAAAATCCAACTACCCTATTGTAATTAATTCCTAAACTAGTTTAAAGTTGTGTTTGCTGTTTAAAACTGGTGTGGATTTTTGCGATGAACATTGACTGTGATGAACTTTGTATGAAATCATTGAAATTTGTGAATTTAAGTAATTTTTAACCAGATGTACCTTCGGCGTTCGATCCACTTGAAGAAAATCGTCTATGAAGCATCGTACTGGAAGGAATTGACACCAAAACTCCAATAAGACTTTGAAATCGGCCACACCGGTGTGTCATAGTTCTTGTGAATATTTGAAAATATATTATAAACTTTTCATTGGCTATATGTATAATAATGCAAAGCCATAAATAAACAAAATACATTGATACGCACTCACGCCTGTAATCACCGAAGGGATAGGCAGACGTGTAACCAGTAGACCCACATTTCGCCGAGCGTATCTCCGTCTCATGATGTGGTAGGGGGCGAGCCCATCGCCATACCGAGCACAAATTCCAGACTCCGGGCTGATATTGAGTTTTTTTAATTACAAAATGCTCAGTATCACTTTTACCCGACCCGGGGATCGAACTCGAGACCTCAGCGTCAGCCTCAGTAGCAACGCGTACGCATTACAGCTGCGCCACCGAGGTAGTCTCAAATAAATAAACAAAAAAATTAGGTAACACTAATCAGATTTCCTACAATGTTTTCCATCACCGTTCCAGCGGTAGACAATTAAATACATACATACATAGACTCACGCCTGTTTCCCATAGGGGTAGGCAGAGACAACGGATTTCCACTTGCTACGATCCTTGCATACCTCTTTGGCCTCATTCACTCTCATGAAATTTTTCATACATGCACGTCGGTTTAGGGTACTCCTGACCTGGCCTTTCTCGAGAATATCTCCAACAATAAAATAACAATGAATATATACATAACTTCAACAGTTCATTGCCTGCCTCGGTGGCGCAGTTGTAATGCGTACGCGTTACGATTAAGGCCGACGCTGAGGTCTCGGGTTCGATCCCCGGGTCGGGTAAATTGGTATTGGGTTTTTCTATTACGAAATGCTCAGTATTAGACCGGAGTCTGGAATTTGTGCCAGGTATGGCGATAGGCTCGCCCCCTATCACATCTTGGGACGGAGATACGCCTGGCGAAATGTGGGTGTACTGGTTACACCTCTGCCTACCCCTTCGGGGATTACAGGCGTGAGTGCGTATGTATGTATGTATCAACAGATCAACAAGTTGTTTTTTGTAGGGGCTAGAATCGGGATTCCTGACCTCTGTCGCGAATCGTTACGCTTCCTGCTATCACCGCTTTTGGCTCTAGGAATTTAATAAGCCTACACAAGTATGGGGTTGGTAATAGAATGTCATTTGACATTTTATCAGAGTGTAAAAATTGTAGGGGACCCATGGTGAATATGCATACCATCCTGATATTAGTTCTTGCTGTTTGTAAGGAATGTCATATTAATACTGATAACATTGAGGGTAATTTAATAAAAATATTTGGTGGTTCAATAAAATGTTCTGATTTTTATTATAAGCCTTAATGATGATTGATTGATGGTAAGCGTCACGTCTGCCCATAAAGAGACACAACACCAAACAGAATTGAATACAAAGCACTGCATGGCACTGGACTGCATTCGTCACTCCGAGACATAAGTTGTTAAGTCTCATAATGCCCAGTAATTTTACTGGCTTCGATGTTCTTGAAAACCGAACACAACAGTGCTTACACAAATAGTGCTTACATAAATAGACAAAACGGTGGACAAACCACCTACCATCTAGTGAAACAATTAAATTTGACGAGAGTAGAATCCTTTTTGGTGTGAAATAATTTAAAATATCTAAAATCTAATGGTAAAACATTGAATTAAGTAATAACCAAATAGACAATGAACTGTAAAGCTCTAATATTATTGTACTTAATTATAAAAATCTTTTTAACAAAAAATAAAACCAACTCAAAAAAATTAAAAGCTAATAATACAATTAAAGAGTTTTGAGCCAGTGGTTGTCAATTCAAAATTGTCATTTATTTATGTTTTTAGTTTTTTTTGAGTCGGTTTTATTTTTTGTTAAAATGTTTCTTTTAGTGCAAGAATCTTCAAAATCGGTGCATAAATACGGAAAGTTTAATCTTTTATCCCCGATTTCACCCACCTAGTCAGGAAATAATTTCATCAAATTTAAATGGGACAACCACCGAAGTAATCAACGATCTTAACGAACGGTAAAATTTACCAAACCAATTAATAAATGGATTGAACACATTCACAAAACTGAGGATCATGGATGTATTACCAACCTTAAAGGAAAGGGACAATTAAGGATTGGGAAGGGGAGGGTATTTGGGCCTTCGGATATCTCACTCACCGTACGAAACGTAACAGGAAGCGGCTACTTCACGTCGGTTTTACTGAGACAGTGATAACCGGTTGAGCCGGCCCATTCGTACTGTAGACAAAATGGACTACAGCATGACTGCCACGTGAAGGCCAATTCTCGTAATTTTAAATGTTCAAAATATCATTACGATCTAGTCTCAGCGTCAAGAAAGTTGCAAATGGCATTCTCTTAAACCAATAATCAACGTCAAATGCACCTTGCATTAGCAGTAGCATTATACCGTTTTGGCTTCAGTCAACTTTTAATTTAAACTTCTACATTCAATCTCATTACGATCTATGTTCACATTTGACGTTGATTATTGGTTTAAAAGAATGCCATTTGCAACTGTCTTGACGCTGAGACAAGATCGAGAGATATTTTGAACATTTAAAATTACGAGAAATCGCCTGCTGGTTTTTGTACAGATTAATGTACTTACGTGGTCTAAAGAATTAACACAACTGAAGTACATCCGAGATCGCCGCGAGGTACGCACACTGGCTTCAACTTTGCCTATTAAAGCCCCGTCGGTAATTCGACAACTCGGCGTAGTTTGTGTTCACGACACGGAATGGCTTTCAGATTCAAATGTGGTGGAGAACGGTATGGAAACTCGACCCACCCTGACCCGAAACAAATATTTGTGGATCGAACCCACGGCCTCTCGCTTCGCAGCCGGCTACTCGCCCGCTGCACTACAGAGGCTGTCCGTTTTAATATAAAATAATAAAATATAAAATATCCTGGCTGGCTGATTCATCAACACCCAGACCAAACTCCTGGGACCTAGAGAGTTAATATTTTGACAAAGTTTTTAATTCATACAAAATATTCATTCATTATACATACCATTCGCACTCACGCCTTTTATCCTCGATGGGGAAGGCAGAGGTGTAACCAGTACATCCATATTTCGTCGAGTTTATTTCCGTCCCATGATGTGATAGGGGGCGAGCCTATCGCCATACATGGCGCAATTCCAGACTCCGGTTAATACTGAGAATTTCCTAATAGAAAAACCCAATATCATTTTTACCCTACCCGGGGATCTAACCCGAGACCAGTGTCAGCCTCAGTCGTTTGGCCTTGGTTTGGATTGACTAACAATCATCCAAAACACTGTTGTGTTCCGGTTTGAAGGACATTGAAATTACTGGGCATTATGAGACTTAACACCTTATGTGTCGGAGTGACAAACGCAGTCCAGTGTCATACAGTGCTTTGTTATTTAAAGTTCTGTGTGGCGTTGCTTCTGTATATGAGCAGGCGTTGCGCTTATCATCAGGCGAGTGAGCGGCTCGTCTCGTCATTCATACTAATAAAAAAAAAAATATCCCCATCATACTGTTCTTCACGACATATCTCAAGTAAGAATGCAATTAATTCCTTTTGTATCGGTGCTGTGTACACCAGCTTGTTCAGTTCCAGCTTTAATACATAAAGTTTGTGCCAATGGAAACGTCTCTCTAATGTTTAAATTAAATTGTACAAATTGCAAGCAGAGCTCGTTGCTCTTTTCTACGAACAACTTTGCTGTTTACTTACTGAGAATTTTAAAGGTATTTAGATTTACGGTGGCTATTTGTCTTTAAGCAAGGCGATTGACCTGAGGCACCCGGATTTCTTTAATCGTCTAGATTTTTTGAATTGTTGAGTTTTGATGACGAGATAAGCAGGTCGCTCGCATGATGGTAATCATCATCATCAGCCACAAGACGTCCACTGCTGCACATAGGCCTCCCCTAATTGACTATCCGACCTGTTGGAAGCGGCCTGCATCCATCGGCTTCCTGCAACCCTTGTTAGGTCGTCGGTCCATCTTATAGGTGGATGTCATTATTTTTTATTGCATAGGCCGGCAAACGAGCAAGTAGGTCACCTGATGGTAAGTGATCTCCACCGCCCATGTACGCCCACAATACTAAAAGAGTCATGGGCACGTTGCCGACCTTAGAGGAAAGGGATAATTAAGGGATTGGGAAGGGGAGGGGGATTTGGGCCTCCGGATATCTCACTCACCATACGAAACGCAGCAGCAAGCTGCTACTTTACGTCGGTTTTCTGTGAGACAGTGGTAACGCCCCAGACGAGCCGGCCCATTCATGCTATAGACAAAATTGTCTACAGCTTGGCTCTACCACTCGTGAAATCACGCGTGGCTCTCATGTGTTGCGCTTGTTTAAATGATGGTAATTGCCTATCCATAAACAGAAGCAACGCCACACAGAGCTTTCCAGGTAATATGGATGAACTCTACTGCGGTGTCGGGTGGAGCGATGGTAAAATGGTGATGATGGTACCAACTCAAACAGTTCCTCAGAGCACTCCCCGTGGAACATAGGATAAAACCCACAGAGATACACGAAGGCACTCCGCAGTTTTAAAGGATCCAGGTTGTCTGTGAGATCGGGATCGCCGACGATTCGAGCAGCCCGCCTTTGTAAAGTCAAGTGGGTCCAGCAAGTATTTGGGGGCTTCTGCCCAGAGATGAGAGTAGTATTACACGTGGGGCCGTACCTTAGCCTGATCGTTATCATTATCTAATACATTACATTGTCAGTAAGAGAAAAAGTTAAAAATAATCTAATTTATCACTAGGTAATTGTATTAAAAAATTCTACCCGTCATCACAACGCAATCTCCCACGAGCGCAAAACCATATGTTGACTAAAGTACCATAGACCAAATAAAATCAAACAACGTAATTATTTGACTAAAGTATTTGTTATCTATGGAACGACTGCTGGCCGCGTGGCTGCCACACAATCAGGAGCTATTTACCAAGATATGGTAAAGTTTACCCAATACCCTATATCTGAGGGAATAGAGGTTAAAATTGAGTGTGATTTTTTATTAGAGTTTTAGATTTAAGTTTGTTGAAGCTGTGATCGCCACGCGGCTTCTTTCATTGGTATCTATTTGAATTACGAACCCATCTAAATGTTGAATTTTGCTTTTCATGTTTGGGTTAGAATGAATTTTATATAAGGATACTAAATCGTTATAATATGTTGACTAATTCCATTTATCTTGTTAGTAACATATTATTTTTACAAAGTACAATACACTATATTACTTTTTTATGTTTTTCTACACTAATATTATAAAGAGGAAAGATTTGTATTTTTGTATATAACTTAAAAACTATTTTACCGATTTCAACAATTCTTTAGCCGTTAAAAAGCTATATTATTACTGAGTAACATAGGCTACTTTTTATGCCGGAAAAGGCCGTTCACGCAGGCGGAGCCGCGAGAATAAGCTAGTATTAAATAAGTTAGTTTTTGTAATACATGTTGTTAAAAATACATGACTCAATACAATGACTAGAGTCTAATCTTCATATTAGTCCAGAAATGTAAACAAATATCTATCTTATCTCTTCGCCAATGCCTCGTCAGTATTTTAATAGACCGTAATTAAAATATTTTCTAAACTTTTTGAGATAATAATATTATCTCCAATTTCAAAACGTTTCCACATATTCTATCATAAAGACAAACAAGATCTACGATTTAACAAAGCTGACATCGTGTGTACCAATAATTCAAAGACCCATAAAGCAATCCTCTACAGTAAGTAGGCTTAGCACGAGTTACAATTACGTTCACAGTTTTCGAATTCGTATAAAATTACTACCGTCGAAGTGTCAAACTAGTAATTCATACGGTAATTAAAGAAAGAATCGCTTGAAAACTAATTTCATATTCGACTAATATGAAATAAAATTAACTATATTATTAATTTTTATTCATCATAGTTCACTCTAGTGGCTACTAATCTCGGCATGGAAAGAATTCGAAAACTTTCATCGTTTAGGAAAACTATTAAAACTTGTACTAGGCCTACTTTACTCTAAACATATGAACTATCGCGTTGACAACACTCGACTATCGTAAACGGAGACGACACGACAGGCGCTCCTCTCTCACCCCAGCTCTCGTTCACGATCGAACTGTCATTAAGTGTGCACTATTGTCGTTTGATTTATTTGCCAATGAGATTTTTCCACCATCAATTAGGCGACGAGGGTGAAAATTATTTGTAGTATTAATTTGAGTTTGGTTTGATATATCATCTCGTCTCATTGGTCTAGTGTTAGCGTACTAACGCTGAGAACCGTGAGATCCTGGGGTCAATTCCCAGCCTTTTTATAGCATAAGCCAGCAAACGAGCATTTGGGTCACTTAATGGTAAATGATCTCCTTTGCCGATGTACCACAATACCAAAAGAAGCATGGACATGTTGCCGACCTTAAAGGAAAGGGATAATTAAGGGATTGGGAAGGGGATTTGGGCCTCCAGATATCTCACCGTACAAAACACAGAAGCAGCAAGCCGCTACTTTACGTCGGTTTTCTGTAAGACAGTGGTAACGATCCGGTAAAGCCGGCTCATTCGTACTGTAGACAAAACTACTCACACTACTACCTTCTACCACTCACAAAATTTCTATGAAGATTTGAAAAGTCTGATCCGTTTGTCGTTGATGGCCTACAAGAAACTTTAAATCAAATACGCTATTCATAATCAACTGAAATTTAATAGAAGTCCAACAGGTACAAGATTTTATCATAATTGAAAACGAAACTTGGTTTAACTTTATTAAATTTTACGAACAAATTTAAATTTGGTTCAATACCTAACTTTCTATAAGTCGTTAATGCGGCTTTTGTAACAAATAATAGATTAATATCTCGCAAACTTTTTACAAAGTTTGATATTATTATGAGAGGTTCTGAACTACTGTTGGTAGTAGGTAAGTTGATTAAATAAGTGGCGTGGGTTTGTTCCTTGATAAAATCGTCAATGATTAAGGTAAGCTTGGAATTTTATAGTCAAATACCTTTGAAGGCGTTGGTCCTTATGTTACTAATATTAAAGGTATCTGTGACAGACGCAGTGATTCAATATGAATTTTACACACTAATGTTAGGGTATTCCTTTTTTATTGGTAAATTGAGGGTGTCTGAGAAAACAATGTTGGGTACATTGGAATAATGACTGTGCGGTACAGTGGTAGAAGGGTGAACAAATCGTATAAAAGAAGTCGCCGCCATAACTGGAACCCATTTGCCAGTGCCTAGGGCTCAGTCGTAGTCTAGTTCTTAGTGATCAGTGCTCAGTCAATAGTCCAAGAGTTTATTATGCGGAAGGTCTGCCGGTTTACTATTCAATCCTAGTTGTCTAATTAATTATAATTAATTAGGGAACGGTCTCTAGAGATTCCTGGCATGTGGTTGTGGCCTGTAAAGCAGTAACATTGTAAAAGTGACCAATAAACAGCTATGTGTCAAAGTGAATACGATCGTTTTGATTTAATTAATACTTGTCACACGTGACATCTAAAACAACAATAATTTTGCGCTATGCATTGCGGTAGCACCGCAGCTGTCCTGTCGATCCGTGAACGTTCAGTACAAAAATATATGATTCAACACTGAAATAATTCAGAATTCCTTCTAAGCAATACTATAAAATGTGAAAGTTTGGTTGCTAGAGAGTTTATGAAAGTGAATGTTTGATCATTAATACCGCCCTTACGGTATACAGGTAGACTATGATCTGAAGACATATCCAAATTTTTATCCTGGAAATAGACATTTATCTGGGCCTCCCTGGGATCCTAAATGTATATTAAAATAAAAAACAATAATCTAATCATACTAATATTAATCTAATAATACTAATATTATAAATGTGAATCTAAGTTTGTTTGTTAAGCTTTCAAGCCTATATCACTGCACCGATTTTGATGAATTTTGATGTAGAGATAGATGGGACCCTGGAGACGGTTATAGGCTACGTTTTATTTCGAAAAAGTCTATTCACGCGGGCGGAGCCGCGAGCAAAAGCTAGTAAGTATATAAAAGATCGCGAACTTTTGCAACATTTGAAACTCCCCATGTAAGTAACACGAGAGGACCTAAAATCTAAATCAATTAACCAACGCTTAAAACATACAAATGGAAGCCCAGTAGTGTAATATCAGTATCGTTGACGTCTCTTCACGCTCCTAATTATTTCATTCTTCAGCATTGGCATGGCAAATTGCTGTTATGGCTTCTTCGTCAAAGTAATTTCCACTTTATTTCAAAAACATTAAGTCTAAATTTATAGAATAAACGTTTCTAATAAATTCCGAATCAGTGACAACCGTATGTTGTGTCGTAGGTTATAGGGTGAGCATTTGAAGCAGTCATGTCCTGTTATTGTGGTCTTTATATTCTAAACCCTTTACCCCTAAGTTTAAAATCCATATTCCTTCGTCATTAAAATTGTCGTTTATATCGTTAAAGTTTTCGTCATTAACAGAATTTATATCCAATTTGTTGTAAGTTAGCCTTTCTGCATATTCATTTACAGTTTCTTTTGCTTTAAAATTTACTGTAGATTTGTCTGCATTTCAGCTTGCAACATTTAGATTAAAATCATTGTACAATGGTATATCATTTGCTACCGTTGCTAATGGTACCGGTTTGATGTTTGATAAATGTATATTTAAAATTACTGGGCATGTTGGCGAAACATTATTTCATAATTTTGATACGCTCTTGAAGATAAACACAGTGTTGAAACATTTTATGGAGTGATGTTCTATTTGATTTTATTAACTGTATTTATTAAAACAGTAATTAGAACAAACAATATAATAATATTTACAATAAAATGTATATGGAGGAGTGGATTATGGAGGTCATGCAAGTTAATCCAATGCGTAGATATCATTTCGTTAATTGCTTGATTGAGCTGCTCTAATTCCAATTAAATATTGTAAAACCTTATGCTGTAATAATAGGGTAGTTTCCTATATTTAATTTTATACATTATTTTATAAGCAACAGAAAATGACACGCAAAAGAAACCCTTTTATTAAAACACAATATAAATTGGTTCAGAAATGTGCCCGCAGTTATGACTTTAAATGTTGGTATGAAGAAAAGTGGGTGCGTAGTGGGGATATCTCACTATCTCGCTTGCACGCGTGCACCATAATGAACATTTTACACAGTGACGTCAATGGTTGCATCGTCTGTCATTTGACAATTACCCCTTCCACAGGATTTGAATGGCTTCTAACTTATTTATTTTTGGTCCGATTTATAAAATTCTTTCTGCCATATATTTTGAGTAAAGTAACTTATTGATTTAAATAATAAAAAAAAACTAGTCAACTACCCTATTGTAAACTAGTTTTGAAAAGAGCAACGCTGGAGTTTCTTGCTCGTTCTTCTCGAGCGAAACAGCATTCCGAACTAGCGGTAGAATTTTGACGGAATCTAAATAATGTATAACATTTTATGGATTCAATAAATATTTTGAATTTTGAATTATGAATTTTGAATATATTTGGTTGTAAAGTTACACATTTGAACCGCTGATTGGAATATTAATTGCAATAAGTTTCAGTTATTGGTCTTGATTTTGCCTGCGTCATTAATTTATATGTTGTAGTTTATGTTGTACTGTACGCAACTTGCAAGTTGAAAGCGAATCCATAAAGACATACGTCTCTATACGTCGTTCACATTATTATGTTGTTTTACTATTTTGCATATTTCTAAAAGAAATTAATCAAATAAGTTACGTTATTGCTAAACATCTAAATTAATTGAATTTAAAGTATATGTCGAAGCCGATAAGAGATAAATTCTTTATTAAGCTCATTTTGTCAACTTACACTAAAACGGAGTACGTCCTGAATAAAAACAGTATAAATAAAATATGTTCCCCGTCTCCGAATATAAATACCATATTAAATTCAAAGCTCGTAAATTTTATATCGAGCTTCATCTATAAACAATTTCATTTGTACCAAAGTAAGTAAAATTTGATTATACTTCGGTAACAATTCACGGAAATATGTGCCTTCAGGACACTCACTTCAGTTTACTTAACATTAATTTTCGTTTGAATTTATTTCAGCGAGTGACGCGTACAGGCGTTTATGATTTTTTTAATGATGTCACAAAAGCTTAAGCCTGTGTCAGACGTATTTTATATGACTCACTTAAATCAAACTTTACGTGTGTATTTTTGCTTCTTTATCTATTGTTTGAGTCAGAAAATATTCAGCTTTAGCAAAATTACTGAAATATTTGAAAGCATATTTAGCACACAATTTAATATTATTAAAATAATATATTAAAGAGGTTTCACAAAAAACCGACATAAGGTAGCAGCTTGCAAATTCCTCTGCCCCTTCCGATCTGTTA
This sequence comes from Mimas tiliae, assembly GCA_905332985.1. Taxonomy (NCBI): domain Eukaryota; kingdom Metazoa; phylum Arthropoda; class Insecta; order Lepidoptera; family Sphingidae; genus Mimas; species Mimas tiliae. Next base: position 1,414,875 of record HG995251.1, read on the forward strand.
ATTATCCCTTTCCTTTAAAGTCGGCAACGCGCCCATGATTCTTCTGGTATTGTGGGCGTACATGGCCGATGGCGATCACTTACCTTCAGGTGACCTACTTGCTCGTTTGCCAACTTATGCAAAAAATACAGTTATGAGCGGCGTCGGGGCTATTATTACCAGAGACTAAAGGGTGACATCTCCCCAGAGGGGTTGACACCAGGCAGGCGGCCGGTCGTAACAACTACAAGCCAAATCTTTCTGTAACATGTGTTAAAGCATGTTGCGCCCACCCCACTTCGATAGGATAAGGGAAGGTGGAAATAGAAAGCCCAGTCATTTCGCAAAGGCCTGTAGCCATTATTGAGACGGTATATCCTAATAAATAAATAAATAATACATAAATACACCCAACAGTCACACACATAGTCCGGACCCCACACTAGGTAAGCCTGTATCGTGGGTATCAGGAACTACGAGGGACTTGCGGTCCCACAACACCCAGACCCGAACCAAATTTTTGTGGATCACACAAATATTTGTCTCGGTGCGGAAATCGAACCCACGGCCACAAGCCGCCTATAATACAAGCCTAATATGACTAAAATGGCGAATATATCATTCCAACATGTTCCCTTGCGTGTAATCAAGCCCGCGATATTTGGAAGAAATGTCTGCCAGATTTGTCCCTCGTTGACCATTACAAACGTTTGCGAATGTCCTAAAAGGAAAAGTAATAAGAAATACAATAATAATTGTATTAATGTAATTGGAATGTTGGCTTCTGCAGATGAGACAGCCTGGCAAACATTGGTAGAGCCGCGCTTATCAACCAACGAAAAAAACTGAGTACGCATCACTCTGCCACATGGTAACCGATTTGGATGATTCTTTTTCTATTCGAAAATACATACATACGCACTCACGCCTGCAATCCCCGAAAGGGTAGGCAGAGGTGTAACCAGTACACCCACATTTCGACGAGCGCATCTCCGTCCCATGATGTTATAGGGGGCGAACCTATCTATTCTAAAATGTATAGTTAAAAGTTGGTACCATTTTAATTTCAAGAATAGTAGAATACCCCGGCCGGCCTATTCATGCTCTAGACAAAACCATCTACAGCGTGGCTCTACCGCTTATTAGGTACTATATAGGGTTTTCGGCACCTTTTTTAGGGTCTATAATTAGTCTGATGTTAAGTACAATGCAGTCTTTTCAATTAAGTACATTGCATCGTTGTTGCGACTGAAGTTACTGGATTTTATTTGACCTTGATGAATCTGCTGACTGTATGAAATTACAGTACATATAAATAAATATATACACCCAACAGTCACACACATAGTCCTGACCCCACAGTAAGATACGATTATTGTGTCGTAGCTATCGGAAACTACGAGAGACTTTCGGTCTCACAACACCCAGACTCGTAACAAATATTTGTGGATCACACAAACATTTATCTCGGTGCGGGGATCGAACCCGCGACCTCCTGTTTTACAGCCGGCTGCTCGTCCGCTGCGCCACGAAAGCTGTCAATAGATAAATGACCCGTTAATCTGACGAACTACTCTCTTAAAATTATCTCAAACTGAGTTTTTCGAACCGAAACAACAATCAGCAGGCCAATTCTCGTAATTTTAAATGTTCAAAATATCATTCCGATCTAGTATCAGCGTCAAGAAAGTTGCAAATGGCATTCTCTTAAACCAATAATCAACGTCAAATGTGAACTTAAATCGTAATGATATTGAATGTAGAATAAAAGTTGACTGAAGGCAAAACTGTATAATGCTACTGCTAATGCTAGGTGCATTTGACGTTGATTATTGGTTTAAGACAATGCCATTTGCAATTTTCTTGACGCTGAGACTAGATCGGAATGATATTTTAAACATTTAAAATTACGAGAATTGGCCTGCTGTTCTCAAACCGCCACTCCACATTAACTATGTGTGAAATTAATTATAATAGAAGTACATGACCAGCCTACCTCTCAAAACGTCATCCGTCATGGTACGTCATAAATTACGTATCATTACACACCGCATCGATACGGATTATCGATTACTCATTCATTGTCCTTTGTATCGAGTGCAGGAATCATTCGGGTGGCTTTGTATCGAATTCTTTTGCGTTAACGGGAGTGCTATTTATTCTTTTGATATACTTACGTATTTTTGTCGCTAATGCGTGTCAATGGTCCATGTAATAGATAAAATACGATTGTTCTAATATATAACAGTACAATCAATTTATCAGCCTTCGTAGCGCAGTAGGCAAGTAGCCGACTGTGAAACGTCAGGCCGCGAGTTCGACCCCCGCACCGAGACAAATATTTGTCTGATCCACAAATATTTGTTTCGGGTCTGGGTGTTTTGAGACCGAAAGTCTCTCGTAGTTCCTGATACCCACGACACAAGACTCTTATCTTACTGTGGGATCAGGGCTATGTGTGTGACTGTTGGGTGTTATTTATTTATTTAATCATCAGGTGGCAAGCCCCTATGCGAGAGTCTGTTTGGTTTGGTATGATGGCTTTGTCTATTTGTACCGCCAACCAGCAGTGTGAGCACTATTGTGTTTTGTGTTTGATGCCAGTGGAATTATTGGACATTATGAGATTTAACATCCTATGTATTGGGGTGATGAGCGTAGTGCAGTGCCGTGCAGTGCTTGTAATTCAAGGTTTTGTGTGGTGCTGCTTCTGTTTATGGGATGTGTAGCGCTTGCTATCAAACGAGCGATCTGCTCGTCTCGTTATTCAGGCAAATAAATTAAAATAAAGACAAGGTAAAACTTTGTCAACTACGAAGTACAGTACAAACACAAAAGACTTATTTAGGTGTCTTCAAGTCGCGAGTGAATCGTTTTTTGCTAGGCAAGCGTGTTTCATCTTAGGCAACATCATCGCTTACCATCAAGAGTGATAGTGGCCAAACGCGAGCCTATTACGTATAAAAAAAACGCTAAATACCATATATACATACGCACTCACACCTGTAATCCCCGAAGGGGTAGGCAAAGGTATAACTAGTACACCCACAATTCGCCGAGCGTATCGCCGTCCCATGATGTGTTAGGGGGCGAGCCTATCGCCATACCGGGCACAAATTCCAGACTCCGGGCTGATACTGAGCATTTCGTAATAGAAAAACCCAATACCTCTTTACCCGACCCGGGGATCGAACCAGAGACCTCAGCGTTAGCTTAATTATAACGCGTACGCATTACAACTGCGCCACCGAGGCAGTCACGCTAAATTACTTAAAAATCTGCTGTTATTCCGAAAAACGGTAAATATAGAGACATAAACATAATTTCATTTATTATAATTATTCCATTTATCCCGTCATATCATATCACTATCTATCTAATAGATACAATAATAAAACGTTAATAGGGTCGTGTATCAAACCCTTTAATAAATGTACAATAAATTCATTGAAGTGTGTAATCAATAATTTGTAATTGTTATACCAGTGTATAGAGATCTCCGCGCCTCTACCAAATAGAAAATATTATTTTTCTTTAGTGATAGATTAATATCGTTGAGTGGTAGAGCCACGGTGTAGACACTTTTGTCTACTGCATGAATGAACCGCCTCGTTCGGGTCGTTACCACTGTCTCGCAGAAAACCGACGTAAAGTAGCTGTAGTAGTGCTGCTGCGTTTCGTACGGTGAGTGAGATATCCGAAGGCACATATCCCCCTCCCCGTCCCGATCCCTTAATTATCCCTTTCCTTTAAGGTCGGCAACGCTTATGATTCTTTTGGTTATATAAAGCGTATATGGGCGGTGGATATCACTTACCATCAGGTGACCCACTTGATCGTATGCTGAACGTAAATGTAGTGCGTAAATCAGAAATTAAAATAATTATTTTATTTATGTCAGAAAGCTAAGATAAAGTAGAGCTTCTAAATGTAGAAAGACCGGACAAAACTCTTAAATTTTATATACATTTCTTAGCTGGAGCTACAGTCTTATGAATAAAAAATTCTCGCTACGCGCATTTCCACACCATTTGAAAGCATTTTCCACTGCTACTACTTTCCGATTTGCTTTATTCTTCTTATTGTCTTAACTTATTTTTATTTGTATAAGAATTTAATGAATAACGTTTCTATTAAATCTGGACCTTACTTTCTTTAGATATAAATTTTATGAAGAATATGTTTTTTTTATATAGCATAGGCCGGCAAACGAGCAAGTGGGTCACCTGATAGTAAGTGATCTCCACCGCCCATGTACGCCCACAATACAAAAGAATTATGGGCGCGTTGCCGACCTTAAAGGAAAGGGAAAATAAGGGATTGGGAAGGGGAGGGGGTTTGGGCCTCCATCTTCCAACTGCTCTTATCCCACTCGCAGTGGGGTCGGCGAAAAATGCTTTTTAACACATGTTGCAGAAAAATTTGGCTTGTAGTTTTACCGAGCTGCCGCCTGCCTGACGTCACACACGCGCTCTGTAGAGAAAACACGCATACCCGAAAAAAATATATGTGGATCACATAAACATGCAACAGTGTGTAAGCACTGTTGTGTTCCGGGTTTGAAGGACATTGAAGCCAGTGAAATTACTGGGCATTATGAGACTTAACACCTTATGTCTCGGGGTGACGAGCGCAGTCCAGTGTTATGCAGTGCTTTGTTATTTAAAGATCTGTGTGGTGTTGCTTCTGTTTATGGGCGTGCGCTTACCATCAGGCGAGCGACCTGCTCGTCTCGTCATTCAAGGTAATAAAAAAAAACGTCGCGGCCTGTCGCTTCACTGCCGGCTACTCGCCCACTGCGCCACGGTGGCTGTCAAATGAAATCAATAAAGAAAGGTATAGAAATGTATAAAAAAATTATATTAATTTAGTCGCCTCATTAGTCTAATGGCAGCCTACATAGGCTGAGAAACCGTGAGGTTCTGCGTTCAAATCCGAAAGTAGAATATGTGCCCGGTATGGCGATAGGCTCGTCTCCATATGCATTATATGATGGTAATAAGTCCCGTGAACCGTGCGTGCAGCAATAGCTACACCTCTAAACGCCTACCCCTTCGGGGTAAAGGCGTGAGCTTATGTATTCTATTCTACACCACATTTTGTTTTTGTTTTGGATTCGTTTTTTAAGTCGGTTAATTTCGTCAGCATCAGCGATCAGTTTTTTGGAGAGGTTAAATCTGAAACATTTTTATTTTAATAATTCACAAACAACGCTCTTTATTAGCATCTAAATTACATTGATAAATAAATGGATTTTCATATTTAAAATACAGCTGAAAATTATATAAAATGCCATTTCATCCAACGAATCGCCAATGGCACTACTAACAAATTACAATAAATTTAAATATCAAATCGATTGATTTGTACATTCATTTTTAAAAAGAGTTTGAATTAATCGATTCGCATGCATCTACTTTAAATAACAAAGAATCTGAATTATAAATGGAAATATTTGATTTTAAAATTATAATTTGAATGAAAAATCAGTTGTTCGGTTTGCTCGACAATTTTTTGTGCCGTAATTCGCGAGCTGTGATCAGAAAGCTCGATACCAGCTTATCTTACATACAAAAGCTGTCTAACTTAAATTTATAGATATCTTCAGACATTTCGACAGCTAGATTTTAGTCCGTGCGAAATTTGGATAGTTGTAGATTGTAACCGACTATAAAAAACAGTATTCTAAATTCGGTATATCTGCAACGGTCTTCGAAAATAAATTTTCAATTCATCTGTCGTTTTTTTAGCGGTTTTGACTTGGAGTGTAAGTGGGCCACCAAACAAGGTGGGTATCTTAGGCTCAAAGTCAACCCCACCTGCACGTGGTACACTCTGCTGATTAATGGATGGGGCAATAACAGAACTTGGTTTCCGTTGCGGGTTGTGAGGGTCAGACGGCGGGTTGCCCCCACATAACACCAAATCAACCGTCAATTCATGATAGGAAGGCGGACCCTGGCATCAAGCTGGGATAACACCAGGTAGAAATAGCGTTAATGACGAGACGAGAAGTTCACTCGCCTTAAAACTTTCTGGCGAGAAAAATCAATTCCCGAGAGGCAGTACAAAATGCCTTTGAAGACTTTGTTGCCTCCTGTCCAGCCGACTTATTCAAGAAGGGCATCGATAAATTGCCACTGCGCTGGCAAAGACGCATCGATAGTATGGGTGGTTACTTTGATTGAAAGAAATAAAAAGACGGAAAAAATATTTTTACTTTTTTCGTACAGAATAGGTATTATATGTATTTTCCATTTTTTATTAGCTTGAGTAACGATACGAACAGATCGCTCGCCTGGTGGTAAGTGCGACGCCTGCCCATAAACTGAAGCAACAGCACACAGAACTTTGAATTACAAAGCACTGCATGTCATTGGACTGCGCTCGTAGCCCCGATACATAAGATGTTAAGTCTCATAATGCCCATAAATATCACTGCCTACAATGTCCTTCAAACCGGAACACATCAGTGCTTACACACTGCTGCTTGGCGGCGGAAATAGACAAAGGAGTTGTACCAACCCAGACGGTTTCTCACATAGGAGGGACCTTTCACCTTGTTCGTAGATGGTATGGCCTTCTGTATATCGTCTTTTTATCTAGCTTAATATGGAGTTATATTTCGTGTATTCACTTAATGAAAAAACCACTTATTATCAATACGAACTAATTTGCCAAATGTAACAAAACATTTTTACAACGATCCCCATTATCCCCGAGCGCAGGTGATGCTCACCTTGGGTCAAATTATTTAATCCCATTAAGTTGGGAAAAAGCGATTGTGTTGATGAAGGATTACGAGCCACTTGCCGCATACTTAGCGCCAAGTGCCTGGTAACTGTGTAATCCGGATTTGTGATACTTAAACTTTTCTTTTGGCAAGTATTTTGGAGAAAGAATAAGTTCTAAGGGTATATTTGAGTCCATCGTTAAGCGTTTTAACCAATACAAAAAACATACGCACTCAAGCCTATAATCCCCGAAGGGTGGGCAGAGGTATAACTAGTACACCCACATTTCACTGAGCTTATCGCCATAAGGGGCATAATTTCCAGACTCCGGGCTGATACTAAGCATTTCCATGATACAAAAACCCAATATCACTTTTACCCGACCCGGAAATCGAACTCGAGACCTCAGCACAGCAGTCGTATCGCATACGCATTACAACTGCGCCACTGAGGCAGTCAGATTGTTTGTATATTCGTTAAAAGCAAAATTTACTATATTAAAATTCGATACCATATGGTTTATGAATTTGTGTCGAATATGGCGATAGGTTCGCCAGATATCACATCATGGGACGGAAATCTTGGCGAACCATGGATGCGCAAGTAGGGATTGCAATCCGGAAAAACAGATCCGGTAATCCGGCGGATCCGGCATCATTTAACAGTTACCGGATCCGAAGACCGGATCCGGTGCTAGCAGTTTGTGGCAAAATAATAGAGCTGTTGCATGAGTAGGTACTCTTTAAATGCGTTGCGCGTGGTGTTCTTGCGTGTGAGTCGTTCGTCGTCGAGTCGCCTCACTACTCTTTGCCAGTACCACCCCGCTCGCTCCCCCGCTTCCTTTTCCAAGGGCCTTTTCGGCCGCAGGCTATATTTGCAGCTCTATTAGAAGTCGTTTAGCTGATGACACAATTAACAATATTTGTTTTCTACAATCTTTTTCAAAATGAATATTGATTTTCTTTTAATAATTTTATTTTCTTACAATAATTATTACTTAAAATAATTATTTATCGTAAGTTGATTAAACTAAAGAGTTCTAAACTCACTATTGTGATAATTTGTGCCATTCATTCGTTCGACAGATTCATCAAATCATGATGGCCATGATGGTATCTGTCATAAATACCTATAAGACTTGTTTGTTAGCATTCTCAAATACTTTAATGATTTTGATCTCATTTCATTTAATTACGTAAGGTTAATTGTATCTATTAGATATTATAGTTACTTGATAATTAATATTTACTTTTAAATTGATCTATCTGTGAAAGTGAAATCTAGAAAGACTTGAGCTACGTCTAAAATTATTACTAGTTACCTACACTACTAAATTTTAATTGTTTTCTTGTTGCCTTAACATTGGTTAGGAAATAAAGTTGATTTTATATATCTGTGATTTATTTTTTATAAACTACCTACATATAAGTGCAGTAACACTTTATTAACTCACTTATTTTGTACTAAAAAGCGAAAATCATCCTGATTTGATCAACCCGATTGATGGGAATCCGGTCGAATCCGGCCGGACTGAAAATGACGCCGGATTGCAATCCCTATGCGCAAGTTGCGCCTCTTCCTATACTATGGGAATACAGGCATAATCTTATGTTAAATCCACATTGGCTATTCTTTACGACCTTGTGTATCTGACACGTTTAGGAGCCACTGAAATTCAGTAAAAAAATACATAGCATACTTTACTCTTTGTTCATAAATCTTTCGGCCAACTTCCTCAGAGTGTTTTTTTATCATGAAAAACATTTTTCCCTGTCCACCGTGATGTAATGCAGGTATCTCAGACAACAAATTTATACGGACCCCGAAATTTTAAACAATGTTTTCTTGAAACATTTTTTTTTATTAGTGTTATGACGAGACCAACGGTTCCTCAGCTGAAGGTAAACGTAAGACATATGACACGAAATGAAAATATTTATTAAATCCATAGAATGTTATACAGAATTTAGATTTCAATTTTTAACTCTACCATCAGTTCGGAATACTGTTTCGCTAGAGAAAAACAGACAAGGAACTCTAACGTGGCTCTTTTCTAAATTAATCTACAATATTTGCATTACATTAATACAGCAGGTACAGAATTAGAGCAGTTCAATGTGTGCCAAAGAGGAACATTAGATAGTAAAATAATTAAATTATAATGATTTTTACGCATGATGCTCACGAATACTCGACCATTTATTTAACCATGGTATCTTCGATAGACATATACAGTTAACCAGATAAAACGGTTTTTCACGAGGAAAAGAGTCATCAAGTCCTCAGGCCGAGAATAACCCACCAAACGAAAGCGTCTTTTACAGAGTGTGCAGTACAATCTACCGCTCTAGAGATAGAATTTGCTTATACAGCCACGAGAAAAGTGCGTGCCTATGAGACAATAATTAAATCGTCTGAAGCAAATGTATAGTTTAATTATGATTTGAAAGTATATAAAATTGGAGCGGCAGGTACCTATAAAAATTCAATACACCCAACAGTCACACACATAGCCCTGACCCCACAGTAGGTTAACCAGCATCGTGCGTATCAGGAACTACGGGGGACTTGCCACAACACTCAGACTAGAAACAATCATTTGTGGATCACACAAACATTAGTGTCGGTCCGAACTCACGGCCTCTCGCTTCGCAGCCAGCTACTCACCCACTACGCCACGGAGGCGGTCACTTCAAATTTTACGTCGCGTTACTCGGTTACTATTCGAATGACGCCGGCTGTGTGCGTGAAAGAGTAAGAACAAGCGAGTGAGTTTCAACACGCCTCGCTTAATTTGAAGTAGGACCTTGTACAGGCTCAGTACAATAAAGAGGCTACTCTTACAAACTCCTAACCAACCTTACACACTAGGTTAACCTGTATCTACTACTAACTACGGGGGACTTGCCACAACACCCAAACCGGAAACACGCATTTGTGGATCCCACAAACATTAGTCTCGGTGCGGGAATCGAACCCTCGGCCTCTCGCTTCGCAGCCGGCTTGCCAACTGCGCCACCGAGGTAGTCTCTGTGTTAAAATTCACTAAAAACGTCAGGACAAACAACAACTAACATCAACTACTTGTGCGCGTCATTAGTATTTAGGTCACATAGCTGGCACTAAGATGAGACCTTATTATGCTCCCTATTAGTTTTTTTTTGCATAAAATTATTTTTTTTATTTTTTTTAAGTAAAGTGCATGTAGATTGTCCTATGGTAAGCGCAACGCATTCCTTTAAACAGTAGCAACACCATTCAGAAGTTTGCATTAGAAAGCACTGTATTTTACTAGTCCCTCGTTAGGCCGTCTGAGTTGGTACCACCGCTTTGTCTATTTCTACCGCCAAGCAGCAGTGTGTAAGTACTGTTGTATTTCAGTTTAAAGGACATTGTAGCCAGCCAAATTACTGGGCATTATGAGACTTAACATCTTAGGTCTGGGGGTGACTAGCACAGTTCTGCATTGCTTTGTAATTCAAAGTGCTGTGTTCTGTTTATGGGCAGGCGTAGCGTTTACCATTAGGCGAGTGACCTGCTCGTTTCGTCACACAGGCTAAAAATATATTAAAAAAATGTAGATTATCTGATGGTAAGCGCAACGCGTTCCCTTAAACAGTTGCAACACTATTCAGAACTTTGCATTACAAAACACTACATTTTACAAGGCCTTTTTATGCGAGAGGCCGTCTGAGTTAGTACATAACACCGCTTTGTCTATTTCTTTCTCCAAGCAGCAGTGTGTAAGCACTGTTGTGTTTCGGTTTAAAGGACATTGAAGCCAGCGAAATTACTGGTTGCTATGAAACAACGGACAGATGGTCGGTGGAGCAGACATGTGCTGGAGTGGAGACCACGGTTAGGCAAACGTAGTGTAGGACGCCCTGCTGCACGGTGGACCGACGACTTGAAAAAGATAGCGGGTAGCGGGTGAATGCGGGCTGCTCAAGACCGGGATGGTTGGCGCTCACTTGGGGAGGCTTACGTCCAACAGTGGACGACAACAGGCTGAGATATATATATATGAAACAACATCTTATGTCTCAAGATGATTAGCGCAGTCCGGTGCCATGCCAGTGCTTTGTAATTGAGAGTTCTGTGTGGTGTAGCTTTTGTTTATGGAAGATGTGACGCTTACTACCAGGCGAGCGACCTGCTCGTCTCGTCGTACAAGCAAATAAAAAAATGGCATTGGACTGTATCGTCACTACGAATCATAATATGCCCAGTAATTTAAATAAATAAATAAATATAAATATACCTAAATATAATTTAACTCGGTCCTCCAGACCGGAACACAACTTGTAAATATATTTTTTTATTATCTATACATATAAAGCGATAGCTCAGCGGGGAACAATACGGACAACCGAGACCGAGAGTCGCAAGTTTGAATCCAACCCCAAGATACCCGACTGTTCTCAATTATGTGTGTATTTATTGTTAAGCATCGCTTACTTTAACGGTGAAGGAAACATCGTGATATATGCATACCTGAAAAGTTATCAATAAGAATTTCAAAGGTGTTTGAAGTCTGCCAACCCGCATTAGGCCTGCCTAATCCCCTTCCCCTCCACTAAGCTAACGCAACGGCAAGAAAATACGCGCTCAAACGTTAGTTTATAATATATTAAAAATTCAACTCTCTCGAATATTACTCCGAGTTATATCCTACTCCATCACAAGAAAGGCGTGAAAACTTACGAAATAAAGTTCAGAATAAGTTTTGTACATTTCAGTAACATATTGTGGCGAAAACTTGGACTTCGTACACTCTCGACTAACTTAACCGATAAACCCCACGACGTGAACTAGAAAAATATTTGTAACTAACTGAAAAGATTTTTTTAAACATTGTTATTAAACATGTTTATTTATATTTTTTTATTTTATGTTTTGTGGAAAAACATGGCAACGCCCCTAGTAGTTATAATGCAACAAAACTTTATATACAAATGTACAAAGGCGGACTTAATGCCAATGGCATACTCTACCAGTTGACCCTGGGTGATGCAGAGTATGCAGTGTATGCAGTGTATGCAGTACGTGTACGTTATCTGTGTGTATGTGTGCGACTGTTGGGTGTATTTATTTTATTTTATCTTTTGGTGTACGCATTAGAATTGCGTCACCGAGTTAGTCATGATAATCATTATTTATTGAAATAATCATTATACAGGAATATGTTTTAACCAGTGCAGATATTTTTTTGTGTTCTGTATCGGTAATAGATAGCATTTTCATAATTTGTTCTATACTTTTTTTGCAACAATTTTCACCCTAAGAGTGTGCGAAGTTCAAGAATCATAGACATTGTGGATATAATGTGCATTCGTAGAACATGTTATAAACAATAGTATACAAAAGACGCCGCAAGTCGCGGCGGGTTTACAGGCGGGGCGGGGGCGAGATGAGTGACCATAAAATCCGTCTTAAATTAAAAAGTTTTCGTAAACGATAACTTTGGTATTTTTTGAGTAAAACATAAATAAAGAAATACGTATTTATTAAATTTAGTTTTGGCATATTGTGCAAAAATTTTCGCACTGGTTATAAAATATTGCTGTACAGTCAAGACGATAATATGGTTCGTAGCTATTTAACACCACACTATGGCAGTGGAGCAGTAATATGCATGCGGGTAAGGCGAAGGAAAAATCGTGGTGCTTTACATCTGGCTTCTCCAGTTGTAAATGTCCTTGTGCCTGAGGTTAATGCGTCCTTAGTTCATTATTTTGTCTACCATGCCACTTTGCTATATAGGGAAGTGTATAGTTATTATTTCGAACTCCACTCTAACTTTCTAATTGATTAATTTCGTTGCGGGACAAAGACAATTCAGCATTCCCAGAGACTCGCCGAGCTTCACTGGTCGGTGTCAACAAAAATGTGTGCCACTGTCGGTTCTGGTGCTTAGGAGTTACAATGGCGGGTGTGTAGTCGGGATAGTCTACGAGACTATTTTTCATATATAGAGCATATTAAAACCATAGGAGAAAGTCAAAGATAAATTTTTATGCCTTGACAAGGATATCGACTTCGACGTGGAGTCTATCATTTAGCACATAAAAAAATCTATTGAGGTACATACTTATGATGCATATGCTATGGATCACCTGTATGGGCTGATAGGGCTACTATCGGTGCCGTGCGCAGAAAACTGTACCCAAGCGGGTTGGTCTCTATAAAAACACCTTAATCTGCATTGAAACCTACTCCGTACGCGACAAATTCTACTATCTTCCCAGGTTCCAAAAACGTGTAATTGCGGTTTATTTTTTCCAATCGAACCCCTATATAAAGGCAACATTTAATATAAGTCGTAAACACCACGTCACTTCACGCTGACCGCACAGGCAGGTGGACAGTGACTAACGGCGTTTTAAATTAAGCAATTAAGCCAATCGATGGACTATCCGATCGGAATTCCATGTTAAAATGTGTAGTTCCTTTATTTCCATACGTGGGTGTTACGGGTCACAGTTCAATACATACGCACTCACGCCTGTAATCCTCGAAGGGGTAGGCAGAGGAGTAACCAGCACACCCACATTTCGCCGAGCGTATCTCCATCCCGTGATGGGATAGGGGGCGAGCCTATCGCCATACCGGGCACAATTTCAGAGTCCGGGCTCATAAAAATTCATATTGAGCTGAACAATTCATACTGAGCAATTCATAATAGAAAAACCCAATATCACTTTTACCCGACCCGAAAATCGAACCCGATACCTACAACTGCGCTACGTAGACATTCAATGTAAGCTAAAATTTTAAAAAAACCTGTCACGTTAAAATAACTACACTGTACCTGATGGTAATTGTTTTTGAGTTGTAGACAGTTTTGTCTACAGCATAAATGGGTCGGCGCGACCGATTTGCTACCACTATCTTACAGAAAACCGACGTAAAGTAGCGGCTTACTGCTGCGTTTCGTACGGTGAGTGGCAAATCCACAGGTCCAAATCCCCTCCCCTTCCCAATCCCTTAATTATCCCTTTCCTTTTAGGTCGGCAACACGCCTATGTTCTCTGGTCTGGATCTTCCGGTATTGTGTGCGTACATGGGCGGTGGAGATCATGTATTGTGTGCGTACATGGGCCGTGGAGATCACTTACCATCAGAAGATCCACTTGCTCGTCTGCCGGGCTATGATATAAAGGCAGAAATAATCATTTATTTATTTATTTTCTGTATGAAAAATTTAATGAGAGTGAATGAGGCAGAAGAGGTATGCAAGGATCGTAGCAAGTGGAAATCCGTTGTCTCTGCCTACCCCTATGGGAAACAGTCGTGAGTCTATGTATGAATGTAATAATTTATATCAACAAATATTTCTCAACCAACCCTTAAATAACATGATTAGGGTAGACAGCAGACAATACACCCCCGTCTCCTCCGGGAACACGTGCCGCATACGTTATTATAGCAAATAAACAATCATTATGTTTGTATGACTTTAATTAACTATTGACATATACTTACGCCCGCTTTCTGAAAGGCTGATCAATGTTAAATTAACTAATCAAATGTCAAATCTCATGTCAAGTCTAAATTGAGTTGCTAGAAGCGTGACCAACACCTTTGATTTGACACACATGTTAGCTAATATAACTTGAAAGTTAATATGAAAAATCGTATGTCAAACGGTACTAAAGAGATCAATTAATATTTTTTTTTCACTAAATAACGTTTCAGCAACTCGAATTGATTTGTTTGACAGCGATGTCAAATCAAAGTTCTGTTAGTTGAATGTTGTTTTGATCAGCCTTTCAGAAACCGGTGTAAGGGTCTAACTAACTAAATATAACACTGTATTATGTCTATTTGTTTGAATTTCACGTAAAAACTTGGACCGATTTTGATAAAACTTTTATTCAAGCTGGAGTATATTTCTCGGTGGCTGGATTAGTTTTCGCACCATGGAAATAAGGGTTTTAAGGGAGCAGGTGCAGGGCGGCAGAGCTCATTCAGAATCAACAATTGTTTCGTCTACACATACTACCTATATGATATATATTTAAGAAAACACCTTACTACGTAATTCTGTACACGAACTAACAAAACGCACCAACATAATGGAGCAGCATGCGCGTGCTGCCAACGTCGAGCTACAGTGTGTACCCGAACACAGATCAGAAAACCTAGTCAGCACTGTATGTCAACTTGGTAAAGTTATTAGCTGTGATGTGAAAGATAGTGATATTACACTTTGCACCAGAATGGCAAAAAAGGATACACAAACCAGTAGGCCCAGATCTATTCTCATAAAATTTATTAACCCTCGACTCCGCGATACCTTCCTGGCTGCATCTATTAAATACAATAAAAAGAACCCTAAGAACAAGTTAGACACCAGCCATTTAGGTATAGCCGCTGAGAATCCTGCGCACGTTTATGTCGTCGAGCACTTGTCGGCTGAAAATAAGGCTATTCACGCGGCTGCGCGAAATCGTGCTAAAGAATTAGGATTCAATTATGTATGGGTTCGCTTCGGAAAAATTCTGATGAAGAAAGATCAGACTTCTGAAACGATAATTATTAACAGCTTAGAAAAATTAAAATCTCTAGGTTAAGGTGTGTTGCCAGGATTTTAATGATAGATATTTTGGTATACAATGTTTTAAATTCGATTCCATCAAATGTTATTACCAGAACACTAGAGGTCTGCGCAGCAACACAACAAACGTACGCCAACAAATTCGTAATAGTGAGTATGATGTCTATGTTTTTACCGAAACCTGGCTTTGTAGTGGAATATTTGACACTGAAATATTTGATGATACTTTTACTGTCTATAGAAGGGATCGTGAAACTTCCAGTTTTTATAATCACAGAAGGACGGGAGGTGGAGTTTTGATAGCTGTATCAAACAAATTTAATTCAATTCGTATGCCTGAATGGGAAAGTCATTGCGAAGATTTATGGGTTAAAATAGAATTAGGAAAGAAAAATAAAAATAACGATAAATTCTGTAAATGTGTGTGCGGTTTACCTGCCACCACCGGTACAGAATGAAATTTTCCAGCACTTTTTGCATAATTGTAATTCAATAATAGAAACTAATGCCATAAGTGGATCTACTATTATAATTGGAGATTTTAACATAGGTAACATTGACTGGGTCCTTGACGAAACTAATGAACATTGTGTATCAGCTGGCAGCAGTGGAATTTGTAATGTTAATGATTTACTACTTGACTTTATTGCACTAAATCAATTAAAACAGTTTAACTGGATTAGAAACTCTTTAAATAAGACCCTTGATCTGGTTCTTTCCGACATAGAGCGAATAGTAATAAGTGAGTGCTCTCATACAGTAAGGTCAATAGATAACTATCATCCTGCAATCGCATTTACACCATGTGTTTCTGTTAAATATAAAGTAAGACCAAACCCCATAGAAAAACTTAATTATTTCAAGGCAGACTATGCTTCCATTTTAGAGTCACTAGATATCATCAATTGGGACGAGGAACTCGGCTCATTTACAGATGTTAATGACAAGTTAAATAAATTCTATAATATACTTAACGGCGTTATTAGACAGAACGTACCCACAATTGTATCTCATCGTGGCAAATATCCAGCGTGGTACTCTAAACAACTAATAAAAAGTCTTAAGCTTAAACTAAAGTTACATACCAGAATTAAAAAGTATAATAATCCATTGGATATTGTTGAGTTCGAATACATACGAAAGGAATGCGGTTTACTAATTAAAGACTGCTACCATAAATACATATTCAGTGTTGAAAGTGCAATAAAGAGGCACCCTAAATATTTCTGGACGCACATTAAAAACCTTCGAAAAGGTAAATCCAATTATCCCTCACAGATGTATCTTAATGACGTAACTGTTAATAACGCCAAGGATATCTCAAATTTGTTCGCAAAACAGTTTTGCTCGGTATATGACCCGCCTTTTCAGGGGCATTACATAATAAATAATTACGGATGTGACATAGCAAAATCTGAAATAGGAGAGTTTTCAATTACACCAGAGAATGTGCGTATCAGACTATCTCAACTTGATTTGTCAAAAGGTGCTGGACCTGATAATATACCAGCTATTTTTCTTTCTCGTTGTGCGCGTTCGTTATCTGCACCTTTGGCCAATATTTACAACGCTTCGCTCAAATCGGGAATATTGCCAAACATTTGGAAAAAGGCTAGGATTGTCCCTATTCCTAAGAGTGGTAAACGTGACTTAATTTCTAATTACCGGCCAATATCAATTCTTTCCGCATGTTCTAAGGTCTCTGAGTCATTAGTTCACTCATTATTATATGATCACACAAAGAATTACCTATCTGATGCTCAACATGGTTTTATGACCAAAAAATCTACTAACACTAATCTTATTCGCTATGTTTCTGATCTGACAGTTGCAGTAGACCAGGGTCTTGAAGTAGATGCTATATACACAGATTTCTCAAAGGCCTTTGATAAAGTAAATCACAGCATACTAGTTCAAAAGCTGAAATCATTTGGCATAACCAGCAATGTCTTAAGTTGGTGTAGGTCGTATTTGGATGCGAGACAGTCGACAGTTGTTGTAGATGGTGAGGAATCAGACCCTTTTCTAGCCACATCGGGTGTTCCACAAGGATCAAATTTAGGGCCGCTATTTTTCAATATATTTTTGAACGACATAACTAATATATTCCAACATTCTAAAGTTTATCTATATGCGGACGATTTGAAATTGACTCGCATCATAAATAACGACTCGGACATGCGGCTACTGCAAGCAGATATTGACGGATTGAGTCAGTGGTGTTTGCGGAACAACATGTATTTGAACAATTCCAAATGCTACCATATCAAATTTAGTCGAAAACGGAATAAATTCAATTCAACTTACCATATTGAAGGCAGTGAATTTACAGTATTGGACAATGTTCGTGATCTGGGCGTGCACTTGGATACACAATTACGTTATACAACTCACATTGATTTAACAGTCAGGGCTGCTTATAAGGCGCTTGGATTCGTACTAAGAAGCTCGAAAGAGTTTAAGAATCCAAACACCACAATATTATTATTTAATACCTTTGTAAGAAGTCGTCTTGAGTACTGCAGTTCGGTATGGAATCCTTCCTATGAGGTACATGTAACGAGAATTGAAGGTATACAAAAGCGTCTTGTTAACCATATGAGTTTCAGAAAAAAACTAAAGAAGTCACTAAAATCATATAAAGATAGATTACAATATTTTAAACTTACGTCTCTCAAATCTCGTCGCACTGTGCTCGACCTCATGTTCCTGTATAGGTTACTCAATAACGGCATTGACTGCCCTGAACTACTTTATAAGATCGGTATCAACGTCCCTTACAATGTCCCACGATATCCCTGTGCATTACTAAAGGCTCCCCGACACAGAACAAATCTTGGCAAGCACTCAACAATTGTGAGATTAATTCATCTATATAATGAAATATCACTTACCTCGGTGGACATAGACATCTTTCATAATAAACAAGGCCACTTCAGGTCTTTGATTACTAAGTATTTAGCATCTGACGTTGGCGTACAATTACAAATACAAATACAAAAATATAAATAATTCTGATTGTGTTTGTGATTCTAATTCTAATTGTAATAAGAATTTTTAATTTTAATTTGCTCATTATTATTATATTATGATCATGACTTTGATTTTAATTTTTATTTTAATTTTTATTTTTATTTCAATTTTAATTTTGTTGTTAATTTTAATTTTGCTTTTGATTTTAATTTTTCATTGTAATCTTGATTTTAATTGTGATCTTGATTTTAATTTTGATTTTTATTTGGATTTGATTTTAATTTGAATTTGAATTTGAATTTTGTTTTTAATTTTAATTTTGTTTTTGATTTTAATTTTGATCGTGATCTTGATTTTAATTTTAATTTTAATTGTGATCTTGATTTTTATTTGAATTTGATTTTAATTTTAATTTTGGTTTTAATTTTAATCTTGATTTCATGAATAAGAATTTGCTACTTGTTTTTCTTTGTTTCACTGTTGTCTTAGTTGTGTGTACCAGTATATTTCTAATTAATTATATTATATGTTATTCTCTAATTGTATGCTGTTGTAAGTTAAGCTAAGTATGAATGCTGTGGTCATCTATAATTTGTAACGACATTTAGCATTGAATTATAACAACCTTAACATTACATTCAAATAATGTACGTTACGTTGATGATCCTATGAAATAAATAAATAAATAAATATATGATGTAAGCACAAAAAGCTGTGTAAACGTAAAAAAACCCTAAATCCCGATTTCTGAAACGCTGATCAATGTAAAAATTTACTAATCAATAGTCAATTTACTAACCTAACGCCTGCTAATAAATGCTTTCTTTCTTTCTTATAAACTGTCAAATCCCATGTCAAGTCGAAATTGAGTTTCTAGAAGCATGTTTATCGCTTTTGGTTTCTCAAAGGCTGATGATCAAATAAACGTTCATCTAACATAGCTTTGATTTTGACACTGCTGTCAAATAAATTCGAGTTGCTGAAACCATGGAAATAAGATGACAAGAAACGTAACTCAAGCAAAAAAAATATCCCACTAAAACTCTATGCAAGAGGGCGGGATATAAAAGTCTGTGGCCTGTGCAGCTCGTTCATTCAACAATTCAAAAAAATTGATCTCTAGTTGACACATAATGCGTCTTATTTTTTGCGCGGTGCAGAACGTAGTATCTCGATTTAGAAATTTAATATTTAGTCATTAACTTTTATGAAATAAAGTTGATTTTGAACGTTCATTAATTTTTGTTGCGTGTATGAGTGTCACGTGTAATTTTACCTTTGCATGTGTAAGTGGAGGCGTATTTTTAGCAGATTCATATGAGAGTTATTGTTCTAGTTATCTATTTCGATGGCTGAAACGATACCCATCAAAAAGCTGACCGCACCAAAGGTCGCTTATCTCGATAAGTGAGTGCAACTGATTATAAGTGGAGGCGAGATCAAATCACACAAACAAAAACTTCAATTTGAAGTCTCTGCACACATAATAATTCCCAAGAGTAATTGGTGGATTTTGTACAAAATATCTCCAGTGTACCACTCGTAAACCCTGTAAATATGCTGTAAATCACGCCTAACATTGAGTCTGTTGAACAGCCTTTATTTATAGCGGCATTAAACGTGATGAGTGAACAGATTATTTCCTACGCTTTTATATGTAAATACTTACTGATTCAGTGCAGTAACTTTTAGTCTAAAGTTAGATTATTGTGACTAGATAGAGTATTATCAAAACCTAAATTAAAAAACCTTATATTTTAAACTTAAAGCAGCGATAACTTAGCAGGAAATGGTACCAGTTGTCAAGATGAAAGTCGCAGGTTCGTAACCAGTTCAAAGTTACGTGTATTAATTTATTATCGCTTGTTATAGCGGTGACGGAAACCTAAGAAGTTACCATTTTTTTTAACCAGTATACCCACCTTTCGCCGAGCGTATCTGGCGAGCTTATCGCCATACCGGGCACAATTCCAATCTAGGGGCTGATACTGAGCATTTCGTAATATAATAATAACTATTTAACAAAAATAAAACCGACGAAAAAAACTAAAAACTAAAAAAAAAACAAAAAAAAACATAATATTGAGTCGGTGCTATTGCAATGTAATGGTAAATAGTTAGTAAAAAAACTTTAACAAGAAATAAAACGCTAAATATAAAACTCAAACTAAATTTTGAGTCGGTAGTAAAAATCATTAGGTACTAACGCAGTACCAAAATATTAACACCCAATAACGCCATCTATTCCAATTCTCAGTAACCCTTCGTTATCGCGGAACTGGTTGTGTAGTAATAATTATCGCAACATATAGGTAGTACACAATTGCGTTTTAACCATTATCGCGGCAGATTCGATATAACGCCCTCTATTGAAAACTGGAAGTACTATTTCACCAAGTAGCACTTAGCTAGAACATTTCCAACAAATTAGTTCATTATTGAGATTATAGATGGCGCTATTACAAATTTCCATAAATAAAATTATTAAAACATATTTTGTTATATTTTTAAGAAACATTTATCTAATGGCTATTGCATAAATCATGTTTTAAATTGTTTCTTTTTATATGATGCCAGTTAAAAGTACCTTTTAATCCAAGTAATAAAATTATTGCTGAAAGTTGTAAATCGCGCATGTAGTATTTTTATTACAGTTAGTATATATACTGTAATTACTAGAACTTAAGTGTACTTGCTTCGGCAGTACATATACTAAAATTGGAACGATACAGAGAAGATTAGCATGGCCCCTGCGCAAGGATGACACGCAAAATCGTGAAGCGTTCCACATTTTTTGGACAAATTAATTTCAGACTACTCTACGGTTTCACATAAAAGGTGCCGACTGCCTTGGTGGCGCAGTTGTAATGTGTACGCGTTACGATTGAGGCTAACGCTGAGGTCTCGGATTCGATCCCCGGGTCGGGTAAAGTGGTATTGGATTTTTCTATTACGAAATGCGTAGTATCAGCCCGGAGTCTGGAATTTGTGCCCGGTATGGCGATAGGATTACAGGCGTGAGTGCGTATTAAAGAGGTCGACCGAAAAACACAAAACACCTAGTAAGTTCGATTTCCAGTCTCGATTGTAATGTAGTGAAGATCCTTGGCGAGCCTATCACCACATAGGTAAAAAAACAGCTTTTCTTCGTGGCAGGCTCGCTCCCTGTACCTGTACCTATAATGTATAGGACGGAAATAATCACGGGCAAAGAATTCTGTAGAGACTACCAACAACAGACTGAGTGGTACGAAGGTAGGTATAAGTACCTACTTTATAGTCTCTTATTGCACCTCCGTCTACGCCTTCGGAGATACGACCGTGAACGTGTACGTACGTATGTGTAAGATAACCTACCTACCAATAAGATATTCTTTATTTCTATAAACAATACTAGCTTTTGCTCGCGGCTCCGCCTGCGTGAACAGCCTTTTCCGGGATAAAAAGTAGCCTATAATTGTCGCCACGGTCCCATAAACATGGATCCCATACGATTTAAATAAATTTTGGTACCTGCAGAGATAGCTCTGTACCAAAATTCGTCAAAATCGGTTCAGCGATTAAGGCGTGAAAGAGTAACAAACAAAGAAACTCACTTTCGCATTTATAATATTTGTTAGTATTTTTAACACAACATACTTCAAGAACATCAAGAACAATAATTAAAAGTTTTCCTTTTTAAATCACAGGAAAAAAAACTTTTTTATTGTAAAATAATTGGCCTCGCGGCTCCTTGCCCATGAACTTTTGTATTTACAACTTCAGAATCATTACGAGACATTTGATCCTGACTTGATGAATCCTAAAATACGTCAAGTTTATTGGTGCATGAAGAGGAAGTTATCGCAGACCTGGAGGCAAGGTTAATGGTTCCCAAGCCGCGGTCACGGTTAAAAAATAAAATACCACTCACTCACTTACTGATTAATCACCACGATATCTCAACAACTACTAAAGTTTGGGATCATGGAATTGGGTCAGATGATAGTTGGTATAATGTGCCCCCGCTACGGAAATTGCATTTTTTTTATTTTAAGGGGCTAAAAGGAGGGATTGAACTTTGTATGAAACACGGGAACGAGCAGTAATATGCACGCGGGTGAAACCGGGATAGCTAGTTGGAATAATTATCATATCGATTCAAATGAATTAATTGTAATCGAATAAAAATCCGCGACGTATTTCTTATAAAACATTCAAAACAAAAAGTTTAAATAATAAATAAAAACCATTTAAAACGCTGGACGTCACAGCACCTAATTTTAGCTCCGCGGAACCTACATTACATTAGATTTTTGTATGGCGAAAATCATCGAGGGCAATGCAATGTGCATGCCAATCATGGGGTAGACCTTAATGCATTGGTGTATATTTGTTTACAACATAAATCCAAAATAACATCTTTCACACAAACTTATTTTTACGTAACGATATTCCACAATTCCACCAATGCCTTGTGCTAAAGTGTTCGCATACTTCCTGCCCTTGTCTACTCCTAAAGTGCTAAGTACAAATATTGCCCATTCAGACAGCTGGAAGGCTCCTCTTGAGGGGTGTTAGTGGGATTGCAGCGCATTTCACAGGATTTAATGTCGCATCGTGCTCTTTAATGTCTAAGCACGTCTCTGCCACTCCTAGTCTAGTCTTGATACAAATCTAGATGCCGCGTCCGCGAAGATAGATTATAAAGAAATACACCCAACAGATATTTGTGGCTCACACAATCATTTCTCTCGGTGCGGGAATCGAACACACGGCCTCACGCTTCGCAGCCGGCTCACCCACTGGCCACTGCGCCGCGGAGGCTGTCAAATACACCAAACAGTCACACAATGCCCTGAACCCACGCTAAATACGTCTTGTGTTGTGGGTGTCAAGGACTACGAGAGAATTTTGGTCTACCCCAAACTTAAATAAATATTTGTATATTATATATGAATCACACAAACATTTGATTCTGGCAACTATCAATTCAAACAATCTGGCAACGAATATTATTTTCAAGTAATCATGTCAAGTTATTCGGAGGACCAAACCCCTTCCCAATCCCTTAATTATTCCTTTCCTTTAAGGTCGGCAACGCACCTATCATTATTTTGGTATTATGGACGTACATGGGCGGTGAAGATCAGTTGACCCACTTGCTCGTTTGCCGTCCTATGCTACAAAAAAAGTTTTTGCCAGGTCAGAGATAAATAAAGTCGCCAAAGCTCTTGGTAGTATAAAAAAGTGCTAGTGGAACTCACGCCCTGAGGGTTCTGTACCTACCATCCTCGTAAGCTTTTACTTTTTCATAAAACGTGTAACAGAAAGGTGAGGTCATGTTTAAGGGTAAATACGTACACCGGACAGTGTTATCAAAATCTAGAAATTTCATGCCAATTTTAATCACTCGTTTATTACGAAGGATAAGAGCCATTACAACACTATAAATTAACTGAAGTGGGTGAGCGTGAATAACAATGATAGAGTGAGACAAAAATCCAACTGATTATCATTTAATGTTGTCCAAAGTTACAAGTTGAATATCGACATGCTACCCATTTGATAAAATAATGCTTTATTTATGTTCTAGCAAATCAATCGGTACACTATACGTTGCTCAAATTTGTCCACACATTTCTGTAACACGCATATTTTCTTCCACCTGCCCTTATCCCACTCGCAGTGGGGTCGGCGCAACATGCTTTTTAACACATATTACAGAAATATTTGGCTTGTAGTTTTTACGACCGGCCGGGCTGACGTCCACCCTTCTGGGGAAAACACGTTGTATATCATAACACATATTCTGTAAAAAGTTCAGACAGTTTTGCTTTTTCCCCCGCGACTGTCCATCTAAACATGTATTATTTAAAGGAGTCTAAGTAAAGCAGGGTATTTACTGACGCCTTTCATGAAAGGATGGATTAGATACACTTTAGAGGGATAATTAGGATGCCAGCCAGCGAGGCTAAATGTGGATACATACTCACCCCTTTAACCCCAAACCTCTTTTTTTACTAGCACTGTATTATACACTTCCCACTTATGGGCCCAGGCCTCCTCTACTGAATGTGAGGGAGTTAGGCCTTAGTCCACCACGCTGGCCTAATGCTGGGTTGGCAGACTTCACATACCTTGGAAATTCTTATGGAGAACTTCTCAGTTATGCAGGTTTCCTCACGATGTTTTGTAGTTAACAATTAATTTACACGTAACTTAGAAAAGTCAGGGGTGCTTGCTTTTGGGGCTGGTTTCGAACCTACGACTTTCGTATCACTGCTTTTTCCTCTTAATTTCTTTTTTACCCTTCAGTGAATATAGCTCCATCTGAATCAAGGAAACGTATGAACGTATTTAAAAGACAAAAAGGTTTAATTAAAAAAGGCAAATTAAAAGTAACTAGGTTCGTTTGTATCGGAAACGAATTCGAGTTTATTTTACGTAAAGGTTGGGATTGCGTTGGAGAACAAATGTTACGGTAGTATGTACAGATATAGATTATGGTAGACGACGCAAGTGCGGCGAGGTGCGCGTACAGGGCCGGGCGTGTCGAAATCAAAACAAAATCTTATGCAAGTGTACTCTCGACGTTACCACAGAAGATGACAGTCGATAACGCGAAAAAAGAATTATCAAAATGAATACTCAATATTAGCATCTCGCTTACTCTCAACTAGAACCACTATCGCGCTCTTTGTCTGTGAGCTGTCAAACTCCCGCGTTATCTAACGCAGTTTTACTTCTAAACAACCTGTCTAGTAGTATGCATTAAAGTCTTTGGTTCCAGGCTATTTATTATGAATGAAGGATTTGCGTAATCTACTTAGATCTAAATCTGTGGTATGTGCCGTTTGTTTTTAAGGTGCTAGGTGTACCTCCACTTATTGATTTTTATTTTCTCAAATATTATTTAAACAAATATAATCTTACTGTTGCTACCTACCTTGATAGCGTAGTTGTAATACGTAAGCAGTATACGATGAGAGAAATGTGGGTATACTGAAACACATGCCCATAAATAAACGTCAAATTTGTGATTGAAGTGAGATTGCAATGAGATCGATATGAGATCATATTGAAACCGGTCTGACCTTAAAGAGGAGCAGAATACAATTTTTTATTCAAATCACAATCTAATCCCCGAAAGGGTAGGCAGAGGTGTACAATACACCCACTTTTCGCCGAGCGTATCGCGGATCCTTGATGTGATAGGGGGCGAGCCTATCGCCATACCGGGCACAATTCCAGACTCCGGGCTGATACTGAGCATTTCGTAATAGAAAAACCCCATATCACTTTTACCCGACCCGGGCGTTCGAACCAGAGACCTCAACGTCAGCCTCAGTCGGAACGCGTACACATTACAGCTGCGGCACCGAGGCAGTCCTCCAACCTAATCTCAGTTCGGTGAAAATTCATTCGCAGTTTCAGTTAAATACGAGAATGATCTTCTGATAGGAACATTGCTCAAAAGGACATAAACAGCAAAAAGCAATACAAGTGGCACTTGGGATCTCGAACTATGAAAGTATCGTAATGGGAACTCAATAGCTCTCAAACGATTTATACTATACAGGGTCTGAAATCGTTTCTTTGAAATACATCGACTTTATTGCCTTCCTTTCGCTCTTTTGTGTTATTGTCAAATGTAGTAAACAATCTATGCAGTATGTAACAAAAACCGTGTTGGCCCTTGTTGGGTCGTGAAGATAGACATATAGACAGCTTAATAAAAATAGTTAATTTAAAAAGTAATAAACAGAAGCGAGGTATTATCCTTACAAAGCTAGCTTATAAAAATGTACATATTTAAAAAAAAACATCTGAAAAGTGATGAACAGCTGATTGATGCCGGGCGCGCACGTAGCCCGATACGTTTGATTGTACGTTGATGTCGCAATTTGCTATCTCGCTCCGACTCCGAGTCATCGCTCTTGCAGAGATAATCAATCGAAATTCGATTTACAAACAATAAATATGAATATTTTTATAGTACAATTTTCGTATGCGAGTTATTTCATTACGTTTGAATATCGATTCTGATAAAACAGTTAAAACGCCCATCAGGGTTTTTTTATATATTGTATATTCATACGTGAAAAGAAAACCTCGGACTCCTTTCAAAGCATATTGCACGCCCAGAGGTTGTAAGATTTGGCGTAGTGAAAGTTTATATGAAAAAGGAGTGCAGAATGCTATTTATACGCCTGTAATCCCTGAAGGGGTAACCAGTACACCTACTTTTCGCCGATCTCCGTCCCTTGATGTGATAGGGGGCGAACCTATCGGCATACCGGGCACAAATCCAAATCCCATACCCAGGCAACTCAACTTATTCGAAGCACAAATTATGATTGTCAGACTATGGATTTAAAAAAAAGTAAGATAAACTCGACTTGAGAACCTCCTCCTTTTTTAAGTCGGTTAGTAACAAGTAAGATACCTAATAATAAATCTGGAAACTATAGTCACGATGTAGTAAGTCATGTGATTGCACATCGCCTGCCCCTCTAATTCCGCCACCGAAGCCATAAAACAGCAAGTCTGCAATCCCCTTAACTGTAATGGCTCTTTGTTACAACTAATTAAACTTGAATGCGCGGATTCATAAAGAAGTTTTTGCTGCTTATTTTCTTCACAAATAATAAAGTTTGGGTGTTAATTCGGACCGTCTGGGTTGGTACCACCGCTTTGTCAGTTTCTACCGCCAAGCAGCAAAGTGTAAGCACTGTTGTGTTTCAGTTTCAATGGACATTGAAGCCAGTGAAATTACTGGGCATTATGAGAATTAGCATCTTATTTCTCGGGGTGACGACTGACGAGCGCAGTCCAGTGCCATGCAGTGCTTTGTAATTCAAGATTCTGTGTGGTGTTGCTTCTGTTTATGGACGGACGTGGCGCTTACCATCAGGCGAGTGACTTGGTCGATTCGTCATTCGAGCTAATAAAAAGGGGTAAATAAGCGATTGGAGAGGAGAGAGGTTTGGTCTCTTTATACTTTACATATCGTATGTAACCCACCATCAAGCTGCTATTTTATTTCAGTCTTTTATGAAACAGAGGTAACAAGGTCGTCAAGTCGGCCCATTCAGGGTGTAGGCAAAAATGTCTCAATCGTGGCTCTACCACGTGTCTACATTACGTACGCACATTCACGTCTGTAATTCCCGAAGGGGTAGGCAGAGGTGTAACCAGTACACCCACATTGCGCCGAGCGTATCTCCATCCCACGACGTGATAGGGGGCGAGCCTATCGCCATACCGGGCACAAATTCCACACTCCGGGCTGATACTGAGCATTTCGTAATAGAAAAACCCAATACCACTTTACCCGAACCGGGGATCGAACCCGAGACCTCAGCGTTAGCCTCAATCGTAACGCGTACGCATTACAATTGCGCCACCGAGGCAGTTGTGTCTACATTATTTTTTAATAATGTTTTAGGACATATTAATTTCGGAGGCGTAGACGCAGAGGCGATGCCAGAAATCATCTCGGTTCCTCTGCCTAGAGGCAAGACATGTTTGCTGGAGGAGTTACACATACTCCCCCCTCGGCGTGCTATTACAGCGTTGCATTGGAGGGGTTTCGGCGTGTTTCTGTTGGAGGTCCCGAAACCCTTCCATAGTGCAGATGGCGACAACCATGGGGTTTTAGCCGGCAAAAAATCGGCATACCCCGTCTATCTTCTTTTAAGGTGGCCGGGATTCCCCATGTAAATAAAAGGACACATTAATTTGCGATATACTATTCGTATGTCTGCCGTTCTCCTAAAATAACTAAACTGAACACGAAAATACAGAGAGGGGTTCTGTCCACTAAATTGAAGGGTTTTATAAAGTTTTGAAAATTACACAAGCGAGTAATTTTGGCAGATAGCCTAATATACTGGGTACATTTTAGGTACATTCTCTGTTGAAGTGGAGTGTTTTACGTGACCATACTCAGGACAGGAGTGTATGTGGAGACAAATTGGAGGAAAATATGTTTTATTATTAATATATAATAAGAAAACATAGTGAGGAAACTGGCACATCTCACAATTCATCGTGAGAATTTCGAAGGTATGTGAAGAATCAGGCCAGCGTGGTGGAAAAGCCTAACTCAGTGCAGTAAATAATACAGGGCTAATATTATTATTTAATTTGTGCTAATTTTGATTTATATTTATAATTTAGTTTAATCGGTGAAATAAACATGTTATGTTTTGTAAATGCATCATTACTATTTGAAAATAACTTAACCCCATATAACTCGTAGTCCTACCACTATTATAAATGTGAAAGTTTTGATGTTTGTTAGTACATCACACTGTAACGGCTGAATGGTTTTGGATGAACTTTGGCACACAGGTAGAATGCGACCTGGATTAGAACATAGGCTACTTTTTATCCCGGAAAAGGCCGTTTACGCGGGCGGAGCCGCGAGCAAAAGCTAGTATAAACATATTGGAAGTCCTTTTAATAATACAAATATTTCATTTATACGAAAAATACACTAAACTATTATTATGTTATTTTAGATCTTATATTATGATATACTTACTTATAGTCAAATGCCCGATGTCCAATTCGGCAACTTCTCAGTAACAGTCCAACTCTTTTCAAATGTTAGATGTTTGGGTATCTTGCTTTGCCTATTATTTTGACGAGTGAGTTTGTAAATATCAAAATATTTTATATAAACGGCTGTATCTTTTTTCTGACATAGGAGCTTGAAGATTTTACATTCCAAATACCGTAATATCTGATATTAGTTTCAACTTTATGCCTCTACACTTTCCTGAAATGAGAACTTCCTCCTTTTTTTAAAGTCGGTTAAAAAGGGTTTCGACAGAATATGGACAAAATGCTTACGGATGAAAAAAATAGTGATTCTGTAAGGATCCGTTTTTTATTTTGAGGTACACCGGACCATAGAAATATACCGAATAAGGAAATAAAAACAACTGTCCACTCCACTCCCGTCACTGTTCTGTATGTGAACCCTACACACTGGGAATATTGTCTACTTTGGGGCTTATGAGACCGATAGTTTATGGGAAGTCTCCAAGCATTCCCCAACGTCCATGCTTCAAATACAGAGTATTAAACTAGGTTTTATTAATGAGTGAGCATGTCTAGACACGGTCCAGGGCATCCCAGGTGTGAATTAAATTCTGCACCCAAACTAAATCAATTTGGACCATGAATCTATTCGAATAGAGTGCAATTTTGAAATATCGATTTTAATTGTGGTAATTTCAGAGATTGTCCTGATAGGTTCTGGTTAAAAATGGTGATATTTTGCGAGCATCGGAGTGGAAGGTTTACTTATATCATAGATTAATATCTACTGAGAATTTAAAATGCTTTTAAAGTAGTAGAAAAACGTGAAGAAATTCAGAATTAATTAGTATACGGCATATTTGTAAATGAACCCTACTTTTTGGTGGTTGTGACAATAAATTAGGAATTTTTATTGTTTAGATTATAAAAGTTTTTTTTTCGAATGGATTTGTGCTGTTAGCCTATATTGCTTTTACAGCTTCACCCGACAATAAAGCCGGCGCTTATGGCACTCTAGCCAGAAATATGTATAGTGTATTTAGTAGCGATTAAGCACAGAGACGCCTTTTAGAAAGCTTAGACCTCAGCTTGAGCAATCGCTTGGGAGTATAGTTTAGGGCCGCCTCTGCACATCATTATGCCGAGGGCCAGTTGTGGGAGCTCTTTGGACTCGCGTGTCATATATCGGGGTCGCGTATTATTATTGCGATTCGGGTTGCGCAAGGAAAGTGCTGCTTCGATGGCGACTGTGATGGCTTCGTTGGGATCTGCCAAATCATGTTTGGGACGTCGACGGAGGAATTATAATGTAATTAGTTTACAACGTTCAATTAGTTACTTTTCATGTAATGTTTGGGTACAACTAGTAACTAAATTCATAAGGATTCTGTACACAAATCCAACTGAAACCTAATCAGACTATGTCGTCGCTCTATCTCTCTCAGAGTCTATCTAATTTAAAAACCTTCGAAGTCAATTGGAAAAACATTTGTTACTTTTAAATCGTTGAACAGATTTTTCCAAACATAGCTAAGAACATTAAAACAAGTATCCAAAAAAAACGCCTTCACATTGGTCCATTTGTTTAAATGCTTTGCCGTAGACAGTCACGCACACAGACAAATAAAAGTATCTACCTTACAACTCCCCTTTTTGTCGCGAGTTAAAAACAAAGCGATTATAAAAGCCAGGGTTGGAGTGCCTAAAGCACCAGGGTTGGAGTGCCTAAAGCACCAGGGTTGGAGTGCCTAAAGCACCAGGGTTGGAGTGCCTAAAGCACCAGGGTTGGAGTGCCTAAAGCACCAGGGTTAGAGTGCCTAAAGCACCAGGGTTGGAGTGCCTAAAGCACCAGGGTTGGAGTGCCTAAAGCACCAGGATTGGAGTGCCTAAAGCACCAGGGTTGGAGTGCCTAAAGCATTCACCCGAAAGCCCGGTGACGCTGACTAAAGCCGTCTCTCTTAGTCTATCAGCATGCGACCATGAAAATAAAAATTATAAAAGCTCGATGATTACAAAATAATATCTCGATATCACTGAAACTCGCTGTAAAGTTTTCATTTCTTAAGAGCTTTCTGAGGACACGACGGATTTGTAAGCACGGTTGTAAAGCTTGTTTTATTTATGCGATACAGCGCGGCGGGATCATCAGCGTGAAGTGGTTTGAGGAACGCTTTAAAATGTTTGATTGCGATGTGAAACGGTTGTTTTTATATCGCTTGAGCAGGGTAGAACTCTAGAAACGGCCAAGTAAAGCTCTATTAAGATGCAGACAGTTTAGCGCATGACAGGTGAAAATATTGTTGAGTGGTAGAGCCATGACTCGGATTCGATCCCCGTGTCGGGTAAAAGTAACAATGGGTTTTTCTATTACGAATTGCTCAGTATCAGATAAATGGAATAATTATAATAAATGAAATTATGTTTATGTCTCTATATTTACCGTTTCTCGGAATAACAGCAGATTTTTAAGTAATTTAGCGTGACTGCCTCGGTGGCACAGTTGTAATGCGTACGCGTTATGATTAAGCTAACGCTGAGGTCTCTGGTTCGATCCCCGGGTCGGGTAAAGAGGTATTGGGTTTTTCTATTACGAAATGCTCAGTATCAGCCCGGAGTCTGGAATTGTGCCCGGTATGGCGATAGGCTCGCCCCCATCACATCATGGGACGGAGGATACGCTCGGCGAAATGTGGGTGAACTGGTTACACCTCTGCCTATCTCTACAGGCGTGATTTTAATCTTATTTCTAATCCTTTTAATGTAATTTTATCAATGTAATAATTAGCAGTAAGGTAATCAAATAAAACATCAAAAATATGGTCTGAGTCCGTACCTTAGCAATGTAATCCATTTAAGTGTTCTGTTTAGTGTTATGGAAGTAGGGTTTCGTTAATTTTGGCCCAGCATCATGGCTGTAACATAAAGTCTTATAAATATATTTTAATTTTTAAACAGAGCAAAATTACTGTAGCTATAAACTGACTTCGTAATCCGAATCATATATTTACCGGTGTTATGAGTGAACATATATAAAAACATTTACTGGGTGTAAGGGACGTAAATCTATCTTTTTTTTCTTATAGCATAGGCCGGAAGACGAGCAAATGGGTCACCTGATGGTAAGTGATCTCTACCGCCCATGTACGCCCGCAATACCAAAATAATTATGGACACGTTGCCGAGCTTAAAAGAAAAGGATGGGAAGGGGAGGGGATTTGGGCCTCCGGATATCTCACTCACCGTACGAAACGCAGCAGAAACCTGCTACTTTACTTCGGCTTTCTGTGACAGTGTTAACGACCCGGACGAGCCGGTCCATTCGTGCTGTAGACAAAAGTGTCTACAGCATGAAACCTATTTTTACGACCACGCGCACGCGCGCTCGATCGCATTGCTAACTGAGCAGCAGCTGATTTGATACTAGCGTTACATTTCAGTATTTAAAAAATATTGA
Source organism: Mimas tiliae (assembly GCA_905332985.1). NCBI lineage: Eukaryota > Metazoa > Arthropoda > Insecta > Lepidoptera > Sphingidae > Mimas > Mimas tiliae. The sequence continues at coordinate 1,447,108 of HG995251.1, forward strand.
AATGATCATTGAATATTTTACATACATACATACGCACTCACGCCCACAGTCCGAAAGGGTAGGCAGAGGTGTAACCAGTACACCCACATTTCGCCGATTGTATCTCCGTCCCATTATTTGATAGCGGGTGAGCCTTTCGCCATACCGGGCACAAATTCCAGACTCCGGGCTGATACTGAGCATTTCGTAATAGAAAAACCCAATACCACTTTACCCGACCCGGGGATCGAACCCGAGACCTGCAGGTCAATTCTCGTAATTTTAAATGTTCAAAATATCATTCCGATCTCATCTCAGCGTCAAGAAAGTTGCAAATGGCATTCTCTTAAACCTATAATCAACGTCAAATGTAAACATAGATCGTAATGAGATTTAATGTAGAATAAAATTTGACTGAAGCCAAAACGGTATAATGCTACTGCTAATGCTAGGTGCATTTGACGTTGATTATTGGTTTAAGAGAATGCCATCGGAATGATATTTTGAACATTTAAACTTACGAGAATTGGCCTTCTCAGCGTAAGCCTCAATAGTAACGCATGCGCATTACAACTGCGCCACCGAGGCAGGCAATTGAATATTTTAATACAATATGAAATGAATAACCGTTGTGTTTGTATGTTCTTGGAGCTAGTTTACGAACATACGGCTTTGGTCCTGCAGTCCTTACTCTCTCCACTAAGCAATTGCTGCTTCGATTGCTTATCTTATTGGAGATAGAAAATCTTTAAATCTTAAATGCGCAAGCTAAGTACAATGATTTTAATCAACCCTCGCTGCGATAAAGATGAATGCTTGAAGTTGAAAAATCCTCCGCTTAAAATAAACTTTAATTAAAAAACTAATTAATTACACTGAAGTATTTCCTTCGTGGATTAAGATTTACTGTTACTGAGAAAATTATACCAAAAGGCCTAACGACCTTCTGGATAAGCCTTATTTACCCCGATCTTAAACCATGGATTATACTGCCAATCATTTATAATTTAGTTGTAAGTCTGCTTTTATAGCATTTTTTTATTAGCTTTAGATGACAAGACGTGCATGTCGCTCGCCTGGTGGTAAGCGTCACGCCTGCCCATAAAGCAACACCAATCAGAACTCCGAATTATGTAGTACTTACTGCATGGCACTGAACTGCGCTCTTCATCCTGAGACATATGGTGTTAATCTTTTAATGCCCAGTAATTTCACTGGCTTTAAAGTTTCAAACCAGAACACAACAGTGTTAACACACTGCTGCTTGCCGGTAGAAATAGACAAATCAAATCATTTATTCAGTAATTAGGCCGCCAATGACTTACTCGTCGAGTTTGGAATCTACCGATGCTTCGCAAATGCCCACTGATCTGAGAAGAAGCACCAAGAAACTCAGCCGTAGGTCTTTTTAATGTTTGTATTTTATTTTTAATATTTTTTAATATTTGTTATTAAAAAAATATATATAATTTACGTTATAAGTAATACGTTCATAGAAAAACAGTATCAATTTGGGATTGATACAAGTGCCCATTCTGGGGATCTAAAAGTAATCCGAATCTAAGCAGACCAATTAATTATTACAATTTAATTATTAATAATAAGCAATCTGAGTAGACCAGTCCACACAAGCAGCTCCCGTTCACGAGTATGACGCATGTGCCAGCCATCGGCCTCCTCAACCATGTTAAAGGGAAGTGACCGACCCGGCACACGACGCCGCCGCAAGCACAGACACCTAAAGCGGTGGTACCTACCCAGATGGCCTCTCGCATACGAGGGCCTACTTCCTAGGCCCGCATAGGCCGGCAAACGATCAAGTGGGTCACCTGATGGTAAGTGATCACCACCACCCATGTACACCCACAGTACTAGATTAATTATGGACTCGGAGCGCCTAGTCTTTAGTAGGTATACACAATCCAGCATTGAGAACGGCAAGACGAATTTAGGCCACAGGATTTTTCAATCTAATTTTAAACAGAGTTTGTAAATTTTATATATTCGGACGATTCTGGTGTAAAATACATCATATTTGATTAATGTTGAGGGTCGCCTCACTGACAAGCAACCATGACACGGGTTAACAATTTTACAAAATATTCTTACAAATGATATATTTGTTAATATTTTATTACTTATTAAAAATAATTTGTACATACAAATATACATTTACATACACACGCACTCACGCCTGTTACTCCCGAAGGGGTAGGCAGAGGTGTAACTAGTACAACCACATTTCACCGAGCTTATGATATGATAGGGTGCAAGCCTATCGCCATACCGAGCATAAGTTCAGACTCCGGGCTGATACTAAGCATTTCGTAATAGAAAAACCCAATATCACTTTTACCCGACCTGGGGATCGAACTAGAGACCGCAGTGTCAGCCTCAGTCGTAACGCATACGCATTATAACTGCACCACCAAGGCAGGCACCAATTAATGCAGATTTAACTTAAAAAAGTCAGAGGTGCATGCTCTTGGGGCTAGTTTCCAACCTGCGCATTCGATATAATATGTAAACACTACTGAAAAATAAATTACAATTTCCATTCACTCTTTTCTTGATACCCTAAAGAATTCAATTTCCCTTGCGCCTTAAATCCGATGAAGACTTTCATTTTATTAAGCCATTTCATTTCCTGTTTTCATTCACAAAATATTAAATAGTCTACTTTTCATTTATTTTTATAGCGACTTTTCTTTGTTTATGGATTTGTGATACTTTATCTGTCACTCACGCCTGGTTTCTGAAAGGCTGATCAAAGTAAAATTAACTAATCAAATGTCAAATCTCATGTCAAGTCGAAATTGAGTTGCTAGAAGCGTGATCAACACCTTTGATTTGACACACATGTTAACTAACATAACTTTCAAATTAATATGAAAAATCGTATGTCAAACGGTACTAAAGAGACATCAAATATTATAATTTTTTACACTAATCAATGTCCAAGCAACTCGAATTGATTCGACAACGGTTTCAAAATCATAGTTCTGTTAGTTGAATATTGATTTGATCAGTCTTTCTAAAAGCGGGTGTCAATCTTTCTTTCTCCCTGGCGTTGTTCCGGCATAGTGCAAAGTTCTGCCTTCTCATACCATAGATTTGACTGTATTTGGTATTATGTGGGGTGACCCGCATAACCCCCACAACCTGCAACAGGAATTTAATTTCGCCACGACCTCATCCGTTAATCAGCAGAGTATACCACGTGCAAGTGAGTTAGTACCTAGTAGGTAACACAGAGGTACTTTCGCATACTAGAGAAGTTTTCTTCAACCTGCCCTTATCCCACTCACAGTGGGGTCGGCAGCACGCTTTTTAACACATGTTACAGAAAGATATGGCTTGTAGTTTTTACGAGCGGCCAACTGTTTGATGTCAATCTCTCTGGAGAGAAAACGCCCGAATCAAATATTTGTGGATCATTTGCGGGAATCGAACCCGCGGCCATTCGCTTCACTGCCGGCTACACGCCCATTGCGCCACGGAGGCTGTCTCACATACGATAGACTTACCTAGTAAACATTTATTAAAATCTCGTGCAAAAATACCGAAATATTTCCATCAAATCGACTACAATATGGAGGTATAGAAAATATCGAGATCAAATCGACAGGAGCATTTTTTTCCTGTGGCAAAATATAATTAAAATCCGTCGGGGACGGCCGCTATTTGTATGATGCCAAAATAACTTTCTATTTTCGTATATTATCACCCGGCATCTGAAGGCTGATCAAATCAACATTCAACTAACAAAACTTTGATTTTAACACCGCTGTCAAATCAATTCGAGTTGCTGAAAAGTTATTTAGTGATATAATTAATAATATTTGATGCCTCTATAGCGTTTGACATACGATGTTTTATATTAAATTTGAAAGTTATGTTAATAAACATGTGTGTCAAATCAAAGGTGTTGACCACGCTTCTAGCAACTCAATTTCGACTTGACATGAGATTTGACATTTGATTAGTTAATTTTACATTGATCAGCCGTTCAGAAACTGGGCGTATGTCTACCAAACGATTGATTTGACATGTTTCCATTTAGTTTTTTTACTAAATTAAGTGTAATGTGTATCGCTACGGTGGATAAGTTATTTTATGTATAGCAGGGGTAAATAAATGTGCAAGTGTTTCACACCTGATGGTAAGTGATCCCTATTATACATGGACACTGGGCCTCCATTAATTTCACTGCACAAAGCGCACCAGTAAGCTACTACTTCATGAGTTTTTTGAGACAGTGGGAACAACCCGGTCGAGCCGGCCTATTCATGTTATAGACAAAAATGTCCACAACGTGGCTCTACCTCTTATAAATTTATTATTTTATAAGTAACTAGCTTTTGCTCGCGGCTCTGCCCGTGTAAACAGCCTCTTCCGGGATAAAGAGTAGCCTATCTTTGTACCAAAATTCATGAAAATCGGTTCAGCGATTTAGGCGTGAAAGCGTAACAAACAAACAAAAAAACTCACTTTCGCATTTATAATATTAGTTAGGATTATAATGCATCAATAATCACGCTCTAAGTTTTTTTGGCACCTTACTGTCGCGAAACCCCCTTTTTACATGTTGGGTTTGCGAAATGAAGTTTTTCAACACATGCACACAAAAAGTTTAAATATTACGTTATACATACTTTGAAGTACCAAGATACATACGGTGGTGTATGTTTAATACTTAGGCTCAGTGATCACAGTTTGAGCCGGGCAGTGACCGCAATATGCCCATAAAATTATGGGCACTCGCCCAGGTGATCTCCAACCTCCCCTTATAGTCGCCCCTGACCCAGCAATACTGTACATACGTACACTTCTGCCGCAGCAGGGTAACCATATTACTCGTAGAAACTCTGTACCAAAGGTACACTTCTGCCGCAGCGGGTTAACCATACACATTTGTTGCCACAGCAACTTAACCACATAATATACCATGATTATGTTCTAGCACTTACCGCTAAACTCGACTTTGCAGCACGAAGTACACACAATCCACTTACTACACTGTACACTCACAACAGAAAAAGAACCCCTTCGCCCTCCGTTAAGTTAATCACTTCAACTCATAGTTTATTGGTTACATTTACAATATTACTACTTTACAGACCACAACCCCATGTCAGGATTCTCTATATACCTTTCTCTAATATAACTCAAACAACTAGAACTGAATAGTAAACCAGCATAGCTACCGCGTAATGAACACTTGGACTTTCGCCTGAGCACTGATCTCAGTGAACTGACTGACGGCGGGAAAAGACCTCCAGTTATGGCGACAACCTTTTTTATACTATTTAACTATCCTTCCACAACTATATCGCACCATTATTATTACAGTGTACCCAACGTTGCTTTCTCAGACACCCTCAATATACCAATACTAACAGAATACGCTAACAATATACTTTCATGTAGTATTTATCTACCTATAATATCTTATAATAAAAAATAAGATTTCCTTTATACAGACTTTTAAATGAACAATTGTAAATAATCAAAATAATTCGCGGTATTTTGCGACACCTACCCTATAGGAACCATCCCGTTAATAACAGATAGTCTACAAATAATTTAAACAGAAACTAAAAATCTTTAAGGCCGAATAGGTAAAGAACGAGTCCTATTATCCCTATTCAGTCAAAATAAAACATATGTCCCGTATCTTGACACGAAATCCTCTGAAGACGTCTGAAGATCAGTTTGTTCTGTAGTTGTGAATGTTTGTAAGGGTAAGGTTGAATGTATAGTTAATTCTCACATAAGACGGGTCGCCCCGAGGGTCGGAGGGTCAGCGGCTAGGTTAAATACGGTGTAGATAAAATTGTGTTGAATTATTTACAATAGTTTGTACAAAAGGAATTCTGAATACAATCTTGAAAATTACATTTACGCTATCCTTCTTACTATTAACTATTATGAACGTGGAAGTTTGGAGGTTTGCGAATGTGTGAATTTTGGATGTTTGTTATCCAAGCACGCCTTATTGGGTAAACGGATTTGGATGAAATTTGGCAAACAGTTTATTTATTACCTGGATACTGATACGGATTATGACAGGCTACTTTTTATCCCGGAAAAACATTCACACGGCCAGAGCCGCGAGCAAAAGCTAGTGTTACTATTCTACCAATTTATCTACTAGTATCTACTATCTAATTCTTCTACTTCTGCTTTTGCTTCTGCTTCTGCTTCTTCTACTTCTACTTCTACTTCTACTTCTACTTCTACTTCTACTTCTACTTCTACTTCTACTTCTACTTCTACTTCTACTTCTACTTCTACTTCTACTTCTACTTCTACTTCTACTTCTACTTCTACTTCTACGTCTACTTCTACTTCTTCTTCTACTTCTACTTCTACTTCTACGTCTACTTCTACTTCTACTTCTACTTCTACTTCTACTTCTACTTCTACTTCTACTTCTACTTCTACTTCTACTTCTTTTCTACTTCTACTTCTACTTCTATCTACTTATACTAATATTATAAATATCAGCATGTTTACGAATTTGTGAGTTTGTGAATTCGGATGTTGGATAATTAAGCACGCCACTGAACAGTTTGAGATTAAATTTGGCACACAGGTAGACCATAACCGGGATTAGGACATAGGCTACATTTATCCCGGAAACATACATTCATGTGGGCGGAGCCGTGAACAAAAGCTCGCTAGGATTAACCATAGATTCAAAACACAAAATGGTATGTCCTAGACCAGAGGTTCCCAAACTTATTTTCTGATATACCACTTTCAAAATTTAGCTGGTTCTGGTAGACCCCTTGCAGCTACATTTCTATCATATTCCCAAAACTCGAAAAATATGTGAAGATTAGATCTAACTATGGACCCCCGTCGAGTCTCCCGTGGACCCCTCGGGGTTCACCTGGAACACTTTAGGAACTAATGGTCTAGACATTAAACTTAAGATAAGTCAGCATTCTGGTCGCAAATCTTGTACGATAACAAAATTTACAGCTTTTCTGTACTAAAAATTATCTTTCAATATTTTAAGGTTCTGTTCTCTATTCAATTCATTTAAGTAAATATCCAAGTTCCACTCGGAACAGCTTCCAAGTACAGCTCAGTTTATTTCCAGTTATGTTTTACTGTTACAGGATGCTAAGGATGCTATTACATTATTAAGGAAAGCGATTTTCACAGGCTTGGACCAGACTCCGACCGTGTCTGTGCCACAGAAAACCGACGTAAAGTAGCAGCGTGCTGCCGCGTTTCGTACGGTGAGTAAGATATCCTGAGGCCCAAATCCCCCTTCGCTTCCCAATTACTTTCCTTTAAGGACAGCAACGCGCCCATAATTCTGGTTTGTGGGCGTACATAGACGGTCACTCACGTACCATCAGATGACCCACTTGCTCGTACACTTGCTTGGCCTATACTATAAAAAAAACTTTCCAAAAATAGTTCACCAAATTTGGACGGATGTTGACGATTTTTGTATTCCACAGAGTTCACTTCGGCAGTGGTCCCATATAAATTTGGTTAAGATCTAACTACTCAACAGATAACAATAAACTCATTCCAATACCGGTTTTAAAGTTTAGTTTTTAAGTTTAGGTTTTGTAGCATATAAAAGTAACTAACTGTGTGCGAAATTTCATCCAAAACCGTTCAGCTGTTAAGGCGCAATTGACTGACAAATATCCAAATTCACACACATCCAAACTACAACATTTTTATTACATTTTGACAGCCTCCTTGGCGCAGTGGGCGAGTAGCCGACTGCGAAACGTGAGCCCGTGGGCTCGATTCCCGCGCCGAGCTAAATGTTTGTATAGCCCAGAAATATTATATTTGTTTAGGGTCTAGGTGTTGTGGGACCACAAGTTCCTCGTAGTTCTTGATACCTACGATACAGGTTAACCTAGTGTGGGGTCAGAACTATGTGTATGACTGTTTAATGTATTTATTTATTAGACTGCCTCGGTTATGCAGTTGTAATGCGACATGCGTTACGACTGAGGCTGACGCTGAGGTCTCGGGTTCAATCCCCGGGTCGGGTAAAAGTAATATTGGGGTTTTCTATTACGAAATGTTCAGTATCAGCCCGGAGTCTGGAATTGTGCCCAGTATAGCGATAGGTTCGCCCCCTATCACATCATGGGACGGAGATACGCTCGGCGAAATGTGGGTGTATTGGTTACACCTCTGCCTACCCCTTCGAGGATTACAGTCGTGAGGGTGTATGTATGTATGTAACATTGACTGTTTTGAGTCAGTTTTTTGTTATTAGTATTTTGCTCGCTATTCAACTTCCACTAAGTTTTAGCTTCTGAACCACAATATCTGTTTAATTCAGCGGACCCACCGCTCTTGCCTCATTACGAGATAACCTTTTTAGGGTCTTACCTCTAATTATTCATACCTTATTAAAAGAAATTTAAATTCTTTGTTTATGTAGTGGAAACATTTTAACATCTTTGTGATGAAAATATTTTTAGCTTTATCTTTTCTTTAATATTATAGAACGTGACTAAAGGGTATTTACTTAATTTACTCTGACAAGGAGAATATTATGTACAAAATAAAACTGACTGAAAATACTATCAACATAAAAATAAAATTTGTAGTCGGTGCTATTTCAATGTGATTGCAGCGACTCCAACTTGGTTTACTTTATTTTTAGCATTTAGTTTTTGTCGATTTTAATGTTATCAAAAAGTTTGTTCTCTTTCTTGTATCTTATCCAATCTTTTAGTAAATTTTCCGATTTGTGTTCTGTTAATTATATTTACATCAATTTCTCCGTCTATTTGTAGACCGATTTTGTTGATTAATTTTTTTGCATAACTGGGTTGTAGTCCTATAAAAACGCTCTTACTGATGTTGTTTCAGTTTACTAAGTGTGTGTCACTTCGCAAGAGAAGACTCAGTATAAACCTTCGTATTTCCCAAATGAAGATTGCCAAATCGCTTAATTTAGAACTTAGTGTTAGCAGTGACTCCTTTTCATCGTAATATTCAGAATGTAACAAGTATGGAAAGACGTGCAAATAATCATGAATGTTTCACATCTCTCCATTGCGTACACGGTCAGTTCACAGTCAGTCCTCAGTCGACAGTTATTAGTGCTCAGTCGATAGTCTAAGGCCTCTATTATAGAACAACACTCCAGTGAGCTCTTTGCTAAGTATCGATTTCAGTACACGTGATTGGGCTATTTTGGCGCCAAACAAAAACGGACCAATTAGATATACAGACATCGACACTTAGCAAAGATTTCTCTTGATTGTTGTTCTATAATACGGGCCTAAGAGTTCATTACGATGTATCTCTGCTGGTTTACTATTCAGTCCTAGTTCCGTCTAAGTTATATTTCATTAAAGCGCGATCTCTAGTGAATCCCGACATGGGGTTGTGGTCTGTAAAACAGTAACATTGTAAAAGTGACTAATAATAATGCCCGTTGCAGACGATGCGCAGTAGCTTGCGCAAGTACTAATCATTAGTAACAAGAATGAACTGGCGCCAGTACTGACGGCGTCGTGTTCACACGATGCGCAATGCGAGCTGCGCGGAGTTGAGCCGGCGTAGCGGGGGAAAACGGGTAGTACTCGCGCAAGGACAGAGCGAGTACAACTAAGCAACTTGCACTCGCACTTTTGCTAAGCCAAATATGTTCACACGATGAAACTTTATGCACAGTATTAGTACTTGCGCAAGCTACTGCGCATCGTCTGCAACGGGCATTAATCATGAGATGAATTGATAACCTTCATATTATAAAGTAATACTGGTCTCACGTAACTTCTATCAGGAGTATCATCAACCAACATGGGTAAGCAGATTACTACAGCCCAATCATAACACCAATGCCCAACAGCCGATATAACAGTTAAATTTCAGTTGCACTAACCACGTCGATCAATCCCCAGGACAGATGACCAAATCATATTCACGTAACAATTCGGTTCAATAGTGGAATGAAAATTGCATTTGCAGTCGACAAACTTGATTCACAATGCTAATAGTACTACAGTTATGTTTTCTTTAAATAGAGAAATGACACCATAGGGCATCCGAGATGTATGGATTTTGAGCTTAGTCGTAAAATATAATGATCTAGTTGAAAAGTGCGAGGTACGCAGTATTTACTTAGGTACACGAGAAGATGGTGAAACCGGCGCTGAGTGTTTGATAAAACAACAGAGCGAAGGGTCCAATGCCAGATATCCTTAAGTCAATGGTGGTGCATTTCAAAATGACGAATAAAAATACATTGTAATCTGATTTAGTTTTATACTTATACATTATACCTACCTACTCAATAAATTATATGTGTAATTAGCTTATTTGATAGTTAAAAAATATAAAATTGTACCATCAGTTTTTATCATACTTTTGAATATAGCATTTTAAAATTCACCGCTATGATCTTGGGCACTGAGTACATTATACATTAGGGTGTCTTGGGATTTCTGGAATTGGCCCATGCAATTACCGTTTCAAAATGAATTCGGTTAATAAACCTGCGTTTTCAAACTTTTTTGATGAAATACAATTTTACGAAGAAAAGTTGACAATCGAATTAAATCTAGACTTTTCGTAAGCTGACATTTATGTCAATATACAAAAACTATACTACAGTTTGGTTGTAATAAATTGTGATTTGTTCACCAGTTCCAACGTAATTACAATTTTTTGCCATCAAGAAAATGACTGACAAGCCGAAGCGTCCGATGACAGCATATATGATATGGTATAACAGTGTGAGGGAGCAAATTAAGGCTGAGAACCATGGCATAAAGGTTACAGAAATTGCCATAAAGGCGGGTGAAATATGGAGGTCTATGAAAGACAAGAGTGTTTGGGAGGCAAAAGCGGTTAAAGCTAAGGAGCAATATGCTGAAGATTTAGCTACATACAACGCCAAAGGCGATGGTCGTTACAAGAAGGGCAAGAAAACGGCGCCTTCTACGTCGGAGAGATACAGCGAAGATTCTAACGACGACGAAGAGAGTGACGATTGACTGATAATTTATGATTGACCATAATGAATTACATTTAATTTGAGTTTTTACTTAAGTACAATTGGACTGATTTTCCAAAGGCAATATGATATTTAATTACTCTACGATTAAATTCTGCACTTCAGCAATGATCTGATTTTACTTATGTGTAGGAATACCTAAACAACGAATGCCCGGCCAGCAGGTTCCGGTTAGTCCATCAAGAAATAAATTAGTTCCTTAGTATTATTGTAACAGGTTCTAAAAGTAATCATCATCATTTAATTTTGTTCGTATTTTCGCATTATCCTAACATGACTTGCGCTTAGATATAATATTTTTTTTTTTTGCATTCTGAACTCCATACCTATAAACTTTAACTATAAATCTCACATTCCTCTGTGCGCGCAATAGGTATTATTATATGATTCTATATTGTCGCATTTGATGACAGCCTCCGTGGCGCAGCGGGCGAGTAGCCGGCTGCGAAGTGAGAGGCCGTGGGTTTGATTCCCGCACCGAGACAAATGTTTGTGTGATCCACAAATATTTGTTTCGGGTCTGGGTGTTGTGGGACCTCAAGTCCCTCGTAGTGCCTGAAACCCACGATACAGGCTAACCTAGTATGGGGTCAGGACTATGTGTGTGACTGTTGGGTGTATTTATTTATTTCTATAAAGGAACTGCGTCAAACAAGAAATCAATGTTTACTACGCAGTCACTTTCTAAATTCTCGTATTCACTAATAACACAACCGAAGTTTAGAGAAATAGTCTCTATGCGTTCGCACCCACTATGAGGTCTTATAAGTAAGGTTTATTAATAAGGGCATAAGTCGAAGTTTGCTTCATAGATAGAGACTAGCTGTTGCCCGCTGCTCCGCCCGCGTGAATGCCTATTTCCAGGATTAAAGTAGCCTAGTGGGCGCCCCCGGTGAGAAACGCGCTTGACAAAAATAATAATGTCGCTATTAAAAAATAGGGTTGATCGTAGAGGGTTGAAAATTTAGGGTTGTATGTATTTTTTAATGCTGTATCATAAAAAATTAAAACAAAAAAAAAACCTAAAATAAAATATAATTTGGGATGGACCACCCTTAACATTTAGGGGGATGAAAAATAGATGTTGGCCGATTCTCAGACCTACCCGATATGCACACAAAATTTCATACAAATCGGTCCAGCCGTTTCGGAGGAGTATGGGAACGAACATTGTGACACGAGAATTTTATATATTAGAATATAATACATAGGTAGTAAGATATTCTTGTTTGATGACATTCATGGTTTCATTAAGCCGTACATACAAATTATAGCGTGTAGAGCTAAGTAAACACTTACACCCACGTTACAACGATACTCTATGTACATACCTATGTTTGATTATCGCAGAATGCTTGTCTTATTTGGTGAATAATTTACAATACCATTGAAGTCAAGTTGTTACTAAAATCAACAAAAGAAACAAAAAAAGGATTGAGTTTTCAACTCAAAACATGCACAATAAATCCTACTCAAAATTCCTAAGCAAAAAATTTAATAAAAATATTTTAAGTCCATACCATTCCAATTAATCACCGACTCAAAGTTGTTTAATTTCATTGTTGCCTTTTTAAACGACTTCAAAAAAAAGGAGGAGGTTCTCAATTCGACTGTTTTTTTTAATGTTACCTCAGAACTCTAAGCTCAGAACGGCGTACTTCTGTCTCATGATGTGATTGGAGGAGAGCCTATCGCCATACCGGGCACAAATCCAGACTCAGGGCTGATACTAAGCATTTCATAATAGAAAAACCCAATATAAATTTTACCCGACCCTGGGATTGAAGCCGAGACCTCAGCGTCAGCCTCAGTCGTAACGCATACGCATTACAACTGCGGTACCGTGGCAGTCTATTTATTTTACAATGTGTATTTAGCATTTAATAATCCTGAGGTATATTTTATCCAGGTACAGCAAAGAACACTTGAGTACAGAGTCATCTTCTTCTTCCACCTGCCTTTTTCCCACTCGCAGTGGGGTCGGCACAACATGCTTTTTTAACACATGTTACAGAAAAAATTCGCTTGTAGTTTTTACGACTGGCCGTCTACCTGACATCAACCCCTCTAAGGAAAAAAAATTCCGCGTGGTAGAGCCACCCTGTAGACAATTTTGTCTACAGCATGAATGGGCCGGCTCGTCCGGGTCGTTACCACTGTCTCACAGAAAACCGGCATAAAGTAGCAGCTTGCTGCTGCGTTTCGTACGGTGAGTGAGATATCTGGAGGCCCAAATCCCCCTCCCCTTCCCAATCCCTTATTATCCCTTTCCTATAAGGTCGGCAACGCGCCCATAATTCTTTTGTATTGTGGGCGAACATGGGCGGTGGAGATCACTTACCATCAGGTGACCCACTTGCTAGTTTGCCGGCCTATACTATATAAAAAAAACCCAGATCCGAGATAAATATTTCTAGATCACAAAATCATATTTTGTCTCGGGTGTTGATCCCGTGGCCTCTCGAATCACAGTCGGCTGCTCGCCCACTACGCCACGGAGTCTTTCAACTTGAGTACAGAGTTCAATTTTAATTTTGTACGCCCCATTACATCCGCCGAGTTTGGAGTTTGGCGACTACATTTTCTTCACTCCATTACGTCTCAAGATTGACAAAGTCATTTAAACCCTGGTAACGGATAAACTAAACGTTTCATTACGGAATAGGGATCGGTCAATCTGCCGAAACTTGCCGCAGCGGCCGGCCAGTTCCCGCGGGACTTCACATTTCGGGACCAAATGTCATTCAACCCGAGCTCTATTTACTAGTGTTAGGAGTTTGTGCATATATGGAAACAAAGTAAATAATATGTGGTAGGTCCCTCGTATGCGAGTGGCCGTCTGGGAGGTACCACCGCTTTTTTTATTTCTGCCGCCAAGCAACAGTGTGTAAGCATTGTTGTGTTTCGATTTGAAGGACATTGCAGCCAGTGAAATTACTGGGCATTACAACTTAACAATTTATGTCTCTGGGCGACGAGCACAGTCCGGTGCCATGCAGTGCTTTGTAACTCCAAGTTCGGTGTGGTGGTGTGTCTGTTTATGAGCAGGCGTGGCGCTTACCATCATGCGGGCGACCTGCTCGTTTCGTCATTGAAAGTAATAAAAAAAAATTGAATAGAGATAAACAAGCTTCTTAATTCGTCTGAATTTTTTTACTGGTATGGTATTTTTGAATGGTAGAAACCCGCTAAAACCGACGTAAAAGCGGCTTGCTGCTACGTTTCGTACGGTGAGAGATATCCGGAGGCCCAAATCCTCTCGCCTTTCTTTTGGTCGGAAACACATCCATGATTCTTCAAGTATTGGGGATGATAATGTGCGATGCAGATCACTTACCATCAGGTGACCCACTTCCTCGTTTGGCAACTTATGTTAAAATAATAATCTCCCTTGAAATCTGCCGAAAGTATATTGAAGTAGCTAACTTATGTTAGCCACACTGCATGATCATGTAATTCATCTTCACTGCAACATGCAATTTTCAAATAAGCTATTAATTTTATTTGGCCGGTAGCGACACAGGCACCGATTCTAAAGAGACCTATAGAATTTGTTAATTTTGAGTTTTCATACATACGCGCGCACGCCTGTAATCCCCGAAGGGGTAGGCAGAGGTGTAACCAGTACCTACACCCACATTTCGCCGAGCGTATCTGCGTCCCACAATGTGATAGGGGGTGAGCCTATCGCCATACCGGCCACAAATTCCAGACTCCAGGCTGATACTGTGCATTTCGTAATAGAAAAACCCAATACCACTTTACCCGAACCGGGGATCGAACCCGAGACCTTAGCGCTAGCCTCAATCGTAACGCGTACGCATTACAACTGCGCCACCAAGGCAGATTTTTGACTTTTCAGTGTTTTTATTTTGAAGTCTGTTTCTAAGTTTTGCGAAATTTAATTTTCCAAATTGTAGCGATAGTTACAGCAATAGCATGTAAAATCCAATACAATAACACAATCGCGACGAGTTTATTTCTTTACTCCGGTCCCCGTTGTCAGATCTTAACCAAATTGGAAATGAGACCACACGGGAAGCACCAGTTTTCAAATAAAAAAATAATCATCAAAATCGGTTCACCCAGTCGACAAACATAAAAAACAGTCGAATGGCGTACCTCCTCCTTTTTTGAAGTCAGTTAAAAATAATAATTTGGTGGCCGAATGCTGACTTTCCAACTTAAATGACAAAACTAACAGATAGCTCGTGACCCGTGATGATAGTAAACGCCTAATCAGAAGCAACACCCACAGTACTTTTAATAACAAAGCACTGTATGACACTGGGTTGCACTCGTCGCCCAGAGTCATAGGTCTCACAAGGCCCTAAATTTTACTGACTTTAATGTACGTCAATCCGAAACAGAACAGTGCTTACACACTGCTGCTTGGCGGCAGAAATATACAATATGTGGTAATAACCCAGACAACCTCTCGCATACGAGGGACCTTGTATGCGTCGCAATTCGCGTTGAACGCGAGCCTATTATATTTTACTAGCTGTAATTGCCCAGTGGACTGGCCCAAGACTCCACCCGCGTTTAACTATCTAGTAAATTCTAGTACTATTATCAGACGAGCGATCTGCTCGTTTCTTCATTCAACCAAATAAAAAATAAAATGAAACTCCAACCGAAGCTAGAGTCTATAAAAATTTAGAGTCGACCAACTCCCCTCTGGGTACTCCCCCTTCCCCAAAACTTGGATTAATCTCCAAGAATAGAGTATACGAAGAGCCCAAAGGTTCATCAGCCATTTGGCTCTATATCAGAAGTGGGATGAACCCAAACAATCATATTCAAAACCTACTAAACAAACGTGTGAGAATCTTGACATCGCGATAAAGAGAAGTGTATTAAATTGTACAGCGACATCTAGTGAGCGTAAATTGAATCATATGGAGATGATGAATATGAGGATGCAACCTTCAGAATACTTTGATAATTTCTTATTACATCTTAAAATGGAATTGAATTAAACTCATAAAAATTTATATGATCCATATAATATAGGTGGCGCTGCAATTTATTATTATATATATATTATTTATACAATTTAATTTTATGGAGCGGGGATTGTTCCGGATATACATTCACGAGGGCGAAGCCGCGAGTGTAAGCTCTAATACATTCGTATACCCAGCCATATACATAGATGTACACACATATATAAATTATGAACTAATGTTGTGCTTCTGCCACCCCATTCAGCTGCAGTTTCCGAACTCTCACTTTCAATATCTAAAGGTTTTACAAATTTTACATAACAGTTAATATTGGACTTCCAGTAAATGTGCAATTTCTTTTGTAACTAATATAACTTCAGTACTTTTGATTTATATCAAAAACCATCAATAAAAATATTTTTTAACAGTTAGCACCCACTCCCGCCATCTAGTGTAAAAACTTGAAAAGTTGGAATATTGTGATTTGTGGTCAAAGCTTCAACTAGCTGAAATACCAATCGATGGCGATATGGCGATGTAAGTTGAAGAATATTAATCATTTTTAAGAGTGTTTCAATATTATGTTTTTATTACGCTTTGAATGTATGCTCATCACCGGCTACAACGAATCGCGCCCGCGCTTCGTAATTTAATAAAGCATTAAAAAAAGCGCGCGAGAAAAATATAGCGTGTAGTCCGTAGCGTGATAATAAAATATATTTGATTTGAACACTACTAAGTGAGACGCTTGTAATTAGAGGTGGGCGTTATAACGAAAAGCAATTATTAAACTCTGCTTATTAAAACAAGCATATAAGTACGTTTGTAAGTATAAGCTGTTGACGTTATAACGGAACATAGTTGCGTCATGCGTGGTTGCATCACCGGCCGCCGCTTAGTGTTGATCGTTGCCCATTGGCACTAGCGCTGTCGTGAAAGCGATCGAAAATACACTTTATACTCAAAGACATAAAGTCGAAAGTTAAACGATGCTATCATAACGATTATGCAACTAAATTGAATTTCGTTTGATTGCATAATATTTATTATTGTTTAAAAGTAAATTATTTTTGGTCGCTTATATTTTGTTGTGTTAATTTTTTACCGTTGACCGTTGTTCTCGTTTAACGTTTTGTTAATGTTTATGTTATATTTAAAATTACTACTTAGTATGCGTTTCGCTGTCGGGAACGAAGCATGTGTTTATGTTTCTGTTTGATACATCGCGAGTTCGTTAGTAAGCGAGATCTGAGATTTTAATTAAGTAAATGAGATTGTTCATAAACTTATTGTAAATAGTTCAAAGGATTATAGTGTGTGTTTAGTGTAAATAATTTTTAAGTGTAAATATAGAATAGTGGTACATTGTGTACATTAATAATAAAATTGACAATGTCGAGACGAGGAAATGCGTTGATTTGGGACTACTGTACAAAAATTGATGGTGATAAGATCGCGGAATGTAATATATGTAAAAAAAATATTTCGTATAAAACAACGATTACTAACATAAAACAACATTTCAAACTTAAGCATATTAGTGTTTTCAACGAACTCCTTTCGAGACAATTAGTATTACCCAACAACAGGTCAGTACCAGTGGCATCTACTTCAACATCAGGTAGAGGTGAGCATGGTGGTGGTGGGAATAACATAGGTAGAACTCCCCCTGGTGAAGGTAGTACTATCACGCATGCAACTATTGGGGCACCTAGGCAACAGACAATGTCTTCCTATTTGCCACGACACATGAGACAGGACGAGAAAAAAAAAATAGACAATGCTTTATTGAAATTAATGACAGTAGATTTCCAACCATTTAGTGTGGTAGAAGACGAAGGTTTTAAAGAGTTTGTATCCGCCCTAAATCCAAGCTATGAGTTGCCAAATAGGAAGACGCTATCAGGCTTGTTGTTGGCGACCGAATATAGTGCACGTCATACCGAAATCCAAACCTTGGTGCGAGAACGTAGTGTAAGTATCTGTATCACGACAGACTGTTGGACGTCCAGAAATATGGCATCATATATGGCAATCACGGGGCATTTTTTGGACAAAGAAACTCTCGAGTTTCACAGCATTTTGTTGACATGTGCTCTGTTTGAAGGGAGCCATACTGGTCAACGAATAGCTGAAGAGTTACAACGAATTTTTAATGAGTGGAATATAAACGAAAAAGTAAATTTGTTAGTGTCAGATAACGCTGCCAACATGGTAGCAGCAGCAAGAATCCTTAAAAAAAGTCACTATGGATGCTTCGCCCACAAACTTAACTTAATTGTTCAAGGTGCTTTAAATGATGAAGGAATTTCTCCCACAATTGACAAAGTACAAAAAATAGTGGCTCATTTTAAACGCAGCACAATCGCCAAAGAGAAACTCTTGAAATATCAAGCCACAGCACAAAATGTCTCTCAACCCAAAAATGTAATCCTGTCAGTCCCTACCCGTTGGAATTCAGTGTATTTTATGCTCGAGAGATTCAATCATTTACAGGAAGCTTTGCGAGCTACAATTTCAAATTTGCATACTAATCTACCTATTATACCCATGGAAGAGTGGGACTGTATACGCCAGCTTTGTGAGGTGCTCAAGCCTTTTGAACAGGTCACTAAAATAATGAGTGGAGAAAATTATTTAATAGCGAGTAAAGCTGTCGTTTTAGTGGCTGGATTAAATACTGTTTGTGAAGAACTATTATTACAAGATTTATACCAGCCAATAAAAAACTTAATAAATCATTTGAAAAACGGCTTAACTTCTAGATTTGGCGATATAGAAACAATCGAACCGATAGCGATTTGCACCATGTTAGATCCGAGATTTAAACATCACGCCTTTGAAAGTGAAACGGCACTTTTCAACACCAAATTAATTATAAAGGCCAAAATTACAACTCTTTATGACAGAGACATCGCCGAAACAGAAACTGCAATAAGAACAGTTGTTTCGGATCCGCCTAGCAGCCTATGGAGTAAATTTGAAAAAAAAATCGCGTCTTCATGCCAACCAAAAACTCCCGCGGAGAAAGCGGACGATGAATTAAATATGTTCCTAAACGAAAATGTTTTAGCTCGATCCGAAGACCCAATAAAGTGGTGGAAAGGGCATAAATCGATTTACCCAAAGCTTTTTGACACATTTATTCATAACTCAAACATTGTAGTAACATCGGTACCCTGTGAAAGAATTTTTTCTAAAGCAGGTTACATAATATCCGACAGAAGGTCACGCCTAACGACCTCGAAAGTGGAACAACTTTTGTTTTTAAATTCTATAAATGGTAAAATATAAAGTGTATAATATTGTAAATTGTAAATAACTATCTTAAAAAATATGTAAATATATAAATATAATTAATCAATGAACTTTTAACTACGCCTGAATGAAATGAATAGTAAGTATTAATATGATAAAATAATAATATCCGTTGTCTCTGCCTACCCCTATGGGAAACAGGCGTGAGTCTATGTATGTATGTAAATAAATAAGTAGTATTAATTATTCAGACAGTCCTAAGCCTGTTGAAAGTACGAAGGGAAGTTCATTGATTGAATACAATACATTAAATTTGTTTGAAAAATTACCATGAATACCATGTAAATTCCAATTCAATAACACAATCGCGACGACTGTACTGTTGTCCGTTGAGATTTTTTTTTACTCCGGTGTCCATTACATCTTATCCACATTGAAATGGGACCACCAAAAAAAAAAAAAAAAAAAAAACCATTTTGAAGTCTTAAGCCTTTTAAGTGATAAGCTTTTTTATAAGCTAGCTTAAAAAAATAAGCACAACGTTTAAATTCGTTGTGACAATTAAGCCGTTTGTCCCACTACTACTTGTAATACAGAGCGGGTATTTTATTTAGCATTAAACATTAGTACGACAAACGACACATCATACAACTCATCTTTACTTCAACCAACAACTGTTATCATTGGTCGAAGTCATAGAAAAAATTTGAGATCGACATTCATTGAATCCCCTTCCTCAAAAGTATAGGAGGTAATCCAAAGAATGTAGTCTCTAGATTTTATTGCTTTGTGGAAAAGTTACGAGTGCGGAATGATAGAAAGAAATATTCAAACGTGAAAAAATCTTGACATCGCGATGAAGTTAAATGTAGAAATTGTACAGCGACATCTAGCGGAATCACATCATAATTGTGAATTAGAGTAACACGTCAATGCTACATAGATTTAAACAACACATTGACTCAGACCCTAACGGGCCATGGAGGATTCAGAGATTACCTCCACAAGTTTAAAATATGCAATGACCCAACATGTCCATGCGACTGGGAGAGCGCACAAACACTGGCCCACATTCTTTTAGAATGTCCGATGTTTGGGAGGCGCCGATACGATTGCGAGATGTAAATGAACGAACAAATAAGCTATGATTCAATTAGTAAAATTATGGGTAATAGTGAGACCAGGCAAATATTTCTTGCATTCGCGGAAAAAGTTACCCAAAGAATCCGAATGGCTAATGGATCAAATAAATAAAAATGGAAAGAAAAACCAAAATGAGGCGAAAAATGATGCTGCAATATAAGAGCGGCAGTATAGGAAATAGTTAAATAACAAAAAAAAAACACTTCAATGCTGATATTCTTTAAGTAAGAAGTAAGAGTGTAAACAAGGCGAAAAGTTAAATCGTTTAGATGATGTTGATATTAATATAGTATGTACATGTGTAATAAGTTTCATTTTGTTGAAGCAGAATTTTTATTGCAGCTCGAATTATTTAATTTATTTTAAAATGTAAAGGTATTACATACATACACACTCACGCCTGTAATCCCGGAAGGGTTAGGCAGAGGTGTACTCAGTACACCCACATTTTGCCGAGCGTATCTCCGTCCCACTATGTGATAGGGGGCGAGCCTATCGCCACACCGTGCACAAATTCCATACTCCGGACTGATACTGGGCATTTCGTAATAGAAAAACCCAATACCACTTTACCCGACCCGGGGATCGGTCCCGAGACCTCAGCGTTAACTTTAATCGTAACACGTAGGTACGCATTACAACTGCGCCACCAAGGCAGGCAATTAAATTTTAAATAAATATAAAGGTATTATATTTATTTAAAATTTAATTCAATATGACCGGACAACCTAATACGAGTAGTATGTTATATAGGCGACCGATCTCCAGCGCATAATACGTCCAATTTCTAACTTTAGGTGACAAATTACATAATATGTCTTTTACAGAGTTTTCTGCAATGCTTCGGATTAGAGGACGCAGAACATTCCAGCAGCGTGTTGTCGCGTACTTGAAATTCCCTCCGAAAGCAGTGGTCCTGCAGGCCGACTATGAGTTTGTGTCGGTAAAACCGCTAGCGACGATATAAAATATTTATATGAAAAACTCAGTGGCGCCTCTAGCGGATACGGGTAAAACTAAATTTAGTCATACAACTTTTTTCTAGCGATTTTATTCAGACAAACTCATGGTTGAGGCACTGAACAGCCAAGGGATAGGTGGACTCACGAATTGGGTGTGGGTTTTGGCTTTTTCTTGAACATAATTTGCCAAATATATTTGTGGGTACTTATTATACCGAACAACATACGAGGTGTATCTTCTTCCTTGAAATCATTTTTAATAAGTTATTATCAAAGCTCCAAACTCCCCACGCGGCCCCAACCCTGCCCCCTCCGAGTGGGTTTTTTTTCGGTATCACTAGTCACCATACGGAGCTCTCTCTTTTTGTCCGTGAGAATGCTTTAGAGACGCGTTGCTTTTGATAAATGGGTGGTGTGTTTTCGGACCGCAAATAAAGTAAGTAATCGATATTAAATTCGATTGAAAGTAGAAACGGAGTTATGAGTGGTTGAGACACTTTTCTACAGCATGTATGGGCCGGCTCGTCCGGGTCATTACCACTGTCTCACAGAACACCGGCGTAAAGTAGCAGCTTGCTGCTGCGTTTCGTACGGTGAGTGAGATATCCGGAGGCCCAAACCCCATCCCATTCCCAATCCCTTAATTATCCCTTTCTTTTAAGGTCGGCAACGCACGCATGATTATTTTGGTATTGTGGGCATACATGGGCGGTGGCGATCACTTACCATCAGGTGACCCACTTGCTCGTTTGCCGTATGCCATAAAAACGCCTTAAAGTACGTATGACCGCATCCTTTGGCAATTTCATTGGACCGGCACGGCGCGGCGTGACGCTGGAAACTACACCGATTTCCAAAGAAATAAAATAACTATTAATGAAATTATTTATTCTTTAGAGTTAAAAACAGCCTCCATGGCGCAGTGGGCGAGTAGCCGGCTGCGAAGCGAGAGAACGTGGGTTCGATTCCTACAACGAGACAAATGTTTGTGTGGTCCACAAATATTTGTTTCGGGTCTGGGTGTTGTGGGACCGCAAGTCCCTCGTAGTTCTTGATACCCACGATAAAGGTTAACCTAGTGTGGGGTCAGCACTATGTGTGTGATTGTTGGGTGTATTTATTTAATTAATATATAAATATTGTTGAAAATAAATTAACATCTTTCACTTATATCGCCTTAATCGCCATCGATTGGTATTTCAGATAATAAAGAATTGAGCATTGGTGAAAATATTCCAACTTTTCATATTTCTACATTAGACGGCAGGACTGGGTACTGGCTGTTAAAATTATTATTGGTGTTGAATTTTTTTATACTATATTTTCTTACTACTAAAATCAATGTTAATTGAAAAGGAGATTGAACATTTAACGGAAGTCAATTAATATTGAATCTAACATTCATTGATTAGTATTATTAGTGGTATCAGCCAGTTGACAGTTACCTATAATAGGGTAGTTTCCTATATTGAATTTTATACATTATTTTATAAGCAACAGAAAATGATATGCAAAAGAAACACAATCAAAATTGGTCTAGAAAGTCTGTCCTGCAATTATGACTTTAAATGTTGGTATGAGGAAAAGTGGGTGCGTAGTAGGGATATCTCACTATCTCGCTTGCACGCGTGCACGCGTGCACATAATGAACATTTTACACAGTGACGTCAAAGTTTGCGTCGTCTGTCATTTGACAATTACCCCTTCTACAGGATTTGAATAGATTATAAAATTCTTTCTGCAATAGATTTTTGGTAACGTAACTTATTGTTTTAAATAATTAAAAAAATCTAGTCAACTACCCTATTAGGAACGTGCACGACGAAGATTCTGCCATCTAGTAGCGCAAAGCCGAATCTTTTACTCTATTTAATACTTGACATCATGTCACAAGGTGGTACCTAGGTCCCTCGTATGCGGGAGACCGTTAGGGTTGGTCCCACCGCTTTATCTATTTCTGCCGTCAAGCAACAGTGTGTAAGCACTGCTGTGTTCCGGTTTAAAGGACATTGAAGCCAGTGAGAACTTTACGCTGGTTTTCTGTGAGACAGTGGTAACAACCCAGACGAGCCGACCCATTCATGCTGCAAATCTGTCTTCAGCGTGGCTCTACCACTCAGAACGTATACGTATACCTTTTTGAAGTCGGTTAAAACAGAATAATCCAGGATAGAGAGACGTAATCATGCCCGTTGCTTGTAATTACGGAATGAAGGATGCAATTAACCCCTCCCCATCGCTAAACGCTTCCTGAGACGCTTTGCATCCTGTGGAAAGTAATTTTTGTCTCTGGATACAATGGAGTCTCTCTAAAATCTTTCGACATCACTTTGAAGTTACTTCAAAATACATTTTACGTCGTCGACAGCGATTTTACTAAACCAAACTCATGGTTGGCCTGCAGATCCCACATTAAGATACGAGCCTTGTGTCGTGGGTATAAGGAACGACGAAAGACGTTCGGTATCACAACACCCAGATCCGAAACAAATATCACAATCCTAAATCGAGTTTAACCCAGTTTAGGGGACGTTTAAATCCTATGAAATTATGCCATATATTAATGAGTTTAGTGGTAAATCTCGATTTAGTATCGTCGTGAACAAAGTCGGCTTTAGATACCTTCCTATTGTTTTCTATTAGCGCAAACGTAACGTATTTCGGGTAACGTATTTCGGTGTTTTTATGCCAAAAGAAATGTATAAGGGCGATAACAGGAATCCCACCCTATAGTTCCTGTAGGTTACTGTTTAAAAAACTTGGAGTGTTAACACTGGCATGTTTATACATTTTTGAGGTTGGAGTTTTTGTCAAGTCTCAGCCTCAGATATTGACTGTAGCATGTTTTTACCGCAATATCAGACATGGCGATAGGTTGGTTTTGGACTGTATTCCTAAAACAACATTGTTTATGAATAATGCTTACGCTATGTGTATCCAAATATATAATAAAATTCCTAATAATATGAGCGACCTACCATTGACCATGTTTAAAACAAGGTTAAAAAGTTGGTCGTTGGGTAAGTCTTTTTATGCAGTGGATGATTTATTTCAAATATGAGTGTGACTAAATATGAATTTTATAATTTGAATTATAATAAGCTGTGACATATATGCATTATTATAATTGTTATTATTATTTTGTTTCGACATAAACAAATGAATATTATTGTACTAAGTCATGCGGTAAACATAGAAAATTAAAACTTTAAATACATTTTTTTTATATGATAATATTGTAAATTTTTAAACTTGATACAATTTCATATGCTGATTTATATTGGCTAAATAGAGGAAGCTTTAGTAGTTTAAGACCAAAGTGTAAATCTATTTTCTATGAAATAAATATTTGAATTTGAAAAAAAAAAGTCTAAATCCCAATTTAGCTACACATCTCAAACATCCTACTACTATTAAAAATGTGATAGTTTGGATAAAGTTGTTGTTAAATAAATTCCTCAAAATGGAAATAAGATAGTGCGGATAAATAAGTCGTTTGGTCCCTTTCCGGGCCGTTTGGTCTTAGTTTTCACATTACTAGAGGTCCGAATTGCCCCAACCGCAATTCCATTCCAGCAAAATGGGGTGTTAATTTAAGAATAGCTTTATAAGAAAAAACATTTAGATTAATCATGTACAGTAGTCTTTATTTTCAAAGTAATTGATTTTACTTTTTTAAATGTTTCAATCTTATAATATTTTTTTTATTCATACACTAATCATTAAAATCACGACTGCCTCGGTGGCGCAGTTGTAATGCGTACGCGTTACGATTGAGGCCGACGCTGAGGTCTCGGGTTCGATCCCCGGGTCGGACAAAGTGGTATTGTTTTTCTATTACGAAATGCTCAGTATCAGCCCGGAGTCTGGAATTTGTGCCCGGTATGGCGATAGGCTTGCCCCCTATCACATTGTGGGACGGAGATACGCTCGGCGAAATGTGGGTGTACTGGTTACACCTCTGCCTACCCCTTCGGGGATTACAGGCGTGAGTGCGTATGTAATCATTAAAACTATAATTGGAATATCAAAAATATAATTTCTAGACGTGTAATTGAAATTGCGCCGGATGCAAAAAAGACCTCTTAAAATAATTTTAAAGTCAGTTTTTAACATTGAAATATAACTAGTTTATACGGATTTTATCCCGGTTTAATTTTATTTTAGTCCCGACTTTTTTTTTAATTAAAAAATAAATTTTAAAATGAATGTAGCATTAACTTTTCGAGACGACCTAACCTCGGTCTCTCCCGTGACCACGAAGGCTGAAAAGCTTTCGAAATGTCGGGACTAAAATAAAATTAAACCGCGATAAAATCCGAATAAACTAGTTTTATTTCAATGTGTAAACATAAGATATCACTATGTCAGTTTTTAAGTTTTGTTATAACTTATTTTATTTGTAAAATTTTAGTGGTAGATTAGGTAGTACAGCAGTGGCATTTAAATTCTATTATAATAACACAATCACGATGAGTGTGCTGTTATCCTTTGAGAAAGTTAATTTTTTTACTCCGTACTATTTTTTAACATCGGTCTACAATTGGCGGAGAAATCGATTTTTTTATTAACCTCAATGACGAGACGAGCACGTTGCTCGCCGGATGGTACGCAACACACCATAAACAGAAGCAACACCACACAGAACTTTAAACCCAAAGCACTGCATGACATTGGACTGTGCAAGGTAACAACCCTGAGACTTCTTTTTATTCACTCACTCTACTCATTTTACTGGCTTCAATGTCCTTCAAACCGCAGCAATGCTTAGATACTTTTGCTTGGCATGTTAATATTATTTTGTCAAATGTAAAAAGAGTCATGAGATACAAGCATGTGGCTTAGTTCAAGACTCGTAGAAAATAACGTCCATCAGTTTTGTTTTCATGCTAATAAAGAATTATTATTATTATTATTAGACAGCCTCCGTGGCGCAGCGGGCGAGTAGCCGGTTGCGAAGCGTGAGGCCGTGGGTTCGATTCCCGCACCTGACAAATGTTTGTCTGATCCACAAATATTTGTCTCGGGTCTGGGTGTTGTGGGACCGCAAGTCCCTCGTAGTTCTTGATACCAACGATACAGGTTTAATCTAGTGTGGGGTCAGGACTATGTGTGTGACTGTTGGGTGTATTTATTTATTTTATTTTATTTATTGGCGCCAGAAATACCAATGGTACCAACCCATACTGCCTTTCGCTTCAAGGGACCTAATACTATCGCCTAGCTATACACACATACATAATTTTAAGTGATGGGTAATGTTGCTATTATTTATGGATAGGCGGTTACTATCAGGCGAGCGGGCTGTAACTTATCCACACGCACCGATTTTCATACGTTAGGTGTAATTTAGATTTAAAAGCATTAAGTAATTATGGGGGAGGATACCTGATTACCTTTGTATCTTTTTTTGTTTATTGAGTGGTGTAAACTCGCTGTAGACACTTTTGTCTACAGCATGTATGGGTAGGCTCGTCCGGGTCATTACCACTGTCTCAGAAAACCGGCATAAAGTAGCAGCTTGGTGCTGCGTTTCGTATGGTGAGTGAGATATCCGGAGGCCCCAACCACCTCCCCTTCCCAATTCCTTAATTATCCCTTTTCTTTAAGCTCGGCAACGCGCCCATGATTCGTTTGGTATTGTGGGCGTACATGGGCGGTGGAGATCACTTACCATCAGGTGACCCACTTGCTCGTTTTGCGGCCTATACCATAAAAACACACGTTTAGGAAAGTCAGAGGTGTCTTGTCTCTGGTATCAAAAGTGCTTACAAGTTGCCAAGCAACAGTGTGTAAGCACTGTTGTGTTCCGGTGTGAAGGACATTGAACCCAGTGTAATTACTGGGCATTATGAGACTTAACACCTTATGTCTCGGGGTGACGAGCGCAGTCCAGTGTCATGCAGTGCTTTATTTAAAGTTCTGTGTGGCGTTGCTTCTGTTTATGAGCAGGCGTGGCGCTTACCATCAGGCGAGCGACCTGCTCGTCTTGTCAATCAATCTAATAAATAAAAAAAAAGTGCAACATTCATATCGTCAATCCGGTAAACTCAACTGAGCTATCGCTGCTCATCTCATCATGCTACGGTTGAGAGATATATTTAATAAACTTGAGATGCTGTCACCTCAGTTACGCATGAGTTGCTTCTTATTTGATAATTTCGTTGAAATGTTTCATGGCAATTAGAATAACACAGACATTAATGTAAATAGACATCGCAAGTGTACTTCGCGTGGCGAGACGAAGAACCTATAATGGTGCAGTTAGACGACACGAAATCGTATGTAAAGAAAATTTTAACTAAAATATATGGGCATGATCACAAAGAAGGTATGCAGTCTACCACGATGCATTAAGGTTTTTTATTACCTTGAATGATGAAACGAGCAGGTACCTCGTTTGAGGCTAAGGCCCGAATTTAAGAACAGCACTCAAGTATCTCTTTGCTATGTGTCTATTTCTGTACACGTGATTGGTCCGTTTTTCATTGGCGCCAAAAATAGACCAATCACGCGTACAAAAATCGACACTTAGCAAAGAGCTCACTTGAATATCGTTTTGTAATACGGACCTAAGAACCACGCTTGCCCATAAACAAAAGCAACACCACGCAGAACTTTGAATTACACAGTACTGCATGCCATTGGACTGCGCTCGTCACACACGCCGTTAATTATACCCATAATACACACTGCTGTCTGGCGGCCGAAATAGACAAAGCGGTAGTATCAACCCAGACGGCCTCTTACATACGAGGTACCTATCAAATTCAAAAGTATGAAAGGTTGTTATCATTAAATTGGCCTTGTGACTTTACAGCAGATACAAAAAGTATTTGCATTGAAGTATTTGCCATGTCTATTTAGTTCTATGTCTGTGGGATATAGCGACGTCGTTATGCTCAACATATTACAAACGTTAATTTCGTTCTTGTATATAGTAAATAGAGAATGTAGTTGTACAGTCAACACCAATTAATGTCGGCACACACCTTCAAATTCCCAAAACCCCTTATCATAAAGTACACATGTCGCTGAACAAGATTTTACTTATTTATTAGTTTTTATAGGAAACATACAAACGACAGCCTCCTTAGCGCAGTGGGCGAGTAGCCGGCTGAGAAGCGCAAGACCGCAGGTTCGATTCCCGCATGGACACAACATTTTTGTGTGATCTACAAATATTTGTTTCGGGTGTGGGTATTTTCTCCCCAAAGGGGTTGACGTCAGGCAGGCGGCCGGTCGTAAAAACTACGAGTACAAGCATAACCTTTCTGTAACATGTGTTAAAGCATGTTGCGCCGACCCCACTGCGAGTGGGATAAGGAAGAAGAAAAAGAAGGGAAAGATACAACGATTGGATTTTGTTGCTAACCACCGCACTCGGTGACGTGAATCAGGTTGAAGTAAATATTATTAGGCATCTCTTAGAACTTGTCAATTTCTCAAAGATTATAGATTAGCTAAGATTAGCCCCAAATTGAATGAACATTGTATATAAAAGGTGATTTACAGAAATAGTTTAATATTAAGCTTACTAAACATGAACTATACTTATTACTGTAGTTGATATTGTGTTTTGAGAAAATATAAATTTTACTAAACTAGGGGCGTGGCCCATGTTTTTCCACAAAACATAAAATAAAAAAAAACCTTAAGTCCGACGAATATGAGACATATCTTACTTTCTTCCCCACATTATTCTGCATCGATTGGTATCGGTCTCGACCCCATACCCCCAGCGGTTTCGGAGGAGATAGCGTGACAAGCTTTTGGCAGCGGCGGCGCCAGTTACTTTTTTTAGAATAAATGAAATGAAATGAAATAGTTTTATTCATCATGTATGCAATTAAAATAGCGCTTATGACAAGTCAGTACAAAATAAAGAAACATAAGTAAATACAGGAATCATATCAGCTAATATATACATAACATACATAGCATCGTCAAAATACACTGGGCAACTATAAAGTTTACAATATTTTTATATTAGTCCAGAATTGTTAAGTATTATTATTATTGTTATTTTTTCTCTGTTTTAAAGGTCGATATGGACCATAGGCATTACCGAAACGGCACGTGGTTTAAAACTACCACCGGATCTAAAACGACCCAACCTGAGAAGACCCGGCGAAACAAACTCAGTGGGCTTACTTTACCACTGGATTTTACGCGGCGCGACCCAGTCCTGAGGAGATCCAGCTAGTCAAACTCAGTGGGCTTATTTTTGGTCCGGTTTATCATACCAAAATAAATTAGGGAAATAAAAAGTCCTATTTTTAGGTGATTGATACGGACCACGTGTACCTCTAAATTGTTGTTTTAAAACTGCCACCGGATCTAAACGCGACCCTGTCTGAGAAGACCCGGTGAAACAAACTCAGTGGGCTTGTTTTTGGTCCAATTTCTATAATCTCAACAATAATGACTTGTCAATTTAAAATTGCCAATTTTTATTTTACGTGATCGAATAGAGAGATTGCCACTGAAAATTTGAATTGTATTTGATTTTCGAATGCAATGTGATGATGGTCATCTTCTTTTCTGGTGTTTAGCTAATTTTTCTATTTTAAAATGAATTAGAAATATGATTCTAGTTTTCTTGAACACATTAGGTTACGTAAGATTTTTTTTTTATTCTAGGTTTTTGGATATCTGGATGTGTTCACTCATTCTTGGTGTTGACTGTACATATACATATACGCATACGCACTCACGCCTGTAATCCCCGAAGGGGTAGGCAGAGGTGTAATCAGTACACCCACATTTGGCCGAGCGCATCTCCATCCCATAATGTGATAGGGGGCGAGCCTATCGCCATACCGGGCACAAATTCCAGACTCCGGGCTGATACTGGGGTATTTCGTAATAGAAAACCCCAACACCACTACCCGACCCGGGGATCGAACCCGAGATCTCAACGTTGGCCTCAATCGTAACGCGTACACATTACAACTGCGCCACCGAGGCGCATTTACATTTATTTAAATATACATAAAGGTATGTATATGTACCAGCTGGTTGCGTCGATGAATCTTAAGGAATACTATAAAAAAAAAGGAATGCCGCCGAAAGGATGAATCTTAAAAAATATTCAGACCGACTTGCACGATGACTTTACCACTAAACTGACGTACTTATTGACATAAAACTAGTTTATACGGATTTTATCGCGGTTTAATTATTATTTTAGTCCCGACATTTAGAAAGCTTTTCAGCCTTCGTGGTCACGGGAGAGACTGAGGTAGTCTCGAAAAGTTAATGTAACATTGCCTACATTCATTTTAGAATTATACACTACAGACTAAAATAAAAATTTAACTGCTATAAAATCCGTATAATCTAGTTTTATTTCAATGTGTAATATTCGCGTAAACATAAGAAAACACTTATTTACTTATGTAAAATTTTCTTACGATTTGACGTTTCTAAACGGGTTTAGTGGGTTAAAGACACAAGGTGGTGGTAGGTCCCTCGTATGCGAGAGGCCGGCTGGGTTGGTACCACCGCTTTGTCTATTTCTGCCGCCAAGCAACTGTGTGTAAGCACTGTTGTGTTCCGGTTTGAAGGACATTGAAGCCAGTGAAATTACTGGGCATTATGAGACTTAACACTTTGTCTCGGGGTGACGAGCGCAGTCCAGTGTCATGCAGTGCTTTGTTATTTAAAGTTCTGTGTGGTGTTGCTTCTATTTATGAGCAGGTCTGGCGGTTACCATCAGGCGAGTGACCTGCTCGTCTCGTCCTTCAAGCTAATAAAAAAAAACCATTGAGGATCGTCGTGCAAGTGGGCCTAAAAATGTATGTTTCAATTGACATTGACAACCTTCATAGTGCTGCAGTAGACGCCGGGTTCGATTCCCGTACCAATGTTGTGCGAGTACCAATATACTTTTTCATAACAGAGCTCAGCAAACGAACAACTGGGTCAGCTGATGGTAAGTGCTCTTCATCGCCTATGAATACCCACAATATCGGAAGAATCATGGATGCGTTGCCGATCTTAAAAGGAAGGAATCGGGATTGAGTAGGGGCGGGGTGATTCGGCCCTCCAGTAAACTCACTTACCATACGAAACGCAACAAAAAGCAGCCGCTTACGTCGTTTTTCTTTGAAACAGTGGTAATAAATCATGCTGTAGACAAAAGTGTCTTCCACATGGAACTAAGTATGACTTATAACCACCAGTTTGATTATTTCTGACGCCAAGCAACAGTGAATTAGAACATTCCAATTTTTATTCCAATTTAAAGAAATTTAATCCAGTGAAATTACTGTGCGTTATGACACTTAACATCCAATATCTCGGGCTGATGAGCGCTGTGGAATACCAAGCAGTATTTACCTACAATTACTGTGTGGTGTATTTCTGTTTATAGGCTGGCTTGACGCTAACCATCAGGCGAGCTGTTCGTCTTAAAAAAGTAGCACTACAGACTATTTCTACCATTATTCAGTTTAGTCGCAGACAATTTGTCCAGTCAGATAAATAAATCAGCTTCTGATACTCCAAACACGGTATTTCTTAGAATTAAAACTTAAATTTATTTACCTAACGCGCTCCAATACTCACGCAAAATGTTGTAAATAAAACAACATTATCGAATACAAAATAAAAAACGTTTTATTGCAGCAATAAATGAACAAATAAAAACATTCTCGCTTATACTATAGCATCCATAAATGCTTGACAATAATATTAAAAACAATACGCTATTCGGTTCTTATGCCTAACTTTATGTTAATAAATGCAATAATTTATTTATGGTATAAATATTTATAAACGCTCGTCGAATAATAAAACATGTTTATATTCTGGTAATTTAGAGCATCTAAATACGTGAATAAACGACTTGTGTTTTAAATGGCCAGTCATAAATCCATGTGCTATGCTGAAGAAACCAGCAAAAATTGCAATTCGATGTTTAAAATCTCATGCAGCCGCTTTTATTTTGTATCTCAGTAAAAAGAATTTCAAATTTCGAATTGCTATTTATTAACCAATAGCGGGTTCATAAGGTTAAATTTTACTGCTCAATCACATTAGGTTTGAACGGCCTGAACATACTTTCAATACAATTGATCAACAGTTACAAACAGCTTCTGGTAATTCAAGTTAATTGATCAACTAAAATCGAAACGCGTGATCCCGCTATAACCTAACTTAGCGCCGCACTAGTGGCACATAAGAGATAGTACGTTTTTCTAGCGAGATGACACAATTTTTATCATCGTTACCTTTTTTTTTATTAGCTTGAGAGGCGAAAGAATATAAAAATTTATACCTATGTGTTGTTTCAGAAAATGCATTATGACAATATGACTAGATAATATTATAAAATGACTATTACAATCACATTTCTTTTCCTTCCTCATACGAAGCAATACCAAATTACTCTTTAATCGTAGTGAATATTTAAAGGTGTTATTCAGACAATGTAAATCTCCTTGAAAGAAAGGGAACAATAAATTGCTTATACAGCCATCGACGGGATGCTTCCATTCCATTGATTCATGTGTTTTGTAGAAAAAAATCTGTATGTATAAGTAATATTAAAAGTTTTATTTTTCGCTTTTTGTAAATGATACTAAAATAGGAATCACAACTTTTGATGTTTGCGTATGACCTAATAAGTTAACTTTTATATGTCTGTGTTTTTCATGGTTATACAAGTGTAGAGAGGCTTCTTTTAATTTGAATATTTTTTATTAGTCACTACGATTTCAAAGTCTTCTCTTACATTCTCTTCAATCCCCTGTTCCAACTCTATTCATAGTACAATTTATTACCGCTCTGAAAACTTTCTTACCCATGTTTGTGATACCGACTATTTGAATTAAACCAGTCCTTATTTATATTTTAATTAATAATTAAAAGTAAAATAAATTAAAGTATGACTAGCATCTTGGTTTAGTTTAGGCGTTTTTATTATCTAAACTAAATTCCCGACAGTGAATACGTTATTACAAGCAATTGAATATTGAGATATATTGCATTTATATATTAAACAAATGCAATATAACACGAACGTTTAAAATTATTATTCCCACCTATACTTGCCAATAGTTTTTTTTTAGTTATCCATACGGAAAAAAAAGTAGTTTCATACGTAATTTATAAATAATCTAGTTTTATTGCACCGCCCGAAAAATGTTCAGTCTTCTAATATATTAAGCATAACAAAAAAAAAAAATATTTTCCTTATATAAAAAAATGACAATCCTATATTCACGCATAATTAATCTTTGGTTCTGATCTTATAAGAAATTATAAAAAATATTATACCATTATTATTTTATACGAAATTATTAACTTAAATGAAATAGCTATATATCTTAGATAGATCAGTTAATCTTTGCGCGTCATGCTATATGCGCTTGAGCTTTTAAACATTATGTAGGTGTGATTTGCGACAGTGATCTATCACCTGATAGATCACCTGAATGATACCTATCATTCCGTATCATTAAACCAATAATGTTTGTGTAATACCGTACACAAACACGCACACACAGCACGACGTGTTATAATGAGTTGATCTATAATAACAAAAGTCTGTTATAAATAAAATCATTTGCTAATAATCCATTATTTCATTAATTGAAATAAATAAGTACTATACATATGTATTTATGGCATTTTTCAAAAAAACTTGCACATAGTGTATATACTTCATTCTATATTTGACCACGGAGATACGCTCGGCGAAATGTGGGTGTACTGGTTACACCTCTGCCTACCGCTGGGATTACAGGCGTGAGTGCGTATGTATACCACCACTGATCCCTTATATTTTTTCTGCAAACCACTGTTTATCGATTGAATAATAATTATCGTATTTAACAAAGCTTTTATAAAGTATAATTGTCGAAAAACATAATTAAGTACTCATATTTTTTATAAGATGGTCCCTCGTATGCGAGAGGCCGTCTGGGTTGGTACCACCGTTTTGTCAATTTCTGCTGCCAAGCAACAGTGTGTAAGCACTGCTGTGTTCTGGTTTGAAGGGCATTGAAGTCAGAAATTACTGCGCATTATAAGACTTAATAGTAATTTTACGCCCAGTGGCATGCGGAACTTTGAAAGTTCTGTGTGGTGTTGCTTGTTATCGCTTACCATCAGGCGAGCGACCTACTCGTCTCGTCATTCAAACTAATAAAAACATCCTTTATCCTGAACTTGCCTTATGTAGACAGATACCTTAGAGGAGTTATTTACACTATCGGCAAGTTTTATTAAAAAGTGCTCTACGTTATTTAGTATGCTATATGATTTTAAACAGCGACTAAATAACTAAACGGTAACTAAAATTAAACATACATTTGGAATTAAGTACGAAATATTACTATTAAATATATTTTACATTAGACGTGGCAGGAAGTAGGTACTACGTGTATGTACTAGAGTATAATAGTAGGTTCCACGGTTTGATGTTAGTTGTTGAAGTGCTGACTCGCATGAGCTTGGATCCGTCTGAACTGAGTTTCAATAGGGTATTTGACTATGTCTTATTTCATACATATTTTTATGCACCCGACAATAACACGAAAAAGAAACTGTTTTGCGAAAATAGAAATAAAATTGGGTAAAAAATGAGGCTGTAGTTCATGATTTAGATATTGGTATGAGCAAAGGTTGGTGCGTAGTGGGAAAGTCTCACTATCTCTCTCGCACGCGTGCACCTAATGGACCTGTCTTGTGACGTCACACGAAATGTCGTGCATCCCTTTTCCGTCATTTGACGACTACCCCTTCCAGCAGATTTAAATAGCTACCTACTTTTTTATTTTTGACTTGATTTATATAATTCTTTCAATAATAGATTTTGAGGAACGTATCATGATTGAAATTAAAAAAAAACGAATCAAATACCCTATTGAATCGATTAAAATAGCCTTGATTGATTCAACTCTTTTGATCAACTAAAATCGAAACCGTGTGAACTCGCTATAATATACGGTCCTTTAGTAAAATTTTATGAAACAAAAATGTACCTTTTAAATTTTCAAAAGGGAACACAATAGTGATTACACTTCTGCTTGGCGGCAGAAAGCACTGGGAGCTATCTACACGGACTCTGACATTGGAGACCTACCTAGTTGTCCTCTCAGTTTCACTGCAGTGGTAGATTATAGATTTTCATTTTCAAAAGTACCCCAACTATCAGACTTCAGACCAATGCTCTAGTTTTACAATAGGGATTTATTTTAGTTTCATTTCAAAAGAATATCTGTGAACCTATTTTTTACCCCATTTTTTTACTAAAAGACCGTTTTATTGAAACCGATTATAAAAATCTATAAATATAATATGCACTACATTTATTATTATTGTATTAATACACGATAATGGATTGATGATTTGAACAGTACGATCTATTCACAGATTGGTCCTTATGTACAAAGGGTGAAATGGGGTAACTACTACAATCAGTAAAATGCTAAATTATTTGTATTATTTTCATTGCTAAATTCATTAGTCTAAGAAGACCCATCCTTCTTATCTTATCTTCTTATCCTTACAATGGGGCCGTATATTCAAGGCTGATATTATATTTTTCTAATTTCGTTCTTAAACCCGAGATCCTGGGTTCGGTCCCCGTTCCGGCAATCAAATTGTGTGAGTTCTTAGATTCGAAAACCAATCCCGAATCACCCGGAATACTTTATTGGGATTGGGCACTAATCTGTTAATGGCAATAGGCTCTAGGGAATGATCCCTATCATATCATAGTAGGAGTACTAGTTGCAGCTCTACCTACCCCTTCGGCGATACCGACGTGAGTTTCACATATATTTCATTCAAAAACATCAACTTTTATTACGGTTCTTAGACATAGCTAATGGGGTAATAACTTCTACGACGCAACTTTCTGCATTATTTTTAGAATTAAATAGCAGGAAAAAATATATTTTCACAAATAATTTAGCATTCTATAAGAATGTTTACGAATAATGTTATTTGAAAACATACAGTATGTAAACTGCTTTACATTAACAAATTAATGGAATATTATCAAAAGTAATTACTGTCATAAGAACAGCTTGAATAATGCCATCATAACATGAAACTTGTAATATAATAAATATTTTTTTATTTCCATCGTATCGGTTTACTTTGGTATTAACGAGAAACTTTGATCAGACTTAGTTCCAATACAAAATGAAATAATTATTCATATCTGCTACTTCTGTAGGCTTGGATCATAGTAAGTTTTACTAACGCGAGTTAATTTAATAAGTGACACAAAGTAATTACTACATGTAGACAACATCTTAGATTGTAAAAAGAACAAGTTAGGAAACGGACAATACGGGCCTTATTATAGTATTGGTTTAAAAATATTACGGTCGTTCAATTATTTTGTAAGTATGACCAAAATTACCCCATTAATGTCGAAGAAACCAGAAATAAGTTTTTCCAGTGACACATTTTAATTTTAATTCATATATAGCTTGATATAAACCATAACACTACGTATAGACAAAATAGCTTCCTTAAACGAGTGAGCAGATTCTTCAACGATCTCTCACGTGAGTTAGATTTAGATTTGTTCAATACCAGTGTTTCTCAACAAAAACGTATAGGTATACATCGTGTGTGTATTGTGCTACCGATCTTAGAATTATTCTGATACATTCTATCTGTGGAAACTTTTAAATGACCTTCTTATATTCATGTTAATGTAATAATGTATGTATGGTAGCTGTAAGCTTTCCGAATATATTAAAATAAAATAATAAAATAAAATATCAGTTCACATACTGTACAGATATAGTGTTACAAATTCATCTATACTTTAACGTTATATTTATTAATCATCTTATTACTATCCGGCGAATCGTCTGCGAATTTTATGTCATTTGATGAATCAGAATTCTCGTCGGCAAATTTTATGTCAGCAAAATCTGACCTTTTAAGGGTATCCGTGTTAGTTTCTCTGGCTGTATCGTTTATTCTTTTTAATGTAGAATTATTAGCATCAGCATTATCCTTCCTATGTACCCTAACCGGAGATTTGCTCATCGTCAGTTCATTCATCTGTATCGTCACAGGACTTTCGACCTTCTTCTTCTTATTCCTCCTTGGTAGTTTGGGCGAATTTTGCAAATCACTTATGCTGAAGTTCAATGGGTGTATAATGTTCCCTTTATCGATTACTTTTCTTAAAGATTTGATTGATTCTGTCGATCTATTAGATCTATTGTCATTTCTTTTCAGAGTGCTTGAAGTCGGTCGCTCTTCAGGAGATTCTGTATTACTACCAGGGTCTGGCCGTAGTTCTAATGGCAGGATCTCCTATGAAACAATATTATCTTGTTAATACCAGGAAGCAGTGATAGCTCAGCGGGGAGTGGTATGGACTGTCGAGACGAAAGTCGCAGGTTCAAAACCAGCCCCAAGTGCATACACCTCTCACTTTTCTAAGTTAAGTGTATATTAATTGTTAATTGTCACTTGCTTTAACGGTGAAGGAAACATCGTGAGGAAACCTGCAAACCTGAGAAGTTCTTCATAAGAATTTCGAAGGTATGTGAAGTCTGCCAACCCGCATTAGGTCAGCGTGGTAGACTAAGGCCTAACCCCTCTCATTCAGTAGAGGAGGCCCGTGCCCAGCAATGGGACGTATATAATACAGGGCTAGTATTATTAGTATTATAATACCAGACTGTTTCTACCAGATATCTCTTAGAAGTACCATCCCATATGAATAAAAACCCTATCCCTAGTGCATTTGTATATGGTATCGAATGTATAAAAATATAAAACAAAGTTACTAGAGAAAGTGATTTGATTATTATAAGTAGAAAGTCTAAGTTCAATTATGTCTTTGAATTTAAAGTAGGTCACCTCATAAATTGGTTTTCTGTTGTCATCAATTTCTTTCAAAATGTCGCCTTCTTCGAGTGGCGGTATCCAGACCAAAAAAGCTGGATCCATGCCCAAATACGAACCTGGGACCGAACCTGCAACAACGTGTAGATCTATATTTACAGCAAAGACATTGAAAGGTATCTAATGTATGTTTTTGTAAAAAAAACATCATTGACCTTTAAATATTACTAAAATAATTTAGTTCTTCTAGTTGGTAGGTCCGTCGTATGAGAGAGGGGGTCTGGGTTAAAACCACCGCTTTGACTATTTCTGCCAACAAGCAACAGTGTGTAAGCTCTGTTGTGTTCCGGTTTGAAGGACATTGAAGCCAGTGTAATTACTGGGCTTTATAAGACTTAGCAATTTAAGTCTCGGGGTGACGAGCGCAGTCCAGTGCCATGCAGTGATTTGTAACTCAAAGTTTTGTGTGTTGTTGTTTATGTTTATAGGCAGGCGTGGCGCTTACCATCAGGCGAGCGATCTGCTCGACTCATTATTCAAGCTAATAAAAAAAACGTCGACATTAGCGTAACAAGTACGCGTGACAGCCTCGCTTGTTTGTGCAGCGAAGTGTCACGTATTTTAATGCATTTAAACTGCGCTGTATTTACCACCAGTGGGTAATGCAGTCACATTACCGTCCCAGTATAAAAATAAGTCTGCCTCGGTGGCGCAGTTGTAATGCGTACGCGTTACGATTTACGCTGAGGTCTCGGGTTCGATCCTCGGGTCGGGTAAAGTGGTATTGGGTTTTTCTATTGCGAAATGCCCGGAGTCTGGAATTTGTGCCCGGTATGGTGATAGGCTCGCCCCATATCATATAAGGGACGGAGATACGCTCGGCGAATTGTGGGTGTACTGGTTACACCTCTGCCTACCCCTTCGGGGATTACAGGCGTGAGTGCGTATGTATGAAAATAAGAACATAAAACCATCTCTTACCAGCGTTGTTGACCTCGTAGTCGTAGTAGTCGATCTCCATCTCTGGATGGGAGGTAAGACTTAAATCAGATTTTAGGAGGCGACGGTTGCAGCTCTCTTTTGTGTGTTTTGGATTGTCGCGAATCTTTGCTGATGCTACTCCGCTTAGAGCGGGAGAATACCAGCCCTAGAACATAAACAACTATTGAAAACTAATGTCTTCTTACACCTGCTCTTATCCCACTCGCAGTGGGGTCGGCGCAACATGCTTATTAACACATGTTACAGAAAGATTTGGCTTGTAATTTTTACGACTAGCCGCCTGCCTGACGTCAACACCTCTGGGGAGAAAACACCCAGACCCGAAACATTATATTTGTGAACACAAACATGTCTCTAGGTGCGGGAATCGAACCTGCGGCCTCTCGCTTGACAGCCGGCTACTCTCCTACTGCGCCACGGAGGCTGTCTAGTATCATACTAATGTATTATTTATAATTTCCGGTATTATTTGTAATTTCATATGTCTATGAATTGACGTTCGTCATACCCTAAGGTCTATAGTATCATCAGGGTCGTTGTGATTACCCTCCTTTGCTGAAGTAGGTTAAAAGACCTCTCAAAAATAGTGGTTTTTAAGAAGATATCCAAAATTTCTGATTTACTGCCAAAATATATCTTTATGGTGTCGTATTTTTTTGCTACTTCGAACAAACTCTAACACCTGGTTTCTGAAAGGCTGATCAAATCAACATTCAACTAACAGAACTTTGAGTTGACATCGCTGTCAAATCAATTCGAGTTGCTAAAACGTTATTTAGTGAGAAAAGTTATAATATTTGATCTCTCTTTAGTACCGTTTGACATACGATTTTTCATATTAATTTGAAAGTTATGTTAGCTAACATGTGTGTCAAATCAAAGGTGTAGATCACGCTTCTAGCAACTCAATTTCGACTTGACATGAGATTTGACATTCGATTAATTAATTTAACATTGATCAGCCTTTCAAAAACCGGGCGTAAGTTTCGTTAACTTTCCTAGAACAACCATGAATATATTTAGTCGTATATTTGTATTTATACATTGTAGAATAATATATTCTGTATGTAGTATGATAACTCCATTATTGTAAGTATTAAGTTTTAGAAAACCATAATTTTATACTAAAACTCACGTTGGTTAGAGTAGCAGCAGAAGTAGAAGACGCCCTGCTCTCAGTCCTGTCTTTCTCCCACAGGCTGTCTCTGTCTTTCTCGCTGCAAGTATCATCTCTCTCGCTCACACTGCTGGCGCTAGTACTGAGCTCCACTATAGCTGTTTCACAGTTGGATGTTTGAGGTGCTGTCGTCACCTGCGACGTAGGTTTATCCAGTAAACCCTATAGAAATGTTATTAAATTAACATATTATAATAAACCTTATGTAAAATAAACAACTAGATGAAATCAAACTGATTACTCGTATTGCCATAACATTCATCGTTTGTTTTAAGTATGTTTGATGCAGACTCATTTTCACAA
The DNA here is from genome assembly GCA_905332985.1 of Mimas tiliae. Lineage (NCBI taxonomy): Eukaryota > Metazoa > Arthropoda > Insecta > Lepidoptera > Sphingidae > Mimas > Mimas tiliae. Next base: position 1,487,740 of record HG995251.1, read on the forward strand.
GAATTTCGTAGTTCATTCTTAACACACTAATATAATATTAATATATACTGTTTATTAGTATACTAAATATATAAATTTAAACTTAATTTATTAACACAACGTTTATCAAATACAATTAAATTAAATCGGACAGAAATACTCGTAAGTATAGACTCCCCACCATATTCATCTATAAACGTATACTAAACACCAACTTTAGAAAGATTAATCAAACAGAATCCTTATCTAATCTTATTTCCAGACAGGCCAATTATTATAGTATAGGTACATAGTTGATAAGTTGTCAAACAACAAGCCACTTCCATGTTGTCTAGAAATAAGGCCTCAGAACTTCTAGACGAAACTTTATAATTATAAATTACCTGCGTCACAGAAACATCAGTAGCTGACATTGTATGACAACGCCTTAGAGGCGATAACGTCACAGTCTTCGTACCAGCGGGTGCGCTACTGGCTGACACAGTCTCAGGAGTGACAGTAGCTTGACTTGCCCCACTGCCCGCACTGGCCACGCTCTCGTTGTCTTCCGCTTCGTTCTCAGCGTCTGATGCTTGGTCTTCTTCATCTCTGTATACAAAATCAATATAGGCGTTTTGTGGTACCGAGTTACGTTTATCGCATATCAGATTAGCTGTGGATCAAAACTAGAAACATAGTTTGTAAAAGAATTGCGGCTGGCGTAGATGCTGGACGAACTAGATTTCGATCACGCAAACATTTGTCTCGGTGATTGGTGGGAATCGAACTTGTGGCCTCTCGCTTTACAGCCGGCTAGTCGCCCGCTGCGCCACAGAGGCTTCCATAATTATTCATAACGTATTTAGCATTAGAACTTCAAGACAATAAAAACAAGCGGTTTTTTAAGAATTACCTCAATTTTGTGCAAATATGATATACTAGCTTTTGCTCGCGGCTCCATAAACGGCCCTATCTTGGATAAAAAGTAGCATATGCCCTCATCCAGATCATGGTCTACATGTGTGCCAAATTTCACCCAAAACCTCTTAGCTGTTAGGCGTGATTGACTAACAAACATCCAAATTCACAAACTCACAAATTTCCAAACTTTCACATTTATAATAGTAGTAGGATATGCAGTTCTGAAAAAAAATGTTGAAGTGCTCATAGTAAACTATATTTGATGAATTTTATTACTTTATGGGCATACATATTATACTGAATAAAATATTTGTAGACAAGTTCCATTAAAATACTGTACTATGTCAGTCAAGTTCTTGATAATAAATTTTGTAATTTTTTTTTTTTATATATATATAGCAAAGGCCGGCAATCGAGCAAGTGGGTCACCTGATGGTAAGTGATCTCCACCGCCCATGTACACCCACAATACTAAAATAATTATGGGTGCGTTGCCGACCTAAAAGGAAAGGGATAATTAAGGGATTGGGAAGGGGAGGGGGTTTGGGCCTCCGGATATCTCACTCACCGTACGAAACGCAGCAGCAAGCTACTACTTTACGCCGGTTTTCTGTGAGACAGTGGTAACGACCCGGACGAGCCGGCCTATTCGTGCTGTAGACACAAGTGTCTACAGCGTGGCTCTACCACTCTAAAAATAATTTATCATACTCATTGTAAGTATGATCATGAGTACAAACATCGCAAGTTGTGGCATTATTAAAATAGCGTCAATCATCAATATAACCAAAAATGATCTTATTTTTTTAAACCTAATGATCCAAAAACCACACGAGCAACCCCGCAGATTGCGGCCGATACGTGCTCGCACAATAGTAAAATGTTAAGTCTCTTACCACCCTAGTTGTAGGATTGTGTTTGTTAATTAGTGCATTCTTAGTACAACGCTCCACTCATTGTTTAAGACCATTGAATTCAACGAGTCTTAGGTTCCTTTGCCGTAGGTGAAATGGCATTTGGCAATGGCAAAGATTGGTTCACATCTAGTAGGTAGGCAGACATATGTTAGAAGTTACGTGAGACGAGTATTATATTATTAATACCAAAATACAATAGTCACTTCAACTCATAGTTTATTGGTTACATTTACAATATTACTGCTTTACATACCACAACCCCATGTAAGGATTCTCTATAGACCGTTCTCTAATTATAACTAAGACAACTAGGACCGAATAGTAAACCAGCATAGCTACCGCGTAATGAACACTTGGGCTATCGACTGACCACTGATCTTAATGAACTGAAGACTGTCTGACTGACTGCGGGCAAAAGACCTTCAGTTCTGGCGACGACCTCTTTTATACCATTTAACTACCCTTCCACAACTATATCGCACCATTATAATTACAGTGTACCCAACGTTGCTTTCTCAGACACGCCCAATGTACCAATATAATGAGAATACGCTAACACATAGTTTCGAATCAACAGCTCCATGATTTATGCATAGTGCAACTATTTGGTTCTACATTTCTATATTATTTTATGTGTATAATTAAACCGATCAATATATAATACAAAAAAAAATTGTATACTCATAAAACATAAAAAAATTACCTGTTTTCAACAGTCTCTGAAGTCCTGTCACAATCCCTCAGCCTGGTGTGTTTGGTCCTGCCTGAAGGCAGTAGTCGACGTAGAGAGACACTTCCCCCCACCACTTCTGATAGTAATGTACTGCGTGATCCAGCTGTAGCTACACCGAGCTCCAGAGATGCTGAGCAAGCTAGTAATACAAAGTTCAGAGTTAAATTCAGCAATTCAGGCGTCCCAGCGAGTTGTCAGGGTCAGCCAGTGTTAAACAAATGACTTCAGGCCGACATTATTCTGGCGGCCGCGCCGGTAAGGGACGCTTGTACTATTTATGGGCAGACTTGACGCTAACCACCAGGCGATCAACCTGCTAATTTAAAAAAAAATGACTGAAAATAGGCTAAAATTTATACAATTCAATCCTGATCAGTCAAACATCATTTCACCAAAAAAGAATTTCGAAAATAGATCCAACCTGACTAGGCAGTTTTAATCATATTTGATGAGTTCTGAAATACGAGGAATTATGACAAGTTATTAGCGGCCCTTTATGTTATTATATTTTCCCCGAAAATGTGATACATAATTGGGATATTGACAAACTAATATTATTCCTGAGGGGCTAGCACGAATATCTTGCGAGAATTTATTCGTATCGAAATGTCAAAAAATTGTTTGAAACTTCATACAAATGATAGCGTTCTCGATTCGAATACTTATTCGTAAGTTGTTCGTACTCCCCTGTTATCCGTAAAAATAGATAACACAGGTAGTTACAAATTCCAAATAAGTTACCAATTTGCAAATAATGTGCCATGCATGGGCGTAATTTTTATGGAGATTTCGTCTTATTTAGAACTTTTAGTTAGTTGAGTTAGAAAACATTTCTATCAAATAACATGATATGTCTTCAACGATATTAATACGAAAGAAAATAAAAACAGTAGGTACAACGTCTCAAAATCATATAGTCTGTCTACATCTGTGACGTCTGCAAAAAGGCAATATGTTCTATAATTGGAAACAAATTTGAACACCGGAAAGTACATCTATTTTACCGGGAACCACGCAAATCCACGATCTCTTCCATATTAATTCAGATAGATCTTCCACAGTAATAGAGACAGGAATTAACTTCCCTCCGCAGTGTTGCTTCAACTCTACAACATGTCTTCAAATGAGACATAAGAAAGTATTTCAGAGTAGGCAGTAGCTTAGCTGCGTTCCTGGCATTGCTGATGTATATGGGTAATGGTAAACACGTACCATTAGGAGGGCCGTCAGCTCGTCTGCTTTGAAAGGCCTATAAAATAGCAGATGATCCTCACCCGACTTCTAACAAAGTGACTCGGGTGCATACCGCATGATTGCCTCATCAAGAGGGCTTCGTTGACAGACTATGATTTCTAAAATGTAGAATATAGAAGTACCATCGCTATCCGTAAGCGACTCCTTATCTGCAGCGCGTTGATAAGCTCTGGTGCGGTGCGCTGAATGCAGCGCAAGACACAATGCTGCAAGCGCTGCAGCCGCTGCGAGAGCCACGGCAGCGCCACGAGCCCCGCCGCCGCCACGCCACCACTCACCCCCACTCATTGACGCCCATGCAGCTGACGCGTTGCGGATTGGCTCTGGTAATTCAAATATGACTTTATAACGACGTTTTTAATGGCATAAGCTGACAAACGAGCAAGTGGGTCACTTTATTATAAGTGATTTCCACCATGTAAACCCACAGTATCAGAAGCATCGTGGATGAATTGCAGACATTAAGGGAAGGGATAATTAAAGGATTAGAAAGTGAAGGGTAGATTTGTGCTTCCGGATATCACTCACTGTACCAAACGCAACAGCAAGCTGTTACTCCACGTAACGTTTTCTGTGTGACAGTGGTGACAACCCGGTTGAACCAGCCTCTTCTTGTTGTAGACAAAACTGTCTAAATCGTGGCTCTACTACTTACAGATATTGCTAAAACATTCTTAATAACTTCAAATAGTATAAAAATTAAATATTAGTATCATATCTTGAATGAACAGAACTCAATTCAGCTAAAGGTGCATTTTCCGAAAATACGAGTAACTCATACGCATTCGATGTACCTAATGAGTTTAAGGCTTTTTTAAGACAGCGGCTAAGAGTTAAGAAAGTTAATAGCATACGACAAATAACTTAAACACCTACTTAAGGAGTTAACTAGATGTTGACACAAAAAACTCAAATAATATTTTTGTTTAAGTAATAATTTCTTAGATGAAAAATACTAGAGTACAGTTATTTCTGATGTGGGTACCAATGTTACTGCCGATCGTATGAAATTGCATTGACTACAAATAAACCTCTACTATACTACTAGGTATATCCATTATCCACCACTTTACCAATTTGTGTAGCATGTGCAAGGAATCCTCCTGCACATCGCTCGTTGGTGTCTCCAGATCTGAGTTCCACGAGTATGTGTCTGCCACCGGCTATCTCCACTACACCGGTGCTGTCCGTCGTAGTTTCCACGTCTCCAACCTTCGAAATATTATGGTTAATAATGTCTTCATCCAGTAATTTAAGTAACCAAACTAATAGGGTATTTGCATTTTATACAATAGCAGCTATGAACTAGCAGACATAAAGCACACGTCTTTATCTCCGGAGGGTATGCAGGGGTGCAACCAGTACTGCATCCACGTTTTGCTGAGTTTCCATCACATAGTTGTGCGAGCCTATTGCTATACTGGGCAAAAAATCAAATAATACGGGCAATTTCATGTGTTATTTTTCTTGAATCAAAAGCTTAAACATTTTTTGCCCGACCTGGGAATTGATCCCAGGTTCTCTGCCTTAATATACTGCCAATAAAGCAGTGAGGCGAACTTGCAGAGTACAGACATATATCTAAACGTAGATGAGGTAGATACTTCGCCTGCCAAAATCCTGGGCAAATTATGTGATTATTATCTGGTTTAATCCACTTTCGACGTCAACGCTGTAAAAATCAGCAGAACACACGAAAGAAAGAACTTATAGCGTCGTAAAGTATTGTACACCTTTGCAAAGATGTTTTAATAAGTAAATTGCTATTTTGAGTTAAAAAAACATGCTACGCTTGGGTTTTAAAACAAGGGTTAATAGCTATAGTAATACGTATATATTTATCACACCGCAATAAAGAATAGTTACGATCGATATTCTTAAGTAATTTTACATCCAGATAATCTTTCTCTCTTTCTGCCTGGCATCGTACCAGCCCAATGTCAGGGTCTGCCTTCTCGTACCATAGATTTGACGGTATATGGTAATATATTTTGCGGCGACCTCCACGGGCCACAACAGGAACCAAGTTTTGCTATTGCCTCGTCCGTTAATCAGCAGAATGTATATACCACGCGCAAGTGAAGTTAGCTTTGGACCTAAGATGTTGGTGACCCATTTACACTCCATAGTTAGTTATTAGTATAATATATCTATTCTATCTATAATATTCTGATCAAAGCCCACCTAGTATTAAGATTATGTTACCTAAATTCAAGTACAAAGTAATAGCCAAAACACACAGTGTAACTGACGTTTAATCACTTTAGTAATAGCTAACTCGGTTCAACTCGCTGGCTCTTTGCAAACAATCTGTCGAATCACAAATACGTCAGTCGTGGTTTCACAAACTGAACTAGTTTGATTATTTAGAAATAGATATTTTGTTGGTCCAGACATAACTCTTATTTTGCAAGCCTAATGACTATTTAAAACGGCGATAACCTCGCGGTGAGTAGAACTGACTGGCGAGACTGTGGTCGCAATTTCGATCCCAGGCCTCATGCAACACATTTGTAGGTTTTTATTTTAATTGTATTCAATTATAATAATTATTGACAACATAATATCGTGATACCTATAAACCATAGAAATACGTTTTGATCTTTAATTTAAGTTATTACTATTTACGATAAGAATTTCAAAGGTATGTAAAATGGATGACTGTAAACTTGTGCTAATGTGGTGATCTAAGGCGAATTAATATTACTCATGATGAGGTTTCTACTCAGCAGTGGAACAGATACAGGGCTGATACTCGTAATGACTATTTAATTGTCACCCATTAGAAATATCGATATCAAGGTGAATACTGACAGTAATATTGATAATTATTAGTAAATGCAATCTACTCTACACGACCTTAGTTATACACACCATGACTACCCAAAATGGTAAAGGAATTTAGGGACGCATCGTCTAACTTTAAGAAAAGGAAAAAAGATTGCAGAAAGGGATGCATTGAAATTCCGTTCATGCTTTGACAGAATAGGGTAGTTGACTAGATTTTTTTATTATTTAAATCAATAAGTTACGTTACTCAAAATCTATTGCAGAAGAATTTTATAAATCGGACCAAAAATAAATCAGTTAGAAGCCATTCAAATCCTGTAGAAGGGGTAATTGTCAAATGACAGACGACGCAAACTTTGACGTCACTGTGTAAAATGTTAATTATGTTGCACGCGTGCAAGCGAGATAGTGAGATATCCCTACTACGCACCCACCTTTCCTCATACCAACATTTAAAGTCATAACTGCGGGCACATTTCTGAACCAATTTTGATTGTGTTTTAATAAAAGGGTTTCTTTTGCGTATCATTTTCTGTTGCTTATAAAATAATGTATAAAATTCAATATAGGAAACTACCCTATTAGCTACGGTGTGGTTCTACAATAAAATAACTTACCACGGCAGAGCTATCGGGTCCATCCCACGACGCCAATAGCGGAGATCCTAAGGAGTCCCCGTCACGAGCTCGTAGCGCCTGTCCAGCACAAGGTAGCTTCACTGCTTCCATGCGGAGTCTTACCACTAGCCCTTCTTCAGCCTGAGAAAACTTTTTATTTTAATCAGGTAAGAGAATAAACATAATATTAAGGTTTTTTTTATGGCAGAGCCTGGCAATCGAGCAAGTGGATCACCCGATTGTTATTCGCTCCACCCACGACTACCCACAATATTAATAGAATAATGGGTGCTGTGCCGACCCTTATGGAAAGAAATTATTTTATTTTGTTGTGTTTTTATGGCAATATTTGTGTAGAAAAATAAACAGTTTTTTTTTTCTTTTTTATAGCATAGGCCGGCAAACGAGCAAGTGGGTCAGCTGATGGTAAGTGATCTCCACCGCCCATGTACGCCCACAATACCAAAAGAATTATGAGCGCGTTGTTGACCTTAAAGGAAAGGAATAATTAAGGGATTGGGAAGGGGAGGGGGATTTGGACCTCCGGATATCTCACTCACCGTATGAAACGCAGCAGTAAGCTGCTAATTTATGTCGATTTTCTGTCAGATAGTTATAACCCAGTCGAGCCAACCCATTCATGCTGCAGACATAAATGACTACCACGTAGACACAGGGACACGTAGTCAATTCCCATAATAGGAACTCTGATGACCTGATATTGTTTTATTTGTTCTGGATTTCTTTCTGTCTGGCGTAATCCCGGCTTAACGCTAGGGTCCGCCTTCCCATCTTGAATAGACAGTAGATTTGGTGTGATGTGGCGTGACCCGTCGTCTGACCTCCTCAACCCGCAACGGGAACCAAGTTTCGCCATTGCCTCGTCCGTTAATCAGCAGAGTAAGGTGAGGTTGGCTTTGAGCCTAAAATGTTAGTGGTCCACTGGGGTGTACCCCACTTATATTTGTTCTGGATGTAAAAGTTATAATTCCTAAATTCCTTTTAGTTTCTAAATCTACGATGCAGAGAATCCAGTCCAGTATGAATTCATCCAAACACATTTTAAACTGGATTAAATACCACACCAACTATTTCCATAACTCAGTACACTTTATCAGTACTCAATTTTAATCCATATTCAGTTAAATCATTTATAAGTGGATACGAGAAGTTTGATTAAGGTACATACTGGGACGAATTTCGACAAAACACCGTTGTTTACTGTGAACTGTTGTGAGAGCAAATATTTGTGAATGACGTATAAAGTTAACGAAGATATAGAGTAGAAATTTGATGAGCTTAACCCCATTTTCGTTGATATTAAGTATGTCAACAGTAAGGATCCGTCGTTGATAGGATTTCAGCGAACACGTTTCAATATTTCCGAACATTATCAAATTAATACGTACACAAGCGTAAACATATATATACCTTCTTTGTATTAATTGTAAAAAAGAGACATGAAACCAAAGACTTTAATGTATACTACTAGACCGGCTGTCTAGTACATAGAAAGTGCGCACTTAGTTACGGTCAATTGACCGCACCTCATTTAGTCGACAGCGAGCGAGCGAGCGACAGAAACGGTTGTTGTCATTTGAGGCTATTCGAACGTTGAATTCGACAAAATAATAAGAATTTGTTCATTGTGACCCTTAAAACGTTGCCAATAATTTCGTGTATATATTTTAAGGTCCGGAACCTTAATATATCTTTATTATATCTATATTTTCTTCGAAAATAGTATTTATTGTGAACGAAAACTAATACAAAACCAAACAGCCGATTCACTGTTACCATCTCGCTTACTCATAACTAGAAATAGCTTAGAGCGAACAGCGCTTCCGAAGCGTTAATGTAGAATGTCACTTCTTCGTAAGCGTCTAATACTGCACTGCCGCTCTCGCGCTTGAGCTGTCAAACTCGCGCGTTAGGTGATGCGATTTTACTTCTAAACAGCCCGTCTAGTTATACATTAAAGTCTTTATATGAAACTTATATTAATCGATATTACTGTCATAAATTTGCACAAAAAACATGGTAAGCACACCCAGGATTTTATACATACAAAATACTTTAACCAATCAAATGAAAGAATTTTGATCACGTTCATAAGTTATGACCCTTTATCTTCTCTGCACAAGACAGCGTTGTTTCGATTTCTTTTAAATTTTGGTAGTCTGTGACCATCCGCGATACTAGTATATACCAGTCTGTGCCTTAGACCAAAACATGGATATTTAGATTGTTTAAAATCAAAGTATTAATAACATAGTTCTAGATAAAGATGAGATCAAGTTGGATCAACAAGGTCAGGGTAGAAGCACTAAATCAGCAACTAATGTTGACCCAGACTCGGCTTCTACAAACTTTGGCTTTACCCTTTACTTACTTTAAAAGGAATGAGGGATTGTATGTAGCAGAATAGTAGCACAAATTATAAGGATTATTTATTCTTCGCTGAAAGGTCGTCCCATATTTTACTCATGAAATTTCACTGTCACCCATTGGCTTAATGGCAGCCTACTTAGGCTGAGAAACCGTGAGAACTTAGGTATCCCCAAAGGAGTAGGCAGATATGCAACTAGTCTAACCATAGATTGCCAAGCTTATCTCCATTTCGTAATGTGATAGGAGGTGAGCCTATCGCCATAACGATATATAAATTGTAATCGCGAGCTGTGCACATGGGGTTGCCAAATGTAACATCAAATTAATAAAATATTTCCTAAACCTCCATTTACATGTAGAGTTTGTTTATAGTATGACACAGACGAGAGTACACCAGAAAACTCTCATTCGCAAGGTCGCGTCACGTACAGATCGAAAAAGAATCTTATAAGGCGGTTTCTTTATAGCATAGGCCTGCAAACCAGCAAGTGACATTAACTATTACCTAATAGTAAGTGACCTCTACCGCTCAGATACGCCCATAATACCAGAAGAATCATGTGCACGTTGCCAACCTTATAGGAATAATTAGGGGATTGAGAAAGGGAGGGGTGATTTAGGGCCTCTAGATATCCACTCACCATATGAAACGCAGCAGCAAGCCGCTCATTTACGTCAGTTTTCAGAGACAGTGGTAACGACGCGGTCGATCCGACCGATTCGTGTTGTAGACAAAAGTGTCTACAGCATTGTCCTACCACTCACAAAATGACGTAAAAGATTTTCTGTTATTTTCTCGTGAAGGTCATACGAGAAACTCTCTCCATCTAAGTAAGGCTTAAGTTAACACACGATAATATAACTTGTCTTTGTTCCATTATGGAAACATTGAAGGAAATTGAATGGGATACCCCTTTAATCTAATAACAAACTTACTAAACTAACAAAACTACAGAATGTACAATGTGAACTGGTATTATAATACGTTTATAACGGAAGTAGATCGCAAACAATATTAGTTGTACGTATAACTATGGATAAATAACTGGGCCCTTCAAATGGGCAAGTTTTAATGACTCGATCGCGATACGAGCGGATGATGCTATGTTTAGAATGTATGAAGTTACTGGAAATGCCAATAAAATTGTATCAGTATTCAAATTAGATTTGTTATAAAAGGCATTCCTTATTAAAGACAGTGCAATTAATTCAATCTCATTCGTAATATGTACTTAATCTTCTTCCTTCACCTACCCTTAAGCCATTGACAGTGGGGTCGGCGCAACATGATTTTTAACACATATTACAGAAAGATTTGGCTTGTAGTTATTACGACCGGAGGCAGGCGGCCTGACGTTAACGTCTCTGGGAAGTATGTAATATGTAGATACTTAATAAGTAAGCTAAATTGTGATATAATAATATTTTTTATTTGTTACTTGACTCAAACAATCGATGATAATCGATTTTAAAACACAACATGAGGCTATTAGTACATTTTTAGAAGTTCCCTAAAACGACGTGCATGTATGAAGAATGTAATGAAATTTAAGGAGCCCAAAGAGGTCTGCAAGGATTGTCGTAGCATCCTTTGTCTTTACCTTTCTACAAAGTCCAGCCAAGTTACTCTACTAAGCTGGTGTTCAAACGCTTCTTAGCTTAACGTAGCAGTGAATTTTGTGATGGCACCGTCAAATATCCCACAACGACTTCAAAATTGTTGGATAACTTAGTTACGTCCCATTTCCCTCGCGGACGGCTCAACGCCTAAACACAGACTGACGTGCGTGACCACTACTTATGGCATTGTGGAACTATTGTAATATTCATTATAGATTTTGAGTGGATTTTGAGGGGTAGAGTCACTGTAGACAGTTTTGTCTACAGTATGAATGGGCCGGCTCGTCCAGGTCGTTACCACTGTCTCACAGAAAACCGGCGTAAAGTAGCAGCTTGCTGCTGCGTTTTTTACGGTGAGTGAGATATCCGGAGCCCCAAAACAATCACTTAATTCTCCCTTTCCTTTAAGGTCGGCAACGCGCCCATGATTATTTTGGTATTGTGGATGTACATGGGCGGTGAAGATCACTTACCATCAGGTGACCCACTTGCTCATTTGCCAGGCTATGTTATTAAAAAATGTTAGTTTAAAAAAAAAAAAAAAAAGAAATAATGTTGTTTCATTTCAAACAATCATTGGGAAGTATATTAACATGGAATTTATATTAGAAGGAGCTATTTTTGTGTGAACCTTATTGTGGTAACATACTTTCTAATACAATTATTACAGAGGCCAACATAATATGTTATCTGTTGTTAAGTGATCCTCACATAAACATCTACAATACCTAAAGAATCATGGACGCGTTGCCGACCTTAAAGGAAAAAGATGATTAAAGTAATGGGAAGGAGAAGGGAATTTGCGGCTTTGGATAAGTATAGGTACTCGTTGATAATGTAAACATCGAAATCGCCGCTCATTAGCTAGATAATAAACATACTACAGCGAATAGTTGATACTCTTAATAATCTATCAAAGGTTTGTTTAAGTCAAACTTGAATGCTTAAAGAAACATATTTTGTAGGGAAACGGTTGGTATATGTTCCTCTGACGAACATGGGTGTTGTGCCTTACTGGCAGCGACACCTCCAATGGTTGCTGATTGAAAATTATTTATATGTGAAGCATTGTGTAAACTTTGTTCCCGCGATTCAGCATACAATGACATTGCTTTGGACAGTTGTGCGTTGCGCGCCGTGTACCACCACACATGTTTTATACATACCTGCAAGAGCCAGAACGACCTTGCTGGGCAGGCCCTCGCAGATCCAGCTAACAGACGAGCAGCTGGAGCGAGATGCAGCACGCAGCCACATCGACATCTGGCGCCAACTTCTGCTACCACCATTGAAGAGTCACCAGCCCAAGGACGAGCGCTGCACTCGCAAGCGGCCAGTTCCACTGCCTGGCCCTGGGAAACCAAAAATTTGTCATATAAACTAATGTTAACGCGCAATTATTAGTATAGTTCTAGTTAATTGATAGGATATAAAGTTTCTGCTTCTCTTACTCTCGATAAAATGGGTTACTCTCCTTCCTGCCTCTCACATACTGGTGAACTATGACTAGCAATTGCGCATAAGTTTCGTCTATGTTTCTCTTCACTATACCAGTAAACAAAAGGATATAATAAAATGTAAAAACGGTAATTTCGTAGCTTGCTACGAATAAACAATATTTTTCGTTTTCTTTGAGAATCAAATAAAACAATGTGTTCATATTAAAGCTTTTAAAAATAGTAAGAAATTATTAATTACATTATGCGTCAATCCAAAAATACAATCCATTTCATAAAAAATATAATGCATATAGTTGATACAAAAATATTATTATTCCGTTTTAGATTCTTCTATTTCTATCTTATCTTCGCTTTCTGGTTTAGCTTCTTCTTTTTGCTCTTCGACTTCAACCGAAGTTTTTTCTCCGTCTGCTGGTGCTCCTTCAGTCTTTTCTTTCGGTTCTTCAGCTTCCTTTCCTTCTTCATCAGCCTCGTCTTCTACCGTTTCTAAGATTACAACAGATTTAGAACTTCGCTTCTTTTGATCTTCATCAAATTTAGCTTGAGATTGCAGAGCCATTTGCGAGTATGCTAGGTCTTTCATTATAGACTTTTGGATTTCTAATTTACTCGCGGCCAACTGCTTTTCCATATCAGTCATACCTTCCGTCTCATCTTCTTCATCTTCACTCTCACTCTCAGATGATTTCGTTGAAGTAACAAATGATTGCACACTTTCTCTTGGTGCAACATGGGGTTCAGTAGAAGGTGGTACTAATTTCACGCTGGGAATAGTCTTAATACTGCCAAGAGTGGATGTCGAAACTGACACAGGACTTAAACTGCGTCTTTCAACTCTAGAAGATTCCCTTGAAATCATAGATACGGCAGCAGACACGGTAGATTTCTTAGTAACAGGCTTTGGTATGAAACCTAGGTCTCCTTCTTCGTAGACTCTGCCCATGGATGCGAGTGTTTCCATAGACCCCGCTCTCTCTACTTCCTGATACTGGGTGATTATATCCAGCAAGCGAGAAAGCAAAACTTGTCGGTCCATAATTTCTCTCGTAGGATCAGTTGTTGCCCACTGATCAAGTTTTAAAGCTGCTTGTATAGAGAAAGCAGCCTCTTTCAGTATTCTCTTCAATTTTGCACCTTCTTTAACTACTTTGGATACTTCGGCAGCCGATTTATTCTGTTCACTCATCTTGGCATGTAAATTTTGTTCCAATATACGCACTTGCAAACATAAATTTTCATTTTCCTTCGTTAATTTTTGTATTTTAGTTTGCAATGTTTCGAAATCAAAACTTCTTTTTTCAAACAGAGCTTTCTCTTTCTTCATTTCCTGAAAAGCTGTAGTAAGTTGATCAATAACTTTTAATTGAACAACATTTTTATTGATAGCTTTATCTCTTTCCTCTTCAGCTAAATCCATAGCTATACGAGCTGCTCTCTCGCTGTCTTTAAATTTTTCATTCTGTTCAGACAATTTTGCTTGGGTGTATAAAATGTTGTCAAGTTCATTATTGATAGCAATGTTTTCCCTAATAACTCTATGTGTGGATGCTGCGATTCTCAACTCAGTAGCATCTTGAAAATCTTGAGCTAACTGTAATAACCTCGCTTCCATTTCCTTCTTTAACTTATCTTTTCCAATGACAAATTTCTTTTCGGCGTCGTAAATTACTCTCTTATATTTCATTTCTTGATCTTTAAATGCTTGCTCCTGATTTTCAAATTTACGCATTAAATCATCTCTTATAGCTCTGAATTCTTCCAAAGTATTAAGTTTTCCAGCTAACAATTTATTTTCTGATGTAAGCTGATCCTTCATGATGGTAAAGTTTCTTTCTAGTTCGTTAACTGTTTCCTTGAATTGTGCGGTTTCGATCTCCCTTGTTTCTTCTAGGCCTTTGACTTTGTCTTTTAACTCGTTGTTTTCTTCATTCTTTAAGTTGAGTGTCTTTTTAAGGTACGCAATAATATCAGCCCTGTCTTCGTCAAGTTTATCATAGGCTTTCTGTAGTTCTTCATTTCTGAGCTCGTACTCTTCAACGGCCGATCTCAGTCTCGCAATTTTTCTGTTACAATCCGTCACTTGGAGTTCAAGAAATGTTCTTTCGACTTCTGTGAATCCTCCCCCACCTGCTCCTTTCTGCCCTTCATTATCATTTTTCCCTTTGTCTTTTTTTGGTGCCATGTTTTAAAATATAAAGAAAACGTATTATTATTTTTAAGTTGATGGCTTTATCCTTTTGAACAACTCCGTCAACATCAAGTGAGGCAAATATACGATAACAACTAAAAAGTGGATACAAAAACGTGTTGTGACAGTCTGCGCGAATATTGACATAACATAACAAAGGTTGCTACGCTACGTTATTATGTTTGATTAATAAATTTTGCTATCTACTCGTAACTACCAAACAGGTTGTAGTTACGGGTGCGTTTTATCGTCTTCTAATATTGATAAAAATGCCCATCATTTTAAATTCAAGTATGTGAGGTTTTCGTGTCTTATCAAATTTATAGCCTAGATTAGACAATAAATAATATAGTTAAGGTTATTAGTGTGTTTTTTTTAATCAATGGCTCACCTGATGATTGGTTGAAGTGATTACCACCACCTATGCGCACTTATGCCAGAGATATCATAGGCACATTACCGACATTTTAGGAAAGGAAGGGAATAACTAAATACGAAAGGCGTGATATTTTGGCCTCTCCGTACGTAACGCCACAGCAATTTCACTTCGTTTTTTTATGAGCCAGTAGGCCAGGGTACTACACTGGTCGAGCTATCATATTCATGCTCTACCTCTTACAAATATCATATATCCGTACTTTCATACATGGATTTTTGTGCTGTAAAACTACAATTTGAAGTGGTATTGGGGGTAGTCTTCCTCGGTGGAGACGACTTACCATCACGTGGTGCATTTTCTTGTTTGCCAGCTCTTTTTAAAAAAAGTATAATTTGAACAAATTTTATTTTTATACTGACACGGAAAATTGCAAACACTACTGGAGGTAAGTCCAAATAATATTTTGGCAGAATGTTGTCAGCTTGAAGGTATACGGGCTGACTCCGGAATGCGACTCGCCTGAACGAGAGTTCTGAGTCGCAAAGTATCTCTACTTTGGCGAGTGTTTGACCAAAATAATATGTACGGTGCATAATTCTATCTTACCTCGCAGTACTTAGCGCCATAGGCTGGTGGTGGTGAATCGCAGAATCTGTGACGACTACGCGTGCGCGTGGAGCAATGTGCAGGGGCTGGACATGCGGACCACGGCGACCACTGTCCCCACCCGCCGGCGCCACCATCTTGTATGAAGAGTTATAATAAATAATAGCATAGATAATTCAACTAATACTTCACATTTTGCCATATATATGTGATGTGTTTGTATAGACAATATCTGTTATTGAACGACGGTTGACGCATCTCTGCCACTGATATCAAAACTATATATTTACAAGCTCAGACACACCAAAGTGTGCATAAATTAACCGAACTACCTATAATAATATCAGCCCTGTAATAAACTTCTTCTTCTTCTGTGATTGAAAGGCTGTTCATCTACCAATAAGAATATCTCATTGAATAAAATATTTTAGCAATAGCTCTGGGGAGTGGTACGCACTGCGGAGACGAAAGTCGCAGGTTGTAAATCATCCCCAAGAAAGACCATGTATGAGTTATAAGTATACTAGCTTTTGCTCGCGGCTCCGTCCGCGTGAATAGACTTTTCCGAAATAAAACGTAGCCTATAACCGTCTCCAGGGTCCCATCTATCTCTACATCAAAATTCATCAAAATCTGTTCAGTGATTTAGGCGTCGTAACAAACAAATAGATATTTTTTTCATAAAAAGTATCCTATGTTACTTCTGATACCTCCAAGAATATGTGGACAAAGTTTCATGATGATCGGTTAAGTAGTTTTCGCGTGAAAGCGTAACAAACAAACTTACATTCACATTTATAATATTAGTATGATTTATGTCAATTATCGCTTGCTTTACCGGTGAATGACACATCGTAAGGAATTTTGCAAACCCGAGAAAATCTCCATAAGTGTTTCGAAGGTATGTAAAGTTCTCAACCCGCATTAAGCCATCCTGAGGAAGACCTAATCCCTCTCATTCAGTAGAATATGCCCATGCCCAGAAGTAGGACTTATATAATACAGAGCTGGTATTATTAGGTGAAATTGAAATACTATTTCGATAAAGAAGAACGGACAAGAAACTCTAACGTTGCTCTTTTCAAAATTCATTTACAATATTTTCAATACGTTAATACAATTAATTTTGAATAGAATTAGCAGCTCAACTTATGCCAATAAGGAAAATTATAATGTAAAATAATGAAATTATAATGATTATTGCGCATGATCCTCATGAGTACGATGAATAAATAATTAATACTGCGAAGATGACTATGAAATAAAATGAGATATCTAATGTGTTATATAACTAGCAAAACAGATAAAACGAGTCGAAACGAGTCAATAACAAATGCATTATAATTTTACTTTATTACATCCTTCGAGTTAAAAGTTTGTACCTGATAATGGTAACGTAGGAAGGCAGTCCATCCTTACATCAGCCACCGCTCCAGTAACTGCCTGCGACACGTACACGAAGCAGTACTCTGGATACCGTTCGCTGAACAACCGGCAGTCGAACGAAGCCGTGTGCTGACCTCTGTTAAAGAAAAAAAAGAATATTGTCACCATAAACATAATTTGACAGCATCCGTAGGCCAGTGGGCGAGCAGCCGGCTGCGAAGCGCAAAGACTATATACGGCAAAGCGTGAGGCCGTGGGTGTTTCGGGACCGCAAGTCCCTCGTAGTTCCTGATACCCACGATACAGGTTAACCTAGTGTGGGGTCAGGACTATATGTGTGACTGTTGGGTGTATTTAATTTAATAAACATAGGGGAATTCTAAAAATATTTTTTATAACCTTATTGGTCTAGTAGCAGCCCACTTAGGTTGAGAAACTTTGAGGTACTAGCTTCAAATTACAGGTAAAGCAGTAAAAATGTTTAAGTTTGCGATTCGAAAAATTACACATGCGTTGCCCGGAATTGGAATTTGTGCCCGGTAAGGCGATAGGCCCGCCGACCCTAACACATTATAGAATAGAAAAAATATCGACGAATCGTGTATGTATTAGTTGCACCTCTAGGTCTCGGCCTTTCGGGAACAAAGGTGTGAGTTTATGTATATTTAATAGCAAAGGCCGGCAAATGAGCAAGTGGGTCATCTGATGTTAAGTGATCAACACCCACGATATAATCGTGGATACGTTGCTGAACTTATAGGAGGATTTGGGTCCCTGGAAACACAACAGCAAGCTGCCAGTCAACCGACGTATTTCCAGATACTTCAGGAGGCTGAGCGTATGCCACACGTGATGATTTTTTTTACTCGTTTTGTCATGAAAAACCAGTTTTATCTAGTTATCTCTTTATGTCTATTCATGGTTACATAGAATACTCTACTTGTTATGTCAAAAGTAGAGATAAAGTATAGATAATAGTACTTTCAACCTCTCTGTGGTATTTTGTCTTCAAACCCTAACATGGCGACGTAAGTTTTTTTTTTTTAATTGTTTTTGTTGGATTGAATGACGAGACGAGCAGGTTGCTCGCCTAATGGTAAGCGCCACGCCTACTCATAAACAGAAGCAACGCCGCACAGAACTTTAAATAACACAGCACTGCATGACGGTGGACTACGCTCGTCACCCCGAGACATGAGATGTTAAGTCTCATAATTCCCAGTAATTTCACTGGCTTCAATATCCTTCAAACCGGAACACAACACACTTTTGCTTGGCGGCAGAAATAGACAAAGCGGTGGTACCAACCCAGCCGGCCTCTCGCATACGAGGGACCTACCACCTTGTAAATTTAGTTATTTAATTGAATTAAGGTTATCGAACGTTGACAGTTTTACCCGATATATTTGTCGTCGAAATTTCTCTCGTGCGACAATTAACGTGTTGCATATAGTAGGTCCGTAGGCCGGCATAATTGTATCATCGAGAAATGATTATATATTTGAAGAAGTTAAAATATTCACTTTTAAAACCGGTATCAACAATAACAAAGATCAAACCGCAAGCTCGCAGCAGCCCCAAAACCACAGCACACGTATTAATGAAAAAATTCATCAACTGAGCATGTTTTAATTAGCGCGCCTTACCACTGCTCGGTTCACTGTTCTAATTTGCGGTTAACAAAAAAAAACAAAAAATCATTTAAATATAATATGTTTTTCGCGATTCAATGAATGTAAATTAATTAACTTTAATGGTTAAACGGTAATTTCTTTGAATTAAATTATTTCTCAGACACATCAATTTCATAGTTAACTTTAACTGTAGATTATTATTTCAACACTTTTTTTATTTATGTGTGTAACTGTTGGGTGTTTTAATATAAATTTTAAGTAAGAATCATTTATTTATGTACGCAGTAACTTAGCATAAATGATGAATTGACTGAGTGTGGAAATAATAAAATTATAAAAAAAATATAATCTACAATTAAAGTTAACTCATATCTTTGAGTTCTTTATAGGTATAGTTATATTTATATAATTATATTATAGGTAAAGAAAACACTATTTAAAACTCTTAAAATTACGGTAACTTGCCTGCGCACACGCCGTTCCACAATGTATCTCAGTTTGTCTGCATCTCGTCCAAACACTCTGACTCGGTCAACGCCCTCTATAGCGCACTCCGGATACTGGAACAGGACTCGAACTCCCTCCCCGCACGGGAACACAGAGCCCCCATGGACGTTCAGCACAAATTGGTCTGACCAATCCGCCTGTAAATAAGTTTAAAGCTTCAAAAACCGACTCCAAAACCAGAATCACCGTGCGTTTATTTCTATCCGTTCAGGAACTTCCCCATTTTTCCCACGTATTCTGGCATCAGATCTTAACCCAATTTAATGGTACCTCGTTTGATGTAAATCTCTCTCTCTCTCTAATACAAAAACAAATCTATATCAGTACACATTTGGAGGAGAATTAAATCACTTACAAAAACATATGTAACTTTTAAACAGCTGAACAAAAAGAAATCCTTCAAACGTAGCTTAGAATCATATTTGAAAGCTGGTTATCAAACAAACAAAAAACACATTCAAATGGGTCCATTCATGTAGGGGCTATGATGCCACAGACAGGTCCATATACACATATGATGAGAGGGGTTAGGCCTTAGTCCATCATGCTGGCCTAATACGGGTTAGGAGACTTCATACATCTATTCTACTACTCAGGTATGCAGGTTTTCTCACGATGTTTCCTTTATCGTTAAAGCAAGTGATAATTAATTTACACGTAACTTTTAAAAAATCAGAGGTGCCTGCTCTTGGGGTCGGTTTCAATCCTGCGACTTTCGTCTCGAAAGTCCGTACCACTCCCCGCTGAACTCGCTGCTAAGATGATGATTAAGACATACAAATTTATAAATCGAGTATATATTTTTTCGCGTGATAACATTAATTACCAACAATGTTAATAAGTAAAAGGGTGTCAATAAACACTTATTTATAGACCCTTAAAAATTACAAACCCTGATGAAAGCAGTGGCAGAGTCTTGGGGTCCCGCTGCAGATGCTGGTCGAAGAGTCAACGCATAGTCTCCGGCCTGTCCAAAGAACTCGCATCTCAGAGTCATAGTTCTACGACCGGGGAAACCATGCATCTAGAAAGATGGAACTTACTTTAAAACCAACCTCTAAACAGTACACTACGAGTATAATAATATAAATGCAGAAAGGTGTTAGGTTGTCCGTCTTTCGCGCAGCAACGGATCGACATATATTTTGATTTGTTCCCAAGGAGTAACACTCTCAACGTGTCACAGGGACTCGTTGGGAATAATAGTGAAAGAATATCCCAGCGAGTAACACTTTCACTCGTTGGTTTAACGTTTATATTTCTTTCCTACGGGTCAAACAGCAACTGTAACATTGTGACAAATTAAGATAAATAACTTTGCAAACTTTGTCATAACTTACAAAGCAAAGAAATTGTGTTTAGATTTCAAATTATTTACATAACCTATTACTACAGTCATTATTATAAATATAATTAAATCTGTTACCTCTTCAGAATACAGCGCGTGAGTGTGTGAACTGCTATTTTTTCCATCGCAGAGCACTGTTCCTCCACTTGAATGGCCACAATACAGCAATTCCAGGAAAAAATCCGCACTGGATTCTATTGGTGTGCATACAACTCTCGGGAATTCTATGATTGCCATTACCTGTCTTTCAGGATACGTCTGTATGTGTTCTGGAGTAACATCCAGCGTTGCCGACGGCCATAGCACGTCGAATTTCCATGATTTGATAATGCTATCACCTGTTTCCATTACACTTCCTACATTATCTACCTCTCTTTTGACTTTTATCCCACTAATCTCAGGGTTAGGATGATTTTTCTCATCGTTATTGTGACTGGTATTTATATCACTAAGTTTATTATCAACCACATCATGTATTACTGTTTCTTCACCTTCAAAAGCAGTCACTGCTGTATTAATACTTCTTTTAGTAAAAGTTTCTTTTACATCATTAATTTCCATACTTAAACCAGAAATTGTATCAATATTTACATTATTTACATCTGCATTTCTCTTCTCTAAACCATTGACTTGACGTTTAGTATATTCAACATCGTCTAACACATTGTTAGTAAGATTATCTGAATTATAGTCTTCGCTGATGAAATTTTCTTTGTCAGCTATAAGCTCCAAGTAATAAATGCCTCCTCGTGAGAAGTATCCGCAAGGTATGGTCATGCGGTTTTCAGCGTCCAATGCTAGAGGCATGGTCGCCAGTAAGGTTCGACCTTCGTCGTCTTCTCGAGCGAGCCGGACTCGGAGACCGGTGCCTAGAACGCCGTGGACCCTGACGTGGACATCGCCGCCTAATGCCACAAGGGATGATGGTATCTCTACCCATACTTGGTTGAGGTCAGTCCGGTCGTTCGCGTATGGATTGACAAATGTGACGCCGCCTGTTGGCAAAAGTTTCAATTTTAAAAAACATACAAAGATAAGTGTTTATAGTAATTTTTTTATATGAAGTATTGCTTTTGTTGGGACAGCGTACTCATTCAATAAAGAAAACAATCGTTAGGGTTTGTTTCATAATATTTAATCAGTAATTTACTTAAAACTAAAAACAGCTATTTTTGAAAGTAGACATATTTCTGGCGGTATGCGTTATAATGTGACTTTTGTATTTGAACCATCGAACTAAGATGACAAGAAACGTAACTCAAGCAAAATATGAACTCACCAAAACTCTGTGCAAGAGGGCGGGGCTATAAAAGTATGTGCATAATAATCTCTAGTTCACACTTGATACGTCTATTTTTTGGGCGGTGCAGAACATCGTATCTCGATTTAGAAATAAAATATTTAGTCATTAACTTTTATGAAATAAAGATGATTTTGAACGTTCATTAATAATTTTTGTGGCGTGTTCATACACGTGTTCATACATTGTTTCGAATCACACGTAACACTCATGTCTCACATGTAAATAAAGTCGAATTAATTATACAAATACGAGATTTATAAACTCGATAAAGATTTTGAAAGTAGATAAAACTTATTAGACGTTTCTAAACGCTTGTCAATATAAATAAAAGCTATTCAGGAATCCTCATTTCAATAGTTTACTTTTTGAAGAGGTATATTGTAGCGTAAATATCGAGAGGTCCGCTAATCTTCGCCTTCACAGATTGAGTTCCCAGTGAGATTTATTCAAATCGTTTCTGGATTCGTCTATTATGTCCAGAAATAAACAACATGTACCTACGAGTGGTCTTATCCGCAATGTTATATGTTTACTTAAAAGCATATTCTCGTATGGGTAGCATTAGTGCTCCCACTGTTTATCGGCATTATTTTCTGTATTATGATTTTATATGCGGGTAACTAAGTGCCGGACAACTCAGTGCCGGACAACTCAGTCTCGGGCAACTCAGTTACGGGCAACTCATATATGTGTTTTTGAATCGATAACTTACACTTTTGGATGACCTATTTATTTTTTAATTGAAGTTAGTACTTTTTAACTGCCGACAAAAACGGGGATGTAAGAGGGGTCTTTGACACGTTTATCTGTTATGTCAGTGTATCGTAATTCCTAAACTATGTACTGATTTGAATACGGTTTCTTTGTATTTAGACTGCCTCGGTGGCGCAGTTGTAATGCGTATGCGTTACGATTGAGGCTAATGCTGAGGTCTCGGGTTCGATCCCCGGGTCGGGTAAAGTGGTATTGGGTTTTTCTATTACGAAATGCTCAGTATCAGCCCGGAGTCTGGAATTTGTGCCCGGTATGGCGATAGGCTCGCCCCCTATCACATTGTGGGACGGAGATACGCTCGGCGAAATGTGGGTGTACTCGTTACACCTCTGCCTACCCCTTCGGGGATTACAGGCGTAAGTGCGTATGTATGTTCTTTGTATTTGAAAGCTGATTTAATAGAGAGATTCTTAGCTGACTTCTTCTTCCACCTGCCCTTATCCCATTCACAGTGGGGTATGCGCAACATGCTTTTAACACATGTTGGAGTAAGATTTGGCTTGTAGTTTTTACGACTTGCCTGTAGGTAGGACGGTAGAGCCAAGTGGTAGAGCCACGATGTAGATAGTCTTGTCTACAGCATGAATGGGCCGGGTTACCACTATCTCACAGAAACCGACGTAAAGTAGCGGCATGCTGGTGCGTTTCGTACTGTGAGTGAGATATCCGGAGGCCCAAATCCCCCTCCCCTTCCTAATCCCTTATTATCCCTTTCCTTTAAAGTCGGCAACGCGCCCATAATTATTTTGTATTGTGGGCGTACATGGGTGGTGGAGATCGCTTACCATCAGTTGACCCACTTGCTCGTTTGCCGGCCTATAATATAAATATAAACAAAAAACCTTAACTATCCCTCTCCTTTAAGGTTGGCAACGCGTTCATGATTCTTCTGGTATTGTGGACGTTCATAGGCAGTGGAGATCCCTTACTATCATGTGACCTACTTGCTTGTTTGCCGGCCTATACAAAAAATTACCTTCATATATTTAAGCAAAAGTATTAATTTACATACGCACTCACGCCTGTAATCCCCGAAGAGGTAGGCAGAGGTATAACCAGTACACTTCGCCGAGCGCATCTCCGTCCCATTATGTGATAGGGGGCGAGCCTGTCGCCATATCAGGCACAATTCCAGACTCCGGGTTGATGCTAAGCATTTCATGATAGAAAAACCCAATATCACTTTACTCGGCCCGGGAATCGAACCCGAGACCTTAGCGTTAGCCTCAGTCGTAACGCATACGCATTACAACTGCGCCACTAAGGCAGGCATTAATTTATTCTAGGAGATATAGGGCCTTACTTAAAAACGTTACTAAGGGATTTATTAGTTAAACACTTTTTGTTTTACTATGTCAACGCGATTTATAAAGTGGCTAGAAAGAGACGAAAACAGTGTTTAACTAAACAGTGCGTAAGAAAGTTTATAAGTAAGGCCCTTGATGAATAGATGGGATGAAAAATTCACAGCAGGAAGGTAAATGTTCCAGTAAAAGCAATTTGTATGTAGCCAGTCAGTTTACATGAAATTGAAATATTCTTTCGTAAAATAAGTTCGTAACTCCAACAGCTTTCTGGGAATTTAATAGAATTTTTCAAAAGGGTCGTGTTGTAGGTAACTTTTGCTTACCTCTAGAACCTTGGTAATACGTATACAATTAGGTTTCATTGAACATCTTAGGTTCCATTTGAAAAAAAGGAATTCTTAATAATAGCTGTTTTAGTTAGTTTTAGTGTTATCATAGTTTATGTTTGATTTTTCGACTCGACAAAATTATACCCGAGTTACCTGGGAGTTACGGGTGCTGCTTGTGTAGACCTGTTCTCTTCGGACTGTTATCTTTTGTTTGTTTACACTATTTTAAGATAAAATACTTTTTTTGACCTAAATAAGATAGGTCATGCAAGTTATTCCAATGTGTAGATATCATTTCTTTATTGATTCATTCGTTTCTATATAATTGCTTCATTGAGCTACTCTAATTCCAATTAAATATTGTAAAACCTTATGCTCTAATAATTATAACCAGTTTTGAAAAGAGCAACGCTTGAGTTTCTTGCTCGTTCTTCTCGAGCAAAACAGCATTCCGAACTAGCGGTAGAATTTTGACGGAATCTAAATAATGTATTACATTTTATGGATCAATAAATATTTTGAAGTTAAATTTGAATTGGAATCCACCTGTCACATCATGGGACGGAAATCAGCACGTCGGACAGTGAGTGTGCTAGTTGCACTGCCTACCCATTCAGCTACAGATGGAAAGTTTATGTATTACATGTATAGGCAGAATTTAAACCACCTATAATTTTACAGCACTTATACATAAATAAACAAAAAAAATAAATAAAAATAAACATAAATAATTTTGAGTCCATGCTATTGCAGTTTAACCTCCCTGGCGCAGTGAGCGGGTAGCCGGCTGTGAAGTACAAGGCCGTGGGTTCGATTCTCGCACCTAGACAAATGTTTGTGTGATCGAAAAATATTTGTTTCGGGTCTGGGTGTTTTCTCCCCAAAGGGGTTGACGTCAGGCAGGTGGCCGGTCGTAAAAACTACAAGTCTAATATTTCTGTAACATGTGTTAAAAAGCATGTTACGCCGACCCCACTGCAAGTGGGATGAGAGCAGGTTGAAGAAGAAAGAGGAGCTAATGCAGTTTAATGGTCAATGATTGACACCACCAACACAAAATTGTGTAAGTTTATTTTTAGTTTTTTAAGTCGGTTTTATTTTTTGCTAAGTAGGTTTTATTTCAGTATTCTAAGTGAAAGAATTATCAAAATCGGTGCATAAGTATCGAAGTATAGTCTTTTATCTCCATTTCACCCCCTTAAGTATGAAATTTTTAAAATCCCGTGTAAATCCTATCGAATACAAGTAAAAACATTCAAATCGGTCCACAGTTGAGACGCGAAAACACATAAAAATACACGAATTAAAAACTTCCTCTTTTTTTTCGTCGATTTTTTTTATATCATAGAACGGCAATCGAGCAAGAGGTTCACCTGATGGTAAGTGATCTCTTCCGCCCATGTACGCCCACATTACCAAAAGGATTAATGGCGCGTTGCCGACCTTCAAGGATAGGGATATTAAAGGTATTGGGAAGAGGAGGGGATTTGGGCCGTCGGATATCTTACTCACCATACGAAACACACGCCGGCTCTCTGTAAAACAGTGGCAACGACTCGGTCGAGCCGGCCCATCATGCTGTAGACAAAACTGTCTACAGCTTAACTCTACCACTCAAAAAAAATATCTGAGGCCCATCCTTAGGCTATAAAATAAATATTCACAAAAGCACATTTTTAACATGATATAATTTGCATACATTACACCGAGATGCCGGGGACGTGTAACTTTGAGACGCGATTTAGTCGACTCATGCTTTAGTATCTCAATTATGGGCTTTTCACGGCTTTTGTGTGTTGCATACAGTGTAATGAGACGCTTAAATTACAATATCAAGAGTATCATACATATTTAAGGCTTTGAGTTTATGTTAAGCGAATTCTTGTGCTAGCATAATATTTGGTGTTGGAGAATGGCCTCTAAAATTATTATGTGCGGTTTTTATTAATTTTCGTAGCAAGTGGAAATCCGCTGTCTTTGCCTACCCCTGTGGGAAATAGGGGTGAGTCTATATATTTATGTATGTTTACTAATTATGACTGCCTCGGCGCAGTTGTAATGCGAATGTTACGATTGAGGTCTCGGGATCGACCCCCGGGTCGGGTAAAAGTGATATTGAGTTTTTCTATTACGAAATGCTCAGTATCAACCCGGAGTCTTGTGCCCAGTATGGCGATAGGCTCGCCCCCTATCACATTATGGGACGGAGATACGCTCGGCGTAATGTGAGTGTACTGGTTACACCTCTGCCTGCCCCTTCGGGGAATACAGGCGTGAGTTCGCATATATCTTAGTTAGTTAAAGTTTCCGCTAGTGACTACTGCTCGATAATGGATATATCAATATCGCTCAGCAGTGAAACTATACGCAATAAACATTACTGTTTCCCTTCGAGTCAACACTTCATCTATCAAACAAACGGAGTGATGTATATGTATGTGCAGATAGCATCGATCCGTACCCGACAAACTCATACATAAAGACCTCGTTTACACCGACGTTGCTTTAAGTTGAAACAACGCAATCTCCTGCAGCTATTTCGTATCCTTTAACAGGATTTCCCAGAGGAACATTTCTTTCGACACGGGCGTATTTATGTCCTTAAGTCGATTGCTAGATTCTTTACTCTTGTCTCAAGAGTAAAGTAACATTATTCTCTTTTAGCCTCAGGAAATGCCTTTTTTCATCGGCCTATGATTAACTTTTTTTTTATTGTATAGGCCGGCAAACGAGCAAGTGGGTCATCTGATGGTAAGTAATCTCCACCGCCCATGTACGCCCACAGTACCAAAAGAATCATGGGTGCGTTCCCGACCTTAAAGGAAAGGAATAATTAAGGAATTGGGAAGGGGAGGGGGTTTAGGCCTCTAGATAAAATTTTAGCTGATCTCTAATGTCTGACCCAAATGATTAGACGACGCAATTTATAATATGCTGATGTACCACCGTTTTGATGTATGGGTCAACTAAAGTTAAACAGCTGTCGGTGAAAACGGAAAAACCTCACTTATGGAATAAAAACCATAATAAAATATGAGAAGTTTCTGTGCGCCGAGCTAGCAAGATTCAGCCTTTTTTCTTTTTATTTCTATAATCTTTAATTTTAACAGATTTTTGCATGGCTTATCTTGTTTAATATTAAAGCTAGAATCAAAATTTGGTCAGATAATAGTTTGTATAATGTAGGGTCTTACTAAAAATAGGAAATTTACATCTTATGGGTGGGTTGAACTTTGTATGAAACTTTTTATAGAACGGTATACGACTGTGAATTGAGTACAAATATTTCTTATTAAAAACTAACTAACTAGATGACCTAAGCGAAAACTTCACACCGTTAGTGGTCAGTACAACAAATTAGTAGAAATCTGTCAGATGGCAGTGTAGTTTTTTCATCTTTTTTTGGCAAAATCTATAATTTTAAAATATTTAAAGTCAATAGCAGCAAACATAAGATTTCAAATGGTGTTTGAATCATCAAATTTTATGAAGAATTATGAAAGTTATGGCGTTCCGACAAAAACACCTTTAAGAAATGATATATAGAGATAATACACGTTATCTAAACTAATATTAAAAAGAGGAAAGATTTGTATTTTTGTATGTAACGAATAAACTATAAACTATTGGACCGATATCAAAAAATCTTTTGCCGTTAGAAAGCTACATTATCACTGAGTAACATAAGTTATATTTATTACTAGAAAAAATTGGAAATCCCTACTAAAACCAACCCAAGGTGTAAAAATATATATTATAAAGGCGAAACTAACTCTATCTGTCTGTTACGTTTTCACGGCTAAATGGCTGTATGGATTTTAATGAAATTTGATAAGGAGATAGGTTATAACCTATACCCTGGGGAAGGACATAGGGTACTTCCGTCCCGGAAAAAAGACAATCACGCAGGCGGTGCCGCTAGTAAAAGCTAGTTAAATATAAAGTGAAATGAATTAGATATATACATTCTCCGGTATCCATGAACTAGTGTTAACTATTGATAGGGTTCAACCAAATCTAGAGCAAGGTTGGTAAATTTTCGTAGTTAACAAAACAATCCAGCCTGAACATTGAGTCAGTCATTTAATCGTACATTTACACTAGGTGGTAGGTCCCTCGTATGTGAGGGCCCGTCTGGGTTGGTTCACCGCATTGTCTATTTCTTTCCGGGAAACAGCAGTGTGTAAGCACTGTTGTGTTTCGGTTTGAAGGACATTGAAATTACTGGGCATTATGAGTAAGGGTGTTGCCCAGAGGTGATAAGCCAAATGCCATGCAGTGCTTCTTAATTCTAAGTTCTGTGTGGTAACTTCTGTTTATGGGGAGACATGGCGCTTACCATCGAGTGATCGACCTTCTCGTCTCGTCATTCAAGTTTGTCTGGATTTGCACAATGTCATGGCCTCATGTAATCCTTATACTTACGCCTATTCGATCATAGGTTTTCTAATAATGCCTTTAACAACCGCCGCAATCTATGCCTCATCAGTATTTTACGAATAAATTCCACCTTATTTACCTCCACTTTAAAAATATTATAATGAATTGAATAAAATATCATTTTACGGAAGAAAACGTTCTCACCGCCCAGCTTTCAGAACAAAACCAACGTATAATTGATGCGTCTAGCTCGCTTGCTAATACCACCCTTACCTCAACCCTGGGAGGCCTTTAACCTGATTTATATTGTTCTTGTAATGAGAAAACTGAGAGGTCTCACTTCTCTGGTCGTTCTTGAGTAATGTTTACATAAATTATGAGGCTTAGCGATAAAAAGCTAAGAGGATAATGTGGAAATGTTGAAAAATTATTATAATATTTATTAAATAGTATACGGCGAGGGTTTCGTCGTGAATAAACAACGGACTTAAGAATTAACTTTTTAGGGAGTTTAGGGAAATCTTTAAGGTGTTTTGCTCAGCTCTGATTCTTTGTACTTCTTCTTTTATGGTATTATAATGAGTATCCTTCTTTGATTCTGAAGTCAGATAAAATGCAACGATTACAGGAAGTGGTGGTCATATTGAATAGTCATTATACATACGCACTCACGCCTGTACTCCCCGAAGGGGTAGGCAGAGGTGTAACTAGTCCACCCACATCTAGCCGAGCTTATTTCCGTCCCATGATGCGATAAGGGGCAATCCTATCGCCATACTGGGCACAATTCCAGACTCCGGGTTTATACCAAGCATTTCGCGATAGAAAAACCCAATATCACTTTTACCTGACCCGGGGCGATCCCCGTGTTCGATAACCCGAGACCGCAGCACAGCAGTCGTAACCTGTATGCATTACAGCTGCGCCATGGAGAATGTCAAGGTGGAGAATTTATCCATCGACCAAAGCAAAAACTTGACAGAAAACTGTAATTAACGGTAGATAGCGGCCTGGCTGTGCTCTGGCATTGCTGTTGTCTATGGGCAGCGGTAACCACTTACCATCAGGTGAGCCGCCCGCTCGTCTGTCTATCTAGTGTAATAAAAAAAAGTCACGAAACCGCTTCATGCTACTTGAAAAAATAATCTTATGACACGTCCTCGTAAATGACAGTTTTCTGCGATATCCTCGCTTGTATCATACGAGAAAATGTCTCCACTTAAAAGCTAAAGCTGAGTGTCATCCGTGACTCAGCTCCCGCATTATGAGTATCATTAAATGCGATTCTTACCAGCTATGATGAGAAGCCGCAACAGCGCGGCGAGCGGCGTGCGGCGCATTCTGCGTCACCTGGCCATCAAACTATCACGCCACGGGCCCAGCCTCACTGGCTGTAACAATACAAAACATAAATAAGATATCATAGTATAATATTTAACCGACTTCAAAAAAGGAGGAGGTTCTCAATTCGGCGCGTTTTTTTTTAAATTATATTTTGGCTTTTTTATGTATGTACATCGATTTCTCCGCCAATAGGGTAGTTTCCTATATTGAATTTTATACATTATTTTATAAGCAACAGAAAATGATACGCAAAAGAAACGATTTTATTAAAACACAATCAAAATTGGTTCACAAATGTGCCCGCAGTTATGATTTTTAATGTTGGTATGAGGAAAAGTGGGTGCGTAGTAGGGATATCTCACTATCTCGCTTGCACGCGTGCACTATAATGAACATTTTACACAGTGACGTCAAAGGTTGCATTGTCTGTCATTTGACAATTACCCCTTCTACAGGATTTGAATGGCTTCTATCTTATTTATTTTTGGTCCGATTTATAAAATTCTTTCTGCAATAGATTTTGAGTAACATAACTTATTGATTTAAATAATAAAAAAAATCTAGTCAACTACCCTATTGTGGATCGATTTTGTAGGAAAAAAAAACACTCGATAGAGTTTAGCTACGATGTGGTCCCATGAGAATTTTGTATATTAGATTTGGACTGCACATTAGATCTAGTGTATTAATTTTGCCGTACCAGGATATAAAATATTTAAAGTTGTAAGTAACTTTAATAAAAAGATCTCATTTTAAAATGTATTTTTAATATTGTTTTACGAACGGATATTTACGAACATCAAAATTCACAAATATCCATACATTCACATATATAAAATTAGTAGAATTTAACCACAACTTAACAATGAAGAACGTAATAAGAAAGTAACAAAAATAACTGTAACCTATTTTAAACACCATAAAACAGTAACAATGTAGTTTGATAGCCTGCTGCGAACATTGCTCCAACTTAGGCTGCAGAATATTGAACTATCGACCCCATTCCATAAGACACAAAGTTGAATTTTGAATGTACTTTGACAGACAGCTATGAACGGAATTTTCATAAAGTATACAATAGCGTTTTTACTATCAACGGAAGCTATCTTCGTCTAAAAATTTAGCATCGCTTTTTTTTATGAAAGCATGACGAAGAAGTTCATCTCGTTGAAACCATGATCGCGTTGAATTACTGATTATGTAGAAAGCTATCAGACTCATCACCGTCAGCCCAAACTAAATCTTTATCTGGGCTGGACGACATATTTTTTCGACATTTTCGACATTTCCTTGGCCGACTGCCTCGGTGGCGCAGTAGTAATGCGTACGCGTTACGATTGAGGCTGACGCTCTCGGGTTCGATCCCCGGGTCGGGTACAAGTGGTATTGGGTTTTTCTATTACGAAATGCTCAGTATCAGCCCGGAGTCTGGAATTTGTGCCCGGTATGGCGATAGTCTCGTCCCCTATCACATTGTGGGTCGGAGATACGCTCGGCGAAATGTGGGTGTATTGGTTACACCAAATTACACCAAATTACACCTTAATTACCATTAATTACCAATTATATAAAAAGGGATAACTCGAAATTCAAAAGGAAGAGGAGAAAGGGTGTTGGTTGCATAATTTGTATGGGAAATATATTTTTCGGAGTTATCTTCACGTGAACAAAGTTGCGAGCAACAGTTAATAAATTTATACACATTATCACAGAATGTTGGTTTACATTTTCTAATACATCAGTGCCCGTAGTTTATTTTTTGCGAGTTTTTCGATAACTGTGACATCATCCGTACCTATTTAGGAAACATTATACAATATGTAACAAAAACCCTGTTGGGCGTTTTAACTGTGATATCAGAATCCATATTCAAACGTAATGAAAATTCGCATACGAGAATTCGACTGTATAAAAAATCATAATTATTTTTTAAACTTCAATTAATTTATTGTTTGTAAACCGTATTCCGATTGCTTGCCTCTGCAAGAGCGATGACTTGGAGACAGAGCGAGATAGCATGTTGCGGCATCCACATCCATCAAACGTGCCGCGCCCCGGCTTCGTCAATACACACAGAAATTCAGATATATATATATATATATATATTTTGACTGCCTCCGTGGCGCAGCGGGCGAGTAGCCGGTGGCGAAGCGTGAGGCCGTGGGTTCGATTCCCGCACCTTGACAAATGTTTGTCTGATCCACAAATATTGGTCTCGGGTCTGGATGTTGTGGGACCGCAAGTCCCTCGTAGTTCCTGATACCCACGATACAGGTTTACCTAGTGTGGGGTCAGTACTATGCGTGTGACTGTTGGGTGTATTTTTTAATTTTTTATTTTTTATGTTACCAAAAACTCACACTGCAGCTAGATTGCTATCCTCTTGTTTTCAAAGATTGGCAAGTGAAGATAAACAACTTTTTAGTGACGCATGGGAATTTGAACGACACTACGTGGTCGTTGCTCTTTCACAACTAAATGAGAAACTTTTCCGAGGCGAGGGTAGTTTTTTTGCCACTGTGCGAAAAACAAACAAAGAATTTTTTTCATATATCTCACGCCTGTATCCACGAAGGGGTTTGCCGAGCTTTTTTTCGTCCCATGATGTGATAGGGGGCGAGCCCTTCGCATACATCCAATATCAGGCACACATTCGAATATATCGATGCCAGAGGCCGACTGGGTTGGTAACACCGCTTTGTCTATTTCAGCCGCCAAGCTGCAGTGTGTAAGTAGTGTTTCGGTTTGCTCCCGTTTGGAAAGCAGTTTCGCAGGCTGTTATATAAACACAACACAAAATATCTAAATTGCGATCAATTCCATTCGGATTCATATTTCACGACACGGCGTCCCTTAATTATGATGAACGACGCTCCAAAACTTCAACAAAAGAGGAATCAACTGCCATCTTTCATGTTTACATCACAAAGTTTTTCGCCTTTTCTGCATTAGATAGGAAATCAATGGGATCCCTTTGTGAGAATCTTGTAAGAACAAATAAAAGAACAGATATTATGGATACGAATGAGGGACTTCCAAGAATAAAGAATATAGATAGTGTGGCTCATTTATGCACGCCTTATTATGTGTGCGTGAGCTTGTAAATATAGTAGGTACTACGGTATGTAGCGACAGCTCAGTGAGGAATGGTACAGACTCGACGAAAGTTGCTGGTTCGAAACCAGCCCCAAGAGCTGTGTGACTTTTCTACATGTGTATTCAATGTTAATTTATCAGTTGCTTTAATGGTATAGGAAACATCATGAGGAAACCTGTATACTTGAGAAGTTCTTAGAACAAGATTATTATATACTAAAATAAATTACATACATACATACGCACTCACGCCTGTAATCCCTGAAGGGGTAGGCAGAGGTGTAACCAGTACACCGCCGAGCGTATTTCCGTCCCTTATGTGATAGGGGACGAGCCTATCGCCATACCGGGCACAAATTCTAAAATAAATTATTTACATTGAATCCATGTCTGACAAAGGTTTATCAGAACACCAGACTGTAGAAAGCAATAAAGATGTAAAGTTAATTTAGGAGTCGAGTTGATTTCTTTTGTGGATTGATTTTCTTATATTAGAAACAAACAACAAGTTTTGATTTAAAATATCAAAGACGACTCTTGATTTTAGAATTTACTTTATTGACAATTTGGGATATTTGAAATTTATAATCTTATTGGTCTAAAAAGAGCGTACTTAGAACGTGTAGCCGTAAGATCTTAGTTTCAAAGAATTTTAATTCCATCGCTCTATATCTTTCTTTCTTTCTGTCTGGCTTTATCTCGGCTTAATGTCAGGGTTTGCCTTCCCATCATGATTTTACCGTGAATTTGGTATAATGTCGGCCCGTCGTCTGACCTCCACAACCTGCAACAGGAACCAAGTTTCGCTATTGCCCTCTCCGTTAATCAGTAGAGTGTACCACGTGCAGGTGGAGTTGGCTTTGCGCCTAACATCTTGGTAGACTACCTACACTTGTAGTACAAAAGGAAATTTTATATGTCTCAAGCATAGTTCAGCATCTCCTATGCCTCAGTATAAGCGAAGCCTTCTGATTCCTTCGTCTTCGATCATTGGTTTTATTCGTCATTAACCTAGTTATAATACCGTGGCGCAGCGGGCGAGTAGACGGCTGCGAAGCGAGAGGCCGTGGGTTCGATTCCCACACCGGGACAAATGTTTGTGTGAACCACAAATATTGGTCTCGGGTCTGGGTGTTGTGGGACCGCAAGTCCCTCGTAGTTCCTGATACCCGCGATACAGGTTTACCTAGTGTGGGGTCAGGACTATGTGTCTGTTGGGTGTATTTATTTATTTATTTAATAATTATTTTGTTGATAGAATATTCCACCGATAGTCCTTATCACTAATGGGATCAGAGTAAACTAGTATAAAATACTATGACTTTGATGTCCCCCTCAGTATATCTAGATGATGCTAACTTTATTGGATAAAAGCCAAATATTAAGCTGAAGTTAGCACTTTCTAGTGACTCCAGAGAGCATTGATTTATACTCAGTGATTTTATGCGTCTTTATTCTTTACCACTTACAGCCTCCGCGGAACTGGCTGGGAAGCGAGAGGCCGCGGGTTCGATTCCCGCACCGAGACAAAATGTTTGTTTAATTTCCAAATATTTGTTTCGAGTCTGGGTGTTTTCTCCCCAAAGGGGTTGATGGCAGGCCGTTGACCAGTCGTCCGTACCGGTACGATAGGGTCGATACAAGTTGATACCTTCTCTTTCAGCATTTTTTTTTCTTGGCGTTTGTAATCACTAAATAGCTTTAAATCACGCACCGCAACAGACCAACGTCAAATTAGGTAACCATTTTTATTCTTATTTTTTACGTAAAACGTCATAATCATACTAATATTATAAATGTGAATGTAAGTTTGTTTGTTACGCTTTCACGCGAAAACAACTTAACCGATCATCATGAAACTTTGTACACATATTCTTGGAGGTATAAGAAGTAACATAAGATACTTTTTATGAAAAAAAAAAACTTATCTGTTTGTTACGCGTTCACGCCTAAATCACTGAATCGATTTTGATGTACAGATAGATGAGACCCTAGAGACGATTATAGCCTACGCTTTATCTCGAAGTCTATTCACGAGGGCGGAGCCGCGGGCAAAAGCTAGTACATTATAAATGAAATCTTGAAATATTATCTCGTATTCTCCCCATAAGCCCAATAAGTTCCGATTAAGAAAGACATAAAGACTCATAATATGACATGATAACATAGCAATAAGATAACGTATTTGGCTTCACCACAGTCTAATATTCCAAAGACGCCATATTTTATTAGCAAACGAGGCGCAGGCGCTTACCATCCGAGCAACCTACTCGTCTCATTATTATATATAAAATATTGACATTAAAATTGGTGTAAACAAAACTGTCTGCCTCGGCGGCGCAGTTGTAATGCGTATGCGTTACGATTGAGACCAACGCTGAGGTCTCGGGTTCGATCCCCGGGTCGGGTAAAGTGGTATTGGGTTTTTCTATTACGAAATGCTTAGTATCAACCTGCAGACCGGAATTTGTGCCCAGTATAGCGATAGGGTCGCCCCCTATCACATCTTGGGACGGAGATACGTTCGGCGAAATGTGTGTGTAATAGTTACACCTCTGCCTACCCCTTTGGGGATTACAGGCCTGAGTACGTATTCAAAACTGCCCGCATGAAAGAGCCCGCTCGACCGGGTCGTTACCACTGTCTCGCACAATACCGACGCGACGTGAAGTAGCAACTTACAGTTGCGTTTCGTGCGGTGAGTAAGATATCTGGAGGCAATTTTTTTTGTTATGGCCGGCAAACGAGCTAGTGTAAGTGAAGTAAGTGATCTCCAACTCCCATGTACAATACCAAAAGAATCAAGATAATAAATCTATCTTGACGGCCTATACGAGATGCCTAGTGTAAGCAGGAGACCAACCTACGTAACTTGAAATGCGGCGTCTTGTAGATTTATTTGTCTGCTGTGTACCGTCACGTAGAAATGTCGTCACGTCGCGTGTTTACGAGTGCAGTCGGTAAAGAGCGACTCTTGGCTCGCGTTAACCGGAAATACCCGCTTGTACCCGGTAAATAAACATGTACCTACATCTAGAAATTACGACGTAGATTGATTGACGGCGAATGAAGTGGAGCGAATTACTAACCCCTATATTATTGCTAGCTTTTGCCCGCGGCTCTACCCGCGTGAATAAACTTTTTCGACATAAAACGTAACCCAAGTAAGGGTCCCATCAATTTCTACATCATGATGATCGGTTAAGTAGTTTTCGCGTGAAAGCGTAACAAACAAACTTACATTCACATTTATAATATTAGTATGATAGGTGTGCCGAATATCACGGAGCTTGTCCTACCCTTCAACTCTACCTTATCGAGCAACCGTATATCAATATAACCATGGCTAATTTGAAGTACAGATTTTTTTATCCTTGCTCGGCTAAGTGACTACGTTACACCTAATGGTAAGTGTAGCACAATCCAACAATAGAGTTGGCCAACGACAGACATGCGACAGTTGACTAACGGCATACCTAATTGCTTCTTCAC
Organism: Mimas tiliae; assembly: GCA_905332985.1. Taxonomy (NCBI): domain Eukaryota; kingdom Metazoa; phylum Arthropoda; class Insecta; order Lepidoptera; family Sphingidae; genus Mimas; species Mimas tiliae. The sequence continues at coordinate 1,524,474 of HG995251.1, forward strand.
ACTCCATTTAAATAATCCCATGTTGTAGGAAAGATGGAACACGTGCGCCGGCAAACTATTCCACAGCTTTATGGTCGGACAGAAAAAGGAAGGAGCAAGGGAAGGGAATTAGGGCTTCCAGAAGGCTTAATACTAAGCTGCCGATTCACGTTGGTTTGCTTTGAGAAAATGGTACCGTTACGGTTATCTCGGCCTATTCATGCTCTGGACGAAACAGTCTACAGCGCGGCTCAACCAGTTTCAATATGTTAGAATAGTGTTTCAAAATTCGGGCTTACCTATAATTACGTATAATAGACTCATTTGTACACGACCTTGCAAAATGTGTAGTTAAATATATAGGTAGTTTTTATTTGTATGGATCTTATGCGAATGCTCGCACAAAAGCAATCATTGCGAACGTTAATTTCGTAGGAATTTCATGAGCTCAAAATGAGCTCCTGAAGATTTCGCAGCTGAAATTTATGGACGGCCATAGTTTTAATAAATGCGGAGATAAATTGCGTTTCACGAACAATATCCAGTATTTTATGAATCTAAATCATTCATAAATTTATGAAAATTTATTAAATAAGGTTTTTCTTGATTTCCGAGAGATGGCGTAAGTATGGTCTATTTTGACATAAAGATTAAAGTGCCAAGACGAGATGAAATCTTGCGGAAGGTATGCACACGCCCGATATATTTTTTTATTAGCCGGAATAATAAAATGAGCAGGTCGCTCGCTTAAACAGAAGTAAAATCACACAGAACTTTGAATAATAAAGTAGGTACTGCAAAGCACGCGCTCGTTACCCCGACACATAAGATGTTAGGTCTTACAATGCTCAGTAATTTCACTAGCTTCAATGTGCAAACCGAAACAAAACAGTGCTTACACACTGTTGCTTGGCGGCAGAAATAGACAAATAGACAAGACGGGCCTCTCGCATACGAGGGACTTACACCCTTGTGATTGCTCGACCTGGGATTTATACCAAAAACCTTACGAGTTTCTCCGCCTGAGTACGCTACTTCGAGTATTAGACCAATGAGGCGATTTCACATATCTAGTGCAAATACCTTCGAAAATAATGATACATTCAGACGAGTCGAATCGCTTTCAACAATAGTCTTGACAAAACTTTAATCAATAAAAGCTATAAGGTTTTTGTGAAGCAATCCAATTGGGTCAGTTTAAATGGTTCAAATCGCATTTGATTTAGTAGGTGATAAAAATAAAATGGAACCGTGAGAATCCGCTATAAGAAAGATCTCATGTCATAAGTATATTCCAGCCAGTTTTTCAGATGATTAATCAAAATAAGTGATGAGTGACCACGTGACAGCGTGTGACGTGTCACGGGCCGTCGAAGCAGAAACGACGTGACAGCATGATAAAATGACACCGTGACCAATGCGTAGAGAACCAGACTAAGCAACAAACAACCGGAAACAATTTCCCGGCCATGAGAATTGAGAATGAGAATTTATATGTTCGGCCGCTGAGATAGCGATTTGGCGATTGTTTTAATTTTTATTACTAGGGGGCATTGCCCATGGTTTTCCACAAAACATGAAATAAAATAAAAACTTAAAGTCTGACGAATATGAGACATATCTTACTTTCTTCCCCACATTATTCTGCATCGATTGGTATCGGTCTCGACCCCATACCCCCAGCGGTTTCGGAGGAGATAGCGTGACAAGCTTTTGGCAGCGGCGGCGGCAGTTACTTTTTTTAGAATAGAAAGATTTACTATCTGTCTTTTTATCTGACAGTCTCCGTGGTGCAGGGCGAGTGTCCAGCTGTGAAGTGAGAGGCCGCGGGTTTGATTCCCGCACCGAGACAAAATATTTGTGTGATCCACAAATACTTGTTTCGGGTTTGGGTGTTTTCTCCCCAGAGGGGATGACGTCAGGCAGGCCGCCAGTCGTAAAAACTACAAGCCAAATGTTTCTGTAAAATGTGTTAAAAAGCTTGTTGCGCTTTATAACCGGTGAATTGACTGGATGTGTGGCAATACAGTGCCGTTCAGCACTTAGTAACTCAAAGTTCTGAATGGTGTTGCTTCTGTTTATAGACAGCTATGGCGTTTACCATCTGGCGAGTAAACTGCTCGTCTCGTCAAAAATACGCAGCGCTTCTGGCCACACAGTATCCAGTACTGGCAATAATCCCCACAGCCATCTGGCGAGTGAACTGCTCGTCTCGTCAAAAATACGCAGCGCTCATGGCCACACGATATTGTTTATCCAGTACTGGCAATAATCCTCGGAAGTGTTGCGAAGGGCGCCTGAACATTTATAACGGCTTACATGATAATCCGTGTAAACTTGGGGCTCGAGGCGCTAGACACTTTATTGTATCTTCTGCACGTAAATACGTCTGTGCCTTTCGGGGAAAGGTACTTTAAAACCCGTTCTCCTACATATCATACTAATATTATAAATGTGAATGTAAGTTTGTTTGTTACGCTTTCACGCGAAAACTACTTAACTGATCATCATGAGACTTTGTACACATATTCTTGGAGGTATAAGAAGTAACATAAGATACTTGTTATGAAAAAAATTTATCTATTTGTTTGTTACGCTTTCACGCCTAAATCACTGAACCGATTTTGATGAATTTTGATGTAGAGATAGATGGGACCCTGCAGACAGGTATAGGCTACTTTTCATGCCGGAATAGGCTATTCACGCGGGCGAAGCCGCGAGCAAAAGTTAGTACTATTATAAATGTGAAAGTATGAATGTTTATGAGTTTATGAATTTGGATGCTTGTTAGTCAATCACGTCTTAGCAGGTGAACGGTTTTGGATAAAATTAGGCACACAGGCAGACCATGGTCAACCTGTGTGCCAAACCTAGATTAGGACATAGGCTACTTTTTACATACATACCCACTCACGCCTGTTATCCCCGAAGGGGTAGGCAGAGGTGTAACCATTACACCCATATTTCGCCGAGCGTATCTCCGTCCCATGATGTGATAGGGGGCGAGCCTATCGCCATACCGGGCACAATTCCAGACTCTGGGCTGATACTGAGCATTCCATATTAGAAAAACCCAATATCACTTTTACCCGACCCGGGATTGAACCCGAGACCTCAACGTATGCATTACAACTGCGTCACCGTGGCAGCTACTCTACAAATTCTAAAATATACATGAAACACTCGAGAGCCTCCGAGGTCTATGTAAATCAATTTGAATCCAGTATCAGCTACATTATCCAAAGGAGATTTTCCTTTGAAACCTAAATCCATTAAGCACCTGAAAGCCATATTATTATTGTATGGAATTTCAAATCACACATTCCCCGATATATTAGGAAATGTTTTTGTTACATACAAGCGCTTGCACGCTGCTGTTTATATCAGAATTATTTTAAAGTTATGGTGTTTACCATATTGGTCTATTTTTCGAATGGATTTGTGCTGTTAGGCTACATCCTATATTGCTTTTACAGCTTCACCTGACAATAAAGCCGCTTATGGCGCTCTAGCTACAAATATGTGTAATGTATTTAGCAGCGATTAAGCACAGAGGCGGCTTTAAAAGGCTCAGACCTCAGCTTGAGCAATCGCTGGGGAGTATAGTTTAGGGCCGTCTCTGCACATCATTGTGCCAAGGGCCAGTTGTGGGAGTTCTTCGGACTCGCAGATGTGTCCTATCTCGGGGTCGCGTATTATTATTGCGATTTGGATTGGGCAAGGAAAGAGCTGCTTCGATAGCGACTGTGATGGAGTCTTTGGGAGATCCCAAACATCCCAAACATGTTTTGGCAGATTGCCAAAACATGTTTGGGATGACGACGGAGGAGCCATATTGGTATAGTGTGTCACTCCTTTGTTATAATTGTCTGTCCATTTAATATGGATTTTTTAGAGTGTAAGTAGAGTGTAAGGGTCACTAACATTTAAGCCCAAAACCAACATCACCAGCACGTGGTGAACGAAAAACGTCTGCTTATGAACGGAAGAGGTGATGACAAAACTTGGTTTCCGTTGCGGGTTGTGGGGGTCAGACGGCGGGTCGCCCCATATAATACCAAATCTTCCGAAAAATCTAAAATTTAAAGTCTAAAGTCTGAATAACGACAGGCAAAAAGAAAGACTTACGCCCGGTTTCTGAAAGGCTGATCAATGTTAAATTAACTAATCAAATGTCAAATCTCATGTCAAGTCGAAATTGAGTTGCTAGAAGCGTGATCAACACCTTTGATTTGACACACATGTTAGCTAACATAACTTTCAAATTAATATGAAAAATCGAATGTCAAACGGTACTAAAGAAAGATATAATATTATATATGTTTTCACTAATGTTTCAGCAACTCGAATTGATTTGACAGCGATGTCAAATCAAAGTTCTGTTAGTTGAATGTTGATTTGATCAGCCTTTCAGAAACCGGGGGTTAATATGGATTTTTTATACTACTGAATAAAGAAATGAACAGAGGGGCTAGCACGAATAACTTGCGAGAACGTATTCGTATCGAAATGTCAAAAAATTGTTTGAACCTTCATACACATGCTAGCATTCTCGATTCGAATACTTATTCGTAAGTTGTTCGTGCTCGCCCCCCTGGTCACTCGCATAGTGGTAAGAGTGAAGCCTGCACATAAACACTAACATATCACAACACAGGTTTTTTAAATAGATAGTTCATGGCACTGCAGTTATTTTCACTTTAAGAAGACTGCCTCGCAGTTGTAATGCGTAGGCGTTACGACTGAAGCTAATGCTGAGGTCTTGGGTTCGATCCCCTGGGTCGGGTAAAAGTGATATAGGGTTTTTCTATTACGAAAAGCTCAGTATTGGCCCGGAGTCTGGAATTTGTGCCCGATAGGCTCGCCCTCTATCTTATAAGGGACGGAGATACGCTCGGCGAAATGTGGGTGTCCTAGTTACACCTCTGCCTACCCCTTCGGGGATTACAGGCGTGAGTTCGTATGTATGTATGTATATAGACATAAGAAGTTAAGTGTCATAATTCCCAATAGATTTACTGTTACATGTCGGAGCTTAGCCTGGACAAACAGATATACCTACAGATATAAAGTATGAAAAAGCATGTTTGGGTTTGGAGCTTAAGAAAACTTTTATTGCAAAATTATTAGGACATAGGCTACTTTTTATCCCGGAAAAGGCCGCTCACGTAGGGAAAGTCGCTTGCAGAAAAAAAAACTATAAGATAAGTCCCTCATTACCATCGATATAAGATAACTAGAACGGTAGTGATTTCTTAGGTTTACGCGAATATTACACATTGAAATAAAACTAGTTTATACGGATTTTATCCCGGTTTAATTTTTATTTTAGTCCCGACGTTTCGAAAGCTTTTCAGCCTTCGTGGTCACGGGAGAGACTGAGGTGTAGGTCGTCTCGAAAAGTTAATGTTACAATAGCTACCTTCATTTTAAAATTATACATTTATTTTTAATTATTTAAAAAAGTTAGTTGACACTAGTCCGATCTACGCAGAAAGAGCTCACGGTATCTTGAGGTCTGGCAGTTGGTCTTTTGGGTTCCGATTTAATTAAATGTATAATTGGATCCCAGGCTTGTGCAAGCTTCCAACCATCTTCTCTATTGAAATTTGGGTGTTTCTTAATTTCAATAGCCTCGCGAATCATCCTAGGTAGGAATCGGTGTTCTTTGGCAAGGATTTGTGGTTTGTCAAATCTAAGGTAATGTTTGGAGCCTTCATCTGAATGTTCAGCAACTGCAGACTTCGTAGAAAATTAAACCGCGATAAAATCCGTATAAAATAGTTTTATTTCAATAACTAGAACGATAACTCTCATATGAATCTGTCTAAAAATACGGTGCATGCAAAGGTAATACGTTACACTCGTACACGCAACAAAACTTAATGAACGTTCAAAATCAACTTTATTTCATAAAAGTTAATGTCTACATATTAAATTTCTCGATCGAGATACGACGTTCTGCACCGCGCAAAAAATTTGACGTATCAAGTGTTAACTAGAGATTATTATGCACAGACTTTTATAGCCCCGCCCCCTTGCACAGAGTTTTGGTGGGGTAATTTTTTTTGCTTGAGTTACGTTTCTTGTCATCTTATTTCGATGCTCATTACAGATTTTTTTACTAACAATTACGACCTCAATTTCCCAAATATTACAATGGAATCCCTCCAGTGTTTTACTGAACAATACATTGAACAAACAAACAAACAATCGTAACACCGACTTCGACCACTTCAGCGAGTCAAGGGCCTCGGGGGCCCTTCCGACCTCAGCAAGGGTTAAGCTCTATTTACATCAACATATAAGCATCGTTTGCAAAAGGAATTAGGATTTCTTGGCGTTTTCGACCCCAAGGACCTATTTACATACAAAAGCTGGCGTATTGTGTAACATTGTATCACAGTGTAAAAATTATACAGTTTGTTAACAGCGTCTATCTATGTTATAAGTTGGGGCCTTTTGTCTATATGTGGGTATATGTGTGTCTGGGTGTGTGTCTTTCTCTGACATTGTAGCGTCTAAATGAAAATAGCAATAACGTTTAAATAAATCTTCTAAAACAACGTTTCGATTTTTTACAATGAGCTATAAGGTTACCTGATGGTAGTGATCGCTACTGTCCATGATTAACCACAATATCAAAAAATCGTGGGTGCGTTGCTGACTATGAAAAAAGTGGGAACTTTGTTGGGAATCTTTTAGACACCAGGTAATTTAAATTTCGCTCATAATATGAATCGCAATGACGAGAAAGTGCAGGTGGTTTTTGTTGTCAAATTAAAAATCGTCCAAGGACAAGCCGGTCTTGTGGTCAGAGGTTTCGGTATTTTTTATTTTATTTGTAAGGATATTAACCGTCAATCTCTCCCGTGACCACGAAGGCTGAAAAGCTTTCGAAACGTCGGGACTAAAATAAAAATTTAACCGCGATAAAATCAGTATTAACTAGTTTTATTTCAAGGATATCAACCGTAACGAAATTCGGTGAAAAATTCAGCCCGCTATTTACCTATAACAATTCAAAAGATAGAGACCAATCTGCCATATAGATAGACATTATAATTATGCTTAGGGTCGGATGATTAAAGGTGGCATGCTGAGAGAACGCATCCACGTGCCTTTGTAGCATCATATTGCTCGGGTGAATAACATTAATTTATAATCGACGAAAAAGCAGAGGAAGTTCTCAATTCATAAGTATGTATAACCACGCATACTCTGCCCAATGTGGATCAATTTGGATAGTTTTTTTATTCGACCCAGTAGAGCACTAAGTTGTTCTCATTTTTTATATTCTATAGACAATGTCAGCGTTTTCAAAAAATCGTAACTCGCTGACAGACTGTATTATTTTTAGACTGTGGTTGTAATGTAATATACCAATTACGCTTCTGTGGTTACATCTTCAGACTAAATTAACAATGGTTTAATAAATTGGCCTTTTTGTGCGTTTGTTTGTATCCCTCGAGGTTTAGTTAGTAGGTGTTTGACAAAAATAAAAGTGGTAGACAATTTTGTCTACAGCACGAATAGGCTGGTTCGACTGGGGCGGTGCCACTATCTGTCAAGAAACCGATGTGAAATAGTACTTTGCCGTTGCGATTTAGACAATGAGTGAGATTTCCGGAGGTCCAAATCCCATCGTTTTAATCCCCATTTCCATAAAAGTTGGCAACGCATTCATGATGTACCTGATATTGTTTCATAGGCGGTGAAGATCAAATACCATTACAAAGAAAGAAAAAAACATTTACACACACATTATGGGTTTAGCCATCCAAATGACAAGCATCGTAACTTAAAAAATGACCTCACCAAAACTCTGTGCAAAGGGGTGGGGCTATAAAAGTCTGTGCATATCAATCTCTAGTTGACACTTGATACGTCAAATTTTTTATGCGGTGCAGAACGTCGTATCTCGATCTAGAAATTTAATATTTGGACATTAACTTTTATAAAATAAAGTTGATTTTGAACGATCATTAATTTTTGTTGCGTTTATGAGTGTTATGTGTGATTACCTTTGCATGTGTAAGTAAGTGGAGGCGTATTTTTAGACCGATTCATATGAGAGTTATCGTTCTAGTCATCTTGACAGCCTCCGTGGTGCAGCGGGCGAGTAGCCGGCTGCGAAGCGAGAGGCCGTGGGTGTGATTCCCGCACTGAGACAAATGTTTGTGTGATCCACAAAAATTTGTTTCGTGTCTGGGTGTTGTGGGACCGCAAGTCCCTCGTAGTTCTTGATACCCACGATACAGGTTTACCTAGTGTGGGGTCAGGACTATGTGTGTGACTGTTGGGTGTATTTATTTATCTTATTTCGATGGGCTTAGCATATGCCACACGAGATGATTTGTCGACTCGTTTTATATGGTTATCTGTATATGTCCATCGAAACTAACATTAGCTGTATAGAATACTCGACCAGTAATGTAAAAGTAGAGAAAATAGTACTTTGAACCTTTTTGTGGTATTTTGTGTACGAAAACTAACATGATGACGTAATTTTATCGAATATTAACACTTTTACTCGAAATATTTGTCGTCGATACTTATCACTATCGCGCGCAAGATATGTCGTGTTTCATATCGTAAGCCCGCAGGTGACCCACTTGGTCGTTTGCCAGCTTTCTGCTTTAAAAATATACAAATTGTAGCTTAAACAAACCCTTTTATATTTTTGAGTGGTAGAGCCACGCTGTAAATACTTTTGTCTACAGCATGAATGGGCCGGCTCGTCCGGGTAGTTACCACAGAAAACCGACGTAAAGTAGCATCTTGCTGCTGCGTTTTGTAAGGTGAGTGATATATCCGGAAGCCCAAATTCCCCTCCCGTTCCCAAACCTTATTTATCCCTTTCCTTTAAGTTGGCAACACGGCCCTGATTCTTTGGTATTGTGGGCGTATATGGGCAGTGGAGATCACTTACCATCAGGTGACCCACTTGCTCGTTTCCGACCTATGCCATAAAAAATACAAATAATATATAAAAGCTACATCTACTTACAATTGAGTCTATAATGAATTCTCAAGAGTCATCGAAGACATAAAGACAGCCAAGCGTATTACGAAATTTCCAATAAGATAAAACTTATATAATATGAATAAACAAGTACTTACAAGTAATTTGTTTTAAATCCTTCTAAGTGAAGATGGTTAAAGGGGATAAACCGGCGCTTACGGATGATTAATATTCTCTCGTCGTCCAGGGGGATTTCGTAAGGTAACGTATAGGGATGGAAATATTAAGTTGTCGTAGATATTATTTATCTTATGGATAATTATTTTATAGTCGAAAAATAAATTAGAGAAGTTATCAATTTGACGCGTATTTTCATTCGAAAGTGTATAGCCAAAATTTAGTCATACTCAAAAAAACGATAAGGCTAAACATATCTAATTTTAGGTTGGTGCTCTCTACTAATTATAATTCTATTTTTATGCTGGTACGAGAAAAATACTATACTGGATCTAAAGGTAAATAGAGTGCAGCCAAAAATTCAAAAATAACGGGCCCGCCGAAAAACAGCATCTTTCGACGGTAGCCAGATGGCCTGACGTTACAGGATATACACTAGCTGACCCTGGAATGCGACTCGCCGGAACGAACCAATTTTTTTATAGCATAGGCCGGCAAACGAGCAAGTGGGTCACCTGATGGTAAGTGAACTCCACCAACCATGAACACAGACAATCCCAGAGAAATGATAGGCGCGTTGCCAATTGCGTTGCCAATAAAGAAAAGGGATAATTAAGATATTCAGATATACATGACTGTCTCGGTGGCGCAGTTGTAATGCGTACGCGTTACGATTGAGGTCAACGCTGAAGTGTCGGGTTCGATCCCCGGGTCGTGTAAAGTGGTATTGGGTTTTTCAATAACGAAATGCTCAGTATCAGCCCGGAGTCAGGAAATTGTGCCCGGTATGGCATGGTAGGCTCGTACATAGGGTACACATAAGGGACGGAAATACGCTCGGCGAAATGTGGGTGTACTGGTTACACCTCTGCCTACCTCTTCGGGGATTACAGGTGTGAGTGCGTATGTATGAGTGCGTAAGATATTCAGGAGGTGAGGAGGATTTGGGATATCCGGATATCTCACTCACCGTACAAAACGCAGCAGCATACTCGTACTGCTGATTTACATAAGTTATCTGTGAGACAGTGGTAGCAATCCGGTCGAGCCGGCCCATTCGTGCTGTAGACAAAACTGTCTACAGCGTGGCTCTACCACTTGAAAACTGTGGGACTATCCCCTTGTTTTAATTCTTGATTCTTGATTATAACTATTTTCTCAAGAGACTCGTAGCAAAATATTCAACGTTCTCCCCACCTGGAGCCGAAGTAAAGGACTCATTGCGTATGATTACATTTCGTGAAATTGACGCCAAACTCCGATTGGCAGTCTGTGAAGTTTGTTCCCGCCGCGGAATGCGGATCGTTCAGGACGCTTCGATAAAAATCATTGAGAACACCTGGTTCCTTAGTTACGCTTTTCTTTTGTTCGGTAATGGTTTGGTTGTCACTAGTCTCTCTTTTTAAATATGGCTTCACATTAATATGCATTTCGCCAACCACAAGTATATATTTTCAAGTCTTCACAAGAAACACTGCCTCGGTGGCGCAGTTTTATTGCGTACGCGTTACGATTGAGGCTAACGCTGAAGTCTTGGGTTCGATTCCCAGGTCGGATAAAGTGGTATAGGGTTTTTCTATTACGAAATGCTCAGTATCAGCCCCAGAGTCTGGAATTTGTGACCGGTATGGCGATAGGGTCAGTGCAGGAATCGAAACCACGAACTCTCGCTTCGCAGCCTGCACTCGCCCGCTACGTCACGGAGGCTGTCAGTTTCGAAGCCTAGTGCTGACATTCGACCTTAAAGTGAGTGTTTATCACTGAACGTAAAATTTTAAAAAGTCAGTGTGACTTGGGGACAGGCATCGAACCCGCGACATATGGCCGTTCCCTATACTCTATCTATCGACAGATTTGCTTACTGTTAATAGTGTTTTGACAGATCTTCCATACAAAATGTGTCAAAATTTTACTGCCGGTAAGCAAATCTGTCGATAGACAGAATACTGGGAACGGCCATTAGCGGCCGTGCTCTTCCTCGACGATCGTTGATATACGCAGAGCCTAATTGGTATTAAAACAAGTATATCATCAAGTTATTAATAACTCTGATAATATAACTGTCGTCTTTGGTGTACTAAATAATAATTTTAGTTGTAATCAAACATAATGTGTTATGTAATTATCACACTCATATAAGTCCCTGTTTTCGTCTGTCTGTCACAGTGAAATTGTATCGTTTGACTTCGTACAAGGTGAGTATCAACACAAATTACACAGATAATATATATTCCATCTTTATATATATAATTCTACTGTACGTGTGTATGTGACTGAACTCCTCCTAAACGGTTGGACCGATTTGTTTTTTTTTTGTATGCGTTTGGGTGGCGCCCTGGATGGTTTAGATTCACAATTGGACCCGGTAGGTGGCGCTGCTGTAGTTGCGGGTGAAACCGCGCGGGACAGCTAGTATTCTATATACTATTCTAACACAAAAAACTAAATGGCTAAAAATAATACTAAACTACTCACAGTAGTTTAATAGTCAATGAATGATACCAGCGACTCAAAATTGTTAAATTTTATTTATAACTTTTTAGTTTTTGAGCCGGTTTTATATTTGTTAAAAACTTATCATTAAATTTATTATTTAAAATTATTTTAAATTTATTTATTAAAAATCGGTGCACAAATCAAGTTGTTTTAGTTCTTCATACCCGATTTCACCGGGACGTAATTTCGGGATTAGGGATGTAATTTCTTAGTGATTTCTTAGGTTTACGCGAATATTACACATTGAAATAAAACTAGTTTATACGGATTTTATCGCGGTTTAATTTTTATTTTAGTTCCGACGTTTCGAAAGCTTTTCAGCCTTCGTGGTCACGGGAGAGAGAGACTTTCGAAACGTCGGGACTAAAATAAAAATTAAACCGCGATAAAATCCGTATAAACTAGTTTTATTTCAATATGTAATTTCTTCTTGAATTTGAATGGGTCCAACTTTCGAATAAAACACAATTATCAAAATCGGAATACACTGAAAAGTTTGTTATAGCAAAATATATGCTTCGAATTGAGCACCTCCGTTTTTTGTCAGTTAATAATATATTCCTTTTTCAGATGAACAAGGTAATCTTCATTCTCTTCGTGGCGATCGCAGCGACTGTCATCGCTAAGCCGACTGAGAAGATCGAGAAGATCGAGAAGTCCGGAGTACTAATCCAGCCTCTAACATACCGGTACCGGGTTAACTACGGGTACCCTACGTATCAGTACTATCCTTCCTATCCATACTATCCGTACGATCCAGTGTATCCTTATGGATACAACCGGTATTATAAGAAATGAATTAAAAATATAAAGCTCTTGTAAAAATATTTTTACTCATTTTTCCTTTACTCGTATGCGAGAGGCGTGTGAGTTGGTACCACCGCTTTGTCTATTTTTATCGTTAAGCAGCAAGTGCTTCGGTTTGAAGCCAGTGAAATTACTGGGCAATATGAGACATAAAAATTTATCTCTCAGGGTGACGAACGCAGTCCGGTGCCATGCAGTACTTTCATGCAAAGTTCTTTGTTTAATGGTAAGCGACCTAATTGCCTTATTATTCGGGTTAATTAAAATATTTAAAATGAAAAGAAAAAACTGCCTCGGTGGCGTAGTTGTAATGCGTACGCGTTACGATTGAGGCTAACGCTGAGGTTCCGTCCGTAACTTTGAGGTTGAGGTCGGATAAAGCGGCATTGATTTTTTCTATTACGAAATGCTCAATATCAGCCTGGAGTCTGGAATTTGTGTCCGGTATGGCGATGGGCTCGCCCCCTATCCCATAAGGGATGGAGATACGCTCGGCGAAATGTGGGTGTACTGGTTACACTCACATTACACCCCTTTTGGGGATTACAGGCGTAAGTTCGTATAAAAAGATAAAAAGAAAATTAGGTCTAAATCCAATCTAACCAATCTTGAATCTGTGCTATTGTAGTTTCAGTCAATGATCGGTAGCGTCGACGTAACATCGATTAGATTAGAACGAGCGTAATAAAGCAAAACCACACAGAACTCGGGCCTGCCTATAAACAACACCTAGAACCTTAAAAACTGCACGACACTGCACCGAACTCAAGACGCAAGATGTTCTTCAAACCGGAATGCAACAGTATCGTAGCGGCAGATATAGACAAAGCGGTGATATTTACTGTCTGCTACTGTAGGTTACCTGAGTATCCGACTGGATGGGGACAACGTTTCATCAATAGTTTTTCGGTTTTTCACTATATCAGGCTGTCGTGACAGCCTCCATGGCGCAGTAGGTGAGTAGCCGGCTGTGAAGCGAGAGACCGCGGGTTCGATTCCCGCACCGGGCCAAATTTTGTGTGATCCACAAATATCATGTTTCGGGTCTGGGTGTTTTCTCCCTAGAGGAGTTGATGTCAGGCAGGCGGCTGGTCGTAAAAATTACAAGCCAAATCTTTCTGTAACATGTGTTAAAAAGCATGTTGCGCCAACCCCACTGCGATTTGGATAGGGGCAGGCAGAAGAAGACTATAGTAGGCTGTCGGTATTCTCACTCACTGTGCGAAAAGCAATAGCAAACCCCAGTTTTCTGTGAGACAGTGGTACCGCCCCAGTCCAGCAGGCCATTCACGCTGTAGATAAAAATGTCTACGGCTTGGCTATAGAACTTACCATTTACAAATAATGCGTTTTTGAGTGGTAGAGCCACGCTGTAGACACTTTTGTCTACAGCATGAATGGGCCGGCTCGTCCGCGTCGTTCGTCTCACAGGAAACTGGCATAAAGTGGCGGGTTGCTGCTGCGTTTCGTGCGGTGAGTGGGATATCCGAAGGCCAAAATCCCCTCCCCTTCCCAATCCCTTAATTATCCCTTTCCTTTATACGGGAATGCGCCCGTGATCCTTTAAGTATTGTGGGCGTACATGGGCGGTGGAGATCACATACCATCAGGTGACCCACTTGCTTATTTGCCGGCCTGTGATATAAATTAAAAAAAATGTTTCATTTGGAAATATTACTAGTATAAATGTTAAAGTTTGGATGTTTGTACGCACTCATACATACGCACTCACGCCTGTTATCCCCGAAGGGGTAGGCAGAGGTGGGTGTACTGACCCACATTTCGCTGAGCGTATTTCCGTCCCTAATGTGATAGGGGGCGAGCCTATCTGCATACCGGGCACAAATTCCAGACTCCGGGCTGATACTGGGGTATTTCGTAATAGAAAACCCCAATACCACTACCCGACCCGGGGATCGAACCCGAGACCTCAGCGTTGGCCTCAATCGTAACGCGTACACATTACAACTGCGCCACCGAGGCAGTCATGAGATGTTGGATGTTTGTGAGTTTATGAATTTGGATGTTTGTTAGTCAATCACGCTGTAACGGCTGAATGGTGGCACACAGGTATACCATGACCTGAATTAGAATATAGGCTAATTTATCACAAAAAAGTCCGTTCACATGGTCGGAAAAGCAGAAGCTGAATCTCAAATTCAAATTCAAATCATTTATTCTGTAAGTTGGAACATAAATATCACTTTTACATGTCAATCATTTTTTATGCTACATTACATTTACGACGGCATTTCGGGGCTAGCCATGAGAAGAAATGCCGAAACAAACTCATGGGTTATGGCCTCTTTTAATGTCCAGACATTGTTTTACAGAACTATGCGAGTGTAATGTACAGAAATTCCTGGATAGGCCTTTTTAAGAAATAGCCACGAGTATACCAGCCATACTTGGCACTCGCATTCACATAAAAAAAAAAAACAAAAAATAATTATTTGATATAAAAATAAAAAAATCAAAATGTCAGTAATGCCACACTAATATTGCGCCAATAGAGCAGTCAATATTTAAATAATATAATATATATAAAAAAGAGAACTAAACTAGAAAAAAGAGAATCTCGTTTGGAAATAAAATAAAAATGGTACCAGTCAATGATTTATTCTAAACAACGGCCCGCTTCACAAACATTGGCCCCCACTTGATATAAGCTGGGTCGCTGAACAGATCTCCTGGGACGTGGTAGTACTGAGGGTATACGTATGGCAGTTGGTATACCACCTTCTTTATCACGTAGGCTGAAGCCGACGCTACAAACACGACCAGCATCAGGGCGAATAGGAATTTGGACATCTGAAATTTTTTGTGGACAAGTTATAATCTTAGAAAAGGAATTCAAATACATTTGCTGTTGTTCATTGAGGAGTTTCCTATTTTTTACTCGCAATACGTCATCAGATCTTAACCAAATCGAGCCATCGTTGAAGTAATTAGTCTTATATCCCGTTTGATTCTCACACGCGGGTCATTTTTGGGTCTATTCGGTTTATTTGAGACTAGCTTTTGCTCGCAGCTCCGCCCGCGTGAATAGACTTTTCAGAAATAAAACGTAGTCTATAACCGTCTCCAGGGTCCCATCTATCTCTACATCAAAAATCAGTTCAGTACATCAAAATCGGTTCAGTGATTTAGGCGTGAACGCGTAACAAACAAATAGATACTTTTTTTCATAAAAAGTATCCTATGTTACTTCTTATACCTCCAAGAATATGTGTACCAAGTTTCATGATGATCGGGTAAGTAGTTTTCGCGTGAAAGCGTAACAAACAAACTTACATTCACATTAATTATAATATTAGTATTATGTATCACTCAATAGTCTCCGGTAATCCCCATGGAGTATTAACGTCGATGTGTATGTGCGTATATTATTTATATTATAGGCCATCTCTTAAGATATCCTTAAACATAATCACACAATCGGAGCTGCGAGCAAGCATTAATAAATTGGTCCACAAAATTAAATATAATAAAAATAATTTACAAGGTGGTGCCGTTAGTAGGCCCCCCGTATGCAGCCGTTTGGGTTGGTACCACCGCTTTATCTATTTCTGGCGCCAAATAGCAGTGTGTGAAGGACACTGAAGGCAGTGTAATTACTGGGCATTCTGAGACTTAAAATCTTATCTCTCGGGGTGACGAGCGCAGTCCAATACCATGCAGTGTTTTATAATCCAAAGTTCTGAGTGGTGTTGCTTCTGTTTATGAGCAGGCATTACACAAACCATCAGGCGAGCGACCTGCTCGTTTCGTCACACAAAAAAAAATGTTTTTACTAAAAACAATAATACCTTGTGGAATATCTTCTTCTATAACGTTCATGTAACTTTGCATATTCTATTTATACAAACCAAATAACTGTTGTATTACAAGTCACGTTAAGAAAAGCAATTACGTAAGTGTACGATTAGGTAATTTGTGGTTTCCAACAATTAAGCAAGTATCTATAGGCGTGATATTTTTATCTATACTAATATTATAAAGAGGAAAGATTTGATTGTTTGTGTGTTTGCATTGAATAGACTACGAAACTACTGAACCGATTTGAAAAATCCTTTCACTGTTGGCAAGCTATACTATCCCCGGGTGAAATAGGCTTCTTTTTATCCCGGAAAAGGCCTTTCACGCGGGCGGAGCCGCGAGCAAAGGCTAGTACAAAATAAATTGAGATTAATATCGCCTCGCCCCATAGTAAGCATTAACTTACAAAGGTTTTACATGGTGGTAGGTCCCTCGTTTGCGAAAGACCGGCTGTGTTGGTACCACCACTTTATCTATTTCTGCCGCCAAGCAACAGTGTGGGAGCACTGTTGTGTTCCGGTTTGAAGGACATTGAAGCTAGTGAAATTACTGGGCTAATGGCTAATGAGACTTAACACCTCATGTCTCGGAGTGACGAGCGCAGTCCACTGTCATGCAGTGCTTTGTTATTTAAAGTTCTTTGTGGCGTTGCTTCTGTTTATGAGCAGGCGTGGCGCTTACCATTAGGTGACAGGCTTGATCCGTGGCCCAATTTTTCATAAAAAAATATAAGTTTAAAATTCTAAACTATTTTAAGTCAATGGGTGTAAAGTGAAGGAAAAATATTCATATAAATAAAGTAATTTTAAATAGTTATAATATCAATGTTATAATAAATACGTAATTAATTACGTTCATTATTGATAGTGTACAGACGATTTTTTTTTTTATACTGGCTCGGCAAAGTGACTACGCTACACCTGATGTTAAGTGCAGCGTAATCCAAGAATACTGTCGACCAACGACAGACGATGTGTCTATCGTAGGTCGGCAAAATTATGCCAGCCTGCCTAATTGCTTCTTCATACTTCACACTTCTATTATTGTTGTTAATCAAGTGGTATACTCATCAATAATATATTATAATAACATCACACCGTATCACACAATGTACATATACATACGCACTCACGCCTGTAATCCCCGAAGGGGTAGGCAGAGGTAGTACCCAGTACACCCACATTTCGCCGAGCGTATCTCCGTCCCACGATGTGATAGGGGGCGAGCCTATCGCCATACCCGCGATTTCCGTAT
Source organism: Mimas tiliae (assembly GCA_905332985.1). Classification (NCBI taxonomy): domain Eukaryota; kingdom Metazoa; phylum Arthropoda; class Insecta; order Lepidoptera; family Sphingidae; genus Mimas; species Mimas tiliae. The sequence continues at coordinate 1,541,971 of HG995251.1, forward strand.
ATAGTACCTACTAGCTGTTGCCCGCGGCTCCGCCCGCGTGAATGCCTATTTCCAGGATTAAAGTAGCCTAGTGGGCGACAGCGGTGGGCGCGGCGTGGGGGGTGATCGCATCAAGCGAGTCCCATCATCGGTGTGAGAAACGCGCTTGACAAAAATACTAAAATGACTATTAAAAAATTGGTGTTGATGGTAGATGGGTGAAAATGTGGGTTATAGGGTTATATAAAAAATACATTCATTTTTTAATGCCAGATCATAAAAAAAAATCACCCTTATCATGGTATGAAAAATAGATGTTGGCCGATTCTCAGACCTATCCAATATGAACACAAAATTTCATACAAATCGGTCCAGCCGTTTAGGAGTATGATAACTAACATTGTGACCCACACGAGAATTTTAAAGTCTGGACTTTAATAAAAAAGATTAAAAGGTTGGTATGTCACGTCAATGAAAATTATGCCATCTATGCATAAAATACACAACTTTTAAATTAAAAATATTTATTTATAATTTTTTTATTTTCATTGAGGAGTTCTAGAACCGAAGGTATTAAAGACGTATTCAGGATTGAGAGTTTTCCGAAATCCACCTGAATGCATACCGTTAATGAATTCCCGCCAATTTTTCCGATTCACATCAACAGGCACAACGACCTTGATATCATGTTCACCGTGCACTGAATTCCATTCAGAAATTACAGGATACCCTATTTTTTCATAATATTTTGATTCATCTACTTCAGCGGAGTCCGATTTGTTTTCCTCATTTGATTTAGTGTCTTCGTCTTCGTTAGCAGCATCGACATCAGCTTCAATTTTGTCGGTATACTCAATAATCTCGTCTTTCGAATCTTCGTTTGCTCCATCAGCAAACGCGCAAGCCAATACAGTTAGTACAAGAAGAATTTGGAGCTTCATCTGAAAGTATAATCATTATCAGTCACAGACATTTCTTTTTTATATATTTTTTTTTTATATTCCTTACCTCTGTTGAGTATTATGCTTTAGAGATGCTCGAAAACTAACTGTTTTAACCAAAAAATCTTTTTTATATAGTTATACCACATACAATATCGATTTTTCCACTGATGTGTCATAAAGTTTACTTAATTGGTTTACATATTGAGATACCATTTACCCGTGATTGAAAATTACTTTCAACCATCATTGTTAATGACAAAAGAGATAGATACGCCAGGTTTCTGAAAGGCTAATCAAAGTAAAATTAACTAATCTAATGTCAAGTCAAAATTGAGTTGCTAGAAGCGTGGTCAACAACTTTGATTTGACACACATGTTAGCTAACATAACTTTCAAATTAATATGAAAAATCGTATGTCAAACGGTACTAAAGAGACATCAAATAATCGAGTTGATTTGACAGCGATGTCAAATCAAAGTTCTGTTAGGTTGAGTACTGATTTGATCAGCCTTTCTGAAAATTTTTTAATTGATGTATATCAGACAGTTTTTTTTTCAAATGTATTTGTGGTGTTAGCTTATATTGCTTTTACACCTGACAATAAAGCCGGCGCTTATGGCGCTCTAGCTAGAAATATGTATAATGTACTTAGTAGCGATTAAGCACAGAGGAGCCTTTTAGAAGGCTCAGATCACAGCTTGAGCATTCGCTGGGGAGTATAGTTTAAGGCCGTCTCTGCACATCATTGTGCCGACGGTCCGTTGTGGGAGTTCTACGGACTCGTAGGCGTGTCCTATGTCGGGGTCGCGTATTATTATTATTATATAAACGGGCCACCTGATGGTAAGTAGTCACCGCCGCCCATAGACTTCTGCAATGCCGGGGCACAGCAAAGCCGCCGCGAGCAAAGCTAGTCCTCAATAAATTAAGCTATGGTGTATGTACTGCTTACTATAACAAAAGGTCTATATCGACCCATAAAAACGAAGAAAAAATAAAATAATAATAATACTTAACAATTCTGGACTATTATATAAATACTAGCTGTTGCCCGCGGCTCCACCCGCGTGAAATTAAACCTAGTTTTTTTTCATAAAAAGTATCCTATGTTACTTCTTATACCTCCAAAAATATGTGTACAAAGTTTCATGATGATCGGTTAAGTAGTTTTCGCGTGAATTACGCTTTCATACACATTTATAATATTAGTATGATTGTAAAATGTATAGTTGCCCAGTGTATTTTGACGATGCTATGTATGTTATGTATACATTAGTTGATATGATTTCTATACATAAGTTTCTTTATTTTGTACTGACTTGTCATAAGCGCTATTTTAATTGCCTACATGATTAATAAAACTATTCATTTCATTTCAAAAATAGTAAATGTTGACCATAACACCGCCAACCTTAATGGCTCTGGGCGGGCCATTTTTTTTTAAATTAGCAATAAAAGGCATAACACAGAATACAATCATTTAAGTAATATAACTTAAATATTATAATTTTATGTACTAGATCGTCTTCCTAAACATATGTCCTAATAGAATAACAGTGCGGAAATGACAAACTAAGACAAATTAAATTAATCTATAACAAAGAGAAGAGAAAGTCAAGAAAATAAATAAATAATTTAACGTTTTACACCCTGCTTACTTTATTTTTATTTCTGCCGAATGGACTACAACTTGTGAAGGAATACTACTACAAAGCGAGTTTCACTGGGAAGATGGCGTGTTGGCTGTTCCAGGATGCGGTGAAGAGATCAGTTTGACTCCCATCTATACAGTCAAAGTGTAACGAATGGACCAGGACGAATGGAGGGAGGGGGAAATCTTGGTCTTCTCGTGGGTCAGTCATGAACTATTCAGTCGCTTAAGCGGGTTCATGATCAATTTTATTTAAACTGACTTGTACCAATAAAAGCTGTATAGTTTTTGTTGATCAATTTGATTGAAATTCAAAAGTGTCTCTATTCTAAAAAAAAGTAACTGCCGCCGCCGCTGCCAAAAGCTTGTCACGCTATCTCCTCCAAAACCGCTGGGGGTATGGGGTCGAGACCGATACCAATCGATGCAGAATAATGTGGGGAAGAAAGTAAGATATGTCTCATATTTGTCGGACTTTAAGTTTTTTTTTTTATTTTATGTTTGTGGAAAAACATGGGCAATGCCCCTAGTTTTTGAAATTAAAACTCGAATTCAAATACTAACACTGAAGAGTCAACAATAACGTATATAGGTCTCTTTAGAGTCGGTTCCTGTGCAGCTGCAGTAGTAGCTACAGCAATAGCATGTTAATTCCAATACAATAACACAATCGCGACGAGTGTACTGTTATCCATTGAGGAGTTTTTTACTCCGTACTCGGTCATTAGATCTAAATCAAATTTAAACTAGACCACATCGCGGGTAAACTTTTATGAGTGGTAGAGCCACGCTGTAGGCACTTTTGTCTACAGCATGTATGGGCCGGCTCGTCCGGGTCATTACCACTGTCTCCCAGAAAACCGGCGTAAAGTAGCAGCTTGCTGCTGCGTTTCGTACGGTGAGTGAGATATCCGGAGGTCAACCCCCTCCCCTTCCCAACTCCTTAATTATCCCTTTCCGTTAAGGTCGGCAACGCACCCATGATTCTTTTGGTATTGTGGGCGTACATGGGCGGTGGAGGATCAGTTATCATCAGGTGACCCACTAGCTCGTTTGCCGGCCTATGCCATAAAAAAAACTCTAAACAAGTGGCGGAGAAATCGATGTATCACATACAAAATAAAATTATGCGCGCCAAATTGAGAAGCTCCTCCTTTTTTGTTTTGAAGTCGAGTCGGTTTATAGTTCAAATCTCAAGTGATTTAACTGTGGATCAACTAAAATCGAACCCTATGAATCTGCTATTATACATTATAATAATAATAATAATAATACACCCAACAGTCACACACATAGTCCTGACCCCACACTAGGTAAACCTGTGTCGTGGGTATCAGGAACTACGAGGGACTTGCGGTCCCACAACACCCAGAGCCGAGACCAATATTTGTGGTTCACACAAACATTTGTCTCGGTGTGGGAATCGAACCCACGGCCTCTCGCTTCGCAGCCGACTACTCGCCCGCTGCGCCACGGAGCTGTCATGTAGCATTTTTTGTACTTTCCACCTTACCCACATTTTTACGCGGGCGGAGCTGCGGGTTTTTTTTATTCATATCAAAAGTATTGAATGCATAATTACTGTTAGTCATACACAGATAACAAATTGTTGTACAAAGTCATTGTTGGTCAAAACTAAGTACACCAGTCGATAAAACGTTATATTAGCGTCATAATTTAATTCTTAATTTCATTTTGTAATCTGGTACCAGGACTAAGAAAGGTTGATATCTTTACGTCATGACGGAAAATGTAAATATACTAGTAAGCAGAAATGTAACCAGTACACCCACATTTCGCCAAGCTTATTTCCGTCCCATGATGTGATAGGAGCCGAGCCTATCGCCATACCGGGCACAATTTCAGACCCCGGGCTAATACTGCGCATTTCGTAATAGAAAAACCTAATATCACTTTTCCCGACCCGGGGATCGAACCCGAGACCTCAGCGTCAGCCTCAGTCAGAGGCAAAAAAAATTCAAGCACTGTATTATATTCGTTCCTACACTAGATTCGGGCCTCTTCTACGATTAAGAGAGGTTAAAAAGTGCACCGCAGACATTTTAAAACAAATTAAAAACAAAACTATATATTTATTAAGGAGAGGAAGGATCAAATTTATACAATTCAAACTGACGGAACTCCATCATAATGAATAGCGTTAATGAAGTCTTCCCAATTTTTTGCCCAATATGCATCATCAGGCATAAGGACATCTATATCACGTCTACCATGTACTGAAACCCATTCAAAAATTATAGGACCTTTGTACTCTTCTGACTTATCTTGTAATTTTTCTGCTTCAGTGGAGTCCGATTTGTTTTTCTCATTTGATTTATTGTCTTCGTCTTTAGAAGCATCGACTTCGACTTTCTCGGTATCTTCAATAGAGGCATTTTCAGGTTTTTCTTTGGCAACGCCAGCATACGCGCAAGCCAATACAGCTAGTACCAGAAGAATTTGGAGCTTCATCTGAAAAAAATAACCAATAATATCCTCAAATAAAAATGGTGTTATTTTATAATTATTTTTTAAATACTGAACAAAAATATCTTACCTCTGATGAGTATTATGCCTTATAGATGATCAGAAACTAACTGTTTTACCACAAAAACCGTTATATATAGTCAGATCAAATATAATCTTGATTTTTCCACTAATGTGTCAGAAAGTTCTCGTAATTGATTAACGTATTGAGATATCATTGACCTGCGATTCAATATACTATCAATTGCTATTTCTTTTGATGATACAGATAGTTAGAGGTTTACTTAATTGATAAAACGTTAAATTCCCAATTTTATTTATTTTATTTTATTATATTCGGGTGGCTAACAGCTATTAATAATGGAAAACATATATATAATGAAGTGAATACAATAGATAAGCCAATTACGAGCCACCGCATATAGGAATTTTAAGGCAAGAATTATTCCGGGGGTCGACTACAGAGCATAACATTAAAATAAAACTAGTTTATACGGATTTTATCGCGGTTTAATATGCAATATTCGCGTAAATATAAGAAATCATTACTAAATATTATAGTAATGATGTTCTGATTGCTATTTTAATCCACTTCAAAAAATGCTTAATTCAATTGTACATACATACACATGCACGTCTGTAATGCTCGAAGGTGTACCTCTGCCTCCCTTTCGAGCATTACAGACAAAATTTCAGATTTCAAAATTACAGACAAAAATTCGAGCAAAATGTGGGTGTTAGTTACAACCAACACCCACATTTTACCGAGCGTATCTACATCCTATTATGTGATAGGGAGTGAGTTCTGATGATGAAGTATCGGAAAAACTCGGAAACGAACCAAAAAACAACAGCAAATACAGATTTCATTGCTTAGATCTTTTTTTAATTATTGCTATTTATAAAAAAATACACCCAACAGTCATACACATAGGTAAACACATAGGTACACCCCACATTAGGTAAACCTGTATCGTGGGTATCAAGAACTACGAGGGACTTGCGGTCCCACAACACCCAGACCAGAAACAAATATTTGTGGATCACACAAACATCTATCTCGGTGTGGGAATCGAACCCACGGCCTCTCGCTTCGCAGCCGGCTACTCGCCCGCTGCGCCACTGAGGCTGTCAATTTAATACTCGACATTGGCGAAATCATGGAAAGCTGATGAAGCTAAAATCTAAAATTAGAACAAAAAATAGAACAGCAAATGTACCGCAATTTAGAACTGTTGATGGTGTATTCATCCCCTTAGGAGTCAAAATTACTTCTTCAATTTTAAATGGGTCCACCACCTCAGTAAACCCTATCGATTACAAAAAGAATCGTCCAAATCGGTCCACATTTGGCGAAGCTATGAGTGAACATACATAAAAAGGCGGTTAAATTAATTTATAAGAATCAATTTTAAAAATCCTTGATTAAAAAGTTATGTTTGCATTTTCTCTATTAATATTGTTTATACAATACTTTCGTATGACAGCAGTAATAGTTTTTGTCTCTTCTGGACCCCTTTTCACATTTTTTTTGCGTAGTCCGGCAAACCAGCAAGTGCATCAGCGGATGGTAAGTGATCTCCAGCTCCATAAACGTCCACAAGATTAGAAAATTGATAGGGGGTAACTAAAGAATTGGAAAGGGTAGGGGTCACCCCTTTGAGCTCCGTATATCTCGCTCACCGCAACAGCAAGCTGCTACTTAACGTTGGTTTCCTGTGAGATAGTGGTAACATCCCGCTTAAGTCGGCTTCATGCTGTACATGAAACTGTCTACAGCGTGGCTCTACCACTTAAAAGTTATGAATAAATCATAAGTCAGAAAACATCAACTATTTTTTTAATTAGTATGATAAATATTGTAGTTGTTCAAATGTCAAGATTCTGGCTATTCTATACCTTTATATGTTAGAAATTCATAGATGAATCAACTACGAAACGTTTTAGCGTTTAATTTTTTTGCAACTACTATAGATAGAAACTTGTTTGAATTCTTTATATCAAGTGGCCATCAACCTAATTTAGATGAAACAGACGATTAGTCTGGCAGTCTGGAGCTGAGCTATCTCGAATTTGATATAAAGTGCTTCGTGTGAAGAATCACTGCCGAATATTTTTGACAGTCTCCGATGCGTAGCCGGTAGTTAGCCAGATATGAATGTTTGTGTGATTCACAAATTTTTGTTTCAAGTTTGGGTGTTGTAAGATCGTGAGTCCCTCGTAGTTCCTGATACTCACGATGTGTATGTGGTTGATATGATGATTATCCTAGTGTGCGGTCAGGATTATGTGCGACTGCTAGGTGTATTTATCCATTTATTTATTTATCTCTCTTTGGGCTGTAGTGCTGACTGCATCCGTATAATGTTTTACTCAAGTATATAGTTTTCTTTCAGTATCTAATATTTGCTAAATATCTTTAATGATTTTAAACTTGGAGAACACTGTACGGGTGTGAGACGTGGTCTGTACTTAAGCGTCATGTTAGGGAGATCCACGCTGCGGAAATGAATGCTCCGGTGGATGTGCAACGTTATACGACTAGATCGTATACGTAACGAGTACAGCGGCCTTGGTGTCCGGGACGTGACAGATAAAATTCAGGAAAGTTGCTTAACTTGTTGGTTCGGTCACGTTTTAAGAAAACCACAGGAGCAGGTCGCAAATGCCTTTGCCAGATCGTACCAGGAGTACGGTCCCGCGGACGGCCCAAAAATGCTGGCTTGACGTATTAGAGGGTCTCACTACTGAGGATGCTCAAGATCGTGCGAAGTGGAGGCGTCTTAGTAGGAAAGCGGACCCTGGCACTAGCCGGGATAACGCCAGGTAGAAAGAAAGAAACTTGGAAAACACTCTTCAATACATCAGTTAGCTTATACCTTTATTATTCTTTGTTTTATTTATTAAATTTAAAGGCAGAGAACTTCAACAGAACAAAATACATAAAAGTTTTATTCTAATCGCAATTTAAAATCTTCGTCTGCGTTCCTGGGGTCATATGGGCGAATGGGCCTATTTTGCCGGAAGCCCGGACGTGCAAAGCCAGGGTCGATGTGCGGGTACCGATGTGGGTATGGGTACCGATTCGGGTAAAAGTCGTGTGTGTAGTAGTAATGGGGGTAAAACCCATAATCGAAATTCCGGAATTTCGACGGATCTTCCTCCTTTGATGGATCGATCTTCACTTGTTGCTCTTCAGGCTTTGAATCATTTTGGTTTACTCCAGTTTCGGTTTGTTGTGGGTTCCTCACAACCTTCAATGGTTTGTTATCAATCTTCACCACAGGTTTGCCATCGACAACTTCATATTTATAGCTGGAACTCTGCTCCCACTGAACACTGTTCTCCTCGCAGACGGCGAGGGAGACACCCAAGAGTAGCAAGTATAACTTCATCTGAAAATCCATTTTTAATCAGTATTTTCAACTATATTCTATTGCAAAATGTGATACATTATTCAATTGCGACAACAATTATAAAATAACTACTTAAAACTTTTAACTGATTGTAGTGTATGGATGAGTATTTATTTATTGTTACATTATATAGAAAGCCTGCCTCGATAGCGCAACTGTAATGCGTACGCGTTACGATTGAGGCTAACGCTGAGGTCTCGGGTTCGATCCCCGGGTCGGGTAAAGTGGTATTGGGTTTTTCTATTACGAAATGCTCAGTATCAGCCCGGAGTCTGGAATTTGTGTCTGATACGGCGATAGGCTCGGACCCTATCACACCGTGGGACGGAAATACGCTCGGCGAAACGTGGGTGTACTGGTTACACCTCTGCCTACCCCTTCGGGGATTACAGGCGTGAATGCGTACGTATGTATATGATTAATACTTCTGTTTTGTATGAAAGCAACATAATGTACCAATATTATGTCAAGTCTGTATACTTAGATAAGCTTCCCTTGGCAGCTTTTATTTCACTATATAATTTATTAATGTTTCAATTTCTCGGTAAGTGAAATGTATTTCTAAAGAGAAAGATTCTTTAACCGTATGAGAGTATAGGTACTGGAAATATCTTGTTTATTTATTAGCTTTAGTGACGTAACAAGCAGGTCGCTCGTCTGATGGTAAGCGCCACACCTGCCCATAAACAGAAGCAACACCACACATAACTTTGAATTACAAAGCACTGCATGGCATTGGACTGCGCTCGTCACCCCGAGAAATAAGAAGTTAAGTATCATAATGTCCCGTAATTTCACTGGCTTCAATGTCCTTCAAACCGGAACACAACCGTGCTTACACACTGCTGATTGGTGGCAGAAATAAAAGCGATGGTACCAACCAGACGGCATCTCGCATACGAGGGACCTACCACCTTGTAAAAATATAGCAGCTGCTGATCTAAATACAGTCTATTCGGTAGTCTCGAAGTCTCAATATATCTGCATAGTACATAAAACGAGACTATCCCGCCCATACACCCGCCACTGTAACTCCTGTGCACCAGGATCAACAATGGCACGCATTTTTGTTGACACCGAGCAGTGAAGCTCGGCGAGTCTCTAGAAATGCTAAATTGTCTTTGTCCCGCAACGAAATTAATCAAATAGGAAATTAAGGAGGAGTTGGAAATATTAATTGTCCACTTCCCTCCATAGCAAAGCGGTAGACAAAATAATGAACAAAGGAGGCATTAACCTCAGGCACAAGAACATTTACAACTGGGGAAGTCAGATGTAAAGCACCACGGATGACATTTCATTACGTGGGTCCCATCATGTGAGCTGTTAAACTTGATTCCAATAATAGGTATGACAAAAAAACCAGTACGTAGTGTTTAGTGTAGTAGTGTAATAGTGTGCGTACATATGTGTGAGGTACAAAGGAGATTAAGGGATGGAGAAGGCCGGTACTAACACTCCACTAATAATAATAATACTAGCCCTGTATGATACATGTCCTACTGCTGGGCACGGGTCTCCTCTACTGAATGAGAGGGGATAGGCCTTAGTCCACCACGCTGGCCTATTCGCATACTTCAGAAACCTTCGAAATTGTTAAGGAGAACTTCTCAGGTATGCAGGTTTCCTCACGATGTTTCCTTCACAGTTAAAGCAAGCGATAATTAACAATAAAATACACATGTGGCTGCGAAAAGTCAGAGGTGCATGTTCTTGAGGCTGGTTTTGAACCTGCGACTTTCGTCTCGACAGTCTATGCCATGCCCGCTGAGCTATCGCTGCATATACACGCTGCACTGATTAATCAAAAATGAGCAAACAATTTTGACGTGTGCTCTTTCTGAAACGTTTTTGATTTGCTAACTGTACCTCAGTTAATGGGGTCACAAAGTACTATAAATTTATGAGTGTCAACGTTTTTATCCCACTAAAATTAAAAATAAACAAGGGTCTAATTATGAAATTTGAAGGAGCACTTGTGCCACTTGGCCAGGGTGTGGGGTTAATTAGAAGAAAGGTCTACAGACTTAGCGGACCTCACTTCAGATATGTTTATCTTTAGATTTAAACATACTTTATAAAGCCTGAGAGGTGTCGCTTGTTAAAAAAGTCGCGGGTAACTGTAATTTTTTCTTTTTTTACTTTTTTCGTGTCATAGGTATATATAACCTCAGAGGAAAATCACCATTCGTTCATGATGAATTTTAATTTGATTTTGATCGCCTTTTACATTATGATTATATTAATAAAATACCCAATGCCTCGGTGGTGCAGTTGTAATGCGTACGCGTTACGATTGAGGCTAACGCTGAGGTCTCGGGTTTGATCCCCGGGTCGGGTATTGGGTTTTTCTATTACAAAATGCTCAATATCAGCCTGGAGTCTGAAATGTGTGCCCGGTATGGCAATAGGCTCGCCCTCTATCACATCGTGGGAATGAGATACGCTTGGCGAAATATGGGTGTACTGGTTACACCTTTGCCTACCCCTTCGGGGATTACAGGCGTGAGTGCGTATGTATGTATTAAAATAACCAAAGACTTTAATGTATACCACTAGACGGGCTGTTTAGAAGTAAAATTGCGTTACATAACGCGTGAGTTTGACAGCTAACATACAAGGAGTGCGAGAGGAGTTCTAATTGAGTATAAGCGAGACCGTGACTTAGTGGCGCAATTCCTATGTGCTACGAAGCTTGTCTAGTAGTGTTAAAGTCTTTAAAAATACCATTTTAATTGTTCAAATGTTGATAGCTGTAGCTAGCTGTGCATCTAACCGAACTTTTTTAGAAGACGACATGTTGATTCAATCAACATTCAAGCGTCAGGGCGCGTTGTAAGAATGACCTTTAAAATAGCCTGTTGCTAATTCAGTCACGTCTTATTTCAAAATTATTGAATCTTTTATAACAAATTAAAATTGTACAAAAGCCGTTTTGTTTGATTGAACGTCCTAAAATACTACTATTTACACCTCTGCCTACGCCTTCGGGGAGTACAAGCGTGAGTGTGTATATATGTACTTTAATTACATGCCTTTTGTGCACAGCTATGCGCAGTACTTTTCGAATGATATATATTTCGTTCCCCTCTTTTTTTATTATTAAGAAAAAAGAGTGTACAATATTCAATGTTTACATAAAAAGTAATATGAAATGAAATGTAAATGATGTTTCTTTTGTATATTCCTTAACTTAAACAAAATTTAATTCTTGTTTAATACACCTAAATAAATATATTAGGGATAGGTAGAGGTGTAACCAGTACACCCACATTTCGCCGAGCGTATCTCCGTCCCATGATGTGATAGTGAGCGAGCCTAGACATTCCAACTACGCCACTAAGGTATTTTAAATAATAATATGTTTAAATATTATTGAATTAATGAATTAGTTTTTATTAAAAACAAAATACCTCACCTTAGCCAACAATATCCAGAACACACTAATAACATACACTTAAAATTATCCCCTTTTTATACCAACTAATGAAAATTACTTGATTAATTTACTAAACAATCAAATATCGATTAATTCATAATATTTAAATATGTACGTCTATTATATTAATAATGAATTTATTGGTATGTGATTGAGTTTAATTTTAAATAGACGTTGCTTTGACGAAGTGAAATAAACCAATTATAGTATAATCATTAACTACAGGCTCACGAGTAGTTGGTAGACAATTTGAAATACAATTTAAATAACTCGTGTCACAAAAATTTACGTGTAAAAATTTAAAAATACCACTCGAAATGGGGTCGTCGGCACAACATGCGTTTATCACATATAACAGAAAGATTTGGCTTGTAGTTTTGACGACCGGCCGCCTGATTGACGTCAACCCTTCTGGGGAGAAAACACTCGTAACCAAAACATATATTTGTGGATCACACTAACATTTGTCTCAGTGCGGAAATCGAACCCGCGGCCTCTCGCTTCACAGCCGGCTACTCGTTATGATTAAACTGTACGAAGTTTTTTTTTTATTGCATAGACCGGCAAACGAGCATGTGGCTCACCTGATGGTAAGTGATCTCCACCGCCCATGTACGCCCACAATACCAAAAGATCCATGGGTGCGTTGCCGAACTTAAAGGAAAGGAATAATTAAGGAATTGGGAAGGGGAGGGGGTTTGGGCCTCTGGATATCTCAGTCACCGTACGAAACGCAGCAGCAACCTGCTACTTTACGCCAGTTTTCTGTGAGACAGTGGAAATGACCCGGACGAGCCGACCCATACATGCTGTAGACAAAAGTGTCTACAGCGTGGCTCTACCACTCATTGGTGTTTTTGACCATCGCTCGTTCCATAGTATACTGGTGGAATCGGAACATGTTAACCAGTCTGCGCTGAATGGGATTAAGCTAATAGCTCCTTAATCCATTAAAATTCAATTATTTTGAAACCAGTAATTCGTAAACACCTGTACAATAATGTGAAAGCTGTTACCCCATGGTGCAATAACCCCTGTGGGTTATAGTGATTAAATAGAAAAATATTGGGGTAACTTACGAATTTTATTAGGGCATATCAAAGTGTACGAGTCATTAGGCAGTAGGCACCCCACAAAGTTTCTGTGTTAATGACAATGCTGAACAGATTCCTCGTAAAATATCTTAAAAGAAACATAAGATGTGTTCTGTAACTTCTGGATTTACATTCATATTACATACATACATACATACACACTCACGCCTATGTCCCATAAGTGTAGGCAGAGACTATTGAGTACCACAAGCTACGATCCTGACACACCTCTTTCGCCTCTTCCACATTCATACATCTTCTCATACATTTTCGTCGGTTGCGGGTACTCGTGACATGCCCTTTTCGGAGAATATCATTTATTTGATCCGCATATGTTCTCCTCGGGCGCCCTCTTCCGACCCTACCATTCACATTCGCACGATAAATACCTTTCGTAAGTCGTCTTTCATCCATCCTCTCCATATGCCCAAACCATTTCAGCATACCCTTTTCTATCCTAGTCACCACATCATTCTTCAACTTACAGCGATCCCTTATCACACTATTCCTCATCCGGTCAGCAAGGGTGACTCCACACATACTACGTAGGGAACGCACTTCCACCGCATTTATTCTACTTTCATGCTTCTTCTGCCAAATTCACATACATTCATATTGTAAACTTATTTATTTATTTATAAACTCTGTATTATACATCTTAATAAACAAGAAAACTAAGAATATAAAAGAAAATTAAACGAAGAACATTTGGTGATCTTATTGCTAACTGCGATTTCTTCCAAACAACCTTTACCAAGACTTAACTACTTTACTATTAATTTCTTTTTTATTATACATATTTATTATTATAGATTGTTATTGTTATTATTCTGATTTTGGACAAAACCACATTATAATTATTTGGATTATTTTCATGGGGAGTGTTCCGAGGAGCTGTTTACTTTAATACCAACGGCCAAATTCCACCACCGCACAACGCGTCACAAGTTGGGATTCCATCCACACCATCTGGATGGCTGGCGTTCCTCAACGTTGCGATTTACGCGAAGTTTTCTTCCCCGTACGGCATCCTTATGGAATCAGCTATAACCTGCGGTATTTTCAGACCGATACGACTTAGGTACCTTCAAGAAAAGAGCCTACTCTTTCGTCAAAGGCCGGCAACGCACGGACAAATCCCCTGGTATTGACGGTGTCCATGGGCGGCGGTGATCACTTACCATCAGGTGACCCGCTTGCTCCGGTGCCACCTCTTTCATTAAAAAATAATAATAAATATTATTATTTGAATTTATCACCCCTTGACATGAGACTTCTCTAAATTTCCTACAAAGCTTTTGGATGTCTTGCACACAGTTATGTTTAAAGTTTATTGTAACCTAACACATCATACTAATATTATAAATGTGAATGTAAGTTTGTTTGTTACGCTTTCACGCAAAAACGACTTAACCGATCATCATAAAACTTTGAACACATATTCTTGGAGGTATAAGAAGTAACATAGGATACTTTTATTTAAAAAAATATCTATTTGTTTGTTACGCTTTCACGCCCTATCTGAACCGATTTTAATGAATTTTGATGAAGAGATAGATGGGACTCTGGAGACGGTTATATACGTTTTATTTCGGAAAAGTCTATTTACGCGGGCGGAGCCGCGGGCAAAAGCTAGTATTATATAAACGGTACGCGACATAAAAATTAACTGATTTTGCACATCTTTGAGGTGAATCTATGGAAGTTCAGGGAACGGGCCACCTCCACTGAATGAGAGGGGTTAGGCCTTGGTCTACCACAGTGCACCAGTGCGGATTGGGGACCTAACATACCTAAATTCTTATAGCGAACTTCACATGAATGCATTCAACTTTCCTCACGATGTTTCCCACACCGTTATAGCAGATAATACATAATACACACGTAACTTAGTATAATCAGAGGTGCATGCTTTTGGAGCTGGTTACGAACCTGTGACTTTCGTCTCGATCATCAGTACCACTACCCGCTGTGCTATCGTTGCTTTTGCATACATACATACATACATACGCACTCACGCCTGTAATTCCCAAAGGGGTAGACAGAGGTGTAACCGGTACACCCACATTTCGCCGAGCGTATCTCCGTCCCTTATGTATTTTATTTATTATTTTAGTTATTTATTTTATATATAGGCTCGCCCCTATCGCTATACCGGGTACAAATTCCAGACTCCGGGCTGATATTGAGTATTTCGTAATAGAAAATCCCAATACCACTTTCCCAGACCCGGGGATCGAACCCGAGACCTCAGCGATGGCCTTAATCATAACACGTACGCATTACAACTGCGCCACCGAGGCAGGCTGATTTTGCAAACTTAAGAAAAGGTAAAAATATAGAGCCACTTTATTGAAGACTACAAAAATAATCTCGATTTTGTTTACAATGTCCCTATTTGTAGACAAACACGACTTCTGACACTGTCTGTTTGCTAAAACTGCAGTCTTCTCTCGCCCCCACCTTCACAATTCCATTTTGTTTTAGTGTTATTTTTGTCACAAAAAGAATTGGGGAGATTCGGGTGACGTCGCGACCTGGGGTACGAATGACGTAGTTAGGAAAATGCAGTAGCAATTTGCTCACTAATATCGGATATTTGTTTTTGTTTGTTAATGCAATTGTTTCACTTGAATTCGCAATTCAGGCTGAAAACCCGGTGAGTTCTTAAGTTCAGTTACTACGTTAGCCAATTACAATTTTTAATTAAGTATTTGATTCGAAAAATCACACGTGATTTGCTAAGGCTTGGAATAGTTACAAGGTGGTAGATCCCTCGTATGCAAGAGGCCGTCTGGGTTGTACCACCGCTTTATCTATTTCTGTCGCCAAGCAACAGTATGTAAACACTGTTGTGTTCCGTTGGAACGACATTGAAGCCAAATAAATTACTAGGCATTATGAGAGATAACAACTTATGTCTCGGGGTGACGAGCGCCGTCCAGTGTCATGCAGTGCTTTATAATTTACTGTGTGGCATTGATTCCGTTTATGGGCAGGCGTGCCACTTATCATCAGGCGAGCTACCTACTTGTCTCGCCATTCAAACTATTAAAAATATCTCTGCCCACCCCTCTGGGGATACAGGCATGAGTTTACGTTATGTAATTTCAGTTACAAAAACTCGTTACGGTTTACCCCAATAACAACTCGGCTGATATGTACATTATAATCTTTATTTCGGCGTGAACTTAAAATCCCTTGAGCCAAATGGATACGAGTAGTATTAAAAAAATCGATCGAAACCGAATCCAATGGGAGCGGGGATTAAACCGGCCAGATTAAACGTTAATGGTGTTTTTACCCCATCCACTTTAAAAACTATATATACGTAACGCTGGATCTTACAATTACTAGAACGGATAACTATATATATATATAGATCCAGCGTTACGTATAATCAGTTTTTATTTGATCCGCTCGAATTTGTTGATCCAATACTATATATACGTGATTTAGTGGCACCGTTCGGATCAACAATTGCTAGTGTTTTTTTTTAAATAGCCAAAATGTATACAATACCACTCCGTACTTATTTGATCCAATTCAAACGGGCTAGTCACAAAGCACAGCATCATTCATTGGTTCGAATCATCACTTTATAAATAAGTATGTACGCATCTACTACCTAGTGGCTACAACGTCGAAGCTATAACTCGGAGATCGCGGCCTTGAATCCGCGCGGCGAATAATACTTAGTGTGTTGGTTCGCAGTCCAGTGAGGGCATTACGGGCTGATCACCTTATTGACTGACAAGAGAAATGATCCATGCGTCAGATGGGCATGTAAAAAGTCGAACCAAAAATATGTTTGCCAACCCGCACTTGGCCAGCATGATGAACTATGGCCTAAAAACTCCTTCCTCGTGGAGGGGATGCTCATGCCCAGCAGTGGGACGTTTATATGGACTAACTTTAATTTTAACTGCATCTGATTAACGTTTTTAGGGTAGGTTGGCTAGAAAAGAAATAGGTCAGGCAAAATTATGTACGTAGTTTCATCACCGAAACATAACAAATCTTTTGAATTATCTGTTACAGCACTGCTGGCCTACATTACAAATAAATTAGAATTTTAATATAATTATAAAATGAGATTTAGGCTGTATGGCTGCTGGATTAGGTACAGCTTATTTTAGTAGGAATAAAAATAAGGCAGTGATTGTTGAATGTAATCATTTTAAATGATATTACTGCATTTCGGGAGAATATGCAGAAGGTCATCATTAAGAATACTTAAATCAAAAATTACTAAGAAAACTATAAATGTTTATTTAAAATCAGTCAAAATAATAATAAAAAAAACAAAGTTATAAAATTATGACACATAATAGATTCACCCTTAAATGCTTACATACTTATTTTAATGTTATCTTAAATGCCAACTTTACGCAATGTGTTTTTTTTAGATTAATTATTAATTGGATCAACAAATTATTCTTGTAATTCTGCTGGATCAAACAAATGGGGGAAAAGGATTATACATTATATATATATATATATATATATATATATATATATATATATATATATAATGTATAATCTATATATGCCTGTAATCCCCGAAGGGGTAGGCAGAGGTGTAACTAGTACACCCACATTTCGCCGACCGTATCTCCGTCCCTTATGTGATAGGGGGCGAGCCTTTTCGCACAATAACCCGACATTCAACGGGCTAAGTGCGGAGTAAAGGAGCCCACAATCATCATCAGCGGGCGAGCCTATCGCCATGACTTATGTCATACGTTGAAATAAAACTAGTTTATACGGATTTTATCGCGATTTAATTTTTATTGTAGTCCCGAAGTTTCGAAAGCTTTTCAGCCTTCGTGGTCATTGTAACATTAACTTTTCGAGACGACCTACACCTCAGTCTCTCCCGTGACCACGAAGGCTGAAAAGCTTTCGAAACGTCGGGACTAAAATAAAAATTAAACCGCGATAAAATCCGTATAAACTAGTTTTATTTCAATGTGTAATATTCGCGTAAACCTAAGAAATCATTATGTCATACGCTTAACGTATTCTACCGCCTGTATCACAGCGAATGTTCTGAAGAATTGTTTAACCAGCCTCACCTTTCTTCAACAGAACTACGTTTGTTTTATGGCATAAGTCAGCATACGAATAAGTCGGTCACCTGATGGTAAGTGATCTCCACCGGCCATGTACGCCCACAATAGCAAAAGAATCATGAGCGCGTCGCCGACCTTAAAAGAAAGGGACAATTTTGGGATTGGGAAGGAGAGGGGGATTTGGGCCTCCGGATGTCTCACTCACCGTACGAAACGCAGCAGCAAGCTGCTACTTTACGCCGGTTTTCTGTGAGACAGTGGTAACGACCCGGACGAGCCGGCCTATTCCTAATCCCTTAATTATCTGTTTACGATCGTCCATGATTCTTTTGGTGTTGTGGTTTGTGAGCGTTCATGGACGGTGGAGATCAGTTATTAGGTGACCCACTTGCCCGTTTACTGGCCTCTCAAAATAAACTACACTATTATCCCAATTCAATTACCTGAGTACGATAAAAAAATAATTATAGTCCATCTGAAAATAATATCGAAATAAAATATTCTTTTACTTAAACAGAAAATGTCTGGACGAGAAATAGATTTTCATCCCCCAATTCGCTCAATCACAAAATCAGCCCCAATCGATTTTAAAACGGAAATTAAACGGGCGCGTGGGTCTGAGTCAGGGATTTCATATTTTATGATACTGGCAATAATTGCCGAATTTATCTAAAAAGTATTTTTATTCTGCCATCAGCAAAGTATTTAACCCAGGGCCTTTATAGAGTATCGCCTCATTGGTCTATTGGCAACGTACCAAAGATAAATCAGCGAGAACCCAGGACGGGTTCCAATACCAGGTCTGATAATCGAAATGTTTGTTTTCAATTAGAAAAATTACACATTAGTTGTCCGGAATTAGAATCGTTGCCTGCTATGGCTTCCCGTGGCATCACCTATCACATCATGGGGTGGAAATAAACTCGATGTACAGTGGATGTCATAGTGCATCTCTACCTATATTTACGTGGATATCAGAGTGAATTTATAACAAAAACAAGCAGCTAAAAATGTTGAAAAACAATCCTATTGCCAAGAAAAATATCGCGCTCAAATTTCAGTTCATTTTCTCTCCATAGAAAAGTGTTTGAAGATCATGTTCGTACATTGAATATTTTATGTTAATGCCGAATACCGAGAAACCTCGCCCCAGTGTTCAGAATATAAAACAGAATTTTCTTAAAATTTGCCTGTTTTTTCACATCAAGGACACTTTTCTCTAGAGATTTCTGGATAGCCTGGATTTTATGCCAAAAACCCTGTTGGGCGTTTTAACCGCAATATCGGAATCGATATCCAAACGTAATGAAATAACTCGCATACGAAAATAAAACTAAAAATAATCATATTTATTTCTTATAATTTAAATGTTTTATTGTTCGTTAACCGTATTTCGATTGATAACATCTGCAAGAGCAATGTCTCGGAGCCAGAGCGAGATAGCAAGTTGCGGCGTCTACGTGCATCAAACGTGCCACGCCGCGTGTGCACTCGGTTTCGTCAATAAGATCAATCAGCTGTTCCATCAGCTTACAGATGAAAATATTTTTTTAAAAAATGATAATTGTTGTAAGCTACCTGTATAAAAGGTTTAAAGAAATTTATTCTCAATAAGACAAAGTCACTTTCTTGAGAACAATACTAAACTTAATGATATTAACATGTTGTCAATCACAAACAGCTGTTATTATATTACCCATTTAATACATTCATATTGGTTAGGAGAGATGTATCTGCTATTAGATATGTAGCTAGCTGAGTCTTAAATGTATTAAATGAGTGTACATTTTTTATTAATAAGGGTATTTTATTATAAAGTTGTGCTCCTTCAAAAGTAAGCATTTTTTTTCCATAGTTGGTTCTGGTCTTTGGTAGGACTAAAAAACTAGCTCGCCGAGTACTACGTTGGTGGATTTGCTTTAATTTAGTAAATATTAAATTGGTATGAATGTTTTTCTTAAGAGCTTTCCAGATAAAAATACATGTGTGATAGATATATAATTGTTTTATGTTCATTATCTTAGTGTCTTCATAGATTTTATTAGTGGAAGTCAAGTATGGGTATTTGAAAAGCAGTTTAATAATTTTATTTTGGGCAATTTGAACATCTGATACTTTGGTTTTTGACGCACTGCCCCATATTTAAGGATAATATCTCGCTTCTGTTTATTATTTGTTTAATTTAACTATTTTTATTAAGCTGTATATATGACTATCTTCACGACCCAGAAAGGGCCAACAGGGTTTTTGTTACATACTGCATAAGTTAGTCAAAATTACTATCTTACGGTGATACTTTTTTGGAAAGCAAGCGATTCATCTTAGGCCACATCACCCTCCGTCGTCCCAAACATGTTTTGGCAGATCCCAACGACTCTATCACAGTCGCTATTGAAGCAGCACTTTCCTTGCTCAACCCGAATCGCAATAATAATACGCGACCCCGACATAGGACACGCCTGCGAGTCCAAAGAGCTCCCACAACTGGCCCTCGGCATAATGATGTGCAGAGGCGGCCCTAAACTATACTCCCAAGTTTTTTTTTATTTTTTATATTAGATTGAATGACGAGACGAGCAGGTCGCTCGCCTGATGGTAAGCGCCACGCCTGCTCATAAACAGAAGCAACGCCACACAGAACTTTAAATAAAGCACTGCATGACACTGGACTGCGCTCGTCACCCCGAGACATAAGGTGTTAAGTCTCATAATGTCCAGTAATTACACTGGCTTCAATGTCCTTCACACCGGAACACAACAGTGCTTACACACTGTTGCTTGGCGGCAGAAATAGACAAAGCGGTGGTACCAACCCAGCCGATCTCTCGCAAACGAGGGACCTACCACCTTGTTATTGCTCAAGCTGAGGTCTGAGCCTTCTAAAAGGCGCCTCTGTGCTTAATCGCTACTAAATAAACTATACATATTTCTGGCTAGAGCGTTATAAGCGCCGGCTTTATTGTCAGGTGAAGCTGTAAAAGCAATATAGGCTAACAGCACAAATCCATTCGAGAAAAAAAGGCCACATCACATAGCTCACCACCAGGCAATATAGTGGGCAAACGCAAAACTATTACGAATAAAAAAATACTTATTTGGGTATGTTGATTTGCTGTCTCGCTGACAAAATTAGACTCTAGATGGTAGGTCACCACCACCATCACTGCCACCACCGCTGTTATCTATTTCTGTCGCCAAGCAGCAGTATGTAAGTATTAGTAAGTATTTCGGTTCGAAGGACGTTGAAGCCAGTGAAATTACTGAAACTTAAAATTTTATGTCTCGGGGTGACCAGCACAGTCTAGTGCCATGCAATGCTTTGTAATTTACAAAGCTGAGTATTGTGTTCTATTTATTGGCAGGCGTGACGCTTACCTTAGTGAACAGTATGTTTGTCATCATTCAAGCTAATAATAAAAATATAAATAACGAAAATAATTCACAAACACTGAACATTTTACAAATTAAATTTGCCGTTAAATGAAGACAAAAGAAACTCATTAGTCAGCCCATTTACTTGAAAAATCTTAATAAATGTGAATAACTAGTGTAAGATCGCTTGTATTAAAGATGTAGTAATATATATCAAGTGGGAGAGAAGGAACTTCAATCGGACAAACGCGAGGGACTCGATGTGTGAAGTGGAAAATAAATTACACGTTAAATCAATGAGTCGAGAAATATCATCTTCAGCCGGTCCAAGAGGAGGCGACGAGAGGTTTTAGCCCTCAATAAAAAGGAGGGATGTTATAAATTTTTCCGCTTTGTGTGTCTGTGCCATCGCAGCGCGTGAACGAATAGACCAATTTGCACGCGTTTATTAGTTTTAAAGCTGATTTAATTAAAGATGATTCTTAGCTATAAACAGAAGCCACATAGAACTTTGATTACAATGCACTGCATGGCACTGGACTGCCTTCGTCCCTCTGAGACATAAGATATAATCCACATAGACATAGAAACTCAGCTCTTGGAATGTAATTGGTCAACCAACATCTGAGGCCCAAAGCCAGTCTCACCTGCACGTGCGCACTCTGTTGATGAGGCAATGGCGAAACTTGGTTCCTGCTGCAAATTGTGGGAGATCAGGCGGCGGATCGTCCTACAAAATATCAAATCCATTGTCAAATTATGATGAGAAGGCAGATCCTGGCTTAAGCCGGGAAAATACCAGGCAGAAAGATTTTTATAAATATCGGTAGGTACTTAGGTATAACTTTTGCAACGCTATTATCACTAAATACCATATAATTGTATATACTTCCGAAGACATAACTAAACATTAATCTACTTTTTCGGGGAATCCATTACAAGTTGATATCGGGGAAAATCACGTTCCGGCAACAAAAACTACAGATGATACACTGTTTCCTCATAGTTTGAGACAAAAAGTGTCAGCAACTGACTTCTGGCGACTTTATTTCTTCTAGTTTATATGTTTATTTGACCTATTTGCGGACGATCTTATGGAATACGTATTTAGCACGGATCAAGTAAGTTTTTTATACAATAGGCCGGCAAACGAGCTGGTGGCTCATCTGATGTAAATGATCTTCACCGCCCATGTACGCCCACAATACCAGAATAATCAGCGACGCGTTGTGGACCTTAAAGAAAAGGGATTATGAAGGAAGGGAGATCTGAGGGGCTAGCACGGAAACTTGCGAAAAGTTATTCGAGCTGTCATCGACAACGATTTCTATGAGATTTTAGTACAGCGCCTCTATCGTACGTAAAAGAAACTAATATATATGGAATATAGACCAATGATATTTAAGGAATTATCTATCGAGCCCTCGATACCTTTACATTACGATTTCGATAGTTTTCCATGCTAGCCCCTCACAGAGCCTTCGGATATCTCACTCACCGTATCAAACGCAGAAAGCGGTCTTCTGCAATTTGGTTTTTCATATTGTATACTTACAGTTAATTAATGTTTCGAAAGCAGATACTATCAGTAAATAAACGAGCCCATTACGTTATTCTAAGAAAAATGTTACCATACATTTTTACCGTGAATTTTCGATACTATATCATCGTAGTAAAACAAAGAGCCAAAATTATCTATTCCACGTAAACCACGAACTAAGGTGCATCGACCCCGCTTATCATTTATTTAGTTCCACCCCTCCATGCCCATCGCGTGCCGTCATCCATCCATCATGGCGGCCATCCCAAATTATAAGGTACATTTTTCATAACCGGGAACCGGGAAACGTGTTCACACGTGGAACGACCGGAAATCCTGGCGCACCGGTTATCAACGTTTGAATTGTGCAATTGTATTAATTTATTTTGTTTGTATATTTTCCGGTTTTTAAAAATCTGAATTTTGGTAAATTTTTATTGTTTGGGATTTTGTAACGTAATTATGAGCATATTTTGTCATCTATGAGATATTTTTTTTATATAACGTAATTACAAGGTGTAAAGGTAAAAATTGAAGTAAAGACAGGTCAGGCAAACATAATTTGTGTTTAATAACTCGATATGGAGATAGGCTCGCTCATGGACGAGCTGTTTGGTATTTTAAATTGACTTCCAGTCAATATAAAATAATCGCCTGCCAAGGAGAAACACACGACACATCCGAAAAGCTGGGACTGAAGTAGTTCTACTATTATAAATGTGAAAGGCTGGATGTTTGTGAGTTTGTGAGTTTGTGAATTTGGATGTTTGTTATTCAATCACACCTTGACGAGAACGTACATTCATAGGCACTCACGCCTGTAATCCCCGAAGGGGTAGGCGGAGGTGTAACCAGTACACCCACATTTCGCCGAGCGTATCTCTATCCCTTGATGTGATAGGGGCTCATCGCTATACCGGGCACAAATTCCAGACTCCGGGCTGATACTGAGCATTTCGTAATAGAAAAATCCAATATCACTCTTACCCGACCCGGGTACCCCGAGCCCGAGTCCTCAGCGTCAGCTTCAGTAGTAACGGGTACGCATTACAACTGCGCCACCGAGGCAGTCACCTTAATGAGAACGGTTTTGGATAAAATTTGGCAGACAGGTTGACTGATAGTTTAGGAGATATGCTATTTTTTGTAAACCATGACCTAATTTACGACATAGTCAATTTTTATTACCGGAAACGGCCGTTCACGTGGGCGGAGCCGCGAGCAAAGGCTAGTAACTTATAAAGGCATATGCTTATGTACGTTGTACATCAGGATCTGCTTTTAAAATAATAATTTAGCCCAGTAAGTACTCATGCATGCTATCATTACGGCGTAATCCCTAAATAGCTATTACGCGTACACAATAAAAAATATTAACGATCCTCCGACACTTATTTTTCGAAAAAAAAACAACCAAGTTGTTTCGATTACAACATTTGTTATTCCGAGACATTATTGGATTGCGCCGCTTTTGAATACGGTGGCCATGAATAATGCAAATTTGGGATTTATTGTTTTTTTTTTGTCGCTAAGCAACGTGTATACGTATTGTGTTCAAATGTAAGGCATGTTGATGAAAGAATTACTAAGTATTACGAGACATAGCATCTATTGTCTCTTAACGGCATCACATATTTTTATTTTAGTTGATCAAGTGACTTGAATCAACAAAAGCTGTATGGGTTTATTGATTAATTTGATTGGAAGTCTGTTCACACGATTCAGATTGCATATAATAAAATAACAATACTAGCCCTATATTATATACCTACGTCCCACTGCTGGGCACGGGCCTCCTCTACTGAATGAGAGGGGTTAGGCCATAGTCCACCACGCTGGACTATTGCGGGTTGGCAGACTACACATACCTTCGAAATTCTTATGAAGAACTTCTCAGGTATGCAGGTGTCCTCACGATGTTTCCTTCATCGTTACAGCAAGTGATAATTAACAATTAATACGCAGATAACTTAGAAAAGTCAGAGGTGTAAGCACTTGGGGCTGGTTTTGAACCTGCGACTTTCGTCTCGTCAGTCCATACCACTCCCCACTGAGCTATCACTGCTTTCTGCTTTCATATTGCATGCGATTTAGCAAATATGCTCAACTAAAATTCAACCTTATGAACTCGGTAGCGCAGTGCAGCTTCATATACTAGTACTTAGGAATTCATAATTGCTATTATTTATTGACAGGCTACTTACATTCGACGAGCAACCTGCTCGTCTCGCCAGTCAGCATTTAAATACACTCAACAGTCCCACATGTCTCTTACCCACACTAAGTTAACCTGAACTATGAGGGATTTATGGTCCCGCACACAGCCAGAACCGAAACAAATATTTGTGAATCACACAAACATTTGTCTCAATATGGGGAGCAAAAATACGGTATTGCGATTCACAGTTACTACTCGCAACTGCGCTATTGAATCTGCAAAAAAATATACACGTCGAAGGAAAACCTCCGTTTATTTGTCCGTCAAAAAGTATGGTCACCGAGGCTGCATGAAAAACAAAACAATTCAAGTATTTGTTAAGTAAAGAGAAGCTCAGTTACGGCAATATGGGTCAGCACTCAGTCAAGTGGATAGTGACCGCTTTCGGTGGAATTGAAAGGGAGTGAATGATGACGGGTGATCGAAGAGGGATGGAGTTACCAGCTGACCGGGAAGTGAATGATGTGATAACCATCGAGAGAATAAGTTAGCGATAGACTCGCGAGGGTGATAATCTCAAATACTTTCTGTTTCGGATAGCACGTTGAGTTGAGCGTTCAATTATAGTATTTTTATAGCGAATGTGCGAGTAGTCACCTGATAGAGAGTACATACATACACACATACGCACTCACGCCCGTAATCCCCGAAGGGGTAGGCAGAGGTGTAACCAGCACACCCACATTTCGCCGAGCGTATCTACGTCCCATGATGTAATAGGGGGCAAGCCTATCGCCATACTGGGCACAAATCCCAGACTCCGGGCTGATACTAAGCATTTCATAATACCAGAAGTAGTAAAGAGTAAGAGTAGAAAACCCCAATACCAATTTACCCGACCCGGGGATCGAACCCGAGACCTCAGCGCTAGCCTCAATCGTAACGCGTATGCATTACAACTGAGCCACCGAGGCAGTCTGATAGAGAGTGATCTCCATCTCTCATGAACTCGTAAAATCAAAAGAATCAAAGGCATTTCCTTTAAGGAAAATTATTAGGTAGAGGATTGTGTCTCCAAAAATCTCACTCATCGTACGAAACGCTACAACAAGCTGCGACTTCACATTTACCAACCTGATCGAGTCAGTTTGCTCATATTGTAGACTAAACTGGCAACAACTTAGCTTTACCGCTTAATTATATAGGTGCTGTGAACATGGCTAATCCGGCGTAAAGTAGCAGCTTGCTGCTGCGTTTCGTACGGTGAGTGAGATATCCGGAGGCCCAAATTCCCCTCCCCTTCCCAATCCCTAAAGTATCCCTTTCCTTTATGGTCGGTAACGCGCCCATGATTATTTTAGTATTATGGGCGTACATGGGCGGTGGAGATCACTTACCATCAGGTGACCCACTTGCACGTTTGCCAACCTATACTATGATAAAAAAAGTCAATAATCCTATGGTTTAGCACGTTGTTATTTTTTTTTCAACCGCAAAAATAAAAGATATTTTAAATATTCTTTGGAGTGTAAGTGGGCCAACAATATCTAAGACCAACCTCACCTGCACGTGGTGCTGAGTAACGGATGAGACAATGACGAAATTTAGTACCAGTTGTGGGTCGCGGGGGACAGACAGCGAGTCGCCCATAACATACCAAATACCATCAAATATATCGTACGAAAAGGCAGACCCTGGTATTTAGCCAGGATAACACCAGGCAGAAAGAAAGAATATTTTTTAAACCAAATTAGTAATCCTAAAAACTTACAAGGTTAAATAACCAAATGAGCATACAAGCGTGAACACGCCGTACCTAGACGCAACACGGTATAATTTAGCAAAACGTATAAACTTTATAAACATAAAGCTGGTACCTAAGCCAACAGAATGGATGCCCGCATTCAACATAATGAAAGGTATAAAGTGTTTGGATAAAAACATGGACGAGTAATCCACTTACAAAGTATTTAATGACGGGTATATTCTTGTATTATGGAAATGTGTGAGTGTATATAAAACTGATGAGGAAATAGTGCATACGCACTTGAGGAAATTATGAGGAAATTGTGTTTTTTTATTATCATCGTCCAGCAAACTAGCGAGTGGGTCGCCTGATGGTAAGTGATCTCAACCGCTCATTTACGTCCACAATACCAAAAGGATCATGGGCAACGTGGCCGACCTTACAGGAGAGGGATAATTAAGGGATTGGATTTGAGCCTCCGGAAATCTCGCTCACCGTACGAAACGCAGCAGCAAGCTGCTACTTTTCGGTTTTCTGTGAGATAGTGGTAATGACCAGGAGGACAAAACTGTCTACAGCGTGGCTCTACCACTCAAAAAATGATATGGTCTGATGGTAGGGAAACCTGATACATTTTTGACATTTATTGCTCGCTTTTAATCGCAATTTTATTACAAGCAGCGAAAGCTCAGCGCGGAGTGGTACACACTGTCGTGATAGAATAGCTACAGAGTTATTGCCAAAGCACTTTTTTTTTTTTTTGTTTAAGTATTTTTTAATATGTTTTACCCGACTGCCAAGGAAGGGTTATTGAATGTTGCTGCTATGTGTTGCTAGCAATGTTTAATTGAAATGTTGTGTTTATCCGTAATTGGCGCATGTATTGGAATTTGGCTTTTGTAGTTGTAATGTATGAGTGTTGTATACATTGTGCTGTGGATATACCTTAAATAAATAAATAAATAAATAAACACAATTGATAGTAAGCAAATCTATCTTTATATATATCCACTAGCTGTCCCGCGCGGTTTCACTCACAGCATACAATTGCAGCGCCATCTGCCGGGCTGATTTGTGAATCTAAACCATCCAGGGAACCACCCAAACGCATAAAAAATAAATAATTCAAATCGGTCCAGCCGTTTAGGAGGAGTTCAGTCACATACACACGTACAGTAGAATTATATATATAAAGATTAGTAACTATTAGCGTCCACAATATGGCGATGCATCAATAAAAGTACCGAGTTCGTGAGACGTAAAAACCCCAACTATAAAATCAAACATAAATTTATCCACTTTAGAAAAGACTTACTCAATTACGTTAACAATAGAGTTTTCTTATCAAATAACGGAAATTCCATGTTATTTTACAACATGGGCACCGTAAAAATGAGTCAATGGAAAGCCCTGGCATGAATAGTTAAGGAGGCGATCGATGCAGTCTGCACGCTCGTCCAGCTATAGTTAACTTTAACTGAACTGTTAAACAACAAAGGCTACCGTTAAATAACATATTACGTACGTAGTTAAACTTGAACGCCTTTTGAAACTTCCGAACAAAGGAAACTAGGGAATGTCTTTTTTCTTCGTTTTGTGTGATTTATAAGAATTGTATTTAAACCAGTTAACGGTTCATGTACTCGCGTTATGTTAATCTATTAGCATAAGTAGGTTTTTTTTATTGGCTGGAGTGACAAAACGAGCAGGTCGCTCGCCTGATGGTAAGCGCCAAAATTAACAAAAGATCGACTACTATAAAAAAGGACCTGATTTTATTATGGATTAAGTATATTAAGGACCCTATTACATAATGTATTCATTGGGTGGATTATTATTTAGACAAATACAATTTGATTTTATTCCAAAAGAAATGAATAGTTCCTTCAAATGTATACAATTGTTAATCTCTCTATTCTAAAAAAAAGTAACTGGCGACGCCGCTGCCGCTGCCAAAAGCTTGTCACGCTATCTTCTCCGAAACCGCTGGGGGTATGACGATTGTCTAAAAATTCTGATATGTTAGGAGAAATCCTGAAATCTGGTAACCCTAGTTCGGTTGGTACCCTTTAAATACGGGACCATATATATTTGTATGTACTTATTTATGGTAAGGACTTCTGCGAATTGCAGACGGTTGACTTTTCACTAACGTGAGCTGATGGTTCACAATAGTTCCCCATATCATCCTAAATCCCATGG
Source organism: Mimas tiliae (assembly GCA_905332985.1). Taxonomy (NCBI): domain Eukaryota; kingdom Metazoa; phylum Arthropoda; class Insecta; order Lepidoptera; family Sphingidae; genus Mimas; species Mimas tiliae. The sequence goes on from HG995251.1 coordinate 1,571,076, forward strand.
GTAGCACTACCACTTTTGCTTCGGATTGGGACAATTTATCAGCAGCCCTCTAAGAGGTAGTCTCCACCTTTGCGGTTCCGGCTGCAGCTCAGACAACCTAACGGGACCCTAAAATGATAACTAAAATGGTAACAAAACTAATTTAATAAACGAAGATAAAATAACAATCATAATAACATTATCAAAGGCACAAAGAATTGAACATTAGTTACCAAGTTACGGACGACGCGACGTAATGAAATAAGTTGAACGAAAATAATAACCTTATATATAAAATTCTCGTGTCAAAATGTTGTCAAACGGCTTGACCGATTTTTATGAAATTTTATATGCATATTCAGTAGGTCTGAGAATCGGCTACTATCTATTTTTCATACCCCTAAATGATAAGGGTGACCCAAATAAAAAATACATATAACCCTACATTTTCACCCTTCTACCATCAACCCCTATTTTTTAATAGCGATATTAGTATTTTTGTCAAGCGCGTTTCTCCCACCGATCGCGATGACGGGACTCGCTAAATGCGATCACCCCCCACGCCGCGCACACCGCTGTCTCCCACTAATCATGGAAATAGGCATTCACGCGGTCGGAGCCGTGGGCAACAGCTAGTGTTTCTATAAACGAATGCATGGTTTTGTCCGTTTAACTAGGCTGACATGACATGGATTCTGACATGGGTGATACAAACTAGAATAGTGATATAACTATGATAATACCAAATCTAATTTAGTCAGTCAAGTTTTTAAGTGGTAGAGCCACACTATAAACATTTCTGTCTACAGCACGGATGGGCGTCAAAATTTGAGTCAACTAATTAGCCGTCCATGTCAAAGGCGGTCAAAGGACATCATAGCTAGGTCACAGTGATAATACAGTATTTCTTTAACGCAAACCAATTGGCTAAAACGAACTATTTTGGTTTTAAAGAGATGGGATTTGGCGACAAAAATATCAAAATGTACATTATTACTCATGGTTGTAAAAACTTGCATATCAAATCAAATAAAATTATTTATTCTGTAAATCAGATCATAAACATAACATTTACATGTAAATTATTTTTCTATGCTGAATTAGAAGCAGCGATAGCTAAGTGGGGGGTGGGACGGACTGTTAAGACGAAAGTCGCAGGTTCGAAACCAGTCCAAAGAGCACACACCTCTGACTTTTCTAAGTTATGTGTGTATTAATTGTTAATTATCACTTGCGCTAACGGTGAAGGAAACATCGTGAGGAAACTTGCATACCTGAGAAGTTTTCCATAAGAATTTCAAAGGTATGTAAAGTCTGTCAACCTGCATGAGGCCAGCGTGGTGAACTAAGGCCGAACCCTTCTCATTCAGTAGAGGAGTGGCCAGCAGTGGGGCATGTATAATACAGGGTTAGTAAAAAAATATATGTTTACATCGGCATTTCGTGGCTAGCCATGAGAATAAATGTCAAAACAAACTCACGGCCTATCTCTCTATTCTAAAAAAAGTAACTGGCGCCGCCGCTGCCAAAAGCTTGTCACGCTATCTCCTCCGTAACCGCTGGGGGTATGGGGTCGAGACCAATACCAATCGATGCAGAATAATGTGGGGAAGAAAGTAAGATATGTCTCATATTCGTAGGACTTTAAGTGTTTTTTATTTTATGTTTTGTGGAAAAACATGGGCAAAAAAAAGTTTAATAAAAATAAAACTTGCCCGTGTAAACGTAGCATTACCACACGTACTTATTCCACAAATTATGCATCACAATATGGCGCTTCGGGGGAGAATCGAAACAATGTGAAACATAAAATAATATGATCAAAGTTCAAAAAGTTTTTTTATTCTCGCAAACGAAAATATGAGATAAGGGAAAGACTTTGTGAAACAAATTATTACAAGATTGTTTCGGGAAATATTGTGACAAAACGTTTTTATTTCACGACTGTTTCTGTACATATTTGTTGCGGTATAATATAACCTTAATGTAACATGTGTTAAAACATTTTGCGCCGACCCCACTGCGAGTGGGATTACGGAAGAAGAAGAAGAATGTAACCATAATGTAAAACTATTGTACATAGATTCATACTCACTCACGCTTGTAAACCCTGAAGGGGTAGCCAGAAGTGTAACCAGTACACCCACATTTCACCGAGCGTATCTCCATTCCATGATGTGATAGCGGGCGAGCCTATCGCCATACTGGGCGCAATTCCAGACTCCGAATTGATAGACATAAAGAAAGATTTATTCAACAAAAGATATATACATTAGAAAGAAGAAACAAGGTACAAAACATATAAATAATATTTATGATAGTGAGCATTTCGTAGGTAATAGAAAAACCCAATATCAATATCACCCGTCCCGGGGATGGAACCCGAGACCTCAGCGTTAGCCTCAGTCGTAACGCTTACGCATTACAACTGCGCCACCGAGGCGGAGTGCAAAATTATTGTGTCAATGTGAATATTACTTTCCTTGTTTGTTTTCATAGCAGAGGCCGGCAAACGTACAAGTGGGTCACCTGATGGTCAGTGATCTCGTATGTCTTGTGTTGAACTTTCTAACTAGAGCTAAAGAACTAAATAGAGCTTTTCAACGGACCTTTTTAATAATGTAACTTATGGTTTAAAAATAAGGGAAAGATATATTTAAGGCCTATATCCAGCAGCGGACGAATTCAGGATCATCATCATCATCAGCCACAAGACGTCCACTGCTGAACATAGGCCTCCCCTAATGCCTTCCAGGCCGACCTGTTGGAAGCGGCCTGCATCCATCGGCTTCCTGCAACCCTTGTCAGGTCGTCGGTCCATCTAGTAGGTGGACGTCCCCTGTTGCGCAATTCAGGATGATGATACACATATCCCCACAGACAAAGGGGTCAAACTTATAACACTTCTCTTTTTTCGGGGGTTAAAAACCCCATACTGAAAATATACTCATATATTTAATTTTTTTGCAAGAACTCCATAATATATGGGAGACACGGTGGGGGAACTGGAAAAATATAAAATTTACCATAAAAATGCATTATTTTCTACCATTACGCTCCAGTATTACTGTTGTAATATTTACCACGCGACTTATAATCATGAGATGTGTCGGGGGCAAACGACTTTCAACTGGAAATACGGAGGAGGTTCTCAATTCGACGCGTTTATTAACCGACTTTAAAAAGGAGGTATACATACAGTGCATCGATTTCTCCGCCAATTGTGGACCGATTTTGTTGGAAAAAAAATCATTCAATAGAGTTAAGCTGCGATGTGGTCCCATATAAATTTGGTTAAGATCTGATGACGGAGGACCGAGTAAAAAAATCCCTCAACGGATAACAGTACACTCGTCGCGATTGTGTTATTGTGCTGAAATTTACATGCTAAAAAATTTAATTATAAAATAATGTACCTATATCGCTGCCGGTCAAATAAAATTGCACTGACTCCAAAGATACCTATAGAAATTGTTATTTTTGACTTTTCAGTGTTTTTATTTTGAAGTTGGTTTCTATGTTTTTTTACTAGCTTTTGCTCGCGGTTCCGCCGGCGTGAACAGCCTTTTTGGAGATAAAAAGCAGCCTATGTCCTAATCCCACTCACAGTGGGGTTGGCGCGAAATGCTATTTATCACATGTTACAGAAAGATTTGGCTTGTAGTTTTTACGACCGACCTGACGTCAGCCCCTCTAGGGAGCAGTCGCACTTCAAGTCAATTGATCAACGAAAATCGAACCGTCTGAACTCTATTACCAGTAATAACATATTATAATGTTTTATGAAATGACATTCATTTCAGTTATACCACGTGACGACACAGAAACGCACTTACATTACGAATATTAGAGCTCTGAAAGGATTTATTACTTGCCCGGAGGTTGTCGAACCTCCGCGTACTCATCTCCTACTGTAATGGATAAATTATTGTGTTTTTCGAAATACAAAGTTGCATAAAGTGTATTTATGCCACAGCAGCCTCCGTGGCGCAGCGGGCGAGTAGCCGGTTGCGAAGCGTGAGGCCGTGGGTTCGATTCCCGCACCTTGACAAATGTTTGTCTGATCCACAAATATTTGTCTCGGGTCTGGGTGTTGTGGGACCGCAAGTCCCTCGTAGTTGCTGATACCCACGATACAGGTTAACCTAGTCAGGACTATGTGTGTAACAGTTGGGTGTATTTATTTATTATTATTATTTATATGAAGTCTGCCAACTCGCATTAAGCAGCTACTAAGGCTCAGGCCTGAGTCCACCACGGTGGCCTGGGATTAACGCCTCTTATTCAAGGAGAGGCGTAACGAGGTCCGTACCAGGCCATGGGGCGTGTATAATACAGAGCTAGTATTTATTTTTAATCCTAGACAAAAACTCAGGGCGTTTCAACCGAAAGTAAATGGTATCATTACTGCTTTTCAAAACATTCAATGCGTGTTTTAGTGGCAGTAGGTATATATAGTCTAAGAATTCAATGAGATCCTGAGTTCAAATCCTAAGTCAGGCAATCACATTTTGTTGGAGTTTTCGAATCGAAAAATCACTTGAAATATAATAATAATATATCTTTATTTCGGACTTCATAAATTCCATAATGTTAGTTGAAGATCTTATAATATATTAATTAACTTATTAATTATTTAAAACTTTTTCCTGGTTGGGTGATAATAATGCGAGCCCAGCAGTTTAGCGCCACGAGCAGACATGTGTAGGTCCACCCAGTGCTTGATAAAAGGATTTTCAATTTTATTTACTAATACTTTCAGAATACTGTTAGAGCATCCACGCAACCTGCACCACATCGATGCGGTTCTCTGCCTCATAATGGCGTAGAAATCATTCACATGAGCCTCCGCGAACATTTGTGATGCACTACAGTAACGCGGGAGCCCCAACAATAATCTAAAAGCATTATTATACTGTACTCGTAGGTCATTGTAGGCCCGCCGCCCATACCTGACCCACAGACTGCACGTGTAGAAGCTCTGGCAGTATGCCTTGAACAGAGTTAGCGTCACTTCTTTTGTACAACGTGCAAATCTGTTAGCATAGTTACAGCGAACCACCAAAGCTCTACGCTCTCTTTGTACATCTCTGTCGTCAGATAATCAATCAATCATATAGCCAGCGAACTAAAAAGATCATATATATAATATAATAAAGAATAGATTATAAAGAGTGTAAATGGGTCACCAACATCTTAGGCTCAAAGTCCTCATCTGCACGTGGTACATTCTGCTGATTAACACATGAGACAATGGTGAAACTTTCCCATTGCGGGTTGTGGGATTAAGCGGTAGGTCGCTCGATACCAAATTCACCATTTAATCATGATGCGAAGGCGGACCCTAACATTAAGGTGGGATAATGCCAGACAGCCAGAAAAAAATAGTGTTACTAGACTAACCATCCAAACCCACGCCAACACGTCCAAAAAAAAACAAAACACTACAAAGAAAATAATTTTTACAAAACAGCCATTAAAATAAACTAACTCAGAGTGACACTCTATTTGAATATTTAAATCGGACTTAATATTTAAACAGTGTTCTTAGGGGATAAAATATTGGCGAATAACAAACGGCTGTTTGGACATGGGCCAGGAGTGAATAATATGGGATGGGCACATGCGTCGTAGCTGTGATAAGTGATAACGCGATTTGTAATAATAATAATATTAGCCCTGTAGCCCGTGGGACGTGTATAAACACGTCCCACTGCTGGGCACGAGCCTCCTCTACTGAATGAGAGGGGTTAGGCCTTAGTCCACCACGCTGGCCTAATGCGGGTTGGTAGACTTCACATACCTTCGAAATTCTTATGTAGAACTTCGCAGTTATGCAGGTTTCATCACGATGTTTCCTTCACCGTTAAAACAAGCGATAATTAACAACACACGTAACTTAGAAAAGTCAGAGGTGCATGCTCTTGGGGCTGGTTTCGGACCTGCGACTTTCGTCTCGGCAGTCCGTACCACTCCCCGCTGAGCTGCTGCCACTGCTGAGTAATTCAAATGAAATTTATTGTACTGCAGGTAGTTCCCTCGTCTGTCAATTGCGCTGAAGAAGGCCACTGCGGGGTTTTTAGTCGGTATACCAGTGTAGGGATTTTTAATAGGGGACCCGATCCAGAGGTCATTCGGGAGACAACTGAGTCGGAAGGCTGGCGAGTCCGACATAACCATTTCTCCACTCCCAAGCTTGAGAAGGTATCCGTAAAAGGGATTTTCCCCGCGGGATAAAAAAGGTCTCTCGTCTGCGATAGCCTATCTGGTTCTGCAGCCAAGTAGTAGTGTGTAAGCACTGTGTGTTTCGGTTTGAAGTACATGGAAGCCAGTGTAACGAATGTGGCCTCAGACTACCCGCTGCCCTGCCAAAGCTGAGCCGTCATGTTGACACTCCCCTCCCGCCGAACCTAACTGTCAGCCAGGTGGGGATGTGTCAGTAAAAGCCATAGCCATGCCATTTTTGTAATCATTCGATCGTGATTAATGTTCTAGACGCAACTCTGTCGATTTTTTTATTTTATCTGTTTACCAGTGAAATTACTGGGCGTCATGAGACTTAACTTATGTCTCGGGATGCAAGCGTGGAGCTGACCATCAGGCGAGCTACTTGCTTGTTTCGTCTTCCAGGCTAATAAAAACATAAAATGCTCAAAGAATTGTTTCAAGCCTACAATATCATCTAATTTTTTTTTATGGCATAGGCCGGCAAACGAGCAAGTGGGTCACCTGATGGTAAGTGATCTCCACCGCCCATGTATGCCCACAATACCAAAAGAGTCATGAGTGCGTTGCCGACCTTAAAAGAAAGGGATAATTAAGGGATTGGGAAGGGGAGGGGGATTTGGGCCTCCGGATATTACACACACCGTACGAAACGCAGCGGCCCGCTGCTACTTTACGTCGGTTTTCTGTGAGACAGTGGTAACGACCCGGACGAGCCGGCACATTCATGCTGTAGAAGAAACTATCTACAGCGTAATTGTTTCTGTTTATGTACAGGCGTGGCGCTTACAATCATGTGAGCGAGTTGCTTGTTTCGTCATCCAGGCTTATAAAAACATAAAATGCTCAAAGAATAGGGTAGTTTTCTTGATTAAATTTTATACATTATTTTATAAGCAACAGAAAATTATACGCAAAAGAAACCCTTTTATTAAAACAATCAAAATTGGTTCAGAAATGTGCCCGCAGTTATGACTTTAAATATTGGTATGAGAAAAGTGGGTGCGTAGTAGGGATATCGCACTATCTCGCTTGCACGCGTGCACCTTAATGAACATTTTACACAGTGACGTCAAAGGTTGCGTCGTTTGTCATTTGACAGTTACCCCTTCTACAGGATTTGAATGGCTTCTAACTTATTTATTTTTGGTCCGATTTATAAAATTCTTTCTGCAATAGATTTTGAGTAACGTAAGTTATTGATTTAAATAATAAAAAAAATCTAGTCAACTACCCTATTGTTTCAAGCCTACAATATCATCTAATAAGATCAAATTCCTAAAAAATACAAAGCCAATTCACCAGAATTAATAACTCAAACGGAAAATACCTTAGCATTTCCAAATATGTCAGACGACAAAGACCCTTTGTGCCGTGTGAGCCCTTCGAAGTACCACTCGTGAGGGAATACGAACGGCAAATATGATGGAATGCTCCCTTTTAAATCGGACTCGTATTTATCTAATCTAATTTAGGTCGTTTCGTATAAAAATATTGTACGTGCTCAAAAATTTGGCATTGTAATTGTGAATCGGATTGTTTCAATATTGTTAGCGTATTCTCTTTTTATTGGTGTATTGAAGGTGTCTGAGAAAGCAAAGTTGGGTACACTGAAATTATAATGGTGCGATATAGTTGTGGATGGGTAGTTAAATGGTATAAAAGAAGTTGTCGCGATAACTGGAGGTCTTTTGCCCGCAGTCAGTCAGACAGTCTCCAACCCATTAAGATCAGTGCTCAGTCGATAGTCCAAGTGTTCATTACGCGGTAGCTATGCTGGTTTACTATTCGGTCCTAGTTGTTTGAGTATTAATTAGAGAGCGGTCTCTAGAGAATCCTGACATGGGGTTGTGGACTGTAAAGCAGTGATATTGTAAATGTAACCAATAAACTACGAGTTGAGGTAATTATTGTCGTTTGACATTAATAAAATAATCCTCGTCTCACGTAACTTCTAGCACATATACCTACATTATAAACAGTATATATATATATACATTGCGACTGTTTGTCTATATTCATATTATTATTTATCTCGTTACGTGCGGATCGCACGCACGTACGTTCCTGGAAAAAACGAGGCCACCGCGCGGATCGCACGCACGTACGTTCGGACCCCGCACCCCGCACCGCAGGTTCGCCGAATATGCCAAATCGACTTTAGTAGTCGGATTTTATGGACACAGACCCTTACTACAGTTTATACACTATGGATTTTAATATACTGTCAACAATTTGAACGATACGCCAACCTAAGAAACAAAATTATTTTTGTTGAGTTGTCGTTCGCAGTTCGAAAATGGCGTCGAGTGTCATTTGTTGTTGTTTCGCGCGGTGTCGTAAATATTTATCTTTTTTAAACATAATTTATGACTTGTTTAGAGTAAGTGGAGTATGTTATCGAATAAACACTTCATTGTGGTTGTGTTCAAGTGGAATTTGAGTGCTTAGTGATTACTTTGTGTTTTGTGACAAAATGTTTTATTCGCCGAGTGAAAGGTCACTTCTTATTATTACGCGCGTATCGTAAATATTTGTGTTATAAACATAATTTATGACTTGTTTAGTGTAATGGAGTATGTTATCGAATAAAGACATCATTGTGGTTGTGTTCAAGTGTAAGTTGAGTGCTTAGTGTAAGATTACTTTATGTTTTGTGACAAAATATTTTTTTTCGCCGAGTGGAATATCACAGGTAAGTTTATAATTATAATACTAGTTTTGTTAGCTATAATAAAGAAAATTTAATGTAGTTTCTAAATATATACAGTTTTTATTGTCTAAATGTACAAAGACCCTCAATATTTGGTTATTTCGATACCATATACAAAAAAAAATGCAATGTATGGGGCGCGGATGAACCATTTTTTTTTAAATACCTAAACCACGCCCCCTTTCGTTTAAAAAGTTATTTGTGACAACTTTTAAGTATGTAAATTTGCTAGCTGTAAGTTTTCCGAATATAAATAAAATAAAATAGCATCGCGTACCCAAATAATTTTCGAGTATAAATTATATCGTAAACGTCATTAGTTGGAAAACTGTCCGCCATTGTCGGTTAATTAACTGGAAGCCGTTAAAATATCCGATAATTGACAAAACTGAGCACTTTCTAACTCACCCAATTTCCCCGTCGCTGTGATGGTGGAGTTCCTGGAATTGAAAAATAATCTCATTATATAAACTAACAGTAACTAAATAATATTTACAATAAGCGCAAAATAAATTGGCCTCCCCTGGTATCCACCCAAATGGAGAAAGGCGGAGAGGAAAGAAGAGTGGCTTAACACGGTATCCACAAAATTTTAGATTTTTATACTAGCTTGAATGAAGAAACGAGCAGGTCGCTCGCCTGATGGTAAGCGCCACGCCTGCTCATATACAGAAGCAACACCACACAGTACTTCGAATACAAACCACTGCATGTCACTGGACTGCGTTCATTATCCCGAGACATAACTTGTTAAATCTTATATTGCCCAATATGTCCCTTAAATCTAATAGCGTAGCAGTATACATTGGTTACATGCTTGTAAATGGCAGCAGCAGTACACAAAGCAGTGGTTACTAACCCAGACGGCCTCTCGCATACGAGGGACCTACCACATAGTACCATCACAGAATTTTAATAAAATGCGCAAATAACTAGGCCGTCCTGAAGTTAGTTACATCACCTAACATTTACCGTCAAACAACAGTGTGTAAGCCAGTGAAATTACTGGGCATTATGAGACTTAACAATTTGGGGTGACGAGCGCAGTCCAGTGTCATGCAATGCTTTATAATTCAAAGTTCTGGGTGGCGTTGCTTCTGTTTATGGGCAGGCGTGGCATTGCTTCTGTTTATGGGCAGACGTGGCGCTTATCATCAGGCATGCGACCTGCTCGTCCCGTCATTAAAGCTAATAAAAAAACTATAACTCCCGTCATCCTTTGGGGGTGGTATCAACTGAAACGAATCCATTCCGAAAGGAATCCAGGATCAGGAAGGATATCCTAGGCCTGTTTGATGAATAATGAAATTAGTGTAGTCTGAGTGATACAGCCTTGTGGCTGTATCTCTACATTGTTGTAGACAGTTTTGTCTACAGCACGAATGGACCGGCTTGAGCGGATCATTACCACTGTCTCACAGAAAATCGACGCAATGTAGCGGCTTGCTCCTGCGTTTCGTACGGCTAGAGATATCCGGAGGCTCAAATCTCCTTCCCCTTCCCATCCTTTTATTATCCCTTTCCAACGCGCATATGATTCTTCTGGTATTGTGGGCGTACATGGGCGGTGGAGATCACTTACCATCAGGTGACCCAATTGCTCCTTTGCCAGCCTATGCTATAGAAAATACACAATGAAGACATCAGAAGATTGACGAAACAAATATACATGGCGAGTGTGAATGGTACAGTTGGGAGGGGAAGGCCTCGGCGAACTTTCATAGATCTAGTTGGAGATATTCTCGAGAAAGGCCTGGTCAGGAGTACCCTAAACCGACGTGCATGTATGAAAATTTTAATGAGAGTGAATGAGGCCAAAGAGGCTTGCAAGGATCGTAGCAAGTGGAATTCCGTTTTCTCTGCCTACCCCTATGGGAAACAGGCGTGAGTCTATGTATGTATGCAAGACATCATAATGATCAATCAAATTAAGCTTTACACTTGAGCCTATTACGTATAAAAAAAAAACTTTCGAATATCAAAAACGCTGTTGTCTCGAGTAATTTATGAGGTCAAAAGGGGAAAGTTAAAAAAATATATATAAAAACCACGGGCGTGTTGAATAAAAGGTTTGCTCTGTAATTTCAAGTGTTATAAAGGAGAAATAATTCACGGTACATTTCTTGTGACAAATTAAGTCGAAACATACGAGAGGTCACTGCAACATTTGAAGCGGCGTTTGGCGTTTCCGTAGTTTATGAGATTTCATATAGTATGTCCGTTTTGTCAAATGTCAGTAATTATGAAATTTAGGCTGTATTTTCACATGCCACTTTTTATGAGTACTAAATTATATCAAATTAATAATTTTAAGGTTTTAAGCACAATAAATTCAAACTACTCGATTTTTTTGTTAATTCTTAGTACTTATTTAGATTGTAAAATACATACATACACACTCATACCTGTAGTAACTCATACCAGAAGAGATAGGCAGTACACCCACATATCGCCGAGATTATTTCCGTCCTATGATGTAATAGGAGGAGAGCCTATCGCCATACTGGGCTAATACCACCAATTCCAGACTCCGGGATATATTTTTTTCTATAGGCCGACAAACGAGCAAGTGGGTCACCTGATGGTAAGTGAACACCACCGCCCATGTACGCCCACAATACCAAAATAATCATGGGCACGTTGCCGACCTTAAAGCAAAGGGATAAATAAGGGATTGGGAAGGGGAGGGGATTTAGGCCTCCGGATATCCCACTCACCGTACGAAACGCAGCAGCAAGCTACTACTTTACGTCGGTTTTCTGTGAGACAGTGGTAATGACCCGGACGAGCCGGCTCATTCATGCTGTAGACAAAATTGTCTACAGCGTGGCTCTACCACTCGTAAATACTGAGCATTTCATAGGAGAAAAACCCAATATAACTTTAACATAGGATACTTTTTATGAAAAAAAATATCTATTTGTTTGTTACGCTTTCACGCCTAAATCACTGAAACGATTTTAATGAATTTTGATGTAGAGATAGATGGGACCCCGGAGACGGTTATAGGCTACGTTTTATTTCGGAATCTATGCACGCGGGCGTAGCCGCGAGCAAAAGCTAGTTTACAATAAATCTGCAAAATCTTCTAATCCTATTTTACGCTACTCCGAGCGTTCTTACACGTTCCCGAGCACCCCGTCCCCCCGTAAGTTTCCAAAGAGGTCTTCACGAAGGGTTTTGTAATGGGTCCGTAATGAATTTGACGAATGTCCCGGCCCGTCGGCATTCTTGAACAGCACTTTATTTAACAAAACGACGCTCCACTCAACACTTCTCTGAATTTCTGCGTATTTAGAGTCACTGTAGACAGTTGGGAAAAGTCAATTTTTATCATTCTTTTTTTATACAGGTCACTTACCTGACATTAAGTACATACATACATACGCACTCACGCCTGTAATCCCCGAAGGGTTAAGTAGAGGTATAACCAGTACACCCACATTTCGCCGAGCGTATCTCCGTCCCACGATGCGATAGGGGGCTAGCCTATCGCCATACCAGGCACAAATTCCAGACTCCGGGCTGATACTGAGCATTTCGTAATAGAAAAAACCATTTTGTTTTTATCCTAGCTCGGCAAAGTCACTACGCTACACCTTACTACTTTACCCGAGCCAGCTACTTTACTACTTCAACTCAGCGTTGGTCTCAATCATAACGCGTACACATTACAACTGCGGAGCTACTTTACTACTTCAACTCTGCGTTGGTCTCAATCATAACGCGTACACATTACAACTGCGGAGCTACTTTACTACTTCAACTCAGCGTTGGTCTCAATCATAACGCGTACACATTACAACTGCGGAGCTACTTTACTACTTCAACTCAGCGTTGGTCTCAATCATAACGCGTACACATTACAACTGCGGAGCTACTTTACTACTTCAACTCAGCGTTGGTCTCAATCATAACGCGTACACATTACAACTGCGGAGCTACTTTACTACTTCAACTCAGCGTTGGTCTCAATCATAACGCGTACACATTACAACTGCGGAGCTACTTTACTACTTCAACTCAGCGTTGGTCTCAATCATAACGCGTACACATTACAACTGCGGAGCTACTTTACTACTTCAACTCAGCGTTGGTCTCAATCATAACGCGTACACATTACAACTGCGGAGCTACTTTACTACTTCAACTCAGCGTTGGTCTCAATCATAACGCGTACACATTACAACTGCGGAGCTACTTTACTACTTCAACTCAGCGTTGGTCTCAATCATAACGCGTACACATTAGAACTGCGGTACCGAGGCAGTCCACACGCTCGGTGTTATAAAACATCCGCCAACAGTACCAAGTCCATTATTCTGCCTCGGGCACGTGTAAATTTAATACTTCTTGCTTCTGACGGCTTGCCAAATAGCCTTTCCACATTTAGAATATTGTAGTTTGATTTTTCTAGCTCATGTTTACAGTGGTGTATATTGAATAAAAGGTCTTACGTTTTCTGGTGGGAAGGTACCTTATATTTGTACTCGACTGGGTCGCTACCCATCGCTATCTACGTGCACATTATGAATGAAAAATCTACCACAGTGGCTTTTTTAACCGACGAAAAAAAGGAGGAGGTTCTTAATTCGACGCTTTTTTTGTATGTATAACCACGCATAACTCCGCCAAATATGGAACGATTTGGATGATTCTTTTTTCATTCGAAAAAGTATAACACATTTCAAGATTAAATTCCACCCCTAAGGGGGTGAAATCGGGCATGAAAGATTCAAACTTCGTCATTTGTGCAACGAATTTATTTATTAAATTTTAACACAAATTATAGGATCCGTAATCCAAACATCTTTACACTGCGCGTGTTTGCTAATAACACTTCCTATTATAATCCTATCATACGGATGTGTCGGTTATACAATGAACTTTACGATAAAGATGGCACATTTGACATTATGAACAGCAAGGCAGGGCCATTTTTGCGTAGTACTAAATATATAATAAAGTAAGCAGGGTGTAAAACGTTCAGTTATTTATTTTTTTCTTGACTTTCTCTTCTCTTTGTTATAGATTAACAATATTAATTAATTTGTCTTAGTTTGTCATTTCCGCACTGTTTTTTTGTTTTTTTTTTTCTATTAGGGCATATGTTTAGGAAGACGATCTAGTACATAAAATTATAATATTTAAGTTATATTACTTGTATGATTGTATTCTGTGTTATGCCTTTTATTGCTAATAAAAAAAAAAAAGAAAAAAAAAAAAAAGAATTTGATAATTCTTTCACTAAACATTGCGAAATATTAACATTTTAACAAAAATAAAACCAACTCAAAAAGCCTAATATTTTTTTTTTTTTTTTGAGTCGGTGTCATTGTAATGTAATGGTAGAAAGGTAGTAAGTAGTAGGTAGAAAACACAGACTTAAAATAGTTCATTTTTATTTCTAGTTTTTTTTGAGTCGATATTATTTGTGTTAAAAAGTTTTAATATTTTCCAGAACAGCATGCATGCGAAACACCTGATAAGTGGTTATCGCCGCCCATGGGCCTTAGCAACTTTATTGTGCATCCAAAATACATAGGTACATAATATGATACAAAGCAAAACAAAATATAAAGGGTACAGGGTATTGGCTTCCTTATCGATCAGGGAAACTGACGACATTAATGATAAGTCAATATGTCTAATAATCTAATACCTTATCTTTTGTTTATTTTTTATTTGCTTCAATGACGAGACAAGCAGGTCGCTCGCCTGCGTCACACCCGCCCATAAACAGAAGCTAAGTCACACAGAACTCTTGATTACAGAGCATGGCACTGAACTGCGCTCGTCATCCTGAGACATAAGATGTAGTAGAAGTACCTAATAAATAAATAAATAAATACACCCAACAGTCACACACATAGTCCTGACCCCAAACTAGGTTAACCTGTATCGTGGGTATCAGGAACTACGAAGGACTTGCGGTCCCACAACACCCAAACCCGAAACAAACATTTGTGGATCACACAGACATTTGTCTCGGTGTGGGAATCGAACCCACGGCCTCTCGCTTCGCAGCCGGCTACTCGCCCACTGCGCCACGGAGACTGTGCTACACAGTATAAATTCTGCAGTAAAGACGCTTTTCAATTCCATTTCACGATAATGTTACGCCAGGAAAGGAATATAATGAATAAATCCTTTTCTTCCCTGTAAATATGAAAGGAACTGTAATAAAGCATTTCCAGGTCAACAATTTTAAATAAACATAACATTTCTCAAAGTGAAAGGATCAAATGAATTGCGAATGAGTTAAATCGACTTCTAATGGCTTATCGGTTAAGTCTTATATTACTACTATTTTCAATGATTTTGTGTTGTTTATAAAAGTTAATAAATCCTACCATCCTACTACTATTATGAATGTGAAAGTTTGGATGTTTTGAGTTTGTGAATTTTGATGTTTTTAGTCAATCACACCTTAACAGCTGGACGGTTTTGGGTGGAATTTAGCACACAGGTAGGTCATGACCTGGATTAGGACATAGTACTATTTATCTACTTTTTATCCTGTAAAAGGCCATTTACGCGGACAGAGCCGCGAGCAATAGCTAGTAATAAATATACCCAACACATAAGCCTGACCCCACACAGGGTTGAACTGTATCGTCGGTATTAGAAACTACGAGGAACTGACGGTCCCACAACACCCAGACCCGAAACCAATATTTATGGATCACTTATTCATTTGACTCGGCAATCGAACCCACGAACTCTCGTTTCACAGCCAACTACTCACCCGTTGCATCACAGAGACTATCAGATTACTTTCAGTTCATTGATAATTGTCTTTTTACCACTGCCCTGCTCAAAGTTACAGCCAAAAGACTGATTTGGTATATTTTTTAACCTGGCATAACAAAGTGACTTCACCGCGTCTTTTTTTTTATTAGTTTTAGTGAGGAAACTAGGAGGTTACTCGACGCTCGTCACCCCAAGACAATTGAGTGAAGAATAAGATTAATTATTCAAGTTAATATATAATGCCCAGTAATTTCACTGTCTTCAATGTCCTTCGAACTGAAAAACAACAGTGTTTACGCACTGTTAGTACCAACCCAGACGGCCTCTCGCATACGAGGGACCTACCTAGTAAATATATTACTTGCTAATCTAAGAGCTCTCCTCATTCCTTTATTTTCTGCCTGGCGGTATCCCAGCTTAGTGTTAAGGTCCACCTTCCGACTATGGCACTTCGTTTGATCTTGAGCTTCCTCCATAGCTAAACCATTGGCTCTCGTGGCTTCCTCTGATACGCCAACTTGGCTCTGGCATTTGTGACTCTTGGAACCAAGAGCACTTATCTATACACAAAATAAACGTATATTTCCTAAACGATAAAACCCGAGTAAATACCATAGCATTTAATAACGGAGGAGCTAAACATCTTGCGCGTGAAACACGAGCCCCGGATATTTGGGATATTGCTCCTCCGCATTCCAGAATATATGACGAAATATCGGCAAGCTTCTTAAATACCTTATCTAATAGACGTTTGCTTTATATTACAAGTTGTTTACTTATAACAAAAATACTCTAAATTATGGTATCACTCAGTCCAATTTTATTGGGAACTTTATTTATTTTTGGATTTTCGTACCTTGTTTATTATATCGTCTGTCAATTGTATTTTCAAAGGGCTCATATTTAGAACCGTAATACCTAGTTGACTAAAATGTTGCCTTAATCCCCCTCCCTTTCCCAATCCCTTAATTGTTCCTTTCCTTTAAGGTCGGCAACGTGCCTATGATTCTTCTAGTTTTATGGGCGTAAGCGGTTGTATCAAGTTCGTCTCATATCACGGTCTCTTATCTCGGTCTTCTTTTCTCGTAGTGCCTCTCCAACTAGTGAAGGTTGCCAGTCAGAAAGAACTCACTTACGCCCAGTTTCTGAAAGGCTGATCAAGGTAAAATTAACTAACCTCATGTCAAGTCGAAATTGAGTTTCTAGAAGCGTGATCAACACCTTTAATCTGACACACATGTTAGCTAACATAACTTTCAAATTAATATGAAAATTCGTACGTCAAACGGTACTAATAAAAGAGACATCAAATATTATGAATTTTTACACTAATCAATGTTTCAGCAACTCGAGTTGATTTGACAGCGGTGTCAAAATCTAAATTCTGTTACTTGAATGTTGATTTGATTAATCTTTCAGAAACCGGGCGTTATACACTTGCAAAGAAGAAACAAGGTACAATAATAACTATTTTATCTTTTGCTAGACGAAATACTTCTCGGTCGGGCACCTTAAAACCAGGCCTTAATAATAAACCCAAATTAATACCGTTTATACCAACTACCACATTTTTTCAACCACTACTTTTGATCTCCGTTAATCCAGCAAGACCTAAATACCTAAGCGTTCGATCTTAAGAATTGTTCCCGTGGATTTATGTGGCTGTTTGCGCCGGCATCCATTAATTAACCGCTCCGACTTGCTCGAATAATGTAGGAATTTCTTTTACTCGAAAATATTCTTATTAATATCTCTGTGTGGAAATTACGTCTTGAGAATTGTTGTGGGATTAAGTGAAGTAGGTCGTTTGGTCTTATGTTCTTTGGAAAAAGAAAAATGTGATGGTTGTGATTGAATCGAGCATTATCATTAAAATAATATAACGTTTAATAAAACTTAGAAACCGACTTCAAGCAATAGCATGTAAATTCCAATACAATAACACAATCGCGACGAGTGTACTGTTGTCCATTGAGGAGTTTTTTTTTCTCCGTACTCCGTCATCAGATCTTAACCAAATTTATATGGGACCACATCGCAACTAAACTCTATTGAATGATTTTTTTCCGATGTTTCGATTGGTGTTGCTTCTGTTTATGGGCAGTCGTGATGCTTAAAATTAGGCGAGATATCTGTTCGTCGCGTCATATAAAACTAATAAAAAAAGTATTATGAAACACATTTTATTATAAACACAAGCCCGGGATTTCAAAAACTCAACTAAAACATATAGAGTTTAAACGAACTGAAGCAGAAAACTGGAAAGGCAGCGATCGATCGAAATATACACGCTACTTGCCAACTCAAAGATTTCGAGAAGCACTTTCTCTAAATCTCACCGAGATATACGGCCAGTGCCGTGAACTTGTCACAACGATGCACGGGGAACACTCTGTGCAGATTACAAGCTTTACCTCAATCTTGAAGATTAAAATGAGGTTTTTTCCCTCATGCCCATTGAACTCAGAACGCGTGCTCTAAATGAAAGCGTATTATATCATGTTGGCATGAAGTCAGAGTGCTCTTATTTTTGCTGAACTCATTAGTGTTTTTTTCAGTAATTTCTTAGGCGAAATAAAAGTTTTTTTTTTATATCATGGGCCAGTAAACGAGCAAGTGGGTCATGCGTAATATCACCCATGTACGCCCATAATACCAAAAGGATCATAGGTGCGTTACCGACCTTAAAGGAAAGGGATTGGGAAGTGGACGGGGATTTGGGCCTCCGAATATCTCACTCACCGTACGAAACGCAGCAGCAAGCTGCTACTTTACGCCGGTTACTTGTGTACTACGAACTGTGTAACGAACGAACAGGCCCGAGAAGACCCGGCCCATTCATGCTGTAGACAAAACTGACCATTATTCCTTTGGTTTAAGATCGGCAACGCGTCCATGGGCTCGCTCCCTATCACATCATGAGACGGAGATACGCTCGGCGAAATGTGGGTGTACTGGTTACACCTACCCATTCGGGGATTACAGGCGTGAGTGCGTATGTATGTATTCGAAAAAAATTACATGAGTTGCTCGAGACTGGAAATTGTGCTCGATATATCAATAGGTTAATTACATGATAGGATGGAAACAAGCTCGGAGAATCGTGGGCTTACCAGTTGCACCTCTGTTTATGGATAGGCGTGGCGCTAACTATCAGACGTGCGACCAGAGGGGCTAGCCTGAATAACTTGCGAGAACGTATTCGTATCGAAATGTCAAAAAACTGTTTGAATCTTTATACAAATGCTAGCGTTCTCGATGCTCGTCATACTAATAAAAAAAACACCGAGCTAGTTCAATTTTATGAAGATTCCGTAATACAACACACTCCTATCTCACATACAACAAGAATACGAGTCAAACACAAAGCCACGTTGAGTAATTACTCCAGTACATCGTATTTAATATTTAGTCCTCTGTGAGTATTGTGCCTACAAACATTACCTTAATGAACTACATTCAAGTACCCTCATCTCTATTAGTAGTAGTTTCTTTACTATTCAGTAAGTAGGCCACCACATTTCGAGTGGTAGAGCCACGCTGTAGACAGTTTTGGCTACAGCGTGAATGGGCTGACTCGCCCGGGTCGTTACCACTGTCTCACAGAAAACCGGCGTAAAGTAGCAGCTTGCTTGAGATATCCGGAGGCCAAAATCCCCCTCTGCTTCACAATCCTTAAATTATCCCTTTCCTTTCAGGTCGGCAACGCGCCCATGATCCTTTTGGTATTGTGGGCGGTGGAGATCAATTACCATCAGGTGACCCACTTGCTCGTTAACCGGCCTCTGATATTTAAAAAAAAACTTAGGCTCAAAGCCAACCTCACCTACGTGGTACACTCTACTGATTAACGGTCGTGGCAATGTCGAAACATGGTTACCGCTGCGGGATGTGGGGGTCCGACGGGGTTTCGCCCCACATCATATCAATTACCGTCAAATCATGATGAGAAGGCGGACTCTGGCATTAACGCCAGGCAGAAGTTATTATACATACAAAAGTTCACGCCTGTATCCCTGAAAGAACAGACGGAGGTGCAACCAGCGCACTCATGGCTTACCAACCTTATTTCCATTCCATGATGTGATATAGCGCGGGTCTATCGCCGTACTATTAATACGAATTCCGTGCAACTATTAGATTCCGAAACGAAAACTCAATCAAAAATTGTGATTGCATAGCCTGAGATTTAAACCCAGGACTTCAGTTTCTCAGTATATATGCCACTTAAGCTACGAGGCGATAAAATAAAAGAAGTAATGATTTATTTCTAATAGGCTGACTGACAAGACGAGCATTTCATTTCCAAATGATTTATCACCTTTAAAAACACAGGAAACTGAACTAACCAAAGAACAAATCAATCTGGGGACTAGCAGTTGTTATCAAAGGTTCGAACAATGGAGAATGATTTAGTGTAAACGTTAGTAATCGCTCGATGGACGGGTATCTAACGAGCGATCATGTTTCCATCGAACAACGGCCAGATAGTAGATATGTCTGCGAGATATACGGTGCTAGTGGTAGCGGAGAATTCAATTATTATTACTGGCTATTACTATTATTCAATCCGCTAAGGAATTATATTTAAGTTGTTGTAGTATTGTGTCGCGAGATGGCGCTAGCCAATAATTGCATCGCGATATGGTTTAGTTACCTTGTTATAATGACTACGCATAAATTATTTTAATAAATGTCTCGAACGTTCCGGAATGTGGGGTGCTCATTTTCCTTGGCTTTGATACCTTTGGTCAATTAGTGTTTGTTTTAAATTGGCTAAGACTAAACCAGGGTGTAACTGTAGACAGTATAGAAACGGTAATTTTATCTACAGTATTCTATGTTCATACTTAATGGTCGGAACGCGAGTTATACGTAATCGCCTCGAGGTCGGAAGGCACTCGGTACACAGTCGGTTGCGAATGCGCCGCAATGACGATCGAACGGTGTGATGATTTTTAAGCAGTAAGCGTGCGATTCATAAATGTTTAGTTGAAATAAGTACAAGTATGGCAAAGAGGAATACTAGACTATATTGTGTTGTTTTTGGTTGCTTAAATTCTTCAATAACGCACCGAGAGTTTGAGAGAGAGCGGTGTGTCCAGTTCCCAGCTCGCACCCCTAACTTTTTGAAGTAATGTATTCTTTGTTAAAAATCTCACGGTTTATCGCTATAGAAAATATCGTGAGGAAACTTGCATACCTGAGATTTCTTCTTAAGGATTTCGAAGTTATGCAAAACTTGTGGAATAGTACTTTATACCCAACTGAAATAATCGATTCCAGGATTCCAGGATCGCATTCCAGGATTAGACGATTGGATTATTTATATGAACACATTTTTTTTAATATTAGTACTCACCCATTTGTCGCTTTCAAACCACCAATTTTTCTCTTTAAACATACCCATTTTTTATTTTGAACCCACCAATTTTTCATTGTGATCCCACCATTTATTCGCTTTAATCCACAAATTATTAATTTTGAACACACCAGTTATTAATTTTGAACACACCAATTATCCATTTTGAACACACCAATTGTTCATTTTGAACCCGCCAACTTTTCACTTTGAACCTACCAATTAGTCATTGATTTGAATAATAATTGATATTATTAAATAATAATATAATAATAGGTTATATTATTTTATTTGTAGCATATTAACAATTAGCTGCCTCGGTGGCGCGGTTGTAATGCGTGCGCGTTACGATTGAGGCTAACGCTGAGGTCTCGGGTTCGATCCCCGGGTCGGGAAAGTAGTATTGGGTTTTTCTATT
This sequence comes from Mimas tiliae, assembly GCA_905332985.1. Lineage (NCBI taxonomy): Eukaryota > Metazoa > Arthropoda > Insecta > Lepidoptera > Sphingidae > Mimas > Mimas tiliae. The sequence goes on from HG995251.1 coordinate 1,592,526, forward strand.
ACGAAATGCTTAGTATCAGCCCGGAGTCTGGAATTTGTGGCCGGTATGGCGATAGGCTCGCCCTCTATCACATCGTGGGACGGATACGCTCGGCGAAATGTGGGTGTACTGGTTACACCTCTGCCTACTCTTTCGGGGATTACAGGCGTGAATGCATACATATTAACAATTAAATATTTAATTAAATAGTTTCTATTTTATATTTTTTCTTAAAATCAAACGCATTTTCTAGTCGTCTTTAAAGCAAAAACTGAATATGTTGTCAAATTTCATAACTATTTCCCTTTTACATGACCAATTTTTAAGGGATCCGCTTTTGTCATTTGGCTATGAAATCCAAATAAAATAAAAGACCTTATTCTAAAGGTATAATCTGGACCCACTTATCTGGTTATTGACAAATAGCATATTATAACTCTAATCAAAGGATCACCAAGAAGAGCTGTAGCAGTAACCACATCGACAGAGACAGAAGGTGTAGTAATAGGGTTGGCACTCTTTGAGTATGGAACCCTACTAACGGAAAGTAAAATAAGCTCATTAAAAACCGCTTAACGCTTCAAAAATTGTCAAAGTCCATGCGTGGCATTTTAAAACATGTCCTCAAACAAGCCTGTAGATACAAACATCAGCCAAGTGGAGAGTGCGACACGATTCACGTGAACAAAGAGTGCGCCACATTAACCGCCTTTTAAAATGAACATACGTACGGTCAGCAAAAAAAGTGTATTGATATATGGTAGAGCCATGATAGACAGCCTCCGTGCCGCAGTGAGCTGGTTATGAAGCGAGAGGCCGCGAATTCGATTCCCTCACCGAGACAAAATGTTTTTGTAATCCTTAAATATTTGTTTCGGGTCTGGGTGGTTCTCCCCAGAAAGGTTGATGCCAGGCACGCGGTCGGTCGTAAAACTACAAGCCATTTTTTTAACATGTTCTAAGACGCATGTTGCGCCGACCCCACTACGAATGGGATATGGGTAGGTGGAAGAAGGTAGAGCTACGCTATATTTAGTTTTGTCTAGCGTGAATGGGCTGTCTCGAACAAAAGGCTAATTCTCATAATTAAACATGTTCTAAATATCATTACAATCTAGTCTCAGTGTCAAGAAAGTTGTAAATGGTATTCTCAGTCTAAACAACGTTAAATGTGAAAATTGATTGTAATGAGATCGAAAGTAGATTGAAAGTTGACTGAATTAAGTTCGAAATGACACTGTGAATAAACTGAAACATAGTCGAAATTGTTTGACTTTCGTTAATGCGTGGGGTTTCTGTGGAGATGAAATTGGGGATTAAAGACTAAAATTTCGACGATAAAAAATAAAATATCTAAAATATTTGAGTGGATGATATCAATCATTCACTCACAACAAAACTGCTATAGCACCGACCCAAAAAAATTACTTTTTATAAACACCTTTTTTATCAAGATTTGTTCCAGACCGTACATACAAACAGCTCTGAGAGGCGCACGTTGAACGTTTCCCATACATCCTCGTATTCCCGTGCTTAAGCGACCTACTGGAATCTAAACGAGGAAACGAGCTGAGGCTGTCTACATACCTCGGTTCTGTAGTTTTTTTATTTATTATCTTGAGTGACGAAACGAGCAGGTCGCTCGCCTGATGGAAAGCGTCACGCTTACCCATAAACAGAAGGAACCCCACACAGGACAGCAACTGCACTACTTTAAATTACAAAGAAAAGAAAGAAAAAAAGAAAAACTATTTATTTGTACAGCTGCCAACGCGCTTATGAGAGTAATTGCAAAGCACTGCATGGTATAGGACTGCGCTCGTCACCCTGATATATATGCCCAGTAATTTCACTGGCTTCAATGTCCATCAAACCGGAACCCAACTGTGTTTACACACTGCTGCGTGGCGGCCGAAATAGTCAAAGCGGTGGTACCAATCCAGACGGCCTCTTCCGACGTTCCCAAAACGCGCACCAAACGCTTTGCCTCCACCTTCATCATACGGACTGCCAAATTGTGGAGCACGTTGCCGGAGTCTTTGTTCCCCGATAAATATAATCTGGGTGCCTTCAAGTCGCGATTGAATCGTTTTTTGCTAGGCAAGCATGCTTCATCTTAGGCCACATTATCGCTTACCATCAGGCGTGATAGTGGCCAAACGCAAGCCTATAACGTATAAAAAAAACAAATAAAATTAAATATCCGCATCCGTATATCAGTAGATATATGTTAATTGTAATTATTCCGAAAACTAAAAAAACAAACCAAGTGCAATGTACCATACAAATCCGATTTAGTATTTACATGTTCCGTATAACACAAAACTGCTGCGAATTCAATCTGAATCCGGACACTCCATTAGTTACGGACTGGACGGCGAACAGCGCCGGACAAGCCTGTCGAGACCGGATCGTGACAAATTAAAAGATCCAATCAGTGAACTCAAACGGGACCAGGTATTCTGTATTGCGATACAAAGTAATTCAAATCAAATATTCTTTCTCGTTTTTTTATTGCATAGGTACACCGACAAACGAGCAAGTGGGTCACCTGATGATAAGTGATCTCCACCGCCCATATACGCCCACAATACCAAAAGAATCATGGGTGCGTTGCCTACCTTAAAGGAAAGGGATAATTAAGGGATTGGGAAGAGGAGGGGATTTGGGCCTTCGGATGTCTCACTACGAAACGTAGCTTCAAGCTGCTACTTTACGTCGGTTTTTGTGAGACAGTGGTAACGACCCGGACGAGCCTGCCCATTCATACACGTTCTTACTACTACTACTCTACTCGTACTACTCGTACTCGTTTAATTGATGAATATGTATCGTTTGTTTTGGAGACTAATTTTTATTTAAAACTAGATGACCCTGTGAATTTCGTATCACCTAACATTGGTTTGATTGTAATTCTTTTTACATTACGAGTATGAATAACAGTTATGCATAGCGCAGCGGTAACAGAAAGATTTGGCTTGTAGTTTTTACGACCGACCGCCTGCTGGACGTCAACCCCTCTAGGTAGAAAGCACTTAGACTCGAAACAAATATTAGTGGATCACACATTTTTTTTTGTCTCGATGTGGAAATTGAACCCACGGCCTCTCGCTTCACACTCGGCTCGCCCATTGCGCCACGGAGGCTATCATTTATATTACAAACTTACACCCGGTTTCTGAAAGGCTGATCAAATCAGTATTCAACTAACAGAACTTTGATTTTGACAGCGCTGTCAAATTAATTCGAGTTGCTAAAACGTTGATTAGTGAAAACATTTATAATATTTGATGTCTCTTTAGTACCGTTTTACATACGATTTTTCATATTAATTTGAATGTTGTGTTAACATGTGTGTCAAATCAAAAGTGTTGACCACGCTTCTAGCAACACAATTTCGACTTGACATAAGATTTGACATTTGATTAGTTAATTTTACTTTGATCAGCCTTGCAGAAAGCATGAGTGAATGTTTGTTAATATGCATATTTGTTAATCAGGATACATTAAATGCTACACACAGGTAGGCCTGGATTAGATCATAGAATATTTTTTCATCCCGGTAGTACATTCCTATGGGATATAAAACAAAAAAGACATTTAAGTAAGCGAAGCCGCAAGCAATGGCTAATAAATTAATATAAGGTCAAGTAATAGAGGTCATAAAATATTTCATAGGATTAAAACTTTCAACAAACTAACAAACTCTCCGACTTACTTTATTTTAAAAGTTCTAACCCTCTATTAAAATAATCCAAAACTACGCTATATTTTCAGTGAACAAATAACTTTTCAACTAAAATAGAAAAACAGTTTACATAAATAGCGTTAGTGCAGTAAAACCCATTTAAACTTCGTGGACACTACTTATCTAATATATAAAATTCTCGTGTCACAATGTTCGTTCCCATACTCCTCCGAAACGGCTGGACCGATTTGTAAGAAATTTTGTGTGCATATCGGGTAGGTCTGAGAATCGACCAACATCTATTTTTCATCCCCCTAAATGTTAAGGGTGGTCCACCCCTAAATATATATATTTTTTTTTAGATTTTTTTTTTTGTTTTTATTTTTTTATGATACAGCATTAAAAAATACATACAACCCAAAATTTTCAACCTCTACGATCAACCCCTATTTTTTAATAGCGACATTAGTATTTTTGTCAAGCATTTTTGTAAATCCTGGCAATAGGCATTCACGCGGGCGGAGCCGCATGCAACAGCTAGTAATTTTATAAAGGAGTTAAAATGTTTTCTTTTAACTCGCTCCGAATTCAATTGTGATTTTACTAATGGGTTTTAGAAAATTTACATAAAGGGCAAAGATAAAAGTCGAAGAATATTTCGATTTGTTCATATGTGACAACCCTATTTTATCTGAGATTTATTTTTCTTTTATTTATAGCAGAGGCCGGCAAACGAACAAGTGGGTCTCCTGATTAGACGTGATCTCAAACACCCATAGACATTCATAGTAGCAGAAGAATTATGAGGGTGTTGCCGACCCTAATGGAAAGAAAAGGGGATAGAGAATGGGGGGGGGGATTATATTTTGATAATTCCTATGGAGATTTGAGAGACGAAAAACATGCATACGCACCCGCGCTTGTAATCCCCCAAAGGGTAGGCAGCAAAGACTTTGTTGTATACTACTAACCGGGCTGTTTAGAAGTAAAATTGTGTCATATAACGCGGGAGTGTTACAGCTCACAGACAGGGAGCGCGATAGGGGTTCTAGTAGAGAGTAAGCGAGATGGTAATAACGAGTTACGGTCAATTAACCGCAACTTAGTGGTACAATTTCTATGTACCGCGCAGCTTGTCTAGTATTATACATTAAAGTCTTTGGTAGGCAGAGGTTTAACCAGTACACCCACATTTAGCCGAGCTTATTTCCATCCCATGATGTGATAGGGGGCAAGCCTATCGCCTTACCGGACACAAAATCCAGACTCCGGGCTGTTACCGAGCATTTCATGATAAAAAATCCCAATATCACTTTTACTGGAGCCGGGGATTGAACCTGAGACCTGAGCACAGCAGTCGACCGCGTACCCATAACTACTTCGCCACCGAGACAGAAATATACCATATTATTACCAATCTAAAAGATCTCTACCACTCATGAACACCCCCACCTGCAGAATCACGGACACGTTGCCGACCTTTTTTTTAATTAGCTTGAATGACGAGACGAGCAGGTCGCTCGCCTGATGGTAAGCTCCACGTCTTCTCATAAACAGAAGCAACACCACACAGAACTTTAAATAACAAAGCACTGCATGACACTTGACTGCGCTCGTCACCCCGAGACATAAGGTGTTAAGTCTCATAATTCCCAGTAACTTCACCGGCTTCAATGTCCTTCAAACCGGAACACAACAGTGCTTACACGCTGTTGCTTTGCGGCAGAAATAGACAAAGCGGTGGTACCACCACGCACACGGTGGAGTGATCCACAAAGATTTGTTTCGGGTCTGAGTTTTGTGAGAATGAAAGTCTTTCGTAGTGCCTGATACCCACGACACAAGGCTCGTATCTTACTGGGGGGTCAGGACTACTATGTGTAACTGTTGGGTGTATTTATTTAAAACAAAAACAACTTTAATCATAAACAGTTAGAAGGGCAAAATGGCCCCCAAAATCCCCACTGCCGATTTAAACGATCCTAAATCGTACACACGCAAGCCTATCAAACAACCCTAATAAAATCGCGTAGTCGATACATTTACAAGCAAATATCTAGTTAAGGAGCATTTACACAGTACCCTAGTCGTTTGCAAACATATTGGCCTCTAAACAGAAAATTTTCCGACCTTTTTGACTTTTTTGGGTTTATTTATTTATTATTATTATTGAGTCACTCAAGCTATGAAAAAAAAACCACTGGCTGACCCTGAAGCGAGGCTCACCAGAACGATGTAATATAGCGGGTTTTCCCACCATGTGTGTGATACGACTGACGTACGCATTACGACTGAGGCTGACGCTGAGGCCTCGGGTTCCATCCTCGGGTAAAAATGATATTGGGATTTTTTATTATAAAATGCTCAGTATCAGCCCGGAGTCTGGAATTGTGCCCGGTATACCGATAGATTAGCCCCCTATCATGGGACGGAGATACGCTCGGCGAAATGGGTGTATTGGTTACACCTCTGCCTACAGCTTTGGGGATTACATGCATGGTTGCGTATGTAAGTATGTATATATGTGCGTTAATACGAAAATAAACCCCAGTACATACTCTCTCAGCTATATCCAGCTACATTGTTACTTATAAGGCTAGTACAGACCCGTTCTAATTTTATATCGGGGTCGACAATGTCTGTGCGGTCGATAGTCATATCCGGCTAACACTCGGCGATCACTTAGATGTGTGACGTCATATTGCAAGGGGTCAACGACCGGAATATTAGGCCACATTTCCTTTTAGGTTACATAATTATTATTTATTGGCTATGTTTGCAGGGGATTCAATTTTGTCGGGTAATTGGCGTGAGCTTTCAGGGAAAACAAGTGATGTGGGAAATGTTTGCTGCCCTTATCCCACTCCCAGTGGGGTCGGCGCAACATGCTTTTTAACACATGTTACAGAAATATTTGGCTTGTAGTTTTTACGACCGGCCGCCTGCCTGACTGCCTGCACTGGCACTGCCTACCGGCACAAAACACCTACAACCACAATATATGTCGACCACACAAACATTTGTCTCGGTGCGGGAATCGAACCTGCGGCCTCTCGCTTCACGAATGCTTGCCCACTGTTCGCTGAGCTATCGCTGCTATTTTTTCAATATTTTGAATTACAAAATACCAATTGGTAATTTAATTTGATTTGATTTCTTGCTTTCGGAAATGATGCTATAAATTCAGCGGTGGGTTTCGTATAAATTATAGCCTTTTTGCCGAATAAAGGCTTGATGGGAGTTAAGTAACCCAAATGGGCTTAGGGGGAGTGCAAACGGATTTGTAATAACGTATAAGTACTATATGGCTTATGTAATGGTGTTGTTAGGAGAAATGGTAAAGTCGAAATAAAACTAGTTTATACGGATTTTATCGCGGTTTAATTTTTATTTTAGTCCCGACGTTTCGAAAGCTGTTCAGCCTTCGCGGTCACGGGAGAGACTCGTAAGATTAAACCGCGATAAAATCCGTATAAACTAGTTTTATTTCAATGTGTAATATTCGCGTAAACCTAAGAAATCACTATGGTAAAGTCTTTTGGATTGAAGTGTCAGATGCTCAAATATTAAAATATATTAATAAATCAATACATCCAACAGTCGCACACATAGTCCTTACCCCACACTAGGTTAACCTGTGTCGTGGGAATCACGAACTACGAGAGACTTGCCAACCCACATCATCCAGACCCGAAACAAGTATTTTTGGATCACACAAACATTTGTCTCAGTGCGGCTGCGGCGGCTCTTTCGCTTCGCAGCCGGTTACTGGTCCACTGCCCCACGGAGGCGGATATTAAACATACATAAATACGTACAAAACGCACTCACGTTTGTAATCCCCAAAAGTATAACCAGTAAACCCACGTTTGCCGACCTTATTTCCGTCCCATCATATGATAGAGGGCGAGCCTATCGCCATACTGGCCACAATTCCACAACAATCTTTGTATATTTCCTATACACATCATAGGCCTCCACTACGAAAAAGAAGAGTGAGGCCTTAGTCCACAATGACCTAATGGGGGTTGGCAGACTTTTCGAGTATAAAAGTATACGACTTTCGTTCTAAAACACTTATGGAGAATTGACAGATATGCAGGTTTGCTTATGATGATTCCTTCACCGTCAAAGTAAGCGATAATTAACAATGAATACACACGAAACTTAGAAAAGTATGGGGTTTATGCTCTCTGGGCTGGTTTGGAACCTGGTGCTATCGTTTCAGCAATCCATACCACTCCCCGCTGAGCTGTCGCTGCTTTAGGCTTTGATTAAGTTTAAATTAATTATATATACAAGCAATTATTGTAATGTCCAATTCAGAATAAACGGAATTAAAATTTGCATCGTTCAAAAACATTGTTGATCCATTATGAAAAATCACGGTATTATTGAATTGAATTAAATATTTGTTGAAATAAAACTAGTTTAATTTAGTTTTCAATGTAACATTAACTTTTCGAGACGATCTACACCTCAGTCTCTCCCATGACCACGAAGGCTGAAAAGCTTTCGAAACGTCGGGACTATACCAGAATTAAACCGCGATAAAATCCGTATAAACTAGTTTTATTTTAACAAATATTTAATTAAAAATAAGAAATTACTAAATATTTGTTTGCAAGATCTATTGAAAAATATGGTAACCGTTGCCAAAAGATTACGAAACAAAACCTACATTGTATACAAATTGTATCAAAGATTTTATTTTATGCCAAAAATATTTAATTATTTGTTCGATAAACCTAAGATATATTTTGTTTTACAATGTATTTATTCATCTACAATCAAAGACTTTCATGTATACAACCAGACAAGCTGCGCGGTACATAGAAATTGTACCACTACGTTGCGGTCAATTGACCGTAACTCAATAGTACCATTTCGCTTACTCTCAACTAGAACCCCTACCGTGCTCACTGTTTATAAGCTGTCAAACTCGCGCGTTATGTGACGAAATTTTATTTCTAAACAGCCCGTTTAGTAGTAGTACATTATACATTAAAGTCTTTGTTCACAATACAATATTTTTTTCCAAACAAAATTCAAACAGTTCTCTATAAAAATAACCTTAAATATTTACACTTTTGTCTAGATGCAGAAAGGCTAATGAATGAGTAAACGACCGAATGAGCATTAATATTAATGAGTGAATGTTAATGAACGGACGATGAACGCGCAAATGGACAGATGACAAAATGAATGAATGGAACACAATTCAAGTATTCAGTAATTTAAATGAATTATTTACTACCATTTTAATGCTGCTCTTTGAAAATGTTTGATTTATAATCCGACGAATGTTAAAAGGATTCATTTCACAATTTTTAATAAAGGATTATCAAAATCAGTGCATAAATGACAAAGTATAAATTGATCATCCCCAATTACACCTCCTTAGGGGTAGAATTACTTCTTGAAATTTAAAATGGGAACAACGTTGAGTTTTAACCTTTCGAATAAAAAAAACACAATTTTTAACGTCGGTTTAAACTAAAGTACATCAAACAGAAACATTACGCGATGAAATTACATTTGAGATTGAATGGCCAATTTATAGCCAATTAAGGTAATTTCTCCTTGCGCACTCGCCTCTTACACTGTTACATTTGGCCCGTGGTTTTATACGGATGTGAGGCCTGGACAATCAAAGAGGACCTCAGTAAACGTGTAGAAGCTTTTGAAATGTGGTGCTACAGGCGTATGTTGGCCATTAGCTGGACACACAGAGTAACCAATGAGGAAGTCCTACGTCGGTTCGGCCAAAAACGCCAACTCTTGCTTAATATAAAGACAAGAAAAGTCGCTTACCTGGGACATGTACTAAGACACGAACGGTATGAATTATTACAACTTATAATGATGGGCAAGATCGCCGGAAAAAGAAGAGTTGGACGCAGGAAAAAATCTTGGTTGCGAAATATTAGAGAGTGGACAGGCATCGCGAGTGCTGCAGAACTTTTTCGCCTCGCAAGAGATAAAGAAGAGTATTCCAAGCTGACAGCCAACCTTCACTAGTTGGAGAGGCACACGAAGAAGAAGAAGGTAATTTCATGTGAAATGTGCATTTTAAATCAAAAATTAACTATTTATAAAGTTCTGTGGTACCAAACCAATGTTGACACGTTCACAATAGACTAACAACGAGAGCGGAATAACCTGTAAAATATGGATGTCATGGCATTTTTGAACACATACTTTTTTTTTTATGGCACAGGTAGGTAACGAGCAAGTGGTTCACCGTGATGGTAAGTGATCTCCACCGCCCATATACGCCCACAACTCCAAAGAATCATGGGCGCGTTGCCGACCTTAAAGGAAAGGAATAAAAAGGGATTGGGAAGGGGAGGGGGGATTTTGGCCTCCGGATATCTCTCCACCGTACGAAACGCAGCAGCAAGCTGCTACTTTACGTCGGTTTTCTGTGAGACAGTGGTAACACATACCTGGATGAATTTTAGTCAACCACAAAAAACACATACAAAATATAACGATGTTCAAGTATGAATCATTGTGACATTTTAAAAACCTACTTCTTCCTTTTTGGAACCACCTTGTTTTAAATATAATCAAACCGGTAAAAGCCCTCACATCAATTGAAAAGAGATACGTAATTTCTAACCAGATTTCCTTCAAACATGGCTTACTACCACACGGTTACACCTGCATTAAAACAAACACACACACACACACACACACGTAAACACCAGAGAGATAGATAGACAGACAGAAAATCACATATATCCTATTTTTCTCCGTGAAAGTCGATAACGCATCTACAATTCCTCAGGCATTGTTTATTTGTTGTTTTAACTGTGAAATGGCAGAAAATGGAACAACAGTCAGTGTTCCCAACTTAGTAGAAATATCCCTAGATTAAGGGGTTGTACCCGTCGCTATTTTTGTTATCTAGTAAATAATGGATGTTTTAGTGGTTTAGTTAACTACTCCGTTAGTGGAAAGGACTTCATCCATTAAAAACAAATTAATTAACAAGTTTTCGAGTCATGGGTATGCATTTTCACTGTTCATAGATATCTAAAAGGAATGATGATGCTAACCGTGAAGGTATATTTGACAGCCTCCGTGGCGCAGCGGGCGAGTAGCCGGCTGCGAAGCGAGAGGCCGTGGGTTCGATTCCCGCACCGAGACAAATGTTTGTGTGATCCACTAATATTTGTCTCGGGTCTGGGTGTTGTGGGACCGCAAGTCCCTCGTAGTTCCTGATACCCACGATACAGGTTAACCTAGTGTGGGGTCAGGACTATATGTGTGACTGTTAAAAGAAAAAATAAAGTAAAAAATATTTTATTTGGTAACCTGAAAGTCACATTTACAATTTATGTTTAACTGAAAATAAACGAATTACCTAATGTGAGATATGTGTGTCATTACACCTGAAATGTCCCTCATAATTAATGATTATTCGTAAAATAGCAACGCTCTTCAATTCACAGTTAATTTGGTATATCTATACCAACAGAAGACAGTTTCAACGCCGCGCCGTAGATGCGGTTACCATTTTAAAATTTGTCCCAAGAGCATAGACATATAGAAACAGTCCGACCATTTTAGTTACATAAATAATAATACTAGCCCTGTATTATATACGTCCCAATGTTGGGCACGGGCCTCCTCTACTGAATGATAGGGCCTAACCCCTAAGTCTAAGTCCCCTAAGTAACGCTGACCTAATGCGGGTTGGTAGACTTCACATACCTTCGAAATTCTTACACAGAACTTCTCAGGTATGCAGGTTTCCTACGATGTTTCCTTCAATCTTAAAGCAAGCTATAATTTACCATTAATACACACGTATCTAAGAAAAGTCATAGGTGTATGCTCTTGGGGCTGGTTTCGAACTTGCGAATTTCGTCTCGACAATCCGTGCCATTCCCCGCTGAGCTATCGTTGCTATATATTAGTTACATAATTAAATAATAACTAGTTATGTGTAGGTTATTTAATGATTTTATTTTAAAGTAATATAATGTGAAAACTAAATATTCATTTAACGTAAAAATCGGGAAAAATTTAAAAGCCGAACCCTGCAGTCCTCACTAACGGCCAAAAGTCTGATTGCGTACAAATCCGGACCAATAATGAAACCCGATCCTACACTCAAGAATGCTTAAATAGTACCAATTCACCCATTTCTCCTTCGAGTGTCGAAGCGAGGGCATCACGAACTAATTCGGCTAATTTAAATATTATAATGAATGCAGTACTTGCAATAAATGTCGGCCTTAACACGTGCCAAATTTAAAGGAAGCAACAACTAAACGCGCCTTCGACGCACAACCTTTACGTGATACGACTTTTAAGATAAAGCATAGAAAATCGGATATTCTAGAAATGCAGCGACAGGTTATTATAGAATAATTTTATTTTGTCTGGTATTTTATTTCTTACATACGCACTCACGCCTGTAATCTCCGAAGGGGTAGGCAGAGGTGTAACCAGTACACCCACATTTCGCTGAGCGTATCTCCGTCCCATGATGTGATAGGGGGCGAGCCTATCGCCATATCGGGCACAATTCCAGACTCTGGGTTGATACTAAGCATTTCATGATAGAAAAACCCAATATCACTTTACCCGACCCGGGAATCAAACCCGAAACCTCAGCGTCAGCCTCAGTCGTAACGCATACACATTACAACTGCGACACTGAGGAAGGCGAATATTTTTGGATACATTTTTGTGAAAAATCAAAACCCAAAATCAAATACCTATAAAAAGGAGATATAAACATCTCTGAGTATCAATTCTTACCGGAGATCAAGTCATTCGGATCAAGGCAGTAGTCACAGTAAACAAACACCATTACAAACAAGGTAAACAATTAATACGTACAGAATTATATCCAACATTTAATTATTCCCAAATGTACAAACAAAATATTAAACTCAATAACGAAAAACAAATTTCACCCGAGTTTCCCGATTCGGCCAAAAAGTATTCAACAAAAAAGGTCGGACCCATATTTTCGAGTAATTTCATTATGGACCAGCAAGTCGGTAAACAGATTATTTACAATATATCATGTTGTATATTATCCCATATCACTATCATCATCAGCCACAAGACGTCCACTGCTGAACATAGGCCTCCCCTAATGCCTTCCCTTACCCCATATGTGGTAGCTTGTAATAGACTAGTTGACTTATACCAAAATTTTATAAATAATTGTTTATTTCCTACAGTATTTGGATATTTAACCATACGTTTTGAGTGGTAGAGCCACGCTATAGACACTTTTATCTACAGCATGAATGGGCCGGCTCGTCCGGTTCGTTACCACTGTCTCACAGAAAACCGGCGTAAAGTAGCAGCTTGCTGCTGCGTTTTGTACGGTGAGTGAGATATCCTGAGGCTCAAACCCCTCCCATTCTCAATCCCTTAATTATCCCTTTCCTCTAAGATCGGCAACGCACCCATAATTATTTTGGTATTGTGGGCGTACATGGGCGGTGGAGATCACTTACCATCAGGTGACCCACTTGCTTATTTACCGGCCTATGATGATATAAAAAAACGGAACTAAGACACACTGAAATACTCAAACACAAGTTTTTATTGCCTGACCTGGGATTTCAGCCCGGGATCGCACCGCTTACTCAGCCTTAATACGCTGCCAGTAGACCAATGATGTCAATTTCCTATTCGAAGTCCATAACATGGCTCAGAAAATACGATCTAGTTTCTACCAGATTTTTTAATGTAAATCAAAAATAACTTTAAATCCGACATGTAGGAACTTCGATAGGAAACATAAAAAAGCACTAAAATGTAACGAATAAATGCAATAAGACTATTTTAGTAATTCATATTAATATCCATTTTTGCGTCGAAACAGAACGCGTCGAGAGTAGCCGCTCAATTTTCCCGCCCGACGCCATTTGCCCACGTAATTAAATGTCAAGCAGCCATTTTGAACACACATGGACGACTCGCAAACATGGTTTTATAAAAATCTTTTTTATTTATTGGATGTTTAATTTTTTATTCGCTACTTTTTAATTGGTATTGGTATTGATCGTAACATGTGTATAGGGAGAAGCTACGCTATCATTTTAGGTCCGTATCATTAGAACAATTAAAACAATTTGAACAATGAATCAAGTGTTCTTACACTTGATTGACTGACTTGATACTACAGCCACGCTGTAGACACTTTTGTCTACAACACGAATGGGCCGGCACGTCCGGGTTGTAACCACTGTTCCACAGAAAACTGATGTCAAGTAGCAGCTTGCTACTCCGTTTCGAACGGTTATTGAAATATCCGGAGCCCTAATCTCCCTCCCCTTAATTATTCCTTTTCTTTAAGGTCGTGGGCGTACATGGGCGGTGGAGATCACTTACCATCAGATGACCCACTTGCTCGTTTATCAGCCTGTGCTATAAAAAAACTTGACTATTTGTAAGCCAATAAATGTCACCATGCCAAAAAAACCATTCAGTATAATATTTTATTCATTAAAATGTGGCCAAATATTTGGGCATGACACTTGACGCAAAGCTTCGCTGGAAGGCACATGTCAAAAAGAAACGCAACGAGCTGGAACTTCGCTACAGGAAGATGTACTGGCTACTCGGTAAACACTCTTCGTTGTCAGTACACAATACAGTTCTTTTGTACAAGCAAGTCCTAATGCCAGTATGGACTTATGGTAAACAGTTGTGGGGCTGTAGCAAACAAAGCCATATAGAAACAATTCAACGCTTTCAGAATAAAGTGCTCAGGGGTATAGTAAATGCTCCTTGGTACATAAGAAATGGCGATCTTCATAGGGACCTTAAAGTGGACTTCGTGAAAAACATCATAAAAAAATATTCCGAAGCTCACGAACACAGACTTCATCATCATGTGAATATCGAGGCAATCCAGCTCCTTGACAACACAGACCTAGTGAGAAGACTAAAGAGGACAAAACCTTTTGAGTTAGTGTAGTGAATGGTTAGTGTAATATAGTGCAGTGAGTGCTATTCGTAAAGAACACGTGAACATTGTGTCTTCCCCTTAATAGAGACAATAAGAAAAGTGTTATTGGACATATTCTTAGTCATAGACTCATTAGAAATTTAGGTTAAATTTAAATTACTCATTGGTCATAAGGCTAGATTGTAATTTTAATGATATACTCTAGTTGGTGTTTTTTGAGTGGTAGAGCCACGCTGTAGACAATTTTGTCTACAGCATGAATGGGCCGGCTCGTCCGGGTCGTTACCACTGTCTCACAGAAAACCGGCGTAAAGTAGCAGCTTGCTGCTGCGTTTCGTACGGTGAGTGAGATATCCGGAGGCCCAAATCCTCCCCTTCCCAATCCCTTATTATCCCTTTCCTGTAAGGTCGGCAACGCGCCCATAATTCTTTTGTATTGTGGGCGTACATGAGCGGTGGAGATCGCTTACCATCAGGTGACCCACTTGCTCGTTTGCCGGCCTATACTATAAAAAAAAAAAGGTATCATTCACAAAAAGAAATAATAATAAAATGTGGAATGTAAGTGCGCGACCAACATCTTAGGCCCAAATCAACCTTACCTACACGTTTCGCCTTGCGGGTTTTGGAGCTTAGACAGCGGGTCGCCCCATATAATACCAAATCCACCGTCAAATCATGATTTAGCCAGGATAGCGCCAGACAGAAAGAAAGATTTCATTAATTAATGTCTGTTTAGCGTACATCTGTGACGTGAATGATACACAAAATAAATCTAATTTAAACCACGTCATAATGACTCTAGTTCTAATACAATCTTCTTCCACCTACCCTTATCTCACTCGCAGTAGGGTCGACGCAACATGCTTTTAACAGAAAGATTTGGCTTGTAGTTTTTACGACCGGCTGCCAGCCTGACGTCAACCCCTCTGGGGAGAAAACACCTAGTTCCGAGACAAATATTTGTGGATCACACACCCGCGGCCCTGGCTGAATCTCATTCGCTCACTACGCCACGGAGGCTGTTCTTAGTTCTAATAAACTAAACTCCCGACATCAATTAAAATATCTGTAATTTCTAAATGACTCTACAGATTTCGCCACCGGAGGAGAGTCATCCTTTTTACCTCCAGTACAGTACGTTTCCAGAGGTAATTTCTCCCACGCACTTTCAGACTCTGGAATGAACTTCCCTCCGCGGTGTTTCCTCAGCGCTATGACATGTCCTTCTTCAAACAAGGCTTAAAAAAAGTATTTCCACGGTAGGCAACGGCTTGGCTGTGCCCCTGGCATTGCCAATGTCTATGGACGACGGTGATCACTTAGCATCAGGTGGGCCGTCAGTTCATTTGCCTTCGAAAGACAAAAAAAAAGATTTTCTTCCAACATAGCCAAAATCACATTCAAATTGGTTCATTCCTTTTAGTGCTGTGATACCACAGACAAAAGTGTCGAACCCACATACTCCCCCTTTTTGTTGGTGGTTAAAAATAACAGTTTTCTAACGCGTCAGGAATACAAGATCACATTACCGTATCCCGTGGGTAGTAATTAAACCGTACATTTTAAGGGCTAACAACACATTAGCTAAATGGTACACGTAGCATGAATGTTGAGTTTCTACTTAATGGCCGGCCACGGACGCTGTGTTAGCCATTCAATGGATTCAAATTAAAATTCGTATCTCCAGGTTTATCCTGACTTTTGAGGTACGTATTACATAGTCATATTTTTTATAAGACACAAATTGTTTACTCTTGAAATACGATTTCAATATGGAAACAATTTTAAAGCAATATCGTTAATTTTCATACTCTTGAGTATTCTTGTAATAATGGTGGCGCCAATCAACTAGCGGAATTAAAACGAATTAATAATTATTATTTTAATCATAATGATGTTATGATTAGTTTTATAGTGGATATTATTTTGAGTGTTTACAAACTCTTAATACTTTTATTTGTCATTGACAGGCATTCATCCCAAGATTTTAATTTCCAGAGTTGTGATTTTATTGAGATCGGAATCATAATGGGATTGGAATCGCCTTGATTCATATTACTATAAAGAGTAGACCAGGACAGTTTGATATAAATGTTTTGGGTTGATATTTTAAAATAAATACTTTCCTTGCAACAAAACAAATCATGAATCACGCTGTCAAATTCGGTCAAGAGCCGCGCGTACTGGCCACTGCACGACCCAACTACGCCATAATAGACCAAGGCATGTCATACATTATGCATAACTATCACGGCACCGGCATGACCGGCTCTGATGACACTTGTTACCAGATGCCAATCCACGTACCTAAACGAGCAATTAAGCCACTCACTAATTAGTGACAAGAGTACAGTTTCTCCCGCATTCATGAATATTGAAATTTTCATTTCGTAAGCCTGAATTAGTATGCAGGTCTCGTCTCTATAACAATGGTACAGAAGCTAATCGTTGTTACGCAACGCGATTCGCCCGTGGCCAATGTCGACTTCCACTCAATCAGAATATAGATTATTGAGGAGAAAAGTACGGAAACTGTTGCATTCCAGAGATATATAAGCGGATGTTGTCTTTCAAACAGCATCATTCGTCTCCAAACAGTCGAAGTGGCAACATGAAGTTCGCAATTGTCCTCCTGATCGCCGCGGTAGTAGTAGCCGAGCCTCCTCGGTACAGGCAGAACTACAAATTCCAAAGGCAAGAAGTTGAATCTGACAATGGAGCGGCTCCCTACCCTGCAGCTGGTTTCAGACCTGCCAAAGAATTCAACCTACCAACTCGTCAGGAAGTTTCACCTCCACCCACATCCTACGGCATTCCTGACAACAGCTACGGTGCTCCTGCTGAAACCTACTTGACTCCTCAGAGGGAATACGGTCTACCTGAGAAGGCACCTGAAGTAGAATACGGTGTACCAGAAAAAGAAGAAAAGGATGACGAAGAAGATCTCAAAGTTGAAGGCATTAAAGAGAAGTTACAAGAAGAGCCAAAGCAGGATGCTGAAGTAGTCAGCAATCAGGGTTCTTACTACGTACTCCTGCCTGGTTCGCAGCTTCAACGAGTTCAGTTCCAAACAGAAAACGATGCGAGGAACATGGCCTACACCGCTCGCCTGGAATACAAGGATGAGGACCGAGCTCCAATCTACGTTTACACAGGCGTGCCTCAATACCAGCCATCCGCCGCCTACGTACAGCTATTTTAAAACGGATAGTATACGAAATGCAATTTAAAACGGGATGAACGTGTAAAAAGAGCCTTGTTCCACGAATTTGGTGACTTGTCACGTGATCCCGGCCTCGGGTAATATTTATGTAATTTATTCCGACAGTAAAACCTGTGCTACTATATTTCTTGTATTATTTCATGTCTTTGTGTGGCTATATTTTACGCTAAGCAATGTCATAAATAAGTTAATATTTATACAAGGCAAATCATAAATATCTACCTGGAAATTTAAACTATCATGACTTTAAAAAGTAGTCTACCATAACCCAAATTATTATAAACAGCAGTTGCTAACCCAATTAATTACATTATCTTATAGTTTCTGAAATACCTACTCTGAATTTTCAATTCAAATTTACTTCAAAAATCAATCTATCTTTATTAGTATTTAATAATAATTTAATACTTAAAATTAGATGCCGTATACATCAAAAAATAAAAAAAAAATCAAAAATCTTTATTGTACATCAAATACAGTGATACAACTTAAAAATAGTCTCTGACCCCCAAACTAGCATAGCTGTATGTCAGGGGTCAGTCACCTTCCCAGTAAGTGTCTAGTTATATTATATTTAATGACAACAAAAGTAAAGAATATGCCAACAAAAAAAAAAAGAAAAAAAATATATAATAATATATATATATAGTATATATATATATATATATATATATATATATATATATATATTCATACATACCATATTCTAATAACTGCATGCAGAGTGTTTGTGTGTGTGTGTATGTATGTGTGTTTCTGTCTGTAAGTGCGTGTGTGTATGTGCGTGCGTGAGTGCGTGCGTGTGTGTGTGTGTGTGTGTGCGTGCGTGTGGGTGTGGGTATGTGTGTTTGCGTGTGTGTGTGTGTATTTGTATGTGTGTATGTGTGTGATTAGGTATTACCACAGCATGCTATTTTATTAGGGATTCCACGTCTTCGTAAGTCAATTCAAAGAGCCACTCTTGGATTTTAGTTTTCAGCTGTTGATTTAAGAATTGTTTCATTTTATATTTTTGATTCATATTATTGTATAAACTTGGAGATAATTATGCGTACTGTCTCTTAGCATACATGCCATGTAATTAGTACATACTTATAAAAGTAATTATATTGGCCTCAGTATTTTTATGGGCCTTGCATGATATGCTAATAGCATGCTATTATTTGATGTCCCATGGGACATTACGTGTTTCGTCCAACGTTGGTAGAGTTCACGTATCATAACATAACCTTACGCCTGTATACCCGAAATAATTTCCATCTCATGAAGTGATAGGGGGTGAGTCTATCGCCATACTGGACATGAATCCCAATCTGGCAAGGCATTCATAAGGTGGCAGGTCCCTCGTCTGCGAGAGACCGGCTGGGTTGGTACCACCACTTTGTCTATTTCTGCCGCCAAGCAACAATGTGTAAGCACTGTTGTGTTCCGGTGTGAAGGACATTGAAGCCAGTGTAATTACTGGGCATTATGAGACTTAACACCTTATGTCTCGGGGTGACGAGCGCAGTCCAGTGTCATGCAGTGCTTTATTTAAAGTTCTATGTGGCGTTGCTTCTGTTTATGGGCAGGCGTGGCGCTTACCATCAGGCGAGCGACCTGCTCGTCTTGTCATTCAATCTAATAAAATAATAAATATCTCGGGCAATAGAGTGGTATCTACATCCTCACTGTACAGTTTTGTCTACAGCGTGCCATGAAAAGGCCGGCTCGACCACTGTCTCACAGAAAACCGACGTAAACTAGTCTTGCTGCTGCGTTTCGTACGTTGAGTGATATATCGGGAGTCCCAAATCCCCCTCTCCTTCCCAATCCCTTTCCTTTAAGGTTGGAAACGCGCCCATGATTCTTCTGGTAATGTGGAGGTACATGGTCGGTGGATATCACTTACCATTAGGTGACACATTTGCTCGTTTGCCGGCCTATACTATTTTAAAAACCTCGTATGAACAAATTGTGATTGCCCGAGCTGGGATTTGAATCCAAGAGCTCACGGTTTCTTAGCTTAAGTAGGAGCTACCACTAGGCCAATGAGGCAATGGGGTGAGACCTCACGTAACCTCCGAAACCCAAAAATATTCGTTGCAAAAATAAAGCCTAAAATATTATTTAACAACTGTCAAGCTCAGAAACGTTTCAAAAGAAAACGTATTGTGAATTGTGATCGTTTCCAAAATAAATTAACATAAAAATAACTTGTACATTCCAGAACTTTCTTTTTGTTTGTTGTGAAAATGTAAATGATGTTTACATAATTTGTTAGTGTTGCTTAAGCCAAATGAAAAGGTTAAATAGGAATTCAGAATAACGATGGATTTCCGATTTTTTTTAATGCAAATGGAAATTACATAATAATAATAATAACACCGGATTGTCGCTCAGAATTCAGTCTCAAGTCACATTTTAACCGAGTTTAAAAAATATATCAATTGGGTGCGTATGTTTTTACTATTTTAGGTATAAACATGGATATGACAGCCTCTTTGGCGCTGTCCTTGCGTGGACGAGTAGCTGGTTGCGAAGCGTGAGGCCGTGGGTTCAATTCCCGCCTCCAAATGTGCTCATAATGCTCAATAATTTCACTGACTTTAATGTCCTTCAACCCGAAACAAAATGGTTAAGCACACTATTGGTTAGCGGCAGAAATAGATAACGCAATAATACCAACCCAGACGGCTTCTCGCGTACGAGAGGCCTACTACCTTGTAAAAATAGTATCTGCCTTTGAAAGCAATCGAACCAAAACTAATTAGAAGAGTTTACGTTTAACACGTACAAAATTACCCAATATCTGCAATCAGATTATCAACTTCTTATCTGGCTTTCGGGTTTTCGCCGACTTTTATGGATACGTTCATTACGTTATCTAATCAAACGTGATGGATTTTATGAGGTCAGGCCGATTCTTGATGCTTTACCTACGTTTGACCTCAATAGGGGTCAATTAATCTTCAAGGGAATTATTACCACCGAAACAAATATTGGGACCCGAAACAAATATTTGTGGATCACACAAACATTTGTCTCAGTGCGGGAATTGAACTCACGGCCTTTCGCTTTGCAGCCGGCTACTCACCAACTGCGCCACGGAGGCTGTCAATTATTTATTCAATAACGATAAAATATAAACGGTTGACGAAATTATTCCCGAAAACGTGTCAAACTTAATTATGATTGCTATATGATTAAAGTCAAACATTTGGTCCAATAAAACGTTAACAGTATATACGGAATCAAACATAATCAATCAAAATTAATGGCGTTTACACACGGACAACGAATGAGACCGGGAGAAATAGAGGATATTTAATAAATATTTCCATTTTCCTGATCCCAATTGGATTACCCAACTATGTATTTTTATCTATTATATTTTTATAACTGCCTCGGTGGAGCAGTTGTAATGCGTACGCGTTACGATTGAGGCTAAACGCTGAGGTCTCGGGTTCGATCCTCGGGTCAGGTAAAGTGGTATTGGGTTTTTCTATTACGAAATGCTCAGTATCAGCCCGGAGTCTGGAATTTGTGCCCGGTATGGCGATAGGCTCGCCCCCTATCACATCGTGGGACGGAGATACGCTCGGCGAAATGTGGGTGTACTGGTTACACCTCTGCCTACTCCTTCGGGGATTTCAGGCGTGAATGAGTGAATGCGTATTTTTATCCTGGTTCGGCAAAGTAACTATACTGCACCTGCGGGCTTAGTACATACAACACAACATATCTAGCGGTACTATAAGTATGCTCATAAACCGAGGTCTTGAGTTCAAATAAGATGGTAGGTCCCTCATATTTGGACAGCCTCCGTGGCGCAGTGGGCGAGTAGCGGGCTGCAAAGCGAAAGGCCGTGAGTTCAATTCCGTCACTGAGACAAATGTTTGTGTGATCCACAAATATTTGTTTCGGGTCTGGGTGTTGTGGGACCGCAAGTCCCTCGTAGTTCCTGATACCCACGATACAGGTCTACCTAGTGTGGGGTCGGGACTATGTGTGTGACTGTTGGGTGTATTTATTTATTTATATGCGAGAGGCCGTCTGGGTTGGTACCCCCGTTTTGTCTATTTCTGCCGCCAAAAAGCAGCGTGTAAGCACTGTTGTGTTTCGGTTTGAAGGACATTGAATCCAGTGAAATTAATGGGCATTATGCGACTTAACATTTTATGTCTCTGGATGACAAGCGCACTCCAATGTCATGCAGTGCTTTGTAATTAAAAGTTATGTGTGTTAACTTATGTGAAATTATTTGTATTATAATAACAATCATTCATTTAATATTAGATAATATAGAATGTAAAAAAAACCTGTTGGCACTTTCTAGGTCGTGATGATAGACATATAGACAGCATAATAAAAAAAGTTAAATAAAAAAAAACAAAAACAGAAGCGAGATATTATCCTTACACAGGTAGCTTATAAAAATGAACATATTAAAAAAAAAACATCTGAAAAGTGATGAACATCTGACTATGACGTAATGACGAAGTGTTTGATGCACGTAGACGCCACAACTTGCTATTTCGCTCTGGGTCCGAGTCATCGCCCTTGCAGAGGTAATCAATCGAAATACGGTTTACAAACAATAAAATAGTTATACCTAGTATAAAAATTCAATATGATTATTATTTTTATCGTCTCATTTTCGTATGCGAGTTATTTACGTTTGAATGTTAAGCAATATCTAGAGGATAGAGATGTTTGGCGTTCGGTTCCTCCTTGCATACTGTGACCTCCTGGGGCCCTGTAGCTTGTAGACAATGTAGGGAATAATTTAATTTAATTTAATAAATGTACATCATATATAATATGTTCAAGTAAGTACGATATAAATAAATTGCACAATAATATTAAATACCTACACTAAAACGATATATTAAATAAATGTATTAATAAAATTTAAATACCAAATAAAAAAAAGACGACCGATCACGTAAAATAAAAATTGGCAATTTTAAAGTGACAAGTCATTATTGTTGAGATTATAGAAATTGGACCAAAAACAAGCCCACTGAGTTTGTTTCGCCGGGTCTTCTCAGGTTGGGTCGTTTTGGATCCGGTGGTAGTTTTAAACCACGTGCCGTTTCGGTAATGCCTATGGTCCATATCGACCTTTAAAACAGAGAAAAAAATAACAATAATAATAATACTTAACAATCCTGGACTAATATAAAAATATTGTAAACTTTATAGTTGCCCAGTGTATTTTGACGATGCTATGTATGTTATGTATATATTAGCTGATATGATTTCTGTAATTACATAAGTTTCTTTATTTTGTACTGACTTGTCATAAGCGCTATTTTAATTGCCTACATGATGAATAAAACTATTTTCATTTTTCATTTCATTTCATTGAATATCGATTCTGATATCACAGTTAAAACGCCCAACAGGGTTTTTGTTACATATTGTATATCTAACTGAAGTAGAATTATAATGAGTTTGCACAGCGCGCAACGCGTAAACAGCAGAGCAAATAGTATCGGACCCCTTACTGAATGAAGTAGGACTTCACTTAACTGAATTAGACATGTATGCTTAGTGCTATTGGTACATTTTTTTTTTAATTATGGCATAGGCCGGCAAAAGAGCAAATGGGTCACCTGATGGTAAGTGATCTCCACCGCCCATGTACGCCCACAATACCAAAATAATCATGGGTGCGTCGCCAACCTTAAAGGAAAGGGAAATTAAGGAATTGGGAAGAGGAGGGGGTTTGGGCCTCCGGATATCTCACTCACCGTACGAAACGCAGCAGCAAGCTCACTCCGGTTTTCTGTGAGACAGTGGTAATGACCCGGACGAGCCGGCCCATACATGCTGTAGACAAAAGTGTCTACCACCACTACCACTCATAAACATCGCATCTATAACTAAACTCCATATCAACTGAATTTAATAGTGGTTACCAACTTTATTATAACTCATCCCACTCGCAGTGGGATCGGTGCAACATGCTTTTTAACATATGTTACAGAAAGGTTTGGCTTGTAGTTTATAATAAACAAATATTTGTGGATCACACAAAATTTGATTCGGTGTGGGAATCAAACCCGCGGCCTCTCGCTTCACAGACGGCTTGTCGCTCACTACGCTACGGAGGCTGTATAATTAATAACTTTATTCTCGATCCAAAAATAAGTAACCCATAGACAGAAAAGGCAACGCGACAGCAATGCGAACAGATTATTACCACTGTCTCACAGAAACCCGACGCGACGTAAAGTAGCAGCTTGCTGTTGCGTTTCTTACGGTGAGTGTGATATCCGGGGGCCTGAATCCTCCCAACCCCTTTCTTTTAAGGTCGGCAATGAGTTCTTGACTCGTCTGGTAATGTAATTCATTGGCGGTGGAGAACATTTACCATCAAGTAACTCACTGTCTAGCAGGCTTCCGATATAAAAATGTAAACACTTGAGTTGGATATTAATATCACATCTTTAATGTACCTACACGATATCCCGATATCCCCATATGCTATATAAGCAGTGATAGCTCAGCGGGGAGTGGTATGGACTGTGGAGACGAAAGTTGCAGTTTCGAAACCAGCCCCAAGTGCATACACCTCTGACTTTTCTAAGTTATGTGTGTATTCATTGTTAATTATCACTTACTTTAACGGTGAAGGAAACGTCGTGAGGAAACCTGCATGCCTGAGAAGTTCTTCATAAAAATTTCGAAGGTATGTGAAGTCTGCCAACCCGCACTAGGCCAGCGTGGTGGACTAAGGCCTAACCCCTCTCATTCAGTAGAGGAGGTCTGTGCCCAGCCGTGGAACGTATATAATACAGGCCTATTATTATTATTATTATTATACACGATATCCCAAACCACAAACGGACAGACGATCCACTAGGGAAGAGGGGAACAGTAAAAAAGAAAAAGAACTCCGAATGACCCTCAAAAAATTTCTTGATCGACTTTCACGACTCCCTAGGGATTCCAAAATGGCGATAGCAATTCTTAAACTTATCTGTAACCAGCTATTGCTGACGGCTCTTTCCGCATCGATGCCTTTTTAACCGACTTCAAAAAAGGAGAATTGTTTATGTATGTCCATCGATTTCTCAGTCAATTGAGGACCGATTTTGTTGGAAACATTCGAGTTTAGCTGTGATGTGGTCACATAAAATTTCGTTTAGATCTGATGATCTGTAAAAAGTAATTTTCTAGGTTTCTTAATAATTTTCGAGTCGGTACCTGTGCCGCAGCCGGTCAAATGGAATTGCACTTTAAATGAATTTGACTACTCAGTATTACATTTTTTAAGTTGTTTTTTAAGTTTTTCTATAATAAAAAGTAGCTTAGTCATGGTTTAGCTGTGTGCCAAATTTTACCCATATCCAAACTAAGGCGTGATTGATTAACATACATCAAGTTCACATACTTGAAATCCAAGTTCACAAACTCCATCCAAATTCCAAACTCACAAACTCAAACATCCCAACTTTCACATTTATAATATTAGTAGGATTTACGTTGTTTCTTTAACCATATATCTTGTAACATTTCCGAGGAACTTGTAACCTAAATAAAGTTAATACGTGCCTAGACTTGTGTAAATCCGGATTAAGTTTAATTAAAAGCTCCCGGCGTTGTAAAACGTGACACATGGTATGGACACTACGAGTTTCTAATCTTAAATTCCTTTATGTTGGACAATTTCTTTGTGAGTTAATAAACTGTCCACTTCATTTCAGGGATAGTTCCAGTGTAGTACAGTAGAGCACAATCTTCCTTCCTACTAATATTATGAATCTGAAAGAAAGAAGAAAAGAAAAAAGATAATTTTTCCGGTGACATAAACTACAAAAAAAACACATAAAAAGAAAGTATAAATATATCGTTAGAAATACACGAAATATTATTTGGGCTGTGGTGATCGCTTGCAGGTACCCTACTTGCTTATTTACCCCTTCTGCCATAAATACTTTAAGAACTACGAGAGATTCCACAATAGCTACACCCGTAACCAATATTTGTAGATCACACGGCATTTGTCTAGGGATCAAAAACGCGGCCTCTCGATTCACAGCCATCCACCACCATACACCATCCACCAACTGCACCACGGAAGCTGTCAAATGGTATTAGACCTTGGCCTTATTTATTGCAGAAGTAAACAAATGAGCAATTGGGTCACCTGATTGTAAGTGGTCTCCATCTCACAATATCAGAAGAATAAAGGATACGTTGCCAAACTTCAAAAGGAATGGGGATTAAGAAGGGAAACGGAGCTTGGTCCTCCGATAATCTCACTCACTGACGAAACGCAACAACAAGCTGCCACCTCAAGATGGTTTTCTGTGAGACAGTGGTAATAACCCGGTTGAGCCAGACCATTCACACTGCAGGCGAAAGTGTCCACAGCGAGGATCTATCACTTTAAAAGTTGGCCTCTGTATTCAGTCCTTCAGTCGTACTCTTGCTCATTAAGGGTTCAATAATCAAGGGCGCAAGTAATTAATGTTAACATTTTTATGTCTTCCGTAGAAGACACGTCTACAATTACGAGCTTTAATACTAATAAAAGTAAACTTTTACGGTATCCGTTTTATGGTTTAGATAGCTTTTTTAATTTAGGTTCTATGTTGTGTGGGAGTATTTGTATTTCATTAAAGATTTTCTTTTAGACTTTACTTGCAACTACTATTAATGGGCAAGCAAATGGAGTAGCAACAACATCCATTGTATTTTCAATTACGAAGAAGATGTGCACTGCTTTTTTCATCCCGAAACATAAGATACTGGGTCTTATAATTTCCAGTAATTTTATTAGCTTTAACGCTTTACATCAGAACACAACGCTTGTATCACTTGACTGCATTGTGTACTCAAAAAGTTTTATTAAATAGTCACTTCGGAAAGTATATTAAACCTTGTAATGTATGTAAATATGTTTTTTTTTAAACAGTGTTTGTACAGCAATCTGTCACCAAAATGGGACATTAAGCAGTAGGCATGTCGGAAGTTAAAGTTAACATGTTCAGGTGTGGGACCTGTGTCACATCCTGTATAATTTTTCTGTACTTTTACTATAGCACATCCTGGGGAATTTTGCGTTTAAGTCGACGTCTAGGCTGATGGTAGTTCATTAATTTTTGAGCCAATTTATTAGGATGGTTAGTGATTCTGTCTTTGTAGGATCTGGTATGTTTAGCTATTTCCTCTCGAATCGTGGGCATATTTAGGTCTTGATGAAGTTGTTCATTAGTGACAAACCATGGGGCATTTGTTACTATCCGTAGCATTTTGTTTTGAAATCTTTGAAGTATTTCAATGTTGGAGTGGGAAGCTGTACCCCATAATTGTATGCCATAGATCCACACTGGTTTGAGAATGACTTTATAGAGTAGAAGTTTATTTGACAGTGATAGCTGGGATTTCCTGCCAATGAGCCAACATAATTTTCTGAGTTGTAAACCAAGCTGCTTCCTTTTGGTGAAGATGTGTTTCTGCCAAGTTAAACGTTTGTCTAGGTGCATGCCGAGGTACCGCACATGGTCAGCTTGCGGGATTTCCAAATTATTTAACTTGACTGGTGGACAGTGTCCTTTCTTGAGTGTGAAAGTGACATTGACGGATTTGCTTTCATTAGCTTTAATTCGCCATTTCCTTAACCAAGTTCCTATGATATCTAAGCTGTTTTGTAACATATTTGCTGCTACGTCTGGCTGGCTATGGACTACTAAGATAGCTGTATCGTTTGCAAAAGTACTGAGATGTACAATAGGTATAGAACAGGACCGATCACGCTTCCCTGTGTGGAACACCCGCTGATATTGGACGTAAGTTAGTTGTTGCGTCGCCACATTAAACCGTAAAATATCGATCAGTTAAAAAAGCTTTGATGACCATGTACAAATAGGGGGGCATAACTGCTTTAATTTTGAACAATAAGCCTTCGTGCCACACTCGATCAAAAGCCTGGGATATATGTAAGAACACAGCCGCACAGTATTTTTTATCTTTATAAGCCTTGACTATTACATCTGTAAGTCTGTGGACCTGATCAGTAGTGGCATGCATAATAAATTATTTGCTATTGAACATTACCTGTGTATAGTTCAATAGTGATGTAAATTAATCTTTCTTTCTGCCTTATCAGTGACCTTTTATTCAAACGGCCATTATCAATAAAGAATCTTAGTTCGGTTATCCAGATAGATACCAAACCAACCAATCAAACTAAGTAATCTCTACGCATGACCTTCAAACTAAATTCTGATTGGCTGATTTGCGCAATCTATCTGGAGTATCAAACTAAGATAGTTTTTTGAAAATGGCCGTAAGTATGTGATACTATGAGGTAGATAAATACTGTTGTCAATTAATTTTTCTTTACCTATTGCATGTTAGTGCCAGGTCCGCCCTTCTAATTAAACGGTTCCACATCGCCCAATCTTCTCCGTTGTGTATCAGCCCAGAGTCTGGGATTAGTGCTCGGTATGGCGATAGGCTCGCCCTCTATCACATCGTGGGGCAGAGATACACTCTGCGAAATGTGAGTGAAACTATTAACACCTCTTCCTACCCCTTCGGGCATTATAGGCGGGCGTACATTGGCGTGTATTTTACTTTATAACATTTCAAGTATTTCAGCAACTTCGTCAGATTTTCCACGTCGATGAAGCCAAAGCCAGTTAGTGAATGAAATTGTTTTCGACACAAATCTTGTTGAACTTCACAAAACTTTATTAGAACAAAGTTATCTATTTGTATTAAAACATCAAAGTCATGTAAATGCTCGAGAATTTTAGATTATCGAAATAGAATAGTGATGGCTTAATACCAATAGTTATTGTTATAATAAAAAGACAAAAAAAAGTAAATGCTAAAAATAAAGTTAACCAATTATGAGAGTATGTTAATATATATAATGGGCAGTAGTTAATAGCATCGACTCCAAATTCGTCAATTTTAGTTTTAGCTGTTAAATATTATTTTTAAGATGGTTTTATTTTTTGCGAAATCGTTTTTATTTTGCTATTTTCAAACCAAATTATTTAGGCAAATAAAAGGTCCTATATTTTAATTTCAAGGGTGGTTGATACGGACCATGGGTATTTCCGAATCATTGTGATTTAAAGCTACCATCGGATTCAAAACGACCCAGCCTGTGGAGACCCGGCGAAAAGAAACCCTGTGGGCTTGTTTTTGATCCTGGCTATACTCTAAATGTATACAACGTGTTACAGAAAGGTGTGGTCATATTTTAGGGTCATTACATACACCTTACAATTCGTACTTATGTGCCGGATCTTTTTAAAACCAAGTCATCCAAATTTTTCACTTTAATTTCAATCACTCGTTTATTCAGATCGATAAGATTGATGACATCACTATTAATTATTATGAACGACATTCACTTTTTAATAAACTTGAATAAGATCTACGTAATTCTACGGACATACGTACGTAACTTGTAATTTAAACACAAATTAACACCTGAAAGAGATTGTGCGGTAAAGACAATATAGGTGCCATCATCTAGAAGCATTTTAAAGACTTCATTCTCGGTTCTTCCATCTATGAATTTGGCTTAATACAGTCGACGATCCTGTTAAAAACTGTTATCAGTTACACCAACACAAAGTACCAATACATAATACTTGTTTTTAGTCAAATACAACATATTTTTTAAACTCGCAATCATACTTCATAAAATCAGAAATTGCCGAACTGACTGCGTCAAATAAATATTGACATTTGACAATTGATTAATGTTTTTTTAATTATAAAATAATTAAATGAAAGGAGGTCTATAGTATCATTGTTTATCATTTTTAGTGTTGTCCAAAGTCGAAAGTCGATATCGACATGTTACTCATTCGATATCGACTTTCGATAGCAATGCAATCGGATTTGGTACTATAGGAGATAAAATACTTATACGCTATACTATACATTGCTTAAATTTGCCCGCCCCTTTCTATAACACGTTGTATATTATGTATTATTTATAGTAAGATGACTCAATATTACAACATGATTAACAATTAACAATATAATTTCTCGCCGGGAGCTAAGTGTTAATACTGTAAATTACAAATTATGCAGATCCAGCGTGCACAATCACGACATGCCCGAATATGAAACATGGCCCATGGCGTCATGCTGTATTATATATACGATATATATCGAGCATGTCGCCTGATGGCAAGCGCCACGCCATGCCTGCTTATAAACAGTGGCTAGACCACCCAGAACTTTGAATTACAAAGTACTGCATGACACTGCACTGCGGCACATACATACATACGCACTCACGCCTGTTATCTTCGGAGGGGTAGGTAGAGGTGTAACCAGTATCTACACCCATATTTCGTCGAGCTTATTTTCGTGCCATGATGTGACAGGGGACGAGCCTATCACGATACTGGGCACCATTCCAGACTCCGGGCTGATACTGAGCATGTCGTAATAGAACAACCCAATGTCGCTTTTACCCGACACGGGGATCTAATCCGAGATCTCAACGTCAGCCTCAGTCGTAACGCGTACGCATTACCACTGTGCCACCCAGGTTGTCTCTCTGATGCAACATATTTATAATGCCAAGTAATTTCACTGGCTTCAAAGTCTGTCTCCTGCTTTGACAATTATTATTTCCAACTCCTCACTTATTTTAAAATTGATTCATTTTGCTACGCGATACAGACATATTTGCCATCCCAGCGACTCCGCGAGCTTCATTGCTCGGTGTGAAAATATGCGTGCCACTGTCAATTCTGACTTACAGAAGTCAGTGGCGGGTGTGTGAGCGGGATAGTCTCTGATAGTCTCTGGCATCAAAGTCATTTAAACTGGAACACAACAATGCAACGTTGTTGATAATTTGGTAAAGTTAGAGCACTTTCACACGACATGATCGAATTGGCAATTTGATGTTTAAATTGTGTGTTATCAGATAAGCATAGGTACGTTTAATTTTACAGATATCGCGTACTGCTCTCTAGATGAAAAAATTGAGTAACTTGCACTCAAATCGTGACGAAATTTATATCGATAATACTAACTTTCACAACCCTAAAATACTTTGATTCTCTAATAATTAACATAACTATTTGAAAGAAAGAGTTTAAACCAAAGAGAATAAAACGAGTTTGAACCTTAAATATTAACCTTATAAAGTCAATTATAATCTTTGCTAAAGAGTTCTACTTATTAGCAAGTCAAAGACATCATATATTACTGATGTAAACTCGTAGAGTAGATTCTCAGTCAACGTGTAAACTATTACAATAAAATAAGAATAATAAGCCATAATCTTAAAAATAATTAATTAAGAATAATAAGTGGTCACAATGAATCGAAAATCTATTATAAGTAAACCTGTAGTTACTTGGGTAATTAGAGACAAAAAGAAATGTGCATGGATTGCGAAAATTGTGTATTTACAATGTAAGTTTGGATTACATACCTACCACTCTAAGCCTACCACTCGATGCCTACCACATACAAATATAAGCTCTGTAGTATCCCTGAAGTGATAGCTTAGCTTTTTGCCACACAGGGTACAAATTTCAATGACGAGCAACTCATGCGTAATTTTTCTAATCGTAAACTCAAATATAAATTGTGATTCCCCGATTTGGAATTAGAACCCAGGACCTTGTGGTATCTCAGCCTAAGCAGGCTACCACTAGACCAATAAGGCCATTTCAGATTATAAATAAAGAGCCCATTATTAAAATAGACCTTATTAGTTGCTTGAAGATTATTCCCTCGGATCCGAGATCTTGTCTGAGCAAGTCGCTTTGTCTGTTTCTGCTGCCAAGCAATGGTATGCGGGACTGCCGTGTTCTACTTTTAAGGACATTAGAACCAGTGAAATTACAATTACAGGGCATTGT
Source organism: Mimas tiliae (assembly GCA_905332985.1). Lineage (NCBI taxonomy): Eukaryota > Metazoa > Arthropoda > Insecta > Lepidoptera > Sphingidae > Mimas > Mimas tiliae. The sequence continues at coordinate 1,624,223 of HG995251.1, forward strand.
GAGACAACATCTTTTCTCAGTGCAGTGTCTCAAAGTACTTTGTAATACAAAGTTCTGGTTTCTGCTACTGTTTAGTGCAAGCATGGTGCTTATCATCAGCCAAGCGACCTGCTTGTCTCATATTTTAATTGTAAGAATATAAATTGGCAGAACTAGTTGCAAGACCTATAGAAATAGATCTAGTTTATTGCTTTTTAAAGTAGAAAACTAACATGCATTATATTACCACTAAAATTAGCCTTTGCAGGATTTCAAATACCACATAATTCTCTATTCTAGGTATACTTGTGTACATAGGCTCAGCCTCCATCCTGAATTGTTCCTGGTCTCCTGACTACGCAACCCTGGACTATGACAAGCTGGCCCGTATCATGTATCTTTACGACTCACAAGCTTGTGGGTACAAGCTTCAGGTCGCAAAGACTGTTGGCAACCTTCATTTCAGCAATGATACGAGAGGTTTGAATGTGTTGCCTATAAAGTGGAAGGCGGCTTTAGTCACTGTATCTACTAGGCTATCGGCTAAGACAAGAATGTAAGATTTTTAAATAATTGTCCTTTCAGTTTCTTGTTTCTTTAGATATTTTTCACAAAGTGAATATGCTTTTATCTGGATTAAAAAGCTTTTATGCTAGAACACAAATTATTCGTATCTTAAACTTCATAATGTAATTCCATAAAGCCGTAACGTAAATAAAGATGTACTTCATCTTTGTAGTGACTTGAGAATCACAAGAAATCAGTGGCTCGGTAATGTACACGCAAACGTCCGGAACTTCCACTCTCGCCAACAGGCACTACTCGTATACACTACAATTCTGATCATATTTATTTTGTCAACAGCTACATCGAATTGAGCCTGTCCCTCCACGTTATATGGATGGTGATAACATTCATTTTTCATTTCTTTACCAATAACGCTACTAGAATCCGCTTGACCAAAATTAGCCTAGCAGTCTTCTTCTACGCGTCTGTTATTATCACCATCTTTGACCTATCCATGGCCATCGTCTACGTCTCGCACATCAAACAGAGCCTAACTAAAGGAATGGTCTTGAGATACAGTGGCTGGAGCGTCGAGCTCAAACTCCTGACTTACGATGAATTCGCTGGCTGGCTTCCTATTATTGCTTCTATATGCTGGATGAGGGGTATCTTTATCCTCGGATTAAATATTTATATCTGTAAAATCATCTACTTTATACGAAAGAAGATAAAGAAGAAGGAAGTCGGGAAGAGGATCAAGTTTGATAGCAACCAGCCGATACCAGAGCCGCGGAGTACTGATCCTGATGATGAAAAGGTTCTTTATTATAGGACTGGAGAGAGTAATCCATATATTAAAAAGGACATTTTTCATGGAGTATTTTATTAATGTTAGTATTCATAGTATAGTAGTAATTCATAAAAGTAGAAATAAAGTAATGATTCTCTGAAATGTGAACGTTTCGTTGTATTTCTGTCACTGCATTTAACTGTACGTTGAAATATCTTCACGACTTAAAGGACACATTTCAATCTCCGGTTTTAAAAGAGCCTATAAATTACCCTATTACTTGTCAGTTTCTAAACATTTTTCAGTTTATTTATAATATGATGGTCTTCTCTTTCAATTTAAGATGATGAAACTCAGCTTTATTCCATAAAGAACAAGTCTATAAAATATAATTTATCGAAATATCTATTACTAAATGTCCTTTGAGAAATTCAATTCCACTCAATTTACTGAGAGCGCCATTAAATTTTTCATTAACACCTCGTTCCGAAGAGTCTAGTCATTAATTTGGGACTTGGACCGTAATCAGAACGTCGGGTCAACCCCGTAACGTCAAATTGGTTCACGGCCCACTCGATTCCCGATCTTTGGCAGTTTACTACCGAAATTTTCGTAGTCAATTTATTTGACGTGATTTATTTTGGATAAAATGGGTTCATTAGGGCTGTGGAGTGTTTTTGCGATCCTTCTTCAAAGTAAGTGTAAAACGTATGCCTATCATATGAATGTAGGTAGTATTTTTAGTAAAGCAACCATCGCTTTACATGTATTATGTATTAGTTATTAGTGGCAGAGTCACGCCGTCTCACAGAAAAAGTGATATTTCCGGAGGCTCAATTCCCCCTCCCATTTTGAATCCCTATTTCTTTCCTTTAAGGTCGGCAATGCCTGGTCGATTCGTCTGGTTATGTGAGCGTTAATAGGCGGTTCTAGACATTACCCTTAACAAATAAATTTACAAAGTTACAAACTTTATATAGTACGAGTACTAGCTGTCCCTCGCAGTATTACCGCAGGCATATTACTGCCCTGCGCAATTGTAATGGGTAGGCGGTACGACTGCTGTGCTGAGGTCTCAGGTTCGATTCCCGAGTCAGGTAAAAGTGATATTTGGTATTTCTATCACGAAATGCTAAGTATCAGTCCGGTGACTGAAATTGTGCTGGTACAGCGATAGGCTCACCCCCTATCACATGGGACGGAAATAAGCTCGGCAAAATGAGAATGTACTGGTTACACCTCTGCCTACCCCTTCGTAGATTACAGGCGTGAGTGCGTATGTAACAGTTTATATTTTTCAAGCAATATTCTGCGTCATCATCAGCTGGCTAACGCTCGACTGCAAATTGTCTCCATCACCTGATGAACTTCACGAAGTAACCCTCATAAAGCTGTTGTACTTATACGATCCTGTAGCGTGTGGTAGGCTGCACTTTTACAATTACACTTTCAAGATCGACACTAAAATGTACACCAATGTTATTTGGCCTGTTAGGAATGAAGTTGCTTCTAGCTTTAGAAGGTAAGTCAGGAATAATCCTAATATTAGGATTGTAATCATCATGCTAATACTAATATTATAAATGTGAATGTAAGTTTGTTTGTTACGCTTTCACACGAAAACTACTTAACCGATCATCATGAAACTTTGTACACATATTCTTGGAGGTATAAGAAGTAACAAAGGATACTTTTTATGAAGAAAAGAAAATTATATATTTGTTTGTTACGCTTTCACGCCTAAACCACTGAACCGATTTTGATGAATTTTGATGTAGAAATAGATGGGACCCTGGAGACGGTTATAGGCTACGTTTTATTTCGGAAGTCTATTCACGCGGGCGGAGCCGCGAGCAAAAGCTAGTATTAACCTAAGGAGGTATATTGAACGGATTTATAAATTATTTATGTACTTATATTACGCCATATCGCCACCTTATGTGGACAGATTTGCACACACTTTTGCTGGCGGTAGAAGTGGACAAAGTGGTTGTACCTACCTAGACGGCCTCTCGCACACCCCAACTCCGTAATCACAAGTATTGTTAATATTTTATTTTACTTTATTTTTAGAGTGGTAGAGCCACGCTGTAGAGTGGTAGAGACACGCTGTAGACAGTTTTGTCTACAGCACGAATGGAGCGGTTCAACCGGGTCGTTACTACTGTCTCACAGAAAACCGACGTCAAGTAGCGGCTTGCTGCTGCGTTTGGTATGGTGAGTGAGATATCCGGAGGCCCAAATCCCCCTTCCCTTCGCAATCCCTTAATTACCAATTTCCTTTAAGGACGGCCACCCGAACCTGTTCTTTGGGTATCATAGGCATACATCACGGTGAAGATCAGTTACCATGAGGTGACCTACTTGCTCGTTTGCCGGCCTATGCTATAAAAATACCTACTTTTCTCTAAAAAGGTTGTTTTTATTCAACGCATATATGTTTTATGTATGTATAATAAGCGATATGTCTGTCAAGCGTACAGATTTTGTTGATCCTTTTTGTAGTCTATTCTTTGAGAGTGGTCCCTTATAAATTTGGTTAAGATCTGATGACCAAGTACGAGGGAGAAATTCATTAACTAAATCAAAGGCACCGCGATTCGTGATTTGATGTCGGTTTCTAAAGCTTTTTAACACGCTTTTATTAGCTTCATACGTATTTATGTATGTATGTAACAGAAACTTTGAACATGATCTTGACCCCTTTGAAAACGTCGGATTAACTCGAAATTTGGCATACTTATCAAGGACCGATGACAATACAAAAAATTAAATTAATTTATTTAATTAATTTTAATTTATTTGAAAGCGTGGGGTGCTTTTAAGATATTATCAAAATGATAATCCTTCCCACTCATATCTGTGAATAAAATATTTCTAACTATTGACACCATGCACCCCATGCTTTGTTTACAATCAAATATTTTAAACTATTTTTCCTTTTTTGTTGGATTTTCTATAAAAGCATGTTTTTTAGTTTTTTTTATCAATTATATTCTCTTGTTTTTCAGTAAAATCCGCATATGGCTTACTTTCCATCTAATATGGATGATATTGGGAGTCGTGAATATGAGTCAAGGTTCTCGACCGTGTGGATTCTACGCTACACTCATTCCCTTCACCTTGACTGGCTTGGCTTTGTTGACCATCGATGTGGTGTACGCTGTTATGTTTCTTATAGATGCTAGATATACCAGCAGCGAAGGTAGGTAATGTAATACCGTTTAACTATTGGCAGATATATCGCGTAACATCAAAGACCTTAATGTATAATACTAGACGGGCTGTTTAGAAGAAAAATCGCTTCACATAATGCGGATGTTGGACACCTCACAAACAGGGAGCACTATAGGGCTTCTAGATGGTAATATTGAGTTACGGTCAATTGACCGCAACTTAGCAGTAAAATTTCTATGTACCGCGCAGCTTGTCTAGTAGTATACATTAGTCATTGCGTAACATGCGTAAAAAATATACGTCGAATCATCGAAATGAGATGACAAAAAACGTAACTCAAGCAAAAATAATGACCCCCACCAAAACTCTGTGCAAGGGGGCGGGACTAAAAAAGTCTGTGTAGCTCGTTCATTCATCAGTTCATATAAAAATTGATTCATTATCTCTAGTTGACACTTAATACGTCTTATTTTTTGCGTGGTGTAGAACGTCGTATCTCGATTTAGAAATTTTATGTTTAGACATTAACTTTTATGAAATACAGTTGATTTTGAACGTTCATTATTTTTTGTTGCGTGTATTTGTGATTGTTACCTTTGCATGTGTAAGTAAGTGGAGCCGTATTTTTGGCAGATTCATATGAGAGTTATCGTTCTAGTTATCTGTTTTTGTTTTTATACCACAGGCCGGCAAACGAGCAAGTGGGTCACCTGATGATAGGTGATACCCACCGCCCGTGTGCGCCCACAATACCAAAAGAGTCACGGGCGCGTTGCCAACCTTAAAGGAAAGGGATAATTAGGGGAGGGGATTTGGGCCTCCGGATATCTCACTCACCGTACGAAATGCAGCAGCAAGCTGCTACTTCGGTTTTCTGGGAGACAGACCATTTGCCGTTCAATGTCAAAGTAAGCGATAATTAACAATTAATACACATATAAATTGGCAAGTCAGAGGTGCTTTTAGAGCTGGTTTTGAATCTGAGACTTAAGTCTCAACAGTCACTACAATGGCAATGGGAGCAATGGGAAAGTATAATACTAGGTTGATATTATATTAAAGAGAATCTCAACCTTTTATTTCTATAACTTGATCAAAATCAGAAATTCATCCGAATACATTCGATGTATCTTTTCAATTTCTTCAACTCGTCTTATTACAATATTACTTTAATCCATCTCTCAGTTAAAGTCGTCCTGGCTTTTAATACTTTTAAGTATCATTATATAGGAATTGTAGGGCATAGATTTCTTTCAATACTAATTGGATATGTACTTAAGAAGTCTGAATGAATCAGGCGACTGTTTTTTGCAGCAAATACATTTTACATTTTATACATCAAAGTAAAGAAAATCGTCAGATTTACTTAGTAATTTCTTAGAGTGGAACAACTACGCTGTAGAAACTTTTATGTACAACATGAATGGGCGGCTCGACTAGGTTAATATCACTGTTTTACAGAAAACCATAGAAGTGACAGCTTGCTGTTACGTTTTGTACAGTGACATTTCCAGACTGCCTCGGTGGCGCAGTTGTAATGCGTACGCGTTACGACTGAGGCTGATGCTGAGGTCTCGGGTTCGATCCCCGCGTCGGGTAAAAGTGATATTGGGTTTTTTTTATTACAAAATGCTCAGTATCAGTCCAGAGTCTGGAATTGTGCCCGGTATGGCGATAAGCTCGCCCCCTGTCACATCATGGGACGGAGATAGGCTCGGAGAAATGTGGGTGTACTGGTTACACCTCTGCCTACCCCTTCGGGGATTACAGGCGTGAGTGCATATGTATATGTAGATTTCCAGAGGCCCAAACAACCTCTCTTCCCTTTCGTAATCCTTTCATTATAGGTCAGCAACGCATCCATGATTCTTCGGGTATTATGGGGGGTTTATAGGTGGAGATCACCTACCATCAGGTGACCCACTTGCTCGTTTGCCGGCCGATGCTATAAAATAAAAAATCCATAGTGACTTACTCTGAACTAAATAAAATACAGCACACACGTGAATTCAAAACCACATGTTTGTAAAAAGGCCTTTGGAAACCAAATTCGTTGATATTCGACGCGAGATCGTTCAGGCAACGTTGAAAATGGGGTCGGCGTTTGTGGAATTTACGATGGTTTTCGATTATGAACTGCTACAACATTGTAAATAGCATCGTCGGCAGACTCTTGCCCAAAAATTTTAACATTAACGCTCGTATTTTCCTACAAACTTGACTAGATGGTAGGTCCTTATGCGAGAAGCCGTCTGGGTCGGTACCACTGCTTTTCATTCTTAGTGTGTAAGCACTGTTGTGTTTCAATTTGAAGATCATTAAAACCAGTGAAATTACTGGCCGTTATGAGACTTAACATTCTATCTTATCATTATGTCTCGGGATGACGAGCGCAGACAAATGTCATGCAGTGCTTTCTAATCTAAGGTTCTTTGTGGTTCTGCTTCTTTTTATGGGCAGGCGTGACTTTTACCATCTGCCGAGCGACTTGCTCATTTCGCCATTTAAGCTTCGGTCAGCAAAATTATACTAAGGCATTACTAACTGCTTTCATCGTGGCAAACAATACTTGGATGGTGGTTACTTATCAAATACCTTTATTCAATGTACATATTTTGATCCTAGATTTGTTTATATGGCCGAAGCTAGCAAACGAACCAGTGTCACCTGATGGTAAGTGAACTCGGAGGAGTTCCATGCACTCAACCTTGCTGAGAATCCCAATCCCTTATTATCCCTTTCCTTTAAGGTCGGCAACGCGCCCATAATTCTTTTGTATTGTGGGCGTACATGGGCGGTGGAGATCGCTTACCATCAGGTGACCCACTTGCTCGTTTGCCAGCCTATACGATAAAAAAAAAAAAAAAAAAATATGAAGAAGTGGAAATATAAATTGTTTTCTGATCATGTGGATATTGATCGTTCATGGAGATCACTTTTCATGTGGTGGCTACCTGGCATTTAAAAAAACTAAAGACCTCTTAATATGCTCTGTACAACCGGCTTACTAATAAAATATATAATCTGGACATTTTCCATGAGAAAAAATATTTTATAAAATACTGATGATCTGTAACATTCTGTTAAATTGTATTACTTATATAGAATATGTGTATATTCTATCTGTTCCTTAACCTAAATTAATACTCAATTTCTATTTTGCATGTTGTGGTTACCTAATATTGTTTTAGCAACTATATATATATACAATATGTGTGATTGTAAATTTTGTTGGTAATCCTTAAATAAATAAAATAAACATCTCCCCAGCCTCCATCCTCCGGTACATCAACACCAACAAGCATTACATCCACTCGATCACCAAGATCGCTCCGCTGCCAGTCCATGCCGATGACGAGGATACCTCCTGGATAGCAGTGCTGGTGGCCTACGTTAGCTTGAGAGGGATTGTCCAGTGGATCATCAACTTCTGGATAGTCAAGGACAATTATTATGAAGGACTTGCTTTTTACCGTGAGTAATGCAATCCTACTATTATAAAGAGTTCAGGCATTCATAGTCAGATGTACTCACTAATCGGTAAACGATTCACGAGTTAAGCAAACCCTGGCGTGGTTTGTCTATGGATGGGTGACCGCATATTGGTGTTTCGATTGAGGGCAATAAGCAAGTTAGTAGGCATTCAAAACTGCTGAAGGGGGTAGTAGTCAAATGACGAAAAGAGGATGCACGACATGGCGAGTTACGTCACAAGGTAGGTCACGCCATTACGGTGCACGTGTGCGAGGGCGATAGTGAGATTTTCCCACTACGCACCCACCTTTGCTTGTACCTCTATTTAAAACATGAACGGCGGTTACCTTTTTTTGAAAAACCGTTTCTTTTTCATATTATTCTTGGTTTGGATATAAAATAATTATTAAAAAAAAACAGACAGTGAAAATACCCTATATTTTTTTTCGAATACAAAAAGTTGGGTTGAAATTTGTTCCCACTATGGCATGACGTTCATGATCCGTGCAATCACATCACACCATGGTACGGAAATGAAATATGGATGAACTACTTGCATCTCTACCTATCACGTTGAGAATACGAGCGCGAACTTAGGCAATATTAATTTTTACTTCTAGGTCGTCTCCAAGCACAGAATCCAAAAGACAAGCTGACATCAAGGAGTTCGCATTTTGCTCGTTTATCAGTTTGAACAATTAAAAATACAGCTCAAAAGGTTTCAATTAATTTAATTCTACAGCAAGGAAGGCTTTTACTAGATGGTAGGTCCCTCGTATAAGGGAAAGGAAGAGGCAAAAGGACAACTGGATTAGTACCACCGCTTTGTCCATTTTTGTTGGCAAGCTGCTGACAATATTGCTTAGATACTGCAGTACGTAGGCACTGACCCTCTAGGCACCTTATTTGACCCAACTAAAACATTTACGCAAAGGATCATTAAAACATTTAGTCTTGTCACAGCAAAAGCGACACTCTTCGCAAATTGTGACACTAAACCTCCACCGGAATAAACAGCAGGGAAGCAATTAGACGCCTTCATAATAAACGCAGCAATAGGCACATTCTGATGTTCGCTAATGAAGCTTGATTAATTATACAGAACCAACGCTTTTACTATGATGAAATAGTTTCAACAACGTATAACATCGCTTCTTTTAAACTCCATAAAAAAGGAGGGTGTTTCATCGCTTAGTTTACATGTCTGTGGCATTATTGTGCATTAAAAAGGAATATATCAATTTGAATGAATTTATTTTTATTGAAAGCCGGTTTTATCCTGCTACTATTATAAATGTGAAAATTTGCATGTTTGTGAATTTGGATGTTTGTTACTCCAATTGCGGCTGAATGGTTTTGGACGAAATTTGGCACACAGATAGACCATGACCTGGATTTAGGACATACCAATAAGTTGATACCAAAGAGCCTCGACCAACACCTCCATAGGCTCTCAATTTGTTCGTTGTGTCGAGATCCTGATTCAGAAAGCGGTTGATAAGTTATGTATTACACAGTTTGGTACCCGTTACTACTTAAAATCACATAATATTTAGAAATTCACACACAATCTCTCTCAATGTCTTAGATCTGGCTGTTATAGGACTCTTAGTTCCTGATACCCACAATACAGATTAACCTAGTGTGGGCACAGGACTATGTGTGACTGTTTTATATAAAAACATAGTAAAACGTGCACAAATGAACCGATATATCTATTAGTGAAATACAGTTAAACTTCAATCAATATATTCTTTGGTTAAGCATTTTGTAGACACAAATATTAAATATTAAATAACATTTAAGGTCTGAATAAAAGAAGTGGTGCCCGCTCCCTGTACTGCAGTCTCGCGGTATACCTCATATTTTGGATGTCATTCTCCGTCGCAAAGTCCACCTTTTGCAGCTGACCATTCGGCAGCAGAACGAAGTAAGTTCCGACACTTTTCGCAATCTCTATTGGACCTTCTAACTTCTCAGCTTGAGGGTTTTCAGTCGTCGGTGCGTCCGTAGTAGGGACTCCGTACGTGCTATCAGGAACGCCATAGCTGGTTGCAGGCGGCGACTGCTTCTGAGGCAGATCGAAAGCTGGACCATCCGGCTTCCAACCAGAAGGCGGGTACGGTCCACTCTGAGCCTCCTGAGGTGGTCCGTAAGCCTGGTCTGGAACTTCGTTTGGCAGAGTGAAAGGCGCGCCTACAGGCTTCCATCCAGAAGGCGGGTAAGGTGCTGAATCTGTGGTTGGTTCCGTGGGTGAATCCGTGGTGGTTGGCGCCAACTCCTGCCGCTGGGATCTGAACCTCGCCGGCCTGTAGCGAGGCAGCTCAGCGTACGCCACTGCGATCACCGCACAGATTACAAGGAACTTCATCTTTGATGATTGTTCACTGAATGATGCTGGTTGGATGCAACCCGTTCAATTTATAGGATGATAGTTGCTTTATTACTCTTTGTTTTATCATAAATGGTAGCGTGGTGGTAATGCTGGTCACGTAAGTTGTGACCGCCATTGACCGCGCGTCACAGAGCCTTGGTGGCGCATTCAATGCCGTCTGATGATTAGGGTACGTGCTCCTAATTAATTAATTACGTAAGGTCTCGGGTTTTTAGGCTGTATAGAAAAGAAAATTAAGTTTTGAGGAATGATAAATTAATTTATCAAAGTGTCAGCAACGTTGATTACAGGTTACGAAGCTATTTAATAGCTTTTCTATTTTTGATTAATTGCTTATACTTAATTATGTATTATTTTGTAAATTCTATAATGAGAATGATTTTATGTAGGTAATTTAATAAGATGTTGCATTAATATTCGAAAAGAACGGTCCAAAGAGTATTATAGTTTTTATACTTTTTATTAGCCTTAATTTAAGATAAGACGAGCAGGTCACTCGACTAAAGGTAAGCGTCACGTCTGCCCATAAACAGTGAAAACCACACAGAACTTTGAATTTCAAAGAACTCCATGCGTAGACTCCATGACACTAGATTGCGCTCGTCACCTTGAGACATAAGGCAGTTTCATAATGCTCAGTAACTTCGCTGGCTTCAATGTCCTTTAAACCGAAATACAACGTGCTTATACACTGCTGTTTGGCGGCAGAAATAGACAAAGCGGTGGTACCTACACAGTACTCAGATAACACATATACTAGGTATAGTATTGTTATAATAATTATGAAAGAAGCGACCGGAAAAGTAAAAGACAGAACCCGAGACAAAAATAGCCTAGTTTTATCGAAATGGTTTTTAGATATACATATACGCACTCACGCCTGTAATCCCCGAAGGGGTAGGCAGAGGTGTAACCAGTACAGCCACATTTGGCCGAGCGTATCTCGTATCCCATAATGTGATAGGGGGCGAGCCTATCGCCATAACGGGCACAAATTCCAGACTCCGGGCTGATACTGAGCATTTCGTAATAGAAAAACCTAATACCACTTTACCCGACCCGGGGATCGAAACCGAGACCTCTTAGATATGTTTGAAGAAAATCTGTTAAGCCATTACAAATTAACAGATGACTTTCTGATTACCGTCGGTTTTAACGGTTAGGTTATTAATATCGCTTGGAAGAATAAGGCAAAGGAATCAAAACATACTGCCTTAGTTACTGTAATATTTAATACCAAAAACAGTTGAAAAAAACTGATGTATTTCAGTGTAGATAGAATTCAAGCGTCAATTCCCTTTGACGTAAGCACTCTCAGACAATCTTTTCTAAGTGGATCGAGAAATAAAAACACAATTCACATGTCTAGACAACGCCTAGATTCACCAGATTTATTATTCGTGAAATTGGCTAATGTATATAATGAAGTAATGGCTACGTCAGTCACGTCACGTGAGACGTGTAGGTGTAAGGGCCGCCACGCATTACGACGGAGCAGACGCTGATCAGATAATCATCAGTCGGTCACATTTTGTACGAAATGCACAGTATGTTCACAATTGACCGATTCATTTTTTTATGGTATATGCCAGCAAACGAGCAATGGGTCACCTGATGGAAAGTGATCTCCACCGCCCATGTACGCCCATAATACCAAAGAATTATGGGTGCGTTGCCGACCTTAAAGGACGCAGCAGCAAGCTGCTACTTTACGCCGGTTTTCTGTGAGACAGTGGTAATGACCCGGACGAGCCGGCCCATATATGCTGTAGACAAAAGTGTCTACAGCGTGGCTCTACCACTCACAAACTCTACTCTACTTCTTTCTGCCTGCCGAGGATATTGGGTAGAGTCCAGACTAGGGTCCGTCTTCACATCATGATTTGACGGTAGATTTGGTATTATGTGGCTGGCTGCCGTGTGACCACTACCATCCGCAACGAAAACCAAATTTCGCCATTGACTCGTCCGTTAATTAACAGTGTACCACGTGCAGTGGTGGCGTTTGGACCTATAATGTTGGTGGCCCACTTACACTCCCCACTTAAATCTGTCCGATAGATTTCAAACTATGGGGCTTTGTATTTCTTAAATTGATGACGGACCCAAAACAAACCCACTGAGTTTTACTAACTGGATCTTCTCAGGCCTTGGTCACGCCGCGTTAGATCTAGTGGTAAAACAAGCGCAATGAATTTGTTTCGCCGAGTCTTCTCAGGCGGAGTCTTTTTGGATCCGGTGGAAGTTTTAAAACACGTGACATTTCGGAAATGCCCATGGTCTATTTCGACCCCTCTTAATCCTTCTCCTATATCGTTTCCTCATTGTTGAGGATCGTGACTCCGTGCAAGGATTCTAGCAATGTTTTTTCTCCATTTGGCACGGTCTTCGGCTTGATGGATTGCGACGTTGACTGGTTTCTCCAGCTGTTCTGACACCTGGTCAGACCAACGTTTCGGGCGTTTCCCGTTTCCTCTCTTAATAAGTAATACAATGTTGGACGTGTTCCTCAAAAATAAATAAATAAATACACCCAACAGTCACACACATAGTCCTAACACCACACTAGGTAAATCTGTATCGTGGGTATCAGGAACTACGAGGGACTTGCGGTCCCACAACACCCAGACCCGAAACAAATTTTTGTAGATCACACAAACATTTGTCTCAGTGCGGGAATCGAACCCACGGCCTCTCGCTTCGCAGCTGGCTACTCGCCCGCTGCGCCACGGAGGCTGTCAAAAAATTTAAAATGTATAAAAATAAACTGATTTAGTGTAATTGTCCAGTTCATAGTTGATTAAACCATCTGTTATTTTCTACCATCGAAATAAGGTTATCTCATTTTGATGTTTCCTACACACATATGTTGTTTGTTGTAAGGGCTCCTTTGATTGCCTACATAATCTTCTTCTACCAGCCTTTATCCCACTCGCAGTGGGTTCGGCGCAACATGTTACAGACGTTACAGAAAGTCTACATGATTAATATACGATTTATTTTTTTCTTTCATGACAGAAGACACATCACGTAATTCACGTACAACTATTTGAGAAATAGAATATCGGCGCGTCGTTTACGCTATATTATGCCAATGTACATACATACGCACTCACGCCTGTAATCCCCGAAGGGGTAACTAGTACACCCACATTTCGCCGAGCGTATCTCCGTCCCTTATGTGATAGGGGGCGAGCCTATCGCCATACCGGGCACAAATTCCATACTCTGGGCTGATACTGAGCATTTCGTAATAGAAAAACCCAATACCACTTTACCCGACCCGGGTAGCGAACCCGAGACCTCAGCGTTGGCCTCAATCGTAACGCGTACGCATTACAACTGCGCCACCGAGGCAGTCATGCCAATGCTCATAATATAAAACAATTGTTATGTTGATACATAAATAATCTCTGTACACCTAAAGGGATAGGCAGAGGTGCAACTAGGGCTCCCACACACCGCCGAGTTTATCCAAAAGTAGGATAGGGGGCGAGCATGTCACTATATCAAGCACAATTTCCAATATCTGGGAATTCATTATGATTGTTTTTATATCGAAAAACAATAATTGTGATTGCTCGATCTGAGAATTGAATCCAGAACCTCACGGTTGACCACTAGAAGGCTGCTGTTAAACTAATTAGACGATTCACAGATTTACTACAGCGGTCTCACAAATTAGCATATGAACCAAAATAATAAAATATTGCACTGATATCAATAATATAAATAAATCATAATCCACGACAAAATTACATTTCATAATTCCAAAAGTTTTCGCATGAAAGAAAGGGAACAACCCCTTGTGTGAAAAGATCGTGCGTTCGATTCCTGAGCTCATTATTGCAGAGCTAATCTACAAGTGAAATTCCGATGGAGGGTTAAATTAAAAAAGTTCTCTACTTAGCAACGATTTTACATAAATAACTCTGTTTTAGAGGAGTTTTTACTTACCACTCTGTAGGCCTTTATCTGAAAAGAACAAAAACTGGATCAGTTATATCTTTTTTTTTATATCATAGTTCGGCATACGAGCAAGTGGGTCATCTGATGGTAAGTGATCTCCATCGCCCATGTATGCCCACAATACCAAAAGAATTATGGGCACGTTGCCGACCTTAAAGGAAAGGGATAATTAAGGAATTGGGAAGGAGAGGGGATATAGGCCTCCGGATATCTCACTCACTGTACAAAACGCAGCAGCAAGCACCTACTTTACGCCGGTTTTCTACAAGACAGTGGTAACGACCTGGACGAGCCAGCCCATACATGCTGTAGACAAGTGTCTACATCGTGGCTCTACCACTCATAAATTATTGAATCGTTTTGGCGTAAAAAGCAGTTTTATCTAGTTATCTCTATAAACTAAACTAACACAGTTGCAAGAATACTCGACTAGTAATGTCAAAAGTAGACATAAACTAGAGAAAATAGTACTTTTAATGTATATGTGGTATTTCGGTATAGTGTACGCCACATGGGCGATGGACTTATATTCATCAGGTGACCCACTTGCTGCTCTGCCAGCCTATGCTATAAAAGAAACGTTAATCACATTTGCAAGATAGAGCAATACAAATCACGGCATAATTCAAACATATCACCGAGCTTCAAGACTCCTCGCTTCCTTTGAATAGGGACCTTGTAATGGATTAGTCAGTAATGGGATCAGTACAAAAAATATGCTATTCTTGCAAACTCACTAACTACAAGGCGGTCCCTCGTATGCGAGAGGCCGGCTGGGTTGGTACCACCGCTTTGTCTATTTCTGCCGGCAAGCAACAGTATGTAAGCGCTGTTGTGTTCCGGTTTGAAGGACATTGACGCCAGTGAAATTATGAGTCTTAACACCGTATGTCTCGGGGTGACGAGGGCAGTCTAGTGTCATGCAATGCTTTGTTATTTAAAGTTCTGTGTGGCGTTGCTTCTGTTTATGAGCAGGCGTGGCGCTTACCATGAGGACGATTACGAGCGACCTGCTCGTCTCGTCATTCAAGCTAATAAAAAAACTCATTCAAAAATAGTTTTCTACGCTGGTTCCTAGTCTAACCAGCGCCGGCTCTGGGACAGAGCGAGAGGAGCGGTCGCTCTAGGCGCCAAAATGCAAAAAACTATGTTGTGTGAAATTATTAATTTTTACATACATACTCACGCCTATGTCCCACGGGGGTAGGCAGAGACTATTGAGTACCACAAGCTACGATCCTGACACAGCTCTTTCGCCTCTTCCACATTCATACATCTTCTCATACAGTTTCGTCGGTTGAGGGTACTCGTGACGTGCCCTTTTCGGAGCATTTATTAATTTTTATGGCGCCTATTTATTTAACATAAACTGAAATACAATGTATGTGATGTGATGTAAAGCATCAACTAAAGGGCGTCAAATATAATATCGCTCTATATTCTGTCTATCGACAGATTTGGGTACTATCGGTAGGGTTTTGACAGATCTTCCATACAAAATGTGTCAAAATTTTACTGCCGGTAAGCAAATCTGTTGATAGACAGAATATTGGGAATGACAAGAAACTAAACTCAAGCAAAAAAATGACGCCACCAAAACTCTGTGCAAGGGAGCGGGGCTATAAAAGTATGTGCAGCTCTTTTTGTTGCGTGTATGAGTGTTACGTAATACCTTTGGATGTGTAAGTAAGTGGAGCCGTATTTTTGGCATTTATAAACTGTAATTATACAGTTGATTTCAGCTGCAACGCTGATCAACTCCCAAAAAAACGCGGGTAAAACCGCGAGTAAATGCTAGTATTAATTAGAGGTTTGTACGTTTGTACGCTAAGTTCGTATGATGAAAACCAGAATACTCATATTTCACCTTGCAACTAAACCATATCGCGATCTACTTTTGATCTAGCGCCATCTATCTCCGACAATAGAAACACGACACCAGTAGGGCAATTCTTGTAATTTTAAATGTTCAAAATATCATTGCGATCTATTCTCAGCGTCAAGAAAGTTGCAAATGGCATTCTCATATACCAATAATAAACGTCAAATGCACCTAGCATTAGCAGTAGCATTATACCGTTATTAAATGTTCAATATATCAATTTTAACATTTAAAATTACGAGAATTGGCCTCCTGTCAAAGTTTTAAAATGTATTCAGGGGCGCGTTGACGACATTAAAGGAATGGAGTCATTAAGAAATTGAGAAGGGGAACGGGATTTGGGCCTCCGGGTATCACTCACCGTACGAAACGTAGTAGCAAGCCGCTACTTTACCTCGGTTTACTGTGAAACAGAGGTAACAACTCGGTCGAGCCGACCGGACGCTCTACCACTAAGATGGTGCTTTTCTTGGCGACTATTAGAAGGATTATATTTTTTGAATCAGAGCCAGTGCAATTTAAATAGACCGCTTTTTAACCGACCTAAAAAAGAAATATGATTTTGTATTAAGCCCGTATGTATGCATGTAAACCTCATTGTACCCACTTTTACACTAGCTAGTGAGTTATTTATTTATTTGGACAACCAGTAGTTGCTACATTTTACTTACTTCTAAAAAAAAACACAAAGTATATAAAATTCAAATGCACAAGTAACACTGGTATTATTAGCTAAAATTAAATAAATATTTGACATTGAAATAAATAGCTAAAGGACTATATATATTATAGGTTATATAAAACAAAAACACTTTCACAAATATTATACAAAACTAAAACATTATGAACATAATGAATTCCATTCCAGAGATATCCAGAGAACCAAACCCCTACCCCTTCCCAATCCCTTAATTATCCCTTTTCTTTAAGGTCGGCAACGCGTATGGACGCGTTGAATCCGGGGAGAATAGAATAATAGGATAAGAATCATGGGATTCTTATGGTATTACATACGCACTCACGCCTGTAATCCCGAAGGGGTAGGCGTATCTCCGTCCCATGGTGTGATAGCGGGCGAGCCTATCGCCATACCGTGCACAAATTCCAGACTCCGAGCTGATACTGAGCATTTCTTAAAAGAAATAACCCAATACCACTTTACCCGACCCGGGGATCGAGCCTGAGACCTCAGTGTTGGCCTCAATCGTAACGCGTACGCATTACAACTGCCACCGAGGCAGTCTTATGGTATTGTGAGCGTATATTGGCCGTGTAGATCACTTACCATCAGGTGACCCACTTGCTTGACTAAAAAAAGCTATCCCCTACTAGCGTGGCTTTACAGCGCGGCGAAAATCTCAATCCGTGTCTATAGATCGATCTGAAAATAAACCAATCCAACTGTCATTTGCAGGCGAGGCATTCAAACTTTATACTTATTGACTCATTGTGGGAACAATCTGTAGATATTGGTTAAGATTGTTTATTGAAATGGGCTGTTATTAGGGAGTTGACAGAATAACGCGTTATTTACGCACCCGTTTGTACCGAAATTGAAAATCGGATCAGACGGTGATAAAAAATAATAATACCAGCCCTGTATTATATACGTCCCACTGCTGGGCACGGGCCTCCTCTACTGAATGAGAGGGGTTACGCCTTAGTCTACCACACTGGCCTAATGCGGGTTGGCAGACTTCACATACCTTCGAAATTCTTATGAAAAACTTCTCAGGTATGCAGGTTTCCTCACGATGTTTTTCCTTCACCGTTAAAGCAAGTGATAATTAACAATTAATATACACATAACTTAGAAAAGTCAGAGGTGTATGCACTTGGGGCTGGTTTCGAACCTGCGACTTTCGTCTCGACAGTCCATACCACTCCCCGCTGAGATATCACTGCTACAGACGGTGATAGTCGGATTTATATTTTTTTGTTTTTACAACTAAAAATATGGAAAACATCCAGACGACCGCTAGGTCGAATACCTTACCCTACCAAAACCCCACCGGTGGTCCTTTTCAGCGCATCAGAAACTGCCCGAGGCGAGAAGTACCCTAGCTTCTACTGGCGCCGTCCCTACGCGGTGCCGCCTAATGACCCAACTCCACATGTAAACCAGCGCCCACGGCAGCGAGGTCAACCATCCGCATCTTCGTCCTTCTCGGGGTCTCACAATGTACAAAAGTACTGTAGTATAGTACAAAGGGCGCTACGACACCTCAGCTGCGGGCCCGAGACACACACGTAACTTAGAAAAATCAGAGATGGTTTCGTACACTGAGACTTTCGTCTCGGCATTCCG
The DNA here is from genome assembly GCA_905332985.1 of Mimas tiliae. Taxonomy (NCBI): domain Eukaryota; kingdom Metazoa; phylum Arthropoda; class Insecta; order Lepidoptera; family Sphingidae; genus Mimas; species Mimas tiliae. Next base: position 1,642,704 of record HG995251.1, read on the forward strand.
TACCACTCCCCGCTGAGCTATATTTTATCATGGGATATACTATAATGCACCCCAAAACATATTAAGACGAACATAAATGAACTACCCTAAATGTATAAGATAAGAAACTTCTTTGATCACATCTATGTGAAGATGAAAATTTAATTAAATTGATTGGTGACCCGAAAACGCACGCTCCGAGTTCATTCTATAAATAAACGTGGAGAATCAGATGATTGCTTTGCTTTTGTACTTATATACATATATAAGATCATGCCTGTATCCCCGAAGGAAGAGATAAGCAGAGGTGCAACTATTACATCCACGGTTCACCGAGCTTAGTTCCATAATGTGATAGGGGGCGAGCCTATCGCCATGCCGGGCACAATTCCAGACTCCGGCCTGATACTGAGCATTTCCTAATAGGGGATCGAACCCGAGACCTTAGCATCAGCCTTAGGCGTTATGGCGCCTAGCTTAATGCTAGGGTCCGCATTCTCATACAATAGATCTGCCGGTATTTGGTATTATATGGGGAGACCCGCCGTCTGAATACTCTTAACACAACCCGCAATGGGAACGCAAGTTTCACTATTGCCTCATCTGTTAATCAGCAGAGTGTACCATGTCACACGTGCAGGTGAGCATATGTAATCAGTGTCATTAAAGCTAAAACTAAAACTCAATGTGAAGTTGGGGACAAAAGCTAGTATTTAAACTAATAGTCTGGAATAAACTGTCCAGCAGTTAAAACCAATGGTAGATATGAAACAATAAAAAGCGATGGGTCGCGCTGACTCCCATTGGAGTACATTAACTAGTACCGCGTCGATCCAGCTGAAACTTCGTTATAACTAACGTTATACGGGATATTCCTATTAGTATGCTAAAACTGGTGACGGTCAGTCGATGGTCCTGGTGTCGAGCGACGGGCGACCGCGCAAAAATAACTTTTTGAAGTGAAAAAAAATCTTATGGGTTCGCGTCACCGACATGCTCATGACGCGCAGCGGCCGTGTGCTATGCGCGTTAGAAACTTTGTTGGATGGGTGAAATCTCGTGCGTTCGCGTCACCGACATGCAGTATATCTGTAGCTATACAGCTGACGTATTGTGCAACATTAGTGCTGTGTATATCTTATAAGTGAAATTGAATGGATTTAGTGATAAGTTCAATGTGTATGTACTGTGCATTGTTGAAATAGTGTTTTTGTTGATTATTATTTGAATCGTTTAACTGTAGAATCATTATGCATTACAATAGTGAGTACTAAAAAACCATATAAACATGCATATAATTGTTGCTCGTAGTGTCAATAGATGTGAAAACCAGATTGATGTTGATAATTTTAATACAAACATTATGTTTCAAATTTGAATACTAAAAGTTCTATGTTTTCACTTCTATCGGCAGTCTCTACAACTGCCAATTTTTTTAAATTAGTTTGGCGAAACGATCAGGTCCCTCGCCTGATGATAGCGCCACGCTTGCCCTTAAACAGAGGCAACGCCACACAGAACTTTCAATTACAAACCACTGCATGGTACTGGAGTACGCTTGTCACCCTGAGGCATAAGTTGTTAAGTCTCATAATACCCAATAATTTTGCTGGCTACAATGTCCTTCAAACCGGGACACAACAGTTCTTACACACAATTGCTTGGCGGCAGAAATAGACAAAGCGGTTACCAGCCCAGATGGCCTCTCGGATATGAGGAACCAACCATCTGAAGGACATTAAAGCCATCTTGTAAACTCTCCATCGAACTGAATGACGATACGAGCAGGTCACTCGCGTGATGGTAAGAGTTACCCCTGCTCATGAACAATAGCAATACCGCTCAGAACTTTGAACTACAAAATATTGCATGGCACTGCATTACTAGTAACTGGGTTCACACCAGCAACTTTGAAATGCGACTCACCCGAAAGTCATGTTTTGTTTATGGCTGTCCTGTCGACTATACATAATTACGTACCCATCAGACCAGGCCTTGACCCAGACCAGAAAAATGTTACAAATTGCTTAACTCTAATTGCAAATTAATCTATACTAATATTATAAAGAGCCAGAGGAAAGATTTGTATTTTTGTATGTAACGAATAATCTAAAAACTACTGGACCGATTTCTAAATTTTGTTTGCCGTTAGAAAGTTACATTATCACTGAGTATCATAGGCAACTTTTTATTCCGGAAAAGGCCATTCACGCGGGCGGTGCCGCGAGCAAAGGCTAGTTATAAATATATTTGCTCCTTATGTATCGATTATTCTACAATCTTTGAACATTATTGATATCGTCAGTATTGCCAATGCGAACTATAAAGATTGTGCAAGATTGGAGAGGGAGGGGATCATCCATCAGACAACAGGAAATGCAAAGGCAAAGGTAGTAGTACTTCATGTTGATTTTCTGTGACACCACACCGGCTGAATCAGTACAGCTATTACAGAATTCAGAAACAACTGGGTACAGCCCGCTCTACACTTCTAAACTTCGAGACCTCAAGAAATTTGGATTACGGAAACCTTTTTCCCATTCAATGTCAAGTAAAATAGAACTTTTATATGCAAGAGCCACGCTGTAGAGTGAAAATGCCAGCTCAACCAGTTTCCTCTTATTTCACATGAAACCGGCGTGGAATGGCAGCTTGCTATTTCAAACGGTGAGTTAGATTTTCAAACGACTCCCCTCTGCTCCTCAATCTCCATTCCTTTAAGCTTTTAAGTCTGAAACTTTTAGTATAATAAGGGTTTAAAGGGTTCTGGTATAATCACTTAATATCAGAAGACCCACTATGTCGTATGCCTGTCTCTGACAATAAAAAAAAACTCTTCTTTACAAGACTGCCTTGGTGGCGCAGTTGTAATGTGTATGCGTTACGACCGAGACTGACGCTGAGGTCTCGGAATCGATCCCCGGGTCGGGTAATAATGATATTTGGTTTTTCTATTACGAAAAAGTTCAGTATCAACCCGGTGACTGGAATTTGTGCCCGGTATGGCGATAGGTTCGCCCCCTATCTCATCATGGGACGGAGATACGCTCGGCAAAATGTGGGTGTGCTGGTTATATCTCTGCCTACCCCTTCGGGAATTAAAGGCGAGAGTGCGTGTGTATGTATGTTCTTTACAAAGTTTCCTGACAAAGTTTATAACCTACACCATACGGATTAAGGTCGCAGCATGGACGCTCTAAGCAATTAGAAACCGTTTTAATGGAACGGCAGAGGAGATTGTGGATTATCACAAACTTTACCTACACCATTTGTTTTTATTGTAACTTCTTTTTAATGTCACTATGATATTTCTGCTTAGCCAATAACATGGGTGTGAAACGTAATATTAGAACATATAATTATTATTTTTGGTACTTGCATTAATATTTTTTTAATAGTAGAGCCACACTGTACACAGTTTTGTCTACAGCATGAATGGGTCGGCTCGTCCGGTTCTTTACCATAATCTCACAGAAAACCCAAGTAAAGTAGCTAGCTGCTGCGTTTCGTACAGTGAGTGAGATACTCGGAAGCCCAAATCCCCTTGCCCTTCCCAATCCCTTAATTATCCCTTTCCTTTAAGGTCGGCAACGCGGTCATGATTCTTTTGGTATTGTGGTACATGAGCGGTGAAGATCACTTACTATCAGGTGACCCACGTGCTGGTTTGCCGACCTTGCTATAAAAAAGTTTAATTTTAATAGATTCAACCCTATTCAAGCAAGTACTAAAAATATACGGGAGGCAGCGGCTTGGCTATGCGCTGGCATTACTGAAGTCTATGGGCGCCGGTGACCACTTACCATCAGGCGGCCCGCTTGCTCGTCTTTCTCTTTGGGCAATAAATAACAATGTAGGTCCTCACAACATAAAATTAATAGTTTTCTTACTGCCTGGCTCTAACCCAGAATAATGCCAGGGTCCGCCTTCTGGTACCATAGATTTGACGGTGACAACCAAGTTTCGCCATTGCCTCGTTCGTTAACCAGCAGAGTGGACCACTTGCAAGTGAGGTTGGCTTTGAGCCTAAGATGTTGGTGGCACCCAGTTTACTCTCCTAGAAACACATTTTTTTACCATTTACAATAATTGTGATTTCGGAGTTGATGTATGCGAGAGGCTATCTGGGTAGGTACAACGGCTTTGCCTATTTCTGCCACCTCACAAAAAGTTATAAAAAACTGTTGTGTTTAAAGTCAGTGAAATTACTGGACTTAAAGGAGACTAACGCCCGGTTTTTGAAAGGTTGATCAAAGTAAAATTAACTAATTAAATATCAATTCCCATGTCAAGTCAAAATTGAGTTGCTAGAAGCGTGGTCAACACCTTTGATTTAACATACATGTTAGTTAACATAGCTTTCAAATTAATATGAAAAGTCGTATCTCAAACGGTACTAAACGAGCCATCAATATTATTCAATGTTTCACTAATTAACGTTTCAGCAACTCGAATTGATTTGACAGCGGTATCAAAATCAAAGTTCTGTTAGTTGAATGTTGATTTGATCAGCCTTTCAAAAACCGGCTGTGAACATCTTATGTCTAGGTGCGACGGACGCAATCTAATGCTATGTAGTGATTTGTAATTTACAGTTTTGCATGGTGTTGATTTTGTTTTTGGGCAGGCGTAGTACGTCTACCAAGCTAGCTGCTCGTGTCTTTATAAAGTTGAGTGACATTCATAGTATAATGTAGCTATCTAAGTACCGCGAGATGTCTAAAATGGCTAGTCTTTAACGATTTACATACATAGACTCACGCCTGTTTCCCATAGGGGTAGACAGAGACAAAGGATTTTCACTTGCTACGATCCTTGCATACCTCTTTGGTCTCATTCACTCCCATTAAATTTTTCATATATACACGTTGGTTTCGGGTACTCCTGACCTGGCCTTTCTCGAAAATATCTCCAACGATTTATATCACTCAAATCTGAATTTTAAGTATATTTAATTCAGACATTTATAAATACGTCACGCATATCATTCGTTTAAACTTCAAAAGCAACTGTTCAAAAAGAACTCTTAAACACGTCATTAAAAATCAATTTAACACACACGAAATCACAAAGGGGAAAATACGAAAATTAGGGACTTCATTTTGTGAGGGCATGTGCTTACGAGATAATGCTCACACCTGACAGTGTAACACAAAACATTCTCATTACGACAATCTGCCATCACATTTTGACGCTGAGGGAATATGATGGGAAATGTAACAAAAGGTCAATACTTTCTGAAAGATTTGATTGGGCCTTTTTTTAGCCATATTTGTACGCACTCACACCTGCAATCCCCGAAGGGGTAGGCAGAGGTGTAACCAGTACACCCACATTTCGCCGAGTGCATCTCCGTCCCATGATGTGATAGGGGGCGAACCGAACCCGAGACCTCAGCGTCAGCCTCAGTCGTAACGCATACGCATTAGAACTGCGCATTTAATCTTTTGAACCATAGGTCGAATTGGTATGAAATTTTGTATATATGCATGTGGCAGCATTGGAACACCAAGTAATATGGTTACACTGGTAACTGATAAGATGGCGTTAGTGCCGTTTGTTTTATTAATACAATTTTGAGTGAGTTTGTTGTGTTTAAATAAATGGATAATATGTTCATCACTTTTCAGATGAAAATAACATCCGACAGCAGGGTTTTTGTTACATACTGTATACGTCGATATGTATAGAATACAAACGTGATAATTTTTAACCGATCTAATTCGACCCGTATGTATATGTATGTAAATTTGTATATCATTTTCACAAAAACGAATAAATTAATTTTACGATTGTTCACCAACTCTGAACCGTTTAATTGTAGAATCATTGTGCAGTACAATATTTAGTAATAAAAAACCATATTAACATGCATATAATTGTCGCTTGGAGTGTCAATAGATGTGAAAACAAGATTGATGTTGATAATTTTAATTCAAACATTATGAAATTTCAAATTTTAATAGGTACTAAACGTTCTAAGTTTTCACTTCTATCGGCAGTCTCTACAACTGCCAACTTTTTAATTCAATTTCTTGGCAGTGTTACAGTTTTTATGAACCAACGTTGCGCTCGATCTTTTCGTCTCGTTAAAGAAATTGAAACATTTGAAATGATACTTCCAAATCTATCATTGATGACTCTGATGGATTGCAGTGACGGATTATTCTCATTGTGAAAGATGCAGTCGTCACTAAGAACCACATTTCTACCATTTGTATCATGATGAATGTTTTGAAGAATTGTCCTGACCTTATACCATCTCCAAATTAACAGAACTAAGCGTGCTGGCTTGCAGAACCACAGTTTCATAGTGTCCTCTACCTCTTTACGGAATAAAAAAGTTACCTATTAAAAGTTATCAAGCTTGTATCTCTGCCGTACAATTAAGAAAACACTGGCTAAGCTAATATTTTTTTATAAGTAATAAATTTAGTGATAAAAACTACAAGAACATTATTTTAAAATTCGATTCCAGCGCTTTCCAACAGACTTTTCCAGAATCCCAAGTTGCCGGTATAGTTAACCTGGCCCGTCGATAACTCCTCGTCGATCACCAAATAACTGCGGTTGTTGTTGTATTGAGGCCAGACTTGACCAAGAGAGTTGTTTGGGGTGGGATTACTAGAAAAAAACAATTAAAAATATCAGAACATTTCAGCACCATAATCTTAAGATAGAATATTCTTTATTGCACACCAAATAAAGTAGGTAGCTTATAAACGAGGATCATACAGTAAGGGCAGGGCAGGACAGTGATACAGTGGGCGGTCTTATCGCAAACAACGATTTCTTCCAGACAATCTTAAATATTTTTTCAAATAAAAATTGGTCATTCTCGTAATACTCGTAACTGTCTTACTTAGGATTTTTCTTTTCGTTTATACTTAGGATTGTCAATATAACCCTTGATTTCTTAAAACTAATTATAGATTAGAACAAAATCTACTTACGAAAACTTCGCAAAATTTGTGAGTAATTTGGTAAAATTTTCTATGATCTTGAAAGATTTACTATTTTTATTTACTGGTAACCGCAACATATTTGCGTTGAATAAATATAGTATCACATCGCTGTGTGAGGCACCAGTTAGGTTGTACTTAGCACCCTGGTTCCCTAAGTAATTCCTATCGGTGTATCCTGAGAATTCGTACAAGTAAGTGTTCTGACATCTATTGGACCATCTCTCCAGGAATCGATATATGTCATACACATATTTGTAATACGAATAAAAATCAGTCAACTGTCCAATAGTCGACAGATTTATTGAATTGTTGCCAAAATAGTACTGATGAACATTTTGGGATAAGTGCAGAACTTCCTCTGGCGAAACCACGTGGGATATCTTGAGAGGAACTAGTAATTCTGGGTATTGTTGATAATATTTGAACATTACTGATTTAAGCGAAACCACACTGTAAAGCGCTTCTCTGTTTGTATGTCCAATTATTAGATCTACACAATTGAAACCACCATATTGCAGCTTCTTCATCGGATCTGCTGTCAAGAAGTGTTTATCACCAAAATCTTTTTCCACAACTGGAGTAAAATATATGAATATTTCGATATCATACATAGCATTTTCTGATAGAAGAATATTCGCAGTAACCCCACTTAGTTTTTCGACAGGCATTCTTTGGAGGAATTCAAAGACATTTGTAGCATTGGTTGTATCTAACCCCAATTGCTTAGCAATAACAAATCCTCGTCTCTTCTGCTCAAAAGGCCTGAATTCATCATTTAGAACGGAACTACTCAATGCAATCGCTCTTCTAAATAAACCTTTTGACATTGGAGATAAGGTATGAAGTGTTACAGAAGCTGCTCCAGAACTGTGACCAAAGAGAGTCACATTATCAGGATCTCCACCAAAGCTTTTTATATTTCTTTTTACCCATTTTAAAGCAGCAACTTGGTCTTTCAAGCCGGCGTTACCTGGAACATCTTTGATATCCAGGCTTAGAAAACCTAGAATCCCGAATCGGAAGTTCATTGTAACTACAATAACATCATTTCTTATTAGAAAATCGGGTCCGTATATATTAGAATCTCCTGACCCAAATTGGAAGGCACCTCCGAAGATGAAAACCATCACGGGCAATGGGCACTTCGGTGCTGTGTCTGGTGTGTATACGTTGAGGAATAGACAATCTTCACTACCGAGACTTTTTTCGTAAGTCAACTTAGGGTTTTGAACACATACGGATCCGTGTCTTTTTGCAGACCTTACACCTTTCCAAGGAGGTAGCGGCTGCGGGGCCTAAAAAAAAATCTGACATAAACTTGCTTTGCTCAATAGAGATAAAGATTAGAAATATTTTTGGGATTCATTGATACAATAATTTCCGTCGGACAGACCTTAACCAAATGTATATTATCAAACCGATTTTGGTCTAAAAATTTAAACCAAAATAAGTCTAGTTTTTTTTATTGCACAGGCCGGCAAACGAGCAAGTGGATCACCTGATGGTAAGTGATCTCCATCACACATAAACATCCACAATACCTGAAGAATTATGGACGCGTTGCCAACCTTAAAGGAAAGGGATGATTAAGGGATTGGGAATGGAAATGGGATTTGGGTCTCTGGATTTAGCAGAATTATGGCTTAACATAATATATAAAAAAACTGTTGAAATAAATTGCCTAGATAGGTAGATAAGTAAGCAGCCCGCTTGATGGTAAGCTGTCACCGATGCTCATAGATATCAGCAATGCCAGGAGTACAGCCAATCCGCTGCCTATCGTTGCAAGAATACTCTTTTTAAACCTCGTTTAAGAACACCGAGGCCTTACACCTACGTGGTATAGATGAAGACTGGAAACGTACCGTGCTGGACGGGATTGTTTCCAAGTATTATGGATGAAGTCTTCTGCGGTGCCGGGTATATACAATACGTAAAAAACCTGTTGGGAATTATAACTGTGATATCAGAATCGATATTCACACGTAATGGAAAAACACGCATCCGAAATTTTACAATAAAAATAATTATATTAATTTTTTAAACTTGAATTATATTATTTGATTGATTACCTCAAGAAGAGCGATGACTTGGAGCATGTTGCGGCGTCCACGTACATCAAACATGCCGCGCCCTCGGCTTCGTCAATAGACGCAGAAATTCAGATATAACTTTTTTTATTTTATTTGTTTGTTTTTTAAGTTACCTGTGTAAGGATAATATCTCGCTTGTTTTTTTTATTTAACTATTTTTATTAAGCCTCTATATCTATGTTTATCTTTCTTCACAACCCAAAAAGGGCCAATACGATTTTTGTTACATACTGTAGGTATATAGACGAACTGAGAACCTCTTCATTTTAAAGTAATTTAATAATTTGAAACCGCTTACCAAAAACCTAAGTTTTCCTATAGGTGGTGCAGCATAGGGAATTCCTTTAAAACTATAATATCTCTTGTCACCAGTCACAGCATCTAAAATCTCACCCTCTAAAAGTCCTTCCTCGACTTCTACTATTACCATTTCTATACTTTTGCAATACTGGAATATAAATACAAGTTTAAAAGATACGCCAAACTTCGTCATGATAGTCAATAAAACCATGATCGTCCTGATTGCAAACATTTTTCTCCTGATATAAGTCTGGTTTGAAATACTTGTCAAATAAATAGCATACATAGTTTACAATTTACTGTTGGTAGATGTGCGACTAGCCACAGTTATTACCTTATTACCTAGGGGGTAAGATCCAAATTAGTTTCATGTTGGTTTACATATCCGATATGGATATGATTGATGTTGGTACACCACAACACCCATCACCTTACATGCATTCATAAATAGAAAACGCACACAAATTTTGATTAGGTACCCGTCCTGACTCCTGGATGTCAAAACCAGCCTATGGAATTTTTTGATCCCAGCTAATTCCTATTTGAGCCGCAGCTCGATCGTGTGCTAGTGTGGGTTTCGGGAGTACCAAAACGCTTGAAATCGAATCAAACTCGATTGAACCAGAACTCGAATGTGTCAAGAGTAAGTCCCCAGTACTTAACAGCTTAAATACTCCTGTACTATACGAATTCAATGTGACGATAAAATTACGACTACTGATGAAGAGTACAAAAAAAACGCCTTAATAAACAACAGCCCCATTAGCATGATCTACGAGATATTTCGCGCGCGAGATATAAATTGTTATCGATATCGACTAGTTTGTCGTTTGTACTGTAACATGACATAGTGAGATTGATAGAGATAGTACGAGAAAACGGGTCGGCGACATTTTCTCGTTGGATGAATCCAGGCGCCATGTTAGCTTCGTTAAACATACAAACACAGCACAAGAAAACGAGTAATGGTTTGTTTCTCGAAGAGTTATGCTAGGCGCACAAAACGCTCAAATTTTGAACATTAAGTCTACTGACGTGGTCTACGAGTGGTAGAGCCACGCTGTAGAAAATTTTGTCTACAGCGACAGTCGTCCGGGTCGTTACCACTGCCTCACAGAAAACCTGCATAAAGAAGCAGCTTGCTGCTGCGTTTCGTACGGTGAGTGCGATATCCGGAGGCCCAAATCCCCCTCCCCTTCCCAATCCCTTATTAACCCTTTTCTTTAAGGTCGGCAACGCGCCCAGAATTCTTTTGTATTGTGGGCGTACATGGGCGGTGGAGATCGCTTACCATCAGGTGTCCCATTTGCTCGTTTGCCGGCCTATACTATTAAAAAAAATATTACTGAAAAAAAAAAAATCTTACCAGAAACAGTACGACCATTATGAGCAACACCATTATTAAAACTATATATTTTAGAGTGTAATTAAACTAATTGTGGACTTCATAAAAGTGATTACAAATTGAGGTTATATTTAAACAGTTTTATTATCAATGCCTATAAAACTACTATCATTAGGTGATTAAGTGTTAACCAACTATCGGTTAAAGTTATAGTAATAGGGTAGTTGACTAGTTTTTTTTAATTATTTAAATCAATAAGTTACGTTACTAAAAATCTATTGCAGAAAGATTTTTACACATCGGACCAAAAATAAATAAGTTAGAAGCCATTCAAATCCTGTAGAAGGGGTAATTGTCAAATGACAGACGACGCAACCTTTGACGTCACTGTGTTAAATGTTCATTATGGTGCACGCGTGCAAGCGAGATAGTGAGATATCCCTACTACGCACCCACTTTTCCTCATACCAACATTTAAAGTTATATATTCGGGCACATTTCTGAACCAATTTTGATTGTGTTTTAATAAAAGGGTTTCTTTTGCGTATCATTTTCTGTTGCTTGTAAAATAATGTATAAAATTCAATATAGGAAACTACCCTATTGTAACAATTCACACAATTTAAAAAACAGTATATTTTGGTTTCAATACTCAAAACGTTAAATCATTAGTAAGCAGCAATAGCTCAGCGGGGTACGGTACGGACTGTCGAGATGATGAAGTCACAGGTTCGAAACCAACCCCAAGAGCATGCACCTCTGACTTTTCTAGTTACGTGTATAGAATTTCGGAGATATGTGAAGTCTGCCAACCCACGTAGGCAAGTGTGGTAGACTAAGGCCTAACCCCTCTCATTCAGTAGAGGAGGCCCGTGCCCAGCAGTAGGATGTGTATAATACCTACAGGGCTAGTAAAAAAATATTCAGTGGCACAGTTGTAATTGCAAACGCGTTACGACTGAGGCTGACGTTGAGGTTCGATCCCCAGAGGCTAGCGCTAAGGTCTCGGGTTCGATCACCGGTTCGGGTAAAAGTGATATTGGGTTTTTCTATTACGAATTGCTCAGTATCAGCCCGGAGTCTGGAATTGTGTCCGGTATGGCGCTAGGCTCGCCCCCTATCACATCATGGAACGGAGATACGCTTGGCGAAGTGTGGGTGTACTGGTTACACCTCTGCCTACTCCTTCGGGAACTGCAGGCGTGATTGCGATTATTTTTTTAGTAAAAAATAAACTATCACACATTGTTACTTAAACTTTAACCGACGAATGGTACAACCCACACTAAATGTAGAACACACGCTCTAATAGGTACGATCTTCATTATACAGAAAATACACAAAAAAATATGACAAGTAACCCGCGGCTCCGCCCGCGTAAAATGTGAAATGCGCGTCTCATTATTATTAAGCAATATTTGTGCTTAATTTTCAGTCCCTTCCATAAAAAAGTTTCATACAACGTACAAACCCCCCTTTTACCCCCTTAAATGTAAATTTCCAATATTTCGTTCTTAGCTGACCAAATTTCATGATCCTACCTTTGGTAGTTTTGGAGAAATCGTGATTAATCAGTGAGTGAATGGTATTTCGTTTTTATATATATAGATTACTTCAGCATAGTTGTTTTATATAGATTGGCAGCAAACGAGCAGGAGGGCTACTAAATCTAAATAATACATACTTTGGTTTCGGCATATCCAGCGTCGAATTGACGACCACATGACTAAGAAAAAAAATTATATTGAATTGAGAACCTCCTCTTTTTTTAAGTCGGTAGGCCGCACAACAATACTCAACTAACAGGACCAACTTAATGAGGCCAGTCAACTGATGTGATGAAAGACCGAAGTAAATGGGATACGGCAAGGCGAGTGAAGAAAATATGCACATCTCGAGAATACCCCCTGCCCGCCCCTCTTCTGACGCTCACTTCACACCGCTCCTCACTCTATTTTCCGCTCGCGCTCGTTAATTTAACTATTTGGATTCAAAATAAATGATTGCACTTCATCACAACGAGCACTCAAACGCAACGACTTGTGAAGTGTATGACCAACACCAAGTAGCGACAGATTGGTAAAATTTTGTTGACGATTTTACGGTCCAATGGATCGTTCCGTATATAGGTTAATGATAATACCATCGAAAGAAGACGACAAGAAAGATAAATCAAGCAAAATAATGACCCCACCGAAACTCTCTCATTCATCAATTCACAAAAATTGATTCATCATCTCTAGTTGACACATTTTTTGCGCGGTGCAGAACGTCGTATCTCCAACTAGAAATGTAATATTTAGACATTAACTTTTATGAAATAAAGTTGATTTTGAACGTTCATTAATTTTTGTTGCTAAATGAGTGTTACGTGTGATTACCTTTGCATGTGTAAGTAAATGAAGCCGTATTCTTGGCAGATTCATATGAGAGTTATCGTTCTAGTTATCTTTTTTCGATGGATACAATTAAATTTTTTTACGAGTTTTTAGCATTAACCCAACCAACCAACCAACGGCCAACCCGCATTAGGCCAGCGTGGTGGACTAAGGCCTAACCCCTCTCATTCAGTAAAGGAGGCCCGTGCCCAGCAGTGGGACGTATATAATACAGGGCTAGTATTATTATTTTTTAGCATTAGTTATTCACAAGTACATAGAAAGTTAATCGTATGAAATGATAAAATAAACTAAAACTTTGTTCATAAACTTTTTTAAATACGAATTAATTCTAGTTTTGTTCTAAATACCTTGATAATGGCGCTAGTTAAAAGTACATATTAGTCGTTGAATATAGTACTTTGTTTGTTTGAGTTAAGGTCTATATTAAGGATGCAAGTGTGAAAACTGGGGTTTTAGTGACATTATTATGCTTTGAAAAACTGTTAACTAAAAAAGTAGCAGACGTTTCCCAACTTATCTAATAATAGGTCAGTGACCGGCTGAGTTACGAACTAATACCGCGGCGATTTGAAAACCAAAAAGACTATTTTATGAAAGGGGGCAAGCGGCAATGCGTTTATATGAAGAGGGTGAAATCGAGGATGAAGGCCTAAAACAGGACATCATTTTCACATACGTAAAGTAGCAGCTTGTTGTTATGTTTCGTACGGTGAGTGAGATATTCGGAGGCCCAAATCCTCATCCCTGAATTATCTCTTTCCATTAAGGACGGCAACGCGCCCATGATACTTTTGGTATTGGGCTGTGGAGATCACTTACCATCAGGTGACCCACTGCCTCTTCTGCCGGCCTATGCTAAATAAAAAAAAATATTACACTTAAATTTTTACAGCCTCTGTGGCGCAGTAGGCGAGCAGCCGGTTGCGACGCGAAAGGCCGTGGGTTGAATTCCCGCACCGAGACCAGTATTTGTGTGATCGACCAATATTTGTTTTTAGGCTTTCGCGTTTTTTTTACTAGCTCTGCATTATACATGTCCCACTGCTGGGAACGGACCTCCTCTACTGAATGAGAGGGGTCAGGCCTTCCCCACGCTGGCCTAATGCGGGTTGGTAGACTTCACATACCTTTGAAATTCTTATTTATGCAGATTTATCACGATGTTTCATTCACCGTTAAAGCAAGTGATAATTAACAATTAATATACACATAACTTAGAAAAGTCAGAGGTGTGTGCTCTTTGGACTGGTTTCGAACCTGCGACTTTCGTCTCGACAGTCCGTACCACTGAGCTATGGCTGCTATAGCTATCGCTATTTGTCTACATTCTATACAATATGTAACAAAAACCCTGTTGTTCCTTTTAACCACGTTATCAGAATTGTTATTCGGTGTTACATGTTGTATAATAATTATATTTAACCGGGTCTTATCTCGGTCGAAACGTCGGGAAATAAATATATAAACAGGTACCTTCAAATACAACGCGATTAAGACCCGTTACAATAATAATAATAATACCAGCCCTGTATTATATACGTCCCACTGCTGGGCACGGGCCTCCTCTACTGAATGAGAGGGGTTAGGCCTTAGTCCACCACGCTGTCCTAATGCGGGTTGGCAGACTTCACATACCTTCGAAATTCTTATGGAGAACTTCTTAGGTATGCAGGTTTCCTCACGATGTTTCCTTCACCGTCAAAGCAAGTGATAATTAACTATTAATACACACATAACTTAGAAAAGTCAGAGGTGTATGCACTTGGGCCTGGTTTCGAACCTGCGACTTTCGTCTCGACAGTCCATACCACTCCCCGCTGAGCTATCACTGTTTTACCAGTTACAATAACCAGCAATATATGTTTCAGGTCTGGATGTTATGGGACCGCAAGTCTCTCGTCCCTGATACTTATGAGATAGGTTAACCTAGTGTGGGACTGACCCCCTGAGTCCTGAGACTATGTATATGACTGTTGGGTCTATTTTTTTGTACAGTAACTGGGTCGGCAGGTGTGTTACAATTTTCAGTAGGCGAACGTGATTTAGAACCGACCTCAAAAAAGGAGGAGGTTCTGAATTCGGTACTTTTTTGCTTTTTTTATGGTATTGGCCGGCAAACGAGCAAGTGGGTCACCTGATGATAAGTGATCTCCACCGCCCATGTACGCCCACAATACCTAAAGAATCATGGGTGCGTTGTCGATCTTTAAGGAAAGGGATAATTAAGGGATTGGGAAGGGGAGGGGGTTTGGACCTCCGGATATCGCACTCACCGTACGAAACGCATGTTTTATGTATGTACATCAATTTCTCCGCCAATTGTGGATTGATTTTGTTGGAAAAAAAAATCACTTAATAATAATAATAATAAATACACCCAACAGTCACACACATAGTCCTGACCCCACACTAGGTAAACCTGTATCGTGGGTATCAGGAACTACGAGGGACTTGCGGTCCCACAAAACCCAGACCAGAGACAAATATTTGTGTATCAGACAAACATTTGTCTAAGTGCGGGAATCGAACCCACGGCCTCACGCTTCGCAACCGGCTTCTCGCCCGTTGCGCCACGGAGGCTGTCAGAGACTAGAGAGTCGGCTGTCTGTAACTCGATAGAGTTTACCTACGATGTGGTCCCAATCGTCGCAATCATGTTATTGTATTGGAATTTACATGCTATTGTAGCTACCACTAAAAATACAAACTATAAAATAACGCTTAACAAAACTTAGAAACCGACTTCAAAATAAAATCACTGAAAAGTCAAAAATAACAATTCCATGTCTCTTTGGAGTCGGTGCAATTTAATTTGACCGGTAGCGTCACAGGCGTGAGTGCATATGTACAATGGTGTTCATATTGCATAGGGTTTCTATGACATCAAAAAGAGCCGCCTCGATGATGCGCCGTGTTCATAATTAATAATAATAATAATAAATACACCCAACAGTCACACACATAGTCCTGACCCCACACTAGGTTAACCTGTATCGTGGGTATCGGGAACTACGAGGGACTTG
This sequence comes from Mimas tiliae, assembly GCA_905332985.1. NCBI lineage: Eukaryota > Metazoa > Arthropoda > Insecta > Lepidoptera > Sphingidae > Mimas > Mimas tiliae. The sequence continues at coordinate 1,658,811 of HG995251.1, forward strand.
CGGTCCCACAACACCCAGACCCGAGACCAATATTTGTGGTTCACACAAACATGTGTCTCGGTATGGGAATCGAACCCACGGCCTCTCGCTTCGCTGCCGGCTACTCGCCCGCTGCGCCACGGAGGCTGTCAATAATTGTGACAATAGCATCCTTATCGTAATAACCGACAGGATTTATTACCCATTAATATGGCGATTGATTGAGTTCCATCTATACTAATATTATAAATGTGAAAGTAACTTTGTCTGTCTGTTACGTTTTCACAGCAAATCCGTAGGACGGATTTTAATGGAATTTTGTAAGTGTCCCGGAAAGAGACATTAACGCGAAAAGCCGCGACCTAAAGGTAAGTAGTATTAAATCAATTAAATTCACTTATAATTATTTTTAATGATATAGGTTATGGGCCTTAGTAATAAATGCTTAAGTAACGTTTTGAAGTTAGCCTATAAACGTTAGGCATTGATTAGTTAAACACTCTTTTGTCTTTCTCTGTCAACGTGGTTTATAAAGTGGTCAGAAACAGACGACAGATAGTGTTTTAACTAATCAGAGCTTAAAAAGGTTATAAGTAAGGGTCTATAGAGGTAATACTCGTCTGAAAGTAACTGAAAGAAACAATTTGACACATCGAAAACGCGTAAATTTTTATCACAAGTGTACATAATTACTATACCATACGATATTATATGTAAATACTTTTTTTATTTAATTACGACACGCATCTGTGCCGATATTTACACTGACGTTATTTCGTTTGGCAAAAATTTAAAACTCTAAGTACGCGTATAATTCACTCGATCAAAGTTCCGTACTGACTTCAAGGATACACACATACATACGAACTCACGCCTGTAAGGGGGCTCCCCGAAGGGGGGTAGGCCTCTGCCTACATCTCTGTGTGACCTGCAGGCTGATTCTCGTAATTTTAAATGTTCAAAATATCATTCCGATCTAGTCTCAGCGTCAAGAAAGTTGCAAATGGCATTCTCTTAAACCAATTATCAACATCAAATGTGAACATAGATCGTATTGAGATTGAATGTAGAATAAAAGTTGACTGAAGCCAAAACGGTATAATGCTACTGCTAATGCTAGGTGCATTTGACATTGATTATTAAGACAATGTCATTTGCAACTTTCTTGACGCTGAGACTAGATCGGAATGATATTTTGAACATTTAAAATTACGAGAATTGGCCTTCAGTACTTACACCCACATTTAGCCGAGCTTTTTTACATCCCATGATGTGAGCCTATTGCCATACCGGGCACAATTTTAGACTTCGGACTGATTGATACTGAGCATTTCGAAATAGAAAAACCCAATATCACTTTTACCCGATGCCGGTATCGAACCCGGCACCTCAGCACAGCAGTCGTACCGGGTTAAAACTGCGCCACCAAACCAATGAAGCACTTGTTTTTAATATCTAAGATGTCGTTTAAAATGTACAATATGTAACAAAAACCCTGTTGAGCGTTTTAACTATGATATCAGAATCGATATTCAAATGTGCATTTTTAAGTTACCTGTATATGGATAATATCTCGTTTTTTTTTATTTAACTATTTTTATTAAGCTGTCTAATGTCTATCTTCACGTCCCATAAAGGGCCAACAGGGTTTTTGTTACATACTGTATATGAAGACTGTTTGGAGTTTACCCCGGATAAAGTTTCCGGATCGGTGTCATGAAGGAATTTATGACAGCCAATGTGAGAACATTGGTTTAAACGATATAGTTCTTAGTTATATCTAAATATTTTATTCTAATTGACATCTGAGGTTTTTAACGATACCTATATTGAACCCTAATTATAGGTTCCTATTTATATGCTACGATATTTGCAATTCTTAAACACAGTCCGAAGTTCTTGATAATGTCACTGAAAGCGACAGTAATCTTTGGCCTCCTGTATTGGTATGTTTATAATGTTATTAATAATCGTTTTAAAAAAAGATATTCTTTATTCGACTCGTATATATGTATATTATATGTATGTAAATTTACTCGCGATTTGTCCAAAAACTAATCTATCGAATTTTGCATACTTCTCAATAATCTACATTCGTTTAGTTTTCTATACCTTACTAACAAATGCTGCAAATTACATTAATTAATGAGGATAACTGAGCTAGAGTTTGGTACGAATCTGGTACAAAATAACGCCATATCTCGTCGGTTTCTGGTAGACTGTAGTAATAAACCAGCCTCAAGAGTTCGACCAAAATCTGAATTTTTGAAGTTTCGTATGTATTCATAGCAATAACTCAATAACTGCATCAACTATGAAGGGAAACATATTGAGGGATCGGTGACACCTGAAAATACTACTTATTGCTATTCTATTTACTACTAAGTATTATAAATGTTAGACATAGGAATTTTATCCCGGAAAAGACGGTTCATGCGGGCGAAGCGAGCAAAAGGTTGTTCTCCATAAGAATTTCGAAGTCTACGAACTTCCATTAGCCGTTCGTGGTGGATTAAGACTTAACCCCTTTTACTAGCACAGAAGGCCTGTGCCCAACAGTGGCTCAGTATAAAATACAAGGCTGATTGACATTACCACTCCAAGATTTAGATTATATTATAGATAGATTCCAAATTTGACGTCTACAAGTGCCCGTGGCAGCCTAATTACTGAATAAATGGATTTGACTGTTCAAGTGAGCTCAAATGTATAGTAGACACTACAGCATATGTCTGCGTTACTTTAGCTACGATGACATTATTGAATAGACTAGAAATCACTTAAAAGAATATGCATACATACACAGGCTTACGCCTTTATCCCTGCAGAGGTAGGCAGAGATGCACCCGATTTTAGTTCAGTCTCATGATATCCCGAATTCCAACCCCCGGGCAATTAATGTGATTTTTCGAATCGAAAACTCGAACACAAATTTAGATTGCCTGATATATGAATTACACCCAGGATGTCACGGTTCCCAGCCTTAGTCAGCTGCCACTAGACCAATTAGGTGACTTAAAATAATTTGTTCACAGTATAACCATCAGTAATGCAGTACAAGTAACAGTAACTGAGGGTACACTCGAAGGTGCCATACTACAAACGGTGACCTCTAATTTAACATACTACAGCTTTAAAGGTATACCTTATGCGCAACCACCCGTCGATGATCTTAGATTTCTGGTGAGTCTGCGTTTAATATAGTTTCTTCTAAATAAAAAAATTAAATCTATTGACGTTAATGACGAGTCAAGCAGCTCGCTCGCCTGATGGTAAGCGTCACACCTGCTCATAAACAGAAGCAACAGCAACAAGTACTAAGTACATGGCAATCGACTGCACTCATCACCCCGAGACATAAGATGTTAAGTCTTATAATGCCCAGTAATTTCACAGGGTTTAAAATTAAACCGAAACATAACAGTTTTATACAATATGTAAAAAAAACCCTGTCCGATCCGTGAAGGTGTTATTAGGTATCGAGATAAGGTTCTATTGATGAAATCCTTTTTGGATAAATAGTAATAAAAAAATACCCCAAATATAATTTAATAAAATTTAATTACACGAGAAAGTTTACATGGCAATACCAGGCGGCATGGCGCGGCGCGCGACAACTGTTCGGTAGTGACGTAATGAGGTCATGACCTCAGTTGATCGTTGGATTACAGACGTGATAAATAATTCCTATGCAACTTTTTATGTATCATCCGAGTTTAGATCGTGTGTCATTTCGATAACAAAAATACGATGGCTGTGACGAAGTTGCTGTTCGATGTTTCTGCCACCAACAGTAATACAGGTCACCACCGTCGCACAAGGATGGCATGAACGCTTCTTACCTCATCTGTGTCCGATTTAATTTAATCAAAAACTGCTACAATCCGCGAAAGCATTTCGGTTTGAGTTTCACAAATTTTCACGCTTACACGTGATTAGTACCCAGCTGTCGCGTCACAGAACGAGTACTTCGGATAGGATCCTCACTAAATAATTCTGCTCTTTGATAATCACAAACATATCAGACGGTACCGGGGTACCTTTCGGAACCGAATAACGCATCTCGAAATGTCTACGAGCCGCTGAATAATTGCAGTCACTCCTACCCAGACACAATATCATATTAAAATATTCTTGATGAGAGTATGACATTTCGCTGAACACAAACAACAACGGAACAACCACTCGGAAACAATTTTTGCGCTAAACTGACTTATTATAGTGTTCAAGATCGGGATAGTCGCCGTACACATGCCGGCGGTTCTTTTGAGCGCCCGCAGCGTAGCGCGCGGTGTTCTTTGTATGTATTTTGTCAAAGGATGCCGATAACACGTGCCGGCGACGACGGTGTAGTCACATTTTAAAAATTTACTAGATTTTAGGGAAATTCGGGTAATTTGGGTACTAATAACGTGCATTTTGAAATACAATAACATTTTTATTTTCAAGAATAATATTATATTTTTATTTTTCTCGGAAATGTCATTGGGATACCTATATGCCGCTTTCGGATCCGACAGGGTTTTTTTTACATATTGTATACTGATACTAGTCGGCAGAAATGAGCGAAATTTAGATACCAAATAATTAACATAAATATTTGTCGCGAGAACTAAGTTCTTCATTACTCTTATCAAAATAATATACTAAACAATTTGTCTATTACAGCCACCTCAGGCAGCTGAATCGTGGAACGGGGTAAGAAATGCGACAGAACACGGATCGGTATGTCCCCAGTTTGATATATTCTTGGAAAAATATATCAATGCCTCTGAAAACTGTCTCTTCCTCAACGTATACACCCCTAGCCTTGGCCCTGCAGTTCTCTATCCAGTACTATTCTTCATCCATGGAGGTAGCTTCAAAAGTGGATCAGGCGACACCAGCAATTACGGACCCGACTTCTTCATAGAGAAGAACGTTGTGGTTGTAACAATAAACTACAGACTTGACTCGCTGGGATTCCTCTGCCTCGACAATGAAATAGTACCTGGTAACATGGGTTTGAAAGACCAAGTCTTGGCTCTGAAATGGGTTAATAATAACATAAAATATTTCGGTGGCAACTCTAGCAATATCACGATTATGGGTCAGAGCGCAGGAAGTACTTCGGTGGCATTGCATCTCATATCACCAATGAGCAAGGGTCTGTTCCAAAGAGCTATATGCATGAGTGGATCGCCGACGTCCGAATTCCCAATCACGTACAAGCCAAGCATGCGAGCATACAAACTTGGCCTTTTACTCGGTAAGGATACTAAAAACGCGACCGAACTTCTGAAGTTCCTTCAAAGCGTCCCCGCAATGAGCTTGGTAAATGCAGATGCCGCACTTTTAGGTTCTGAAGGCGTAGGTAGTGCCAATGTTCTAAGATATTACAACTTCTTGCCGGTTACGGAGGAAGATTTTGGGGACGATCACTTCCTTACCGAAGATGCTCTAGAAATGTACATGAAGGGAGAGGTCCACAACGCCGACGTTATGTTCGGCATGACAAGCGAAGAGGCTGTCACAGCAATACCGTACTTCATAGACTCTATAATAAATATAACAGCAAGCTACCCGGAGCAATTAGTGCCGAAAAAGATATTGTATAATGGTACACCCGACACAGCACTTGAAATTTCTAAACAGATTCGAGAATATTATTTCGGAAATGGATCAATTTCTGTAGAAAATATGAAAACGTTTGTTAGTTTCGCAAGTGAGACTTACTTAGCTGTTTCTATCCAAAGATTTTTCAGCTTCTTGCCCCCTTCCAGCTGTCATAGATATTCATACGTATTGTCAAGTTTCTCTGGCAGAAACTACTACGGGCTCCAAGGTGTCCCGTACGGGATATATGCCGCAGGGCATATTGATGACTTGTACTATTTATTCGAGCCTTACTCTCTTATTTTACCCAATGATTTAAACAGCATAGAGTATAAATTGGTGAATCTGACTTCAACAGTCTTTTCCAACTTTATAAAATACGGGTAAGTGGAGTGAATATTCTTATTCGCGAGCTATAAGTAGATAAATCATAATTTGTATCATTTGGAATTTGTGTAAACTTATCAAGCGGTAGAGCCATGCAGTACTTAATTTTGTCTACGGCATGAATGGGTCAGCTCTACCAGGGTCGTACCACTATATCACAGAAAATCGGTGGCGGCTGGAGCGTGCGTTGCATTTCGAACGGTGAGAGATTTCCGGAGACCCAAAACCCCTCCCCTCCACTTCCCAATCTCTATTCCTTTTCTTTAAGATCTGCAATACATCCAACATACGTGATATTCTGAATGGTAATTAACGGTAGAGATCGATAATATAATGTGCCCACATGCTCGTTTGCCGGCCTCTGCTATATAAATCGTAGCCAGATTCGATTATTGTGCTTAAAGTATAGCATAGGAAAACAAATTTAAATTATTCCGTATATAAATAGTAACTACTTTTCTATGGGGCGCCTGTGAATTCTCCGCAACAAATTTTGATGGTATGTGAAATGGGTAGACACATTTGGCCACCGTGGTTGACTAAGACCCAACATTTCTCATTATCAGAAGAAATGAGTGCCGTGCAATGGGATAGTATAATACAGAACTGATAAAAAATTAATACCTAACATTTATTTTCAGAAACCCAACTCCTGACTGCTCTCTTAACATAACGTGGCCTGAGTATGACTCGACGAATAAGAAATACGTGAACATTGCAAACGATACCCTAATCATTGGTGCCAACTACCTCAATGATTCGGTCACATTCTTCGAGAATATCTTTAAATCAGCGGGAATAATGTTTTAATAATGCTTTTCGTTTTCACCAACTTTAAGAATCATCTGATGTTCCGGTGTCCTGTTTCGGAAATTATCAATTATCTTTTAATTATCTATCGATTCAACGAAACTAATCACAAGACTCATTTCGATGAACAGGAACGCAATTCGCTAAGTCATCGAATGAATAATGCTGTCGAATACATAAGGGATTGGGAAAGGGTGGGGGATTTGGGCCTCTGGATATCTCACTCACCGTACGAAACGCAGCAGCAAGCTGCTTCTTTTATGTCTGTTTTTTGTGAGACAGTGGTAACGACCCGGTCGATCCGACACATACATGCTGTAGACAAAACTCTCTTCAGCTTGGCTCACTCACCAATTAGTGGTCACCCACGGTGAGTGGCTCAGTCACCTATAGAAGACGTGACACTTTGAGAACATGTAAAATTATATAACGAGTGTATATATAAAGCCTCTTAATGATAAGTGAATACATTTTTATTAAGACAGGCATGTGCCGATATTTACACAGACGGTATTTTGTGTGGCAATAATTGAAATTAAACACTAAGTACGCGTAAAATTCACTCGATTAAAGTTCCGTACTAACTTGAAGGATACATACGAACTTACGCCTGTAATCCCCGAAGGGTGGTATTTAATATTTAAGATGTCTGTTAGAATGTACAATATGTAACAAAAACCCTGTTTGGCGTTTCAACTATGATATCAGAATTAATATTCAAATGTGCATTTTTGATTACCTTTGTAAGGATAATATCTCGCTTCTGTTTATTTATTTTTTTAACTTAAATATTTTTATTAATCTGTCAATATGTCTTCCTTCACGACCCAAAAAGGGCCAACAGGGTTTTTGTTACATACTACCTATAAATGAAGACTATTTGGAGTTTACCCCGGATAAAGTTTCCAGATCGGTGTCATGAAGGAATTTATGAGAGCCAATGATCTCAATCGAGAGTATGCATTGAGGAACTTGCACTGGAGGGGCCAGTTAAAAATCAGCGCTAGGCCACCAAGTTAGCAATATGCTGAACTAACCCTATTTGGTGCAAAGCAATATATTATTACCTTATACCTACCTATATCATTATTTTTTCTTTGTGTTTCCAAACTGTGTTGCACCTAAAGACTTTAATACCATAGACGGGCTGTTCAGAAGTAAAATTGTGTTGCAAACGCGGCCGGCAAGGCGGGAATGACGTCTAAGGCGTGGGAGCGAGAGGAGTTGAGAGTAAGCGAGGTGGCAATATTGAGACAGCTGTTTTGTTTGGTATTCGTTTTCCACCAAGAAATAATTTAGTTACTTCCGTAAAATAACTTCAAATTGAATGAATAATATATGCACGTAAATAATGACAATGTTTTATGGGTCACAATAAACAATTTAGTGTTAGTTTATCGAATTTTACGTTCGCAACAACAACTGAATTGCTAGCACGGAAACTTGCGAAAAGGTTTTCGAGCTGTCATCGACAACAATTTCTATGAGATTTTAGTACAGCGCCTCTATCGTACGTAAAAGAAACTAATATATATGGAATATAGACCAATGATATTTAAGGAATTATCTATCGAGCCCTCGATACCTTTACATTACGATTTCGATAGTTTTCCGTGCTAGCCCCTCTGCTCTTGTCGCTCTCTCGCGGGCGACTAAATGAGTTGCGGTCAATTGACCGTAACTAATGGCCCAATTTCTTTGTACCGCACAGCTTGTCTAATAATATACATTAAAGTCTTTGGTTGCACCAAATAAATGCATATATGTATTTTATGTAGTTACTATATAAACATTATATTTGTTTTTATAATGTTCTGTTTGTAGTATGTATCCTTTTATACCTACTTCATTAATCTGAATCACCTAAAGGTCGGCAGGTAGAGAATGCCTCAGGCATTATCCACTTTTATACGAAATTGTATAGAAGTACCTTTAATAAAAATAAATACAAAAATGTTTTCTTCCTTTCTTTTCTTTTGCTGTTCTATTTTTAACCGACATCAAAAACGGAGGAGGTTATCAATAAGGAGGAGGAGGAGATTTTTTTTGCATAGTCATACATACATACATACATACGCACTCACGCCTGTAATCTCCAAAGGGGTAAGCAGAGGTGTAACTAGTACACCCACATTTCGCCGGGCGTATCTCCGTCCCACGATGTGATAGGGGGAGAGCCTATCGCCTTACCGGGCACAAATTCCAGACTCCGGGCTGATACTGAGCATTTCGTTATAGAAAAACCCAATACCACTTTACCCGACCCGGAGATCGAACCCGAGACCTCAGCGCTAGCCTCAATCGTAACGCGTACGCATTACAACTGCGCCACCGAGGCAGTATTTACAAGGACATTTCATTTTCTTTAAAATGGACCGATTTTAATGTAATCTTTTTGTTTTATATGGTTTAATCGATATGGTTCTTAGTTATGTTGAAATATTTTATTCTAATTGACATCTAAGGTTTATAACGGGTATTGATATTGAACCCTAATTAAAGGTACCTATTTATATGCCACGATAATTGGAAACTCTGAAACACACGCCGAAGTTCTTGATAATGTCACTGAAAGCGACAGTCATTTGTGTTTTTGTGTATTGGTGAGTGTATAATGATATTTTTCACCGATATTAAAAAAGGCGACTCTTTATTCGACTCTTATGTATGTAAATTTATTCGCAATTTTACCAAAAACGAATGAATCGGTTTTTTGCATATTTCTCAATAAACTGTTTTAGTTTAGTTTTATATACCTTACTAAGAAATGTAGCAAATTACATTAATTTATGAGGATAACTGAGCGAGAGTTTGGTACCAAACGCGCTATATCTCGTCGGTTTTCTGATAGACTGTAATAGTAAACCCCTTAATAGCACAGATTTAGACTTAGCCAGTCTTAGTAGCACATTAGGCTTGTGCCCAGCAGTGGGACGGTATAAAATACAAGGCTGATTATCATTATCATGGTTCAAGTGATCCCAAATGTATTGTAGACACTACAGTAGGTACATATGCGTTACTTTAGCTACGATTACATTATTGAATAGAATAGAAATCACTTAAAAGTATATGCATACATAGGCTTACGCCTTTATCCCCGCAGAGGTAGGCAGAGATGCACCCGATTTTAGTTCACTCTCATGGTATCCTGAATTCCAAACCCGAGCAAATAATGCATTTTCGAATCGAAAACCTCAAACACAAATTTAGATTGCCTGATATAGGAATTTAACGCAGGATGTCACGGTTCTCAGCCTTTTTACGCTGTCACTAGACCAATTAGGTGACTTCGAAGAATTTGTCCACAGCATAACCATCATCAATGCAGTACAAGTAACAGTAACTGAGGGCACTCTCGAAGGTGCCATACTACAAACGGTGACCTCTAATATATCATACTACAGCTTTAAAGGTATACCTTATGCGCAACCACCTGTCGATGATCTTAGATTTCTGGTGAGTCTAAGTTTAATATAGTTATTTTTAATCTATTGACGTTAATGACGAGAAAAGCAGCTCGCTCGCCTGATGGTAAGCGTCACGCCTGCTCATAAACAGAAGCAACACTAGTCAGAACTTCGAATTATGAAGTACTGCATGTGCTGTTGTGCACCGTGTTCGTATTGAGCTTCATAATTTCAATGGCTTCAATGTCCTTCAATGTCCTTCAAACACACTACTCCGGACAATTATATTGTGCCACGTGTAACCGGACCTTTAAAACAAAACTCGGATTTTCGAGCCATATCCGATCTCATAAACGAAGAGAGTAAGAGTTGCCGTCGACGGATACGTCGTGGAGGACATCATCATCACACACTACTCTTTGCCACACATACTTACCACATACTACTTGTAATTATAATTATAATTATTATTAATTAATAATCATGAATATTTCTCGTGAGAACAAAGTCCCTAATCCCTGGTATCCAAATAATGTAGTAAATAATTTGTCTATTACAGCCCCCCCAGGCAGTTAAATCGTGGAACGGAATAAGAAACGCGACAGAACATGGATCTGTATGTCCCCAGTTTGATATATTCTCGGGAAATTATATTAATGGCTCCGAAAACTGTCTCTTCCTCAACGTCTACACCCCTAACCTTGCCCCTGCAGCTCTCTATCCGGTACTATTCTTCATCCATGGAGGTGGCTTCAAGAGTGGATCAGGTGACACCAGCAATTATGGACCCGATTTCTTCATAGAGAAGAACGTGGTGGTTGTAACAATAAACTACAGACTTGACTCGCTGGGATTCCTCTGCCTCGACAATGAAATAGTACCTGGTAACATGGGTTTGAAAGACCAAGTCTTGGCTCTGAAATGGGTTAATAATAACATAAAATATTTCGGTGGCAACTCTAGAAATATTACGATTATGGGTCAGAGCGCAGGAAGTACTTCGGTGGCGTTGCATCTCATATCACCAATGAGCAAGGGTCTGTTCCAAAGAGCTATATGCATGAGTGCGTCACCGACGTCCGATTTCGCAATCACGTACAAGCCAAGCTTGCGAGCATACAAACTTGGCCTCTTACTCGGAAAGGATACCAAAAACGCGACCGAACTTCTGGAGTTCCTTCAAAGCGTCCCCGCAATGAGCTTGGTAAATGCAGATGCCGCTCTTTTAGGTTTTGAAGGCGTAGGTAGTGCCAATGTTCTAAGATATTTCAACTTCTTGCCGGTTACGGAGGAAGATTTTGGGGACGATAACTTCCTTACCGAAGATGCTCTAGAAATGTACATGAAGGGAGAGGTCCACGACGCCGACATTATGTTCGGCATGACAAGCGAAGAGGCAGTCACAGCAATACCGAACTTCATAGACTCTGTAATAAATATAACAGCAAGCTACCCGGAGCAATTAGTGCCGAAAAAGATATTGTATAATGGTACACCCGACACAGCACTTGAAATTTCTAAACAGATTCGAGAATATTATTTCGGAAATGGATCAATTTCTGTAGAAAATATGAAAACGTTTGTTAGTTTCGCAAGTGAGACTTACTTAGCTGTTTATATCCAAAGATTTTTCAGCTACTTGCCCCCTTCCAGCTGTCATAGATATTCATACGTATTTTCAAGTTTCTCTGGCAGAAACTACTACGGGCTCCAAGGTGTCCCGTACGGGATATATGCCGCAGGGCATATTGATGACTTGTACTATTTATTCGAGCCTTACTCTCTTAATTTACCCAATGATTTAAACAGCATAGAGTATAAATTGGTGAATCTGACTTCAACAGTCTTTTCAAACTTTATAAAATACGGGTAAGTGAAGAGAATGTTCTTATTCGCGAGCAATAAGAACATAATTTGTATCATTTGAGCTTTGTGTAAACTTATGAAGCAGTAGAGCCATGCAATACTTAATTTACTTACTTAAGTATAGCAGCGAAAGCTCAGTGCTGGGTGGTCCGAACTGCCGAGACAAAAGTCGCAGGTTCGAAACCAACCCAAAGAGCATGCACCTCTGACTTCTCTAACTTACCTGAGTATTCATTGTTAATTATCGCTTGTTATAACGGTGAAGGGAATGTCGTGAGGTAACCTGCATACTTGAGAAGTTCCCTTAGGAATTTCGATGGTATGTGAAGTCTGCCAACCCGCATTAGGCCAGCGTGGTGGACTAAGGCCTAACCCCTCTCCTTCAGTAGAAGAAGCCCATGCCCAGCAGTGTGACGTGTGTAATACGGGGCTGGTATTATAATTATATAAATAGTACGTAGTTTTCTAATTAATGGAGCGCCTGAGAATCTCCGTAAGAATTTTGACGGTATGTGAAGTCTACCAAGCCACATTAGGCCTACGCGGTGGACCAAGACCCAACACTTCTTATTAGCAGAGGAAACGCGGGCCTTGCGTTAGGAAACTATAATACAGCATTGATAAAAATATATAATTAATACCTAATTTTTTTTCAGAAACCCAACTCCTGACTGCTCTCTTAAAATAATGTGGCCTGAGTATGACTCGACGAATAAGAAATACGTGAACATTGCAAACGATACCCTAGTCATTGGTGCCAACTACCTCAATGATTCGGTCACATTCTTCGAAAAAATCTTCAAATCAGCTGGAATAGTGTTTTAATAATGCTTTTCGTTTTCACCAACTTATTTTTTACCAACTTATTTAAAATTATCACTTATTTTTTAATTATCTATCGATTCAACGAAACTAATCACAAGACTCATTTCGATGAACAGAAGTGTTGAGGAACGCAATTCGCTAAGTCATCGAATCAATAATGCTGTCGAATACATAATATAAACTACTTTTGAAGCTGTCCATAAATATGATGTTTAACCATTACTCAAAAATCCTCTCAGAGACGCTAGCTAAAGTGACAACCCTGATTTCGTGGAGCACATCGGTCGGTCAAACTAAATTTGTCGCAAACGAACAACTGATGTTAAGTGACGTACATTCTTGGTGGACATGTACGTCCAAAATACTAGAAGTATCATGGCCGCGTTGCCTACCTTAAGGGAAAGAGATAATTAAGGGATTGGGAAAGGGTGGGGGATTTGGGCCTCTGGATATCTCATTCACCGTATGAAACGCAGCAGCAAGCTGCTTCTTTTATGTCTGTTTTTTGTGAGACAGTGGTAACGACCCGGTCGATCCGACACATACATGCTGTAGACAAAACTCTCTTCAGCTTGGCTCACTCACCAAATAGTGGTCACCCACGGTGAGTGGCTCAGTCACCTATAGAAGACGTGACACTTTGAAAACATGTAAAATTATATAACGAGTGTATATAAAGCCTCTTAATGATAAGTGAATACATTTTTATTTAATTAAGACAGGCATCTGTGCCGATATTTAAACAGACGGTAATTTGTATGGCAATAATTTTCCATCTGAAATTAAACACGAAGTGCGCGTATTATTCACTCGATTAAAGTTCCGTACTAACTTGAAGGATACATACATAGATACAAACTCACGCCTGTAATCCCCGAAGGGGGTTAGGCCTCTGCCTACACCTCTGTGTGACCAGTACTTACACCCACATTTCGCCGAGCTTATTTCTGTCTCACGATGTTATAGAGCCATACCGGGCACAATTCTAGACTCCGAGCTGATACTGAGCATTCCAAAATAGAAAAACCCAATATCATTTTTACCCGGATCGAGCCCGGCACCTCAGCACAGCAGTACCGCATACACATTACAACTACGCCACCAAGACATTGAAGAACTTATGTTATCTAAGAAGTCGGTTAAAATGTATATGAAGTCTTATTGGAGTTTAACCCGGATAATGTTTCCCAATCGTTGTCATGAAGGAATTTATGAGAGCCAATAGAAGTATATGTATAATAAGAGTATGCATTGGGGAACTTGCACTGAAGGGGTTGAAAATCAGCACTAGGCCACTTTAGCAATATACTGAACCGACCCTATTTTGTGCAAATCAATATATTATACCTACCTATATCATTATCTTTTCTTTGTGTTCCGAAACTTTTTTTTCTTTCCTTTTACTGTTCTATTTTTAACAAAGTGTATCTTTGCTTTTTTAAGTATGTACATCGATTGCTACGCCAATAGGGTAGTTTCTTAAATTGAAATTAAGACATTATTTTATAAGCAACAGAAAATGATACGCAAAAGAAACCCTTTTTTTAAAACACAATCAAAATTGGTTCACAAATATGCCCACAGTTCTGACTTTAAATTTTGGTATGAGGAAAAGTGGGTGCATAGTAGGGATATCTCACTATCTCGCTTGCACGCGTGCAGCATAATGAACATTTTACACAGTGACGTCAAAGGTTGCATCGTCTGTCATTTGACAATTACCCCTTCTACAGGATTTGAATGGCTTCTAACTTATTTATTTTTGGTCGGATTTATAAAATTCTTTCTGCAACAGATTTTGAGAAACGTAACTTATTGATTTAAATAATAAAAAAAAACTAGTCATCCACCCTATTGTGGACGGGTTTTGTTACAAAATATCATTCTATAGAATTTAGCTCCGATGTGATCCCATATAAAATCTTTTTTAGTTATGTTGAAAGATTTTATTCTAATTGATGGTTTTTAACGGTACCTATATTGAACCCTAATTATAGGTACCTATTTATATGCGACGATTATGGCAATTCTTAAACACACGCCGAAATTCTTGATAATGTCACTGAAAGCGACAGTAATCTGTGGCCTCCTGTTTTGGTAAGTTTATAATTTCATTATTAACCGATTACAAGTAATATGTAATAATATGTGGATTACGATAATTTAACAATAATTAGTGAATTGATTGTTATAACGGTGTGGGTGAACGCCGTCCTAGTCACGTGATCGGAATCGTTTGGAGGGGCAACTGTCACACTTTAAATATTGGAGAGCGGTGAGTCTGGGATTCAGTTCATTAGAGAGAGCGGGACAGTTCGGACCTTCCAAACGGGATCGATAGTTCACTCAACTCTGATAATACTTGGAACTTTTGATTGCTGATTACCTACATAGAATACAATTATTACCATACTGTATCTGTTTTGAGTGGTAGAGCCACGCTGTAGACACTTTTGTCTACAACATGTATGGGCCGGCTTGTCCGGGTCATTACCACTGTCTCACAGAAAACCGACGCGGCGTAAAGTAGCAGCTTGCTGCCGCGTTTCGTACGGTGAGTGAGATATCCGGAGGCCCAAACCCCCTCCCCTTTCCAATTCCTTAATTATCCCTTTCCTTTAAGGACGACAACGCACCCATGACTCTTTTGATATTGTGGGCGTACATGGGTGGTGGAGATCACTTACCATCTGATGACCCACTTGTTCGTTTGCCATAAAAAACAACTTTATTTGCCTGAGACCTACGCCATGAACCCAGTACCAGAAGTTTCTACCGATAACGGGCGTACCGCCAATCTATCGGAGTCGCCATCATGTATATCATTATGTATTTTAATTTATTCGCAATTTTACCAAAAAATAATTAATAGATTTTTTGCATATTTCTCAATAAACTATTTTAGTTTAGTTTTTTAAACCTTACGGGCTAAGGAACGCTAAGGACTCGGGTTCGATCCCTGAGTCGGGTAAAAGTGATATTAGGTTTTTCTATTACGTAATGGTCAGTATCAGCCTGGAGTCTGGAATTTGTGCCCGGTATGGAGATAAGTTAGGCGAAATGTAGGTGTACTGGTTGCACCTCTACCTACCCCTTCGGGGATTACAGGTGTGAGTTCGTATGTATGAGACTGAACTAAAATCGAGTGCATCTCTGCCTTTCCTCGTAGCTAAAGTAACGCAGATTTATGCTGTAGTGTCTTCAATACATTTGGGCTCATTTGAACAGTGATAGTGACAATCAGCCTTGTAGTTTATACCATCTCACTGTTGGGCACAGACCTCCTGTGTTAGTAAGAGGGGTTAAGTCTTAATCCACCACGAAGGGCTATTATATTACGTTGGCCTCAATCGTAACGCGTACGCCTTACAACTGCGCCACCGAGGCAGTCTCATGATATCCCGAATTCCAATCCCGGGCAATTAATGTGATTTTTCAAAACGAAAACTCAAACATAAATTTAGATTGCCTGATATAGGAATTGAATCCAGGATGTTACGGTTCTCAGCCTAAGTACGCTGTCACTAGATCAATGAGGTGACTTCGAAGAGTTTGTCCACAGTATAACCATCAGTAATGCAGTACGAGTAACAGTAACTGAGGGCACTCTCGAAGGTGCCATACTACAAACGGTGACCTCTAATATATCATACTACAGCTTTAAAGGTATACCTTATGCGCAACCACCTGTCGATGATCTTAGATTTCTGGTGAGTCTAGGTTTATTATAGTTTTTTAATCTATATTATAATCTATTGACGTTAATGACGAGTCAAGCAGCTGGCTTGCCTGATGGTAAGCGTCACGCCTGCTCATAAACAGAAGCAACACTAATCAAAACTTCGAATTATGAAGTACTAAGTACATGGCAAGCGACTGCACTCATCACCCCGAGACATAAGATGTTAAATTTTATAATATCCAGTAATTTCTTATGCTTTAAAGTTCTTCAAACCGGAACTTGTCGGCAGAAATAAGCGAAACTTGATACCAAATAATTAACATAAATATTTGTCGCAAGAACTAAATCCTTCATTACTTGTAGCCAAATAAACTAAACAATTTGTCTATTACAGCCACCTCAGGCAGTTAAATCGTGGATCGGGGTAAGAAATGCGACAGAACATGGATCTGTATGTCCCCAGTTTGATATATTCTTGGGAAAATATATCAATGGCTCCGAAAACTGTCTCTTCCTCAACGTCTTCACCCCTAACCTTGCCCCTGCAGTTCTCTATCCGGTGCTATTCTTCATCCATGGCGGTGGCTTCAAGAGTGGATCAGGTGACACCAGCAATTATGGTCCCGATTTCTTCATAGAGAAGAACGTGGTGGTTGTAACAATAAACTACAGACTTGACTCGCTGGGATTCCTCTGCCTCGACAGTGAAATAGTGCCTGGCAACATGGGTTTGAAAGACCAAGTCTTGGCTCTGAAATGGGTTAATAATAACATAAAATATTTCGGTGGCAACTCTAGTAATATCACGATTATGGGTCAGAGCGCAGGAAGTACTTCGGTCGCGTTGCATCTCATATCGCCAATGAGCAAGGGTCTGTTCCAAAGAGCTATATGCATGAGTGGGTCGCCGACGTCCGAATTCGCAATCACGTACAAGCCAAGCATGCGAGCATACAAACTTGGCCTTTTACACGGTAAGGATACTAAAAACGCGACCGAACTTCTGGAGTTCCTTCAAAGCGTCCCCGCAATGAACTTGATAAATGCAGATGCCGCTCTTTTAGGTTCTGAAGGCGTAGGTAGTGCCAATGTTCTAAGATATTACAACTTCTTGCCGGTTACGGAGAAAGATTTTGGGGACGATCACTTCCTTACCGTAGATGCTCTAGAAATGTACATGAAGGGAGAAGTCCACAACGCCGACGTTATGTTCGGCATGACAAGCGAAGAGGCAGTCACAGCAATACCGAACTTCATAGACTTTATGATAAATATAACAGCAAGCTACCCGGAGCAATTAGTGCCAAAAAAGATATTGTATAATTGTACACCCGACACAGCAATTGAAATTTCTAAACAGATTCGAGAATATTATTTCGGAAATGGGTCAATATCTGTAGAAAATATGAAAACGTTTGTTAGTTTCGCAAGTGAGACTTACTTAGCTGTTTCTATCCAAAGATTTTTCAGCTACTTGCCCCCGTCCAGCTGTCATAGATATTCATACGTATTGTCAAGTTTCTCTGGCAGAAACTACTACGGGCTCGAAGGTGTCCAGTACGGAATATATGCCCCAGGGCATATTGCTGACTTGCACTATTTATTCGAGCCTTACTCTCTTAATTTGACCAATGATTTAAACAGCATAGAGTATAAATTGGTGAATCTGACTTCAACAGTCTTTTCCAACTTTATAAAATACGGGTAAGTGGAGAGAATATTCTTATTCGCGAGCTATAAGTAGATACATCATAATTTGTATCATTTGGAATTTGTGTAAACTTATCAAGCGGTAGAGCCATGCAGTACTTAATTTTGTCTACGGCATGAATGGGTCAGCTCTACCAGGGTCGTACCACTATATCACAGAAAATCGGTGGCGGCTGGAGCGTGCGTTGCATTTCGAACGGTGAGAGATTTCCGGAGACCCAAAACCCCTCCCCTCCACTTCCCAATCTCTATTCCTTTTCTTTAAGATCTGCAATACATCCAACATACGTGATATTCTGAATGGTAATTAACGGTAGAGATCGATAATATAATGTGCCCACATGCTCGTTTGCCGGCCTCTGCTATATAAATCGTAGCCAGATTCGATTATTGTGCTTAAAGTATAGCATAGGAAAACAAATTTAAATTATTCCGTATATAAATAGTAACTACTTTTCTATGGGGCGCCTGTGAATTCTCCGCAACAAATTTTGATGGTATGTGAAATGGGTAGACACATTTGGCCACCGTGGTTGACTAAGACCCAACATTTCTCATTATCAGAAGAAATGAGTGCCGTGCAATGGGATAGTATAATACAGAACTGATAAAAATTATAATTAATACCTAACATTTATTTTCAGAAACCCAACTCCTGACTGCTCTCTTAACATAACGTGGCCTGAGTATGACTCGACGAATAAGAAATACGTGAACATTGCAAACGATACCCTAATCATTGGTGCCAACTACCTCAATGATTCGGTCACATTCTTCGAGAATATCTTCAAATCAGCTGGAATAGTGTTTTAATGCTTTTCGTGTTCACCAACTTGAAGAGACATCTGATGTTTCGGTGTCCAGTTTTGGAAATTATCACTTATCTTTTAATTATTATCTATCGATTCAACGAATCTTATCATTAGACACATTTCAGTGAACAGTGTTATTGTCTAGCCATTTTATCATTGATGTCAGAGAATTACTAATGTCAACATTATATGTTTCTTTACTTAAACATGGTATTGTTATGGTGCTGTCATCTGCAAACAATATTACATACTGGTTAATACCCTTGGGCAGGTCATTCATATATATAATGAATAATAGAGAGCCCAGGACACTGCCCTGAGGCACACCGTATTTGACGACACGTATCGATGATTCATATGTTTCTTCACGTTTTGTGTGAGTGTTTATTGTAGTTATTTCTGTGTATTGTTTTCTATTACTGATATAGGATTCTATTAAACTCAACACGTTACCGCGAATACCGTATGCCTCCAACTTCTCCATTAAAATATCATGGCAAACGTAGTCAACCGCCTGCATCATAATATTGTGTCGGCAGAATATTGTGCTAACAGGAGTGTTGTTATTTTGTAATAACTTTATACATGAAATCGTAAACAGCCATATAAATTGTTTTGTTATTGCGGAATCCTTTTTGTTCGTCAGTAAATATATTATTTTTTTCTAGATAGGTGTATAGGTGTATACAAGATTAGTCGGAAAGGGTGTAAGGAAGCAGGAAATCAGTAAAAGTACCCTTAATTCTTAACAACATTTATACTTATAATTTTTTCAAAATACCCCATATTTACAGAGATACAAGGCATGCCTTTTAAGTTTTGTCGTTTGAAGAACAAAACACAACTAGAACCTTATAGTATTTTTTATTGTTTTTCAAAGTATTCACCACGTAGCTAAATACACTTTTCCATTCGCTCAAACCAGTTATTATAACATTTATTCCACTCTAAAGTGGGGGTGTTCTAAATGGCTGACTTGAAAGCGTCGACTGCTTCTTCACCGGACTGGAAACTTTGACCACGAAGACTTTTCTTAATTTTAGGAAATGTAAAGAAATCGTTAGGGCTTAGGTCAGGACTGTATGGAGGATGGTCACCAATTTCTACTTTTTCCTGCTTCAAATACTCAATCGTTTGACGAGCGCTCTGTGAGCTTGCGTTGTCGTGGTGCAGGATGATAATAAAATTATTTGAATTGTATTGAGTTGAATTTTATTTCGAACGAATATGTTTTAGTAACAACACATATACATTTCACATACACCCACACGCACACCCTCACACACATTCAACATACTATATCTTACATTGTTTTAATTTAATTCCGGTATTAAACGAAACTTGCTAACAATTCGAATGAATATAAAAAAAATATCTAAATTAAATGTAACACAGTTATACACTTAAATCAATTTAAAGCTTTCTGATATACTATATTTTTTGTCTTTTTTTGCGGTGCGTAAATATATAAAGATGATGGTTTTCAGACTCGCGAACCCGCGACGTATAGTATTTTTTACACTTTTTTATTTCTGAAACAGAAATGTTTTGTATTCCAACAAAACAGACCACAGAGATGGGGCCTCTTACTACAGCTATGAAACCGTATGAAACAGACAAATTTCTGAAAGCACCTATACCTAAATATTTGACAACCAAGTGACAATTTTTTAATTCTAAAAAGACAATAATGATCGGACATCCCGAGTCTATCGTACTGACAGGACAAACATCAAATGTTTCCCAGGTAGAAACAATTTGTATTGGAAAATTTAATTGTCATTTTTAGTATTTTCCTTTGCTTATTATTTATGTTTCTAACCGTTTAAACCTTCCCTGAACTTCCACAAATATTTCAAGATCAAAATTAACCAAATCGGTCCCGCCAATCTCAAGTTTTAGCGAGACAAATGTACAGCAATTCATTTTTATATATATAGATAGATAAATCACAAAAAGTGATACACTTATTTACATCAAGTTTATAAAAAAAATCGCCATCTTGGATATCCGTTGTCTCTGCCTACCCCTATGGGAAACAGGCTGATTCTATGTATGTATGTATGTTTCGTCATCTTGTATTTGAAAATTGATGTAATTGTCGTAATCCACACTCCAAGAAACCTGGCGAGAAAATGACAATCATATCGAATTGTTGAAAATAATGCCCGCCATCTTGGATTTGAAAATGGATCCCGTTTTTATAAACAGCATCCCAAGAATCTCGAAAATGATACCCATATCGATTTCTTTAAAAGAAATTAAAGTCCGCCATCTTGGATTTGAAAATGGATTCCGTTTTTATAATCAGCACCCCAAGAAACCTCGAAAATGACACCCATATCGATTCATTGAACAAAAAATGCCCATACAAACTTTCATCCACTATTTCACCTCTTTAGGGGGTGAATGGTCAAAAATCCCTTCTTAGTGCGCACTTACGTCATTAAAGGAACTTCTGTGTAAAATTTATAATGTTATTTCTCCACAAAACATTTAAACCGCTGATTCAGCCCTAAAAATCAGTCCAGTAGTTTAGCCGTGAAGAGATAACAGACAGACAGAGTTACTTTCGCATTTGTATATTAATATATGGATATGGATGGAGGATTTATTAGGATAGGCAACAACGACGAGTGAGTTAGTTGTTCATATTTTGTTGTCAGCGGAATAGTCAGACTGTTATTTTTCAGTACTGTGGCACGTTCAATACGAGCGCCTGATTAAAATATTGAATAAATCTTCATAACGTGTGCTTGGAATTGTTAAAATACTATTTAAAATGTATTTAAAGAAAAACTGAATGATTACAAGTATTAACAAATACAAAAACCAAACATTTATAATTTAGAAAGAAGAAAAGAAAGAAAAATGATTTATTGTCTCCAGTGATACGCATGCAACAAAACAAAACATAAATAACATAATTAAAAGTAAGTAAAATAAAATAAAAAATGCTGCACGCCTGCACCGTGACAACTAGGTTGCTAACTCAGCATGATGCTGTGTTGTGGCACAAAACCATAACACAGCGCTGATTTTCAGTAGCCACCTACAAGTGACGTACGGAAGCTAAATCAGCCCACTATCGCTAAAATATTCCAGAATCAAACAAGGTACGTAGCTATACATAAAATAATACTTACAAATCTAAACGCATGCTTTATATAGATATACACACAAAAACAACTAAGCACGCTTCTGCCGCGAACAATTAAATTTAATAGAACACTCTGACGAGTGGCCGCGTTTTACCTCGGCCATGGTCCCCGCGGGACTGATGCATTGAAACGGGTCGCGTTGAGCTCAGCGTATGACAATAAAACACACAATTTTGTAATTAATGAGTTGGGTTTATAATTATTCAAAATATTTTTACCGAATGACCTCACATATTTTAATACCTTTATTTTAGTATATTTTTTAATATTCCAAACCCTATATAACTCTAGTTTTTTCCAACTTAAATCATCGTTTAGACCCATCTTTGAGAATTTAATCTATCGTATAAAGTTAAAGCAATCGTGTATCGAATTACCGAATGAACTAGCTTATATAATGAATATATACTTAAATATTATTCAGATTTTAATCATGAGTAATTTAGGCACAAAATCCTGCGAAAACCACTACATTTTCGCGATCCCTCGCCTTAAGTCGCCTAAAAAATAAAAACAAACTTTAAACTTAACGCTTGATATCCAAGCCGCAATGCATTTGCTGTGCAACAAATAGTTGACAAGTTTATTTTTTTTCTTCACACTTCGAATATGTAAGAACTCTCGAGGTTAACCCTTAATGAACACAATGTCATGAATCATGGGTGTTTTATCGACCTTTAGGCTATGTTTCTTTTTATCAGCTTGATTGACAAAATGAGATGGTAAGCGCTACGCTTGCCTATAAACAGAAGCACCACCACACAGAATTTTGAATTACAAAGCACTGGCATTGTACTGCACTCGTCACCCCGAGACATAGGATTGTAAGTCGCATAATGCCCAGTAATTTCTCTGGCTTCAATGTCCTTCAAACCGAAACACGACAATGCCTACATACTGCTGCTTGGCGGCAAAACTAGACCAAGCGGTTTTACCAACCCCGACGGCATCGCGGCACTTCGCATACGAAGGACATACCAGTTACCACCTAAAATATAAATTAATGATTATAATATGTTTATGTAGGTACTAATATCTAGACTGCCTCGGTGGCATAGTTGTAATGCGTAGGCGGTACGACTGCTGTACTGAGGTCTCGGGTTTGATCCCCGTGTCGGGTAAAGTGATATTGGGTTTTTCTATCATGTAACGCTTAGCATCAACTCGGAGTCTGGAATTGTGCCTGATATGGCTAGGACGCCCCCTATCACATCTTGGGACGGAAATAAGCAGGGTGAAACGTGGGTGTACTAGTTACACCTCTGCTTACTCCTTTGGAGATTACAGGCGTGAGTGCGTATGTATGTATGTATGACTATGCAAAAAAACCTCTTCCTCCTCCTTATTGATAACCTCCTCTGTTTTTGATGTCGGTTAAAAATAGAACAGCAAAAGAAAAGAAAGGAAGAAAACTTTTTTTTATTTATTTTTATTAAAGGTCAAAAGGTCTTTTATACAATTTCGTATAAAAGTGGATAATACCTGAGGCATTCTCTACCTGCCGACCTTTAGGTGATTCAGATTAATGAAGTAGGTATAAAAGGATACATACTACAAACAGAACATTAAAAAAAATATATAATGTTTATATAGTAACTATATAAAATACATATATGCATTTATTTGGTGCAACCAAAGACTTTAATGTATACTACTAGACAAGCTGTGCGGTACAAAGAAATTGCGCACTTAGTTACGGTCAATTGACCGCAACTCATTTAGTCGCCCGCGAGAGAGCGACAAGAGCAGAGGGGCTAGCACGGAAAACTATCGAAATCGTAATGTAAAGGTATCGAGGGCTCGATAGATAATTCCTTAAATATCATTGGTCTATATTCCATATAAACTAGTTTCTTTTACGTACGATAGAGGCGCTGTACTAAAATCTCATAGAAATTGTTGTCGATGACAGCTCGAATAACTTTTCGCAAGTTTCCGTGCTAGCCCCTCTGTTGTTGTTGTTAATAATAATAATAATAACGAGTCACCACCTGCCTATTTTATCCATGTTTTTAACATAGGTCAGGCAGGTGCCATAGACCCGGTTATCCAATCCATCAACACCTCACCTCAATCAAATAGTAGATATTTATTTTTGCCCATCCCTACAATAGTCCTACACCAACCGGGGGCTGTCCTTGGATACACTTCTATACTGTATACAAGGATAGCCGTCGGGCGGTGTCACATCACCTTATTAAATTAAAATTGTCTGACGGGCCTCTACGTGTTGGCTTCGGCCCCACGCACGCCTTCCAAAGGTCCGGGACTTTGTAGTCCCGAGATTACATGTCATACATAATAATAATAATAACTTTATTAACAGCAACAACAAATCACACAAAACAAATCTATTACAAACATTATTGACATAAATAAGCTGTGATAAGTTACAATAGTGCTATCCACAGGACCACAGTGAAGACCACAGTCTTCACACTAGGCTAGCCTGTATCGTGAAGACCTGACTACAATCTTAACCTAATCTGAGTAAAATACTCTAAAAGACAAAAATTGACACCAGTCATACTTACATGGAATTTCTAAAAGCAATGCCAAAACAGTTAATTTTGTTAGGTTATAGTATTTACATAACTTATTTAAGTCAATAAATAAGCAAAGATAAATATATTATGTATACATAAAATAATAAATAAATATAAATATATGTATACATACATAGGTCTATACCCACGCACACTTACACATAGTACATATTATTATATACATACACATCTACCAAAGTGCAACAAAAAAAAAAGAGTTTATGATTTTATGTTTACTAAATTTTCGGTACCATCGTAATTAAGTGTAGACAGCCACTCCTTTAATAGTTTTTTAGCCTCGTGCTTAGATTTTCCTTTAACGTCGCACTGTTTAACTATGGAATTATATACGTGTGCCCTTATAAAAGGCCCAAAACGTTGACAAAATGTAGTTGCGAACGTTTGTAGTTGTGTTGCGAACGTTAAATTCGATAAACTAACACTAAATTGTTTATTGTGACCCATAAAACATTGTCATTATTTACGTGCATATATTATTCATTCAATTTGAAGTTATTTTACGGAAGTAACTAAATTATTTCTTGGTGGAAAACGAATACCAAACAAAGCTGTCTCAATATTGCCATCTCGCTTACTCTCAACTCCTCTCGCTCCCACGCCTTAGACGTCATTCCCGCCTCGCCGGCCGCGTTTGCTACACAATTTTACTTCTGAACAGCCCGTCTATGGTATTAAAGTCTTTAGGTGCAACACAGTTTGGAAACACAAAGAAAAAATAATGATATAGGTAGGTATAAGGTAATAATATATTGCTTTGCACCAAATAGGGTTAGTTCAGCATATTGCTAAGTTGGTGGCCTAGCGCTGATTTTTAACTGCCCCTCCATTACAAGTTCCTCAATGCATACTCTCGATTGAGACCATTGGCTGTCATAAATTCCTTCATGACACCGATCCGGAAACTTTATCCGGGGTAAACTCCAAATAGTCTTCATTTATAGGTAGTATGTAACAAAAACCCTGTTGGCCCTTTTTGGGTCGTGAAGGAAGACATATAGACAGATTAATAAAAATATTTAAGTTAAAAAAATAAATAAACAGAAGCGAGATATTATCCTTACAAAGGTAATCAAAAATGCACATTTGAATATTAATTCTGATATCATAGTTGAAACGCCCAACAGGGTTTTTGTTACATATTGTACATTCTAACAGACATCTTAAATATTAAACACCACCCTTCGGGGATTACAGGCGTAAGTTCGTATGTATCCTTCAAGTTAGTACGGAACTTTAATCGAGTGAATTTTACGCGTACTTAGTGTTTAATTTCAATTATTGCCACACAAAATACCGTCTGTGTAAATATCGGCACAGATGCCTGTCTTAATTAAATAAAAATGTATTAACTTATCATTAATTATATGCAAAAAACTTGTAAATACACATTTAAGGGCTATAGCACATGCGATACTTTTTTGCGTCAGCGATCGGCGATTATGCAATTGCATCGATGCTGTATCGCATTTTGGCGACTTTCTGCATTCGATCGCTGTATGAAAATCGCATCGCCTGCCCATAAACAGAAGCAACACCACTCAGAACTTTAAATTACTAAGCACTGCATAGAATTGGACTGCGCTCGTCCCTAGCTCGTTTCGTCACAGAGACATAAGATGTTAAATCTCATAATGCTCAATAATTTCACTGGCTTCAATGTGAAATCGAAAGACAACAGTCCTTATACACTGCTGTTTGGTAGCAGGTACAGGTGAAAAGGAGGTACAGCTCTCCCGAGGGAGAGCGGGAATAGTAGGAGTACGCGCCCGCGCTGACTGTCCACTTGCACATAGATCTTTCATTATATTTTATGAGTGGTAGAGCCACGCTTTAGACATTTTTATCTACAGCATGAATGGGCCGGCTAGTTACCACTGTCTCACAGAAAACCGGCGTAAAGTAGCAGTGCTGCTGCGTTTCGTACGGTGAGTGAGATATCCGGAGGCCCAAACCCCCTCCCCTTCCCAATTCCTTAATTATCCCTTTTCTTTAAGGTCGGCAACGCACCCATGGTTATTTTGGTATTGTGGGCATACATGGGCGGTGGATATCACTTACCATCAGGTGACCCACTTGCTCGTTTGCCGGCCTATGCCATCGTGTTCCACAGATGCCAAATACTCACTAAATGACGAATGTGCACTGAGGCACTGTATCGCACTTCCACAAAGCGACTTGGTCGCCGTGACTTACGTTGATGTGTGTGCAGGTAAAACGTTCGGATGCGGCATCGAGCTTTCAAAACGCATTTAAATCGCCGATCGCTGATGCTAAAATTATCGTGTGTGCTGTGGTCCTATTGCATCGATAAAAACAACAGCTGTTATAATATCGATGCGAATATAAATAAAACATGATGTTCAATCTACACGTTATTATTTGTCAAAGGTACGAAACAATGAAGTGCGCAGTGTTTGCAATTTTGTAGTAAGTAATTATTTTATTCATATACTAGGGGCTTTGCCCATGTTTTTCTACAAAACATAAAATTAAAAAATAACTTAACGTCCGACGAGTATGAGACATATCTTACTTTCTTCCCCACATTATTCTGCATCGATTGGTATCGGTCTCGACCCCATACCCCCATCGGTTTCGGAGGAGATAGGGTGGCAAGCTTTTGGCAGTGGCGGCGGCGCCAGTTACTTTTTTTAGCTTAGAGATATAAGTACTATCTTTTGATCACGACTCCTATGTTCTGCTCGTGAACCCACCCGTGACATCCAGTCTTTCTCGTCATAAAATCGAGATAAAATCGCCTAAATCTCGTTATTTTTGACGAATTGACTAAAAAATCAAGTCGCGCACCTCACGGTAAGCGTCACGCCTAACCATAAACAGGAGCAACACCAATTAGAACTGCGAATTAAGTACTGCATACTGGAGTACACTTGTTACCCCGTCACATAAGATGTTAAGTCGCATAATGCCCACTAATATCACTGGCTTTAATGTCCTTAAAATCGGAACACAAAGCAGTGGGACATACCCAGACGGCCTCTAGAATACGAGGGACCTTTAAGCATCGATTCATTATTCAAGCCAATAAAAAATCTTTTTGACACCGACGATATTCAATCGATTTCCATTTCAATGGAAATTAGACATCATCGGCGGCTAATAGGTACGTTGTAGTCAGGCGTGAGCCTTAGAGCCTATCATCTTCCGCTATGTAACATTTTATAAAAGATTAGTTATTACCCGCAGCTCCGCCCGCGTAAATGACTTTTCTGTTATAAAAGTAGCCTTTGTCCAAATTCATGTTTTATATGCAAAATTTTATCCATACAATACATCCAATACCCAATACATCCATAACATACAATCTTTTTCATTAATAATATACTAAATTCAACACCCCTTTATCCCTCCTGTTTAACTAATGGGATTTTACAAAAATGTGAAATACGTATTTATCTTTAATCTTTATCTTTAAGCAATAAGGTTGTCTGGAAGAAGACCGCCCATTGTATCACCCTGACTGTATTAACCTTGTTTATATGCTAATTACTTTATTTGGTGTGCAATAAAAAATATTCTATCTATCAATATTCGTGCTCAATTTCAGTCGTATTCCGTGCCATAAAAATGTTTCATACAAAGTTAAATCATCTTATCCTCCCATCTTACCCCCTTAAAATGTAAATTTCCAAAAAATCTTACAGGTCCTCTACATTTACACAAACTATCATCTGACCAAATTTCATGATCCTAGCTTCAGTTGTTTTTGAGATATCGTGATTAATCTGTGAGTGAGTGGTATTTCGCTTTTATATAGATAGATTTTTCTGCTTAGTCTGGTAACCAGGGTCACTTCTACCACAGTGAGGGTCAATCAAGGATGGCTAAAAGGCGAAATACGGGAGGCTGTCACTGGAAAGTGTCGTTTCCATAGCTTCAAGGGTATACCATTTGCAAAACCGCCTGTGGGAAACTTAAGGTTTAAGGTAAGTAAACACCATAGTATTCCGTAAGACAGACTTCCGATTATAGCGTCAGGCGACAACCGCACGCGTTACTGACGCTGACATCTATCAACTACCTAGAAACTAGAAAAAGAGAACTAATATCGGCTTCACCCTTTTTCCCTCACAGGAAAAATGCCGATTTCGGATAATTGACAGAGTTATACGTGAACATACATAAAAAATATATAGATGAATGTTAACCTTTGTTTTTTGAGCCACTTAAAAACGCTGCCGCCACGAAACCTTACATTTTTCTGTGGTGAAGGTAATTGGCGTGGGGGTACAGCATTAACGTTCAAGAAAAATATCGTGAGGAAACCTGCTTGTTCTTATAAATTTCAAAGGTATGTGATGGCTACCAATTCTCATTAGGTGGGCTACGGCAAAAGCCTCTCATTAGCAGAATAGGCCTGTACCCAGCAATGGGACAATGTATAATGCACGACCAAAAAAAAACTTATCAATAATCAATACCTTGTTATTCGCAAATTTATCCTGTGATATAATTACGCACATAAGTATTCGGCCTCACTGAACGCAAATTAAATAAAAAATAGGCCCTCCATAGGGTATTATAAATAAAATGTATCCACAAGAGATCATGAATCACTCTCGTGTTTTCGTGAAGTGCATAAACTTTAACTGGCTATCCCCGGAAAACAACTTGCCGGAATGAACCATAATGCCCTCATTATGGTTTTTAACCATATGTAATGTACGGTAGTCTTCTCAGAGTAGTATATTGCTTTCAGGTGGTCGCTATTCAGTCCGGTACAAATACGTATCATGTACCTCCCAACAATAAATATTGTACGCTCATACCAAGCCTTAGAAGCACTTTCGGAGTACGTTCGCCGACATGGATGCTTAGGGACTCGCTTTTAATTAATGATTTTCACAATTTACCCTTTTTAATTCCAGGCACCCGAACCTCCTATTCCTTGGTACGGTACTAGAGACGCCACCAAACACGGCTCTGTCTGTATACAAAAAGACTTTATGGCAGTAACAGAATCTGAAAGATATATCGGCAACGAAGACTGCTTGTTCCTTAACGTATACTCTCCTAATAAAAGCCCCAAGGTTCCCCTACCGGTGAACATATTTATACATGGCGGAGCGTTCAGTTGGGGTTCAGGGAATGAAAATATTTACGGCCCCGATTTCCTTGTATGCGAGAATTTGATTTTAGTAACAATAAATTATAGAGTAGGCCCTCTTGGATTTCTTAGCATGGATACAGATGAAGTTCCAGGCAACGCTGGTATGAAAGATCAAGTGGCAGCTTTCATATGGGTGCGCGAAAATATTCAGTACTTTGGCGGTGATCCGAACAAAGTTACGATCATGGGCCAAAGCTCCGGTGCTGTTTCTGTTGGTTTGCATCTGCTGTCGCCCATGTCTAGTGGTCTTTTCCAAAGGGCTATCCTAATGAGTGGAGTACCCATGTGTGATTTTGCTACTCCATTTGAACCGAAGAGAAGGGCTTTTGAGTTAGGGAAGCAACTCGGCCTTAACACTGAAGATCCGAACCCAGACAATCTATTGACCTTTTTACAAAGTGTTCCAGCTAATAAATTTAGGTACACGTATGATGACACGTATCCTTCAGTAATTCATATCGAAGAACTTTGGCAAAACGATATTTTCAAGGTACATGTATTCACGCCAGTACTAGAAGTTATAGGGAATAATAGTTTTCTAAAGAAATCAAGAAATTATAAAACATTCACAGAAGTAGTGGATAGAGGGATCGTCAATAAAGCTGATATTTTAATAGGGCATACAGACCAAGAAAGCATTTTTGTAGTGAGTCCTACTTATTTAGAATTATATGCCAAAAATCCGGAGTTATTAGTCCCGAAGAAATTGTTCCTAGCTTTGAAACCACGTAAGGTTATAGAACTAGCTGAATTAATTCACAATCACTACTTTAATGGAAGTTCAATCAACGTGGATGTTATAAACGAATTTGCAACTTATTCCAATGATGTTAACTTTTTAGCTGTTATACGAAGGTATGTGAACAAACTGCAAAATCCTGATAAATCTCAGAGATATTTTTATACGTTTTCTTGCGTCTCTGGTAGAAATTATTACAGTCAGGCTGCAGCCCAATACGGGCTATATGGAGCGGCTCATTTCGACGATCTTTTGTACCTATTTGATGCCAAAAGTCTGAATTTGACAATTGTTCCGAACAGCAGAGAACATCAGCTGATACAGAGGAATGTTGCTTTATTTGCCAACTTTATCAAGTATGGGTAAGTTTTTATAAGCAATTGTTAATACTACTAGTTACACATCTGCCTACCCCTACGCGGATTACAGGCGTGAGTGCTTATGTATGTATGTATTATTGTATGCCTACAGGAACCCAACTCCAGATTCATCATGTGGATTAATATGGCCAGAGTACGAGAATGAAAACAAAATGTACGTTGATATAAATGACTATCTGACAATTGGAACTGATCCAGATGCAGCCGCGTACTCCTTCTGGAATGAGATTTATGAATCTGTTCTTGACATTTGATTTTCATTTGTATAATTTTAGATTATAACCTAATTAAATTCCAGTTTTTTATTATGATTCCATTAGTTTCCAGACCCGAAACTAATGTCTATGGATTCTATAAACATTTGTCTCAGTGCAAAATCGAGCCCGCGGCTTCTTGTTTCACAGCCGGCTACATACCCGCTGCGCCACGGAGGCTGTCTAAATGCAAAACAATGTCTAAAACATCATATACATTTGGAGATATCAACATACATACAATAAAAAAAAAATGCGCTGAATTCAGCACATCCTCTTTTTAAAGTCGATTAAAAATATAAAATCACTAGTAAAATGTTAACATTTTACACCCAAGGCGATAAAATTGTTTTGATATGCTTTTTTCCATAAACTGATATATTTAACAACAATCTGCGTTGCAATGGACACGCTTCCGACTACAATTTACAATAACCCTTTAATACGGTTTTACAATTTTTTTATACAGCCTCGGTGGCGCAGTTGTAATGCGTACGCGTTACGATTGACGTCAACTGAGGTCTAGGGTTCGATCCCCGGGTCGGGTAAAGTGGTATTGGGTTTTTCTATTACGGAATACTCAATATCAGCCCGGAGTCTGGAAATTTGTGCCCAGTATGGCGATAGGCTCGCTCCCTATCACATAAGCGACGGAGATACGCTCGGCGAAATGTGGCTGTACTGGTTACACCTCTGCCTACCCCTTTGGGGATTACAGGCGTGAGTGCGTATAATTTTTTTATACTTTTAAATTCCACTGCGTAGCCATGACCTATGAGAGAAGGTATTAAGGCCAATAATAAAAATAAATAATAAATACACCCAACAGTCACACACATAGTCCTGACCCCACACTAGGTAAACCTGTGTCGTGGGTATCAGGAACTACGAGGGACTTGCGGTCCCACAACACCCAGACCCGAGACCAATATTTGTGGTTCACACAAACATTTGTCCCGGTGTGGGAATCGAACCCACGGCCTCTCGCTTCGCAGCCGTCTACTCGCCCGCTGCGCCACGGAGCTGTTAATATTCACCACACTAGTCCAATATAGTTTGGTGGATTATGGCTTTATTTGATAGCAGCAGCTTCTTTATTTCTACCTGGTGCCATCCCGGCTTATTGCCAGGATCCGCTTTGCTACTTAACTTCATACTACGTTTCCACTTCACCCGATCTTTAGCATCTTCCATAGTAAGACCATTGCTATCTCTCTTCTCTCATATTTCCCTCCAATACATCAAGCCAACGCTATCCGCGGGATCGTACGCCTGGTACGATTTGCCTCAGGCATCTACGATCGATGTATTCTTGCGGTTACCTCTAAACGTGACCAAGGCAATTTGTAGTCACGATTAGAATTTATGTTCGGTATGGCTATATGCTCGCCTCCTATGACATCATGGGACAGAAATAAGCTCGGCGAAACGAACGAGGGTGGATCTAATTGAACAAGCTGGTAGGTCCCTCGTTTGCGAGAGGCCGGCTGGGTTGGTACCACCGCTTTGTCTATTTCTGCCGCCAAGCAACACTGTGTAAGCACTGTTGTGTTCCGGTTTGAAGGACATTGAAATTTGGCCAGTGAAATTGCTGGGCATTATGAGACTTAACACCTTATGTCTCGGGGTGACGAGCGCAGTCCAGTGTCATGCAGTGCTTTTTTATTTAAAGTTCTGTGTGGCGTTGCTTCTGTTTATGAGCAGGCGTGGCGTTTACCATCAGGCTAGCGACCTGCTCGTCTCGTCATTCAAGCTATATAAGCCGCCGTATAACCCACAACGAGAACCAAGTTTCGCCATTGCCTCTTTCATTAACCAGCAGAGTGTACCACAAGCAGGCAAGGTTGGCTTTGGGCCTAAGATTTTGGTGGCCCACTTACACTGACTACTTGATGTTGCGTTTTGTACGGTGAAAATTTTCTGAATAAATAATTTAGGTAATCAGTCATTGGTTGATTTATTTTTCGGTCACAATCGTGGTTTTCTCTAGTTTCAAAACCCCATCATCAAAAAATATTGACATTTGAACGGACAGCATACTGGCAATACACTACGGTTCTTGAAAAGCTCTAGTTAGTCTAGTACAATAGTTGTAATTTATTTATTTTTATCACTAGACATTCATAGTAAGAAAGTACAGAGGAAACAGACAAAGTGCTAAATTACTACAGTATACAACAAACAGTATACAACATTCAAAACATGCATGCATATTAAATTATAAATACAATTATTAAACAGTAATTAATAATTAATTGACTGCCTCGGTGGCGCAGTTGTAATGTGTACGCGTTACGATTGAGGCCAACGCTGAGGTCTCGGGTTCGATCCCCGGGTCGGGTAGTGGTGTTGGGGTTTTCTATTACGAAATACCCCAGTATCAGCCCGGAGTCTGGAATTTGTGCCCGGTATGGCGATAGGCTTGCCCCCTATCACATTATGGGACGGAGATGCGCTCGGCGAAATGTGGGTGTACTGATTACACCTCTGCCTACCCCTTCGGGGATTACAGGCGTGAGTGCGTATGTATGTAATAATTAATAATAATTGTAATACAAATGCTGGTGCAAGATACGTCACGATGACATCGCCAGGGTTAATAATTGCCATACGAGGAGCTGGTGAATAAAAGGGGTTAATTGCATTATAATATTTATCTCGTAGAACATTTTTTTAACCGCATTCTTTTTAAGCTTCTTCATATGTTACGACCGAAATAGTCAATCAAAATGGCCTAAATTAGTACGCAGCAAATGTTGACGTCGCGTCATCTAAATTCTGATAAATATCTCGTATTTCAAATATATTTTATCAAAAGAGGTAAATATGATGTAATTCAATAATGTGGAACACTAATTTCAACCAAAGCAGTGTATATTGCAAACAATACAAAGACCTTATACCAAGTTTAAATGTTGCCTCTCATATGAAATGAAATATTTTGCAGTTATTTCTTTTTATTAAAAATGCTCATATTATAGATTTAAATATTTCTCAGCATTCAAATATTTAGTTACAGAAGTCATTAATATGAAGATGACAGCGGTTTTATGTAAGTATAATGTTATTACTTTAACCTTGGTTGATAATAAAGTTTAAAATATTTCTGAGTTCTTTTGTTATAATACATTTTTTAATTAGTCATGGACTGTTGGATCCAATATTACATAAACAGAAATATAAGGATTTGCTATATAAATGAAATCGACGAGTGTTCCAAAACCTAAGAAAGGCGACAGATCCCTAAACCAACCACACCTAGAGTCCTGAAAACCAAGCATCTTAGCAAGTTCCTAAATCGTAAGCAAAGGTATGAAAGCAAAACTCATCATAATTCTTCCTTCTATAGTCGTTCTGAACCTCGACCAATTAGATTTTTTATAGCAGAGGATAGCAATGGAATAAATAAGTGGGGTACCTGATGGCAAGTGCCCTCCACCGCCCAAAACTCCCACAAAACCAGAACAATGCGGGAAGATTTGAGCCCAATGTTAATCTCAACTCAAATAAAAAGGCTTGCTGTGCCCTGGCATTGCAGAAGTCTATGGGCGGCGGTGACTACTTACCATCAGGTGGCCCGTTTTATCGTCTGCCTATCCAGGCAGTAAAAAAATAAAATAAAAATAAAAGGGATCCAACTCAATTGGTGAATTTTTCAGGCGGACTTCTTACATTCTCTATGGCTTTGATACCAGGGATAAGAAAATACCAGATTCTCCCCAGTCCACTTCAATACGAACCGGTGTACAAGACATATCCTGTAGGTGGAATGTACTATCCAAGATTCTACACTCCGGGTTTATACAACAAAGGAATAAATAATGACATCATCAAATTATTTGGCTCCAAAACAAAATTTTTGTAGTTTACAAAATAAATAAACATTGTGCATTTAACCCACTCTTATTTGGGGCCAGTGTAACATGATTTTTGTAGATTTCTTAGGTTTACGCGAATATTACACATTGAAATAAAACTAGTTTATACGGATTTTATCGCGGTTTAATTTTTATTTTAGTCCCTACGTAGATCGGACTAGTGTCAACTAACTTTTTTTAAATAATTAAAAATAAATGTATAATTTTAAAAAGAAGGTAGCCATTGTAACATTAACTTTTCGAGACGACCTACACCTCAGTCTCTCCCGTGACCACGAAGGCTGAAAAGCTTTCGAAACGTCGGGACTAAAATAAAAATTAAACCGCGATAAAATCCGTATTAACTAGTTTTATTTCAATTTTGTAGATTTGTTTATTATAAAGACTGCTTCGGTGGCGCAGTTGTAATGCGTACGCGTTACGATTGAGGTCAACGCTGAGGTCTCGGGTTCGATCCCCGGGTCGGGTAAAGTGGTATTGGGTTTTTCTATTACGAAATGCTCAGTATCAGCCCGGAGTCTGGAATTTGTGCCCGGTATGGTGATAGGCTCGCCCCCTATCACATAAGGGACGGAAATACGCTCGGCGAAATGTAGGTGTACTGGTTACACCTCTGCCTACCCCTTCGGGGATTACAGGCGTTGCGTATGTTGTTTATTAGACTGAAGGACGAGATGAGCAGATCGCAACTGTAAGGATAACATGCGAAAATTTAAGAAATTTATGTCGGCCTTATCTTATGCTAATGTGTTAAAAGAGTCAGACGCAGAAATTGCTTTCGATATGTTTCATGAAGAATTAACACTCTTCTATAACCTATGCTTTCCTGAAATTAATGTAAAGATAGTACGCAAACCAGTTCGAAACAAATGGCTTACAAAAAGCCTTAGATTATGTTGTATTAAAAAACGAACACTATATCTTAAGTATCACCTCTTTCAAGCCAACAAAAAACAAAATATGCAAACGTACAACAAATATAGTCAAATTCTCAAGCGATGTATATTTAAAGCTCAACAGTTGGATAACACAAATTATATATTAAAATCTGAAAATAAATGTAAGGCAACGTGGAATATTATAAAAGAAACCACTTGTAATAAATCTCAATTATCAGAAATACATGCACAAAATTACAATAATACTATTTATACAGACCCACGCATCATTACTAGTATTTTTAATAACTACTATACAGTTCATAACAACAATAACTTAATAAGTAATAATATTAGTAATAAAATAAAAATACCTCTACATGAAAAGACAATGTTTCTTACGCCTACTGACGAATCACAAGTACTTAAAACTATTAATGTATTAAAAAATAAAAAGTCAACAGGATACGATTCAATCACAACCAATGTTTTTAAAAAATGTGCAATTTACATAGTTAAACCTTTAGCCCATCTAATTAACTTAAGCATTGAACAAGGTATTTTCCCAAATAAATTAAAATATACATTTGTAAAACCACTTTTTAAAAAGGGCGACTCTGATAAAATAAATAATTACAGGCCTGTCGCGCTAATTTCTATATTATCTAAATTATATGAAAAGATAATTTATGATAAAATCTATAATTTTGTTATTTTGAATAAAATATTAAAAGATGAACAGTACGGTTTTAGGAAGAAATGTTCGACGACGCTAGCATGCTTTTCATTGATTAAAATCATTACGGAGTCTTTGAATAGGGGTGAATTCGTTGTGTCACTCTTTTTGGATATGAGTAAAGCTTTCGATTTTGTCTCGCATGACATATTAGTACACAAATTATACAATTACGGACTAAGAGGAAAAATATTAGATTGGCTTAAGAGTTATTTAAATGATCGCAGACAATGTGTAGAATTAACTAGACTTACAAATAAACATAAGACAACATATAGATCAGATTATGAACGAATCCATTATGGTGTACCACAAGGCAGTGTACTTGGACCACTTCTGTTCCTACTATATATTAATGATCTTCCAAACGCAACTAGACATGACTGCATTTTGTTTGCTGACGATACAACAGTAATAATAAAATCAAAAGATAATAGTCAAATAGAAGAAAATGTTAATACGACACTTAAAAATATTACAACATGGCTTAGAAATAATAATTTAAATACAAACATTGACAAGACCAAAATTATACATTTCAAAAATTACAATAGTAAAACACTTGACATAAATACCCAATTCGGAAATAAAAAAATTGCACAAACAGATGAGACTCTATTTTTGGGATTACATATTGATAAATATCTTAATTGGAAACCACACATAGAACGCCTGTGCAATAATTTAAACAGATTTACATTTGCATTACATAGATTAAGAAACATAGTCTCTAAGGAAGCTGCTGTGATGTCATATCACGGGTATGTCGTTTCATCACTGAGATATGGTCTTTCTTTGTGGGGTCACTCGGTTAATATCCAAAAAGCATTTGTCGTCCAAAAAAATTTGTAAGAGCCCTTTGTAATGCCAATATTATGGATAGTTGTAAACCATTGTTTAAAGGATTAAAAATATTGCCCCTTCCTTGTCTGTATATCTATGAGATATCAGTTTTTGTAAAGAAACATTCTTACTTATTTCCTACAATGGAGGATATGTGGTGTAAGAGTGCAAGATTGAAAAATAGACTGTACGTACCATTTCAAAGGCGCAATATTTTTATACAAAATGCTCATTGTATGGTCATAAAAATATATAATCATTTACCAGTCGAAATAAAAGAATCTGAATTAAATGTATTTAAAAATAAAATTTCGGACATGTTGCTCGTAGGAACCCTGACAATCTGGAAAAGCTGATGGTAGTCGGCCAGGTCAACGGAAAAAGACCTCGTGGTCGTTCACCTACCCGCTGGTCAAACAAAATAAAGACGATCACTGGCCTGCCGATATCTCAGGCAATTAAGACCGCCGAAGACAGGACCACATGGAAGAGTATAGTGCATGGGGTGATCACTACTTCAAGCTAGACACGACCTTCTGCAATGAAGAGACCGGCTAAGAAGAAGAAAAATAAATTAACTCGAATACTACTAAATAAGTTATATTATAATCTAAATGATTTTTAATGATAGAGATATTGACATAGAACAACTTTGACATAAAACATTTTGAATTTGAATTGTAATTAGTTAAATTTATGATATTTTTAATTTATAAGTAATATTAATATTTGCACGTCAAGAATGACAGAGTGTGCGATTCTACTTATCTAAAATTATAACATCTCCATGTAACCACATGCTTGCAAATAAAAGTATCATTCATTCATTCATTCATTCATTCATTCCAAAAGTACTGAAGTTTTATTAAGTCAATACGAATAAACGGTGTGCGGTGTCGTGTCTGTTGATGGGCTCGCGCTAGCACGTGTCCACCCAAGTACAAGGCGGGACATCACCACACCACCACGAACGCATTCATGATGATATCGTGGACCATGCAAGGTGGTAGGTCCCTCGTTTGCGTGAGGCCGGCTGGGTTGGTACTTTGTCTATTTCTGCCGTCAAGCAACAGTGTGTAAGCGCTGTTGTGTTCCGGTTTGAAGGACATTGAAGCCAGTGTAATTACTGGGCATTATGAGACTTAACACCTTATGTCTCGGGGTGACGAGCGCAGTTCAGTGTCATGCAGTGCTTTGTTATTCAAAGTTCTGTGTGGCGTTGCTTCTGTTTATGACCAGGCGTGGCGCTTACCATCAGGTGAGCGAGCTGTACGTCGCGTCATTCAAGCTAATAAAAAAAAATGCCTAGATGCGGATGTTGGAACGGGCGAGCTCCTATATTAGAGTCGTTAACGGAACTATAAGACCAGCTCTATTTCGGCTCGTCCGTGTCATTACCCCTGTCTCACAGAAAGCCGGCGTAAAGTAGCAGCTTGCTGCTGCGTTTCGTACGGTGAGTGAGATATCCGGAGGCCCAAACCCCCCCCCCTTCCCAATCCCTTAATTATCCCTTTCCTTGAAGGTCGGCAACGCACCCATGATTCTTTTAGTATTATGGACGTACATGGGCGGTGGCGATCACTTACCATCAGGTGACCCACTTGCTCGATTGCCAGCCTATGCCATAAAAAAAGCATGGTAGATGAGGCCTAACTGAGGAAAAATGAGGTCCGTGTCCAGCAGTTCGTAATAATCTTCTTCTCTCTGGAGTCTCTAGATGGTTTTAGATTCACAATTTGACGCGGTGGATGGCGCTGCAATCGGGTTCTTACTATTCATTATATGCTGCGGGTGAAACCGCGTGGAACAGCTAGTTATTTATAAAAGAACGCATTTAATTATTTTTTTCTTAACCTTCGGCGGTTAAAAAGAACAAGATAACAACAATTATTACAGTATAATTGGTCTAACCTCCACGGTGTTTATTTTTCACTTACGACCTTCAAAGACACTTGCAAATGTTTATTTTATTTTGTGTTTTTATATAGCAGTACCTAACAATAATAACTATGAATATTTTTACTAATCATATTAAACAAAGAACCATTTAAATTCTAATAAGTATAGATCTCTTTCAATTAGCGGCGCTTTACCAATCATAATCTGTGCCTCAACCATAATGACAAACTTTAGTTTCTCACGTATCCGCTAGAGGCGCCACTGAGTTTTTCATATAAATATTTTACGACGTCGCTAGCGATTTTACTGAGACAAACTAATGGTTGAGGCCACTGATTTACATAACAAATCGATGACGTTGGACGTATGCTAAAAGGCACGTCAGTCCAATCGAAGTCAAAATAATCACGTGCAAAATTTATTCTCGCGAGTTTGTGTGTTAAGATATTAACATCTTCTAATATATAAAATTCTCGTGTCACAATGTTCGTTCCCATACTCCTCCGAAACGGCTCGATCGATTTTTATGAAATTTTATATGCATATTCAGTAGGTCTGAGAATCGGCTACTATCTATTTTTCATCCCCCTAAATGTTAAGGGTGGTCCACCCCTATTATTATTTTTTACACAAAATTTCTTGTTTTTATTTTTTTATGATACAGCATTAAAAAATACATACAACCCTAAATTTTCAACCCTCTACGATCAACCTCAATTTTTTAATAGCACCATTAGTATTTTTGTCAAGCGCGTTTCGCACCGGGACTCGCTTGATGCGCCCACTAGGCTACTTTAATCCTGGAAATAGGCATTCACGCGGGCGGAGCAGCGGGCAACAGCTAGTAATGTATAAAATGCAGTCCAATATGTTCTTTATAAATGTAGAGAATCATTGTTACGTATCGCCGATTAACAGAAGGGAGTAAACGAATGTGCCTCGTCATGGTGTTGTATCCGTTCTCTTTCGACTCGTAATTATGTCGTCATCCGTCTTCAAGGATGCCCTCTTCATTCTTCAGCCTTCTGATCCACGTTTACGCTGTTTTCTAGATATATATCTCTCATGATATGTCTCGTATGCCATAGTCAATGAACACTAGGTTGCGATAAAAAGAATCACCACTTTTTTCAACTCTAACATCGAGTCTAAATTATTTGCGTCTTATGTAGATTCTAACAACAATAGGCCTTAAAACAAATAAATAAAACAAATAAAAACAAAATAGCGGCGACTTTTCCCAATTCTAACTTAGGATCTTTAAGACTCACTTTCGCATTTATATGGAAGCATGAATTGAATCAAAATATCTATAAATAACATACAGTTGTAATTATAGAATCATTATCTAGGTGTAAAAAAATCACAATAAAATATAAGTAGTCTGTGTTATTTATAAATAGTGCTGTGTTTCGTTTAAATAGCGAAACAGTTTTTAGAATCGGTTCAGTAGTATCAGAGAGTACAGCCTACATTAACAACAAAATCGATATGTGGGGCACCGTAGTCACAAATGACATTGTAGTCTGTAGTCGACACAAGGCTCGACTAGTGATGTAAATCGAACGTTTTGTAACTATCGATAAATTATCTGATTCGTCCTAAACATTGATCATGCTTTAATATTGGACAGTGATAATAATTAATTAGCTTAATGATTTTTAAAATACTAAGATTATTACAGTATACTTTCTTTGTAACAAAAAACTCGTATATAACCTAAACTTTAATGAATGTAAGTTTTGGTTGGTTAACATTATAACTAATTACTTATCCACTTTCAGAAAGCGTAACCACAATTTGTAAGGTAATATCTTTCTATAGCTTAATATCCATGTTTGTACTACAAATATAAACAAATTTCTTTTTTTTTTTTATCCTGGCTCGGCAAGTGACTACGCTACACCTGATGGTAAGTATAGCGCAATCCATGAATACTGGATATATATCCACCATACAATTAATTCCGTTGTAAGGATCTGCCAGATATACTCAATACATATTATAATTGAAATATGAGTAGATATTTGTTTATATTTGAAACGGCTTATACTCGTATATATTTAAAATGGGTTAAACATGATTATGCAACATGGTCGAAACGTCGGGAAATAAATAAATTTGTATTTATATTGTCAAATACTCGTATCACGCTATTAAGACCAGTTTAA
The DNA here is from genome assembly GCA_905332985.1 of Mimas tiliae. Lineage (NCBI taxonomy): Eukaryota > Metazoa > Arthropoda > Insecta > Lepidoptera > Sphingidae > Mimas > Mimas tiliae. The sequence goes on from HG995251.1 coordinate 1,700,524, forward strand.
AATCCTATCACACTATTATAAATGTGAAAGATTGTATGTTTGCGAGTTTGTGAATTGGATGTTTGTTAGTCATTCATGATTTTGGATGAAATTTAGCACGCAGGTAAACCATGATCTGTACTAGGATATAGGCTACTTTTTATCCTGGAAAAGGCCGATCAAACGGGCGGAGGTGCGAATAAACCTAGTATTACACACAGTATGGAGAGTGTTGTCGATATATTTCATATCGATAAAGCTCTTGCCCTGCTGATACTTTCACAATAGTCAATTATATTAGTCATTCTATTACAAATTGAAGGTACACACCAAGGTAATTATGTAATTGTGTGTGCAGAATGTGGTATCAAATGGTGTCGTGCGCGTGCGTAGCGATATGATTACATTTTGCATTTGTGATGTAACTGTTTATTTGTATGTGTATGATGCCCCCACTATAAAAGGCTAACTTTTCATTTTGAAACTATTATTTGTGTTAGCTCAAGAGATAGTACGTTAGAGAATCACTTAACTATGTTGCTCACGTATACGTTATATCGCTGTCTTTGTCGCTCTCAATTGGCTCAATTGCCTCCAGTGGTAGTATTTTTAAATATGAATAATAATAATAATACACCCAACAGTCACACACATAGTCCTGACCCCACACTAGGTAAACCTGTATCGTGGGTATCAGGAACTACGAGGGACTTGCGGTCCCACAACACCCAGACCCGAGACCAATATTTATCGATCACACAAACATTTCTCTCGGTGTGGGAATCGAACCCACGGCCTCTCGCTTCGCATTACTCGCCCGCTGCGCCACGGAGCTTGTCATGTGCGTGTCGCGAGTTTTACTTAACTCTTACATCGAACTGGTATTTAATCCTCGACAAAAAAAGATGTTATAGGGTTGTATGTATGTCTTTGGATATGTGTGTGTGTATATCTTGACATCATAGCGCCAAAACGAATGTGTTTTTGCATCTTTGTTTGTTTGAAAACTGGTTTAATCCAGATGGTGCATAGCTGTGTGAAACTCTGTAGAGTCACATAAAAGTTATAGATGCGTATCTAATCCAAGTTAAAGGTGTTTAACCAGTTAGGTAAACTTAGATTAACACTAGACATTTTATAGATTACTCCGTGGCGCGGTGGGCGAGCAGCCGACTGTGAAGCGAATGGGCCGTTGGTTCGATTTCCGCACCGGCACTAATGTTTGTGTGATCCACCAATATTTGTTTCCGGTCTGGGTGTTGTGGGACCAAGTCCCTCATAGTTCCTGATACCCACGATACAGGTTTACCTAGTGTGGGGTCAGGACTATATGTGTGACTGTTGGTATTCACATTTGAATACCTAAATCATGATATAAAATTACACTACTTTAAAATTGCTAATAGTATAATTAGCATGGGAGGTGTATATCTGTGGATATCTTGTACTTGTCATGTAAGCGAATCGATTTAATGATCAATCAGTCGCAACTCGCACAAGAACGCTATTCTTGAACCACGTTCCGCACAAGACCGACGCGACGGCAATATAAAGCGCTATATTATTTTTGTAGTCTTGTTTCATATAATACTGGTTTTTTAGTTGTTTCCGACTTGTTTCTTAGTCATCCGTCTGTGCTGTGAATGTAAGTACATACGTTTATATTTTAGAGCTCAGTTTTTAAGCCCTAATTTAATAAATATTAGTTAAAAGCTGATGTGTTACGTACAGTATACTAAATACATCCTAAAATAGTGTTTCATATGACTATAATCTCGATTTCATGCCATAACTAGTAGTAAATAGCAATACAACTCAGAACTTGGAATTACAAAGTAAGTACCCATTGAAATAAAACTAGTTTATAGGGATTTCATCGCGGTTTAATTTTGACGCGGTTTTAATGTGTAATGAAATAGTTTTATTAACAATATAGGCAACTAAAATAGCGCTTATGACAAATCAGTATAAAATAAAGAAACTTATGTATAGAAATCATATCAACTAATGTATACATAATACACAAAATACACTGGACAACTATAAATTTTACAATATTTTTAATATGGAATATTACAGAATTGTTAAGTGTTACTATTATTTTATTTTTTCTTCTTTTGTATGGGTCGACATGGACCATAGGCATTACCGAAACGGCACGTGTTTTAAAACTACCACCGGATCCAAAACGACCCAGCCTGAGAAGACCCGGCGAAACAAACTCAGTGAACTTGTTTTTGGTCTGGTTTTTCAATCCAAAATAATAAGGGAAATACAAAGTCCTATTTTTATTTTAATATTCGCGTAAACATAAGAAATCAATAAGTAACTATTGCAGGGCACTGCACTAACTATACCTAAGTCTCGTCATTCCAAGACATGCAGGCGGGAGACGGGGCCGGTCAGTCCTCTTGTAAAGTTGGTAACTTTTAAAGAAAGGGCATAGGGAAGGGGGGGGGGGGTCTTTAGTATAGACCGGCAAACGAGCAAGTGGGTCACCTGATGGTAAGTGATCTCCACCGCCCATGTATTCCCACAATACCAAAAGAATTATGGGCGCGTTGCCAACCTTCAAGGATAGGGATAATTAAGGGTAAAGGTGACCGGGTATTTGGGCCTCCGGATATCTCACCCAACGTACAAAACGCAATAGCTCTGCCACTACACGACAGTTTTCTGGGAAACAGTAGTACCAACCCGGTCAAGCGTCATTTCATGCCTCATTTTACAAAATGTTTTATTTTATAGTGATAATTAATTTGCAATAGGTATATAAATGATAGGAGGCATTTCCGTGCTTTTCGGCGTTTTTGCCATACCTATTATTGGAATCAAGTTTAACAGCTCGCGTGACAGGACCCACTTAATGACATCCGTGGTGCTTTACATCTAAATGTCCTTGTGCCGGAGGTTGAGACCTCCTTAGTTCATTATTTTGTCTCCCGTTGTGCTATGGAGAATGTGCTAAGTGGACAATTATTATTTCCAACCCCTCCCTAACTTTCTATTGATTCTATTTGATTAATTTCGTTATGGGATAAAGACACATTTGCATTCTCAGAGACTCGCCGAGCTTCATTGCTTGGTGTCGAAATATGCGTGCCACTGTCGATGCTGGCTTACAAGAGTTATAGTGGCGGATGTTTAGGCGGGATAGTCTCGTAAGAATATAAATAATAATTTCTGGAGTGTAAATAGGCCACCGAATCTTAAGGCCGAAACGTAACCTGCACATATGATGCAAGGGCGAAACTTGGTTCCCGTTTCGGGTTGTGGAGGTTAGATGGCAGGTCAAAATAGGTACGGCGAACAGAGTGTGGACTAGTAGGGATTGCCAGGTCTGCACCTCTTGGTGGAAATCTTATTCATATAAATTATATTTATTTCCAGTTCAATTGTGCCTTTACACTCCGATATGACGAAGGTGCATGTAGCTCAAGGATGGCTGGAGGGTGAGAAGCTGGAATCAATCACCGGGGACTGTTCTTACTACAGCTTCAAAGGCATCCCGTATGCTGAACCCCCTGTAGGCAAACTGCGATTCAAGGTATTATTAACCGAAGAAAACTGTTCTAAGTTCGATGCATTTATTTTTTCCTTTATAACTATGTAGATGTATTGAGGAGTTTATTGTATTTTTAATTAGTTTTAAATAACGAGAAGGCCATTCGCCTGATAGTAAGCGTCACGCATGCCCATAAACAGAAGCAACACCACTCAGAACTATGAAGTACTGTATGGCACTAAACTGCGCTCATCACCCTGAGACAAGATGTTAAGATGTCATAATGGCCAGTAATTTCACTGGCTTTAATGTCCTTCAAACCGGATGCACAACAGTGTTTACACACTGCTACTTGGCGGCAGAAATAGACAAAGTTGTGGTACCTACCCAGACGGCCTCTCGCATACGAGGTACACCTCAATGTAGGTCCCATATTATAAGAAATCATTTCACCCATAAGATCAACATGGGATAGTAAACTAAATCTTAAGCCCCTGTGATATGTCATAGATACTCGTATTGAGCATAATACTTAGGTTAAAACCGCTGGGTGAATACCACTCGTCAAATATCTTTGTCCATTTGACTAAAGATTTTTCCAGATAATTCCATGATAATTCCAGAATATTTTGACACAAAAGTGTGAAAGGGCTCAAGTATTGTTTATGAATTGGTCAATAATAATAACACTCCTATACGTTCGCGGCCGTTTTCGCGGCATAATGGAAGTCTTCATAGTAAGATTTGTCAATACAGGTGTTGCATTCGTACGCCGTACCTACGATACGAGTACGAGCTTCTAATCATAAGTAACCATCGAAATGAGTTCGGTATCAATAGTTGTTTTAAATCTACAATTTCACCAAGTCATTTATTAGATAAGGTATCGGGTTCATTTTATTTGTTGCTGTCAAAGACTTTATGGTTGTTGTTGAGTTTTCAGAATGTTTTAATACTTATAACACCAACAATAAACCAAATTGAAGCATTAAAGAAGAAAAAGCTGTGGAATAGTTTGCCGGCGCACGTGTTTCCTCCTTCCTATAACATGGGATCCTTTAAACGGAATGTGGAGAAACAATTAAGTATGCCGGCATAATTCTGCCGATCGGCGATAGATTCAGTGTCTATCGTTGGTCGACAGTATTCATGGATTGCGCTACACTTACCATCAGGTGTAGCGTATACACTGCCGAGCCAGGATAAAAAAAATAATTAAGTGTTGTTTAGCTACTTTGTAGACAGTTTTGTCTACTCTATAGCATAGCATGAATGGATCGCCTCGACCGGGTTGTTACCACTTTCTCACAGACAACCGAGATGAAATAGCAACTTGATGTTGCATTTCATACGGTGTGTGAGATTTTCCCCTTTGCTATCCTTGTCCTTTAAGATCGCCAACGTGTCCATGATCCTTCTGGCATCTACTGTAGGTGACAAACTTGCTCTTTTTACGGCCTTTGCTATAAAAAATGTAATTGATAATTTTCAGGCTCCTCAACCGCCGCTGCCATGGGATGGAGTGAGGCCTGCCAAGGAGCATGGCAACGAATGCCCTCAATCGGATATATTCACCGATCAGCTGATACCAGGAGACGAGGACTGCCTCTTCCTCAACGTTTACACACCAGAAATAAGCCCACAAAAACCACTCGCAGTCATGTTTTTTATACACGGAGGTGGTTACAAAAGCGGCTCAGGGAATGTAAGTCACTATGGACCAGATTTTCTCATCCGTCATGGCGTTGTAGTTGTTACCATAAATTATAGACTGGAAGCACTGGGATTCCTTTCCTTAGACACGCCTGAAGTACCAGGCAATGCAGGTATGAAAGACCAAGTAGCAGCTTTGAAATGGGTAAATAAAAATATTGCGAATTTCGGAGGGGATCCTACCAACGTAACTGTCTTCGGGGAAAGCGCCGGTGGGGCGTCTACTGCCTATCATATGATGTCACCAATGTCAAGAGGGCTATTTAAACGAGCTATTTCTATGAGCGGAGTACCTAATTGTGATTGGTCGCTTGCGCATCAACCACGACGACGCGCGTTTATCTTAGGCAAACAATTAGGCATTGACACAGAAGATCCTAACGAATTACTGGAGTTTCTTCAGAGTGTTCCCGTCGAAAAACTAGTCAACACTAACCCGTGTATCACAACATCTGAAGAAATAACAAATAACGTTCTAAAAATGTATCATTTCACACCAGTCGTTGAAAAGGATTTTGGTTTAGAACATTTTATGACTGAAGAAGCAATGGAGGTTCTTAAGAATGGAAGAATAAACGAAGTAGATGTCCTCATCGGTTACACTAGTGAAGAAATTGTCGTCGGAGTGCCTAAATTTGAAAGTGAATTAATCAAGACATACGATAGATATGGCGAGATGTTTGTGCCTAGAAGTATATTGATGAAATCGCCGACAGATACCATTTTACTGCTAGCTGATAAGATCAAACACTATTACTTCGGCAGTAAACATATAAATAATAACACGATGCGAGAAATTATATCATTCGCTAACGACCAAATAATTGTACAACCAGTTTTCAAATTCATGGAACTGCTTCCAAAAGTTGGTGACATGAAGAGGTACATGTACAAGTTCTCCGCTGTATCAAAAAGGAATGTTTACGGGAGCTTCGGTGCAAAGTATAACATCGTTGGTGCTTCTCATTTGGATGATCTGATGTATCTATTCGATGCCAAAATCCACGGCATAAATTTTGAAAAAGGGAGCAAAGAAGACAAACTGGTTAGTCTAGCCTGCACTGTGTTCACCAACTTCGCTAAACATGGGTAAGGAACAAATTGCTTCACAATAACTTACAGCGATACCATCTAAAATCAATTTTCTTTATATTTATTGCTATCAAATATTTTATTCTAGTATATTTACATTACAAACCACCTTCACTAACAAAGGTTCGAAGGTTACCCATTCGATTGTATTTTTTATGTATGTTACGCTATAACCGAACCAAACGTGGACCAAAATGATTTTTTTTTAATATCCGATAGCATTTATCTCGAGGGTCCTCCATATAAATTTAGTAAAGATCTAATGAAGAAGTATGAGGAATTTAAAACGTAATTTTTTTTTTAACTCCTTAGTATCGAATAACAGCAAATGTATCGTGATTTTGATATTTTTAAGTATTAATAATAGCAGACGGTTTGTTAATATTATTTTCGATATAAAGTAAATAACTCAGAAGCCACATCTATGAAAGACCGTTTGTGAGTGGTAGAGCCACGCCGGCTCCTCCGAGTCGTTACCACTGTCTCACAGAAAAGCGACATAAAGTAACAGCTTGCTGCCGCGTTTCGTACGGTGAGTGAGATATCCGGAGGCTCAAATTCGCCTCCCCTTCCCAATTCTTTAATTCTCCCTTTCCATTAAGGTCGGCAACGCGCCTATGTTCTCATCATTTACCACCAAGTGACCGAATTGCTCGTTTGCCGGCCTATACTTTAAAAATAAATATTTACAACGATTTTATTTTACATCGTCATGCGAACCGTTTTGATGTGGACTGCTTATTAACTCCAACCATCTATTGGTCTAGTGGCAGCATACTTAAAATCCTTTTTTTTTATTTCCAGTACCCCAACGCCGGACTCAAACCTCGGCATCATGTGGCCTGAATATGATCCCAAGATTAAAAACTACGTCAACATCGCAGACACTCTTACAATCGAACATGAAAGTGGAGACTTTTTAACATTTTGGGATAGCATTTATGAGTATGATGATATTAAACATTAAAATGTTTACTGTTTACTCATTTTTATCCGACTAAAATACATGAATGAGGTTCTCAATTCGATCTATAACACAAAAATGTATAGAATTATAAGCTATACCAATTATATTTTACTATAGATACTAATTATAGAAACAAAACTAAAAAGAGAGTCAGTACTTTCTACCAAATTTACCATTAAATTGCTATAGCACCAACTCGAAATTGGATAATTTTATTTTTAAGTTTTGGATTTTTGAATCGGTTTTATATTTTAACACAGACTGATTGTTGTTGGTGAGATGAATAGAATGAATGAAACGTTTTTTAACTTCTTGAATTATGAGTAGATGAGACAAGTTGGTCACTTGCCACGCCTGCCCGTAAACAGAAACAATTCAACTTAGAACTTTGAATTCTAAAGTAGTTATTCAAGGCACTTTACTCCGCTTATCTTCCGAGTCACAACAGTGCTTACACACTTCTGCCTGGCAGCAACAATAAGACGAAGGTGTGGTCGATCTTAAATCCTTGGTCCGATTTCTCAGGTGGGTATCATTTTTAACGAATTTTATATAACTGTTTTAGAAGAGATAGAAATGTAAAAGTATGATAAGGCGACCCTATGTTATAGTTGGGTAAGGACAGGTGCATGATGGCCTTTATGTAAACACGACCTATTCTATCAAACTAACCAGAATTATAATGTCAATTCAAACGGCGAGGTAATCCGTCTACGCAGGCGAACGCACCCTACGGGCTTACAGCAAATGAATCTACATCAATATTGATTTACAAATACAATCCCAATATTTGAAAAGGCCCAGTTTACCGAGCCGATGCTATGCCGGCAGCGAATTATCTGCAAACATTCGAAGGCAGGTTGATAAAACAAACGTCGATTGGCGGAAAACCCCTCGGTACGAGCTGGGTTGGAACGATAGTCTCTATATCGATAATCAATAATCACCGATTATCGATATGCTCATAAAACAACCAATCGAGCCCTCTACTCATACAAGTCCTAGTAGCAACTTGGTATAATATGTCGACGCTCATTCTTTACAGCGTCCTTCATTATGGCTTGTAATTCTATGAAAAACAGTGGATTTACATCGATAGTAATAACTGTAATTGGTATAATTTTGGCTCGATACTTTTTGTTAAAAAAAACAAAGTTACTCTCAACCCAAAAATTATCGAGATTATCGAAGGAGCAACGATACTTACTCAGTAGTGATTTCTGTACTATTATCAATGGCTCTATTCTGGATAGTATCGATAGATCATGCCATTCTAATGGGGATTTGATACCATATTATTTTTTGTTTATAATGTGCTCGTTATTTATGTTCCAATTGACAAATAGGTATTTCAACTAATAGTCAAAATGCTTTCTCTCCCTTTAATAAAAGGCATTCAGAATCGAATGAGTTATGTCTATCTATACTTGGAGACCCGAACCCTTGCCCTAAGATATGCGGAATAGTCGGAAGTGTCATAACAATATGCCATTTAGAAGAAAATGTGGTAAGTAGTAAAATACGATTCGGCGCGTTTTAGTGAGTCGCAAATATTGCACATGAATTTGACAGTGAGAGGACTTTAGACCCAAGCTGTAATAATTTATTTTATTAAATACAATACAATACAGGTCAGCTGATGGTAGGTGACGTCCACTGGCCATAAGCATCTTTTATGCCAAAGAAGTTTTGTGTGATACACAACTATTTGTTTCGGGTCTGGGCGTTGTGAGACCGTAAGTGTCTCATAGTTCCTGATTCCCACGACACAAGACTCGTATCTTAATGTGGGGTCAAGACTAGGTGTGTGATTGTTAGGTGTATTATAAGAAAAAAGCATGAGATACGCCAACGAAAAGCAACAGTTAGCTGCAATTTTACTTTGGTTCTCGGTGAAACAGTGGCACTAACCCGGTCGTACTGGCCAATTCATACATACGCACTCACGCCTGTAATCCCCGAAGGGGTAGGCAGAGGTGTAACCAGTACACCCACATTTCGCCAAGCGTATCTCCGTCCCACGATATGATAGGGGCGAGCCTATCGCCTTACCGGGCACAAATTCCAGACTCCGGGCTGATACTGAGCATTTCGTAATAGAAAAACCCAATACCACTTTACCCGACCCAGGGATCGAACCCGAGACGTCAGCGTTGGCCTCAATCGTAACGCGTACGCATTACAACTGCGCCACCGAGGCAGACTTTAAGATTCCCTGACGACTTAATGACAAATTATCCTATACTTAAATCCGAAGGTCCCGTGTTTGCCGAAAGTCATTACATTTAATGGAACGTTCTGTAATGTAATCAGCCCTATTACATCATTAGATGATACAGTGTTTTCCACAATAGGTTTATTAGTCGAAACTGCTGAAATGTGACACTTATATCCCTGATTTATTTAAACCTCCGACTAAAAAGAGCTGTGCTGTAAGTTTCAACACCTTTCTCTGTATGTGTGTATCTACCTGTGGTGACCTGTGCCTTACTGGGTGGTAGGTCCCTCGTATGCGAGAGGCCGTTTGGGCTGGTACCACCGCTTTATATATTTCTGCCGCCAAACAGCAGTGTGTAAAGAAAGAAAGAAAGCATTTATTGGCAGGCGTTAGGTGGTACATGTACAATTGATGCAGAAAAAATATATTTATAAGTAGTAGGTGGGGGGGCACCTAGATACCCACCACCTGTAGACGGTAAATGTCCCACCACGACCGCGCCAAAAGGATCCAAATCAGCATATGTCAAACACTAAGTGCTTGGCGCTGGTTTTCATTTGGACCCCAGATGTTGTTAAGACCCTGTGTGTAAGCACTGTTGTGTTCCGGTTTGAAGGATATTGAAGCCAGTGAAATTACTGGGCCTTATGAGACTTCACAATTTATGTCTCGGGGTGACGAGCACCGTCCAGTGCCATGCACTACTTTGGAATTCAGTTACGAGTATATGTGGCGTTGCTTCTGTTTATGGGCAGGCATTGCGCTTACCGTCAGGCGATAGACATGCTCATCTCGACGTTCAAGTTAATAAGTTAGACACAGTTTTGTTTTCAGCATGAATGGCCTGGCTCGTCCAGGTTGTTACCACTGTCTCATAATGAAAGGAAAAGGATAATTAAGGGATTAGGAAGTGGAAGGGGTTTATCACTCACCGTACGAAACGCAAAAGCATTTACGCCGGTTTTCTGTGAGACAGTGGTAACGACCCGGAGGAGCCTGCCCATTCATGACGTAGACAATTATCTACAGCGTGGCTCTACCACTCATAATCTTTATATATATATAATTTTACTGTACGTGTGTATGTGACTGAACTCCTCCTAAACGGCTCGACTGATTTGAATGTTTTTTTTGTATACGTTTTGGGTGGTGCTCTGGATGGTTTAGATTCACAATTGGACCCGGTAGGTGGCGCTGCTGTATTTGTGGGTGAAACCGCGCGGGACAGCTAGTTATATATATAAAGATTTACAATCACAAAACTCAAATAGGTAGATGAAATTAAAATGCTGTTGACAAGCAGCCTTATCGCGTGTTTACGTACTGCGCGGCTGTAGGTAATTATTTGAAGGACAGGGCCAAGTCACAATACTGTATAGATAACATTACCGTGCTCTGGAGGCCAATTCTCGTAATTTTAAATGTTCAAAATATCATTCCGATCTAGTCTCAGCGTCAAGAAAGTTGCAAAAGGCATTCTCTTAAACCAATAATCAACGTCAAATGCACCTAGCATTAGCAGTAGCATTATACCGTTTTGGCTTCAGTCAAATTTTATTCTACATTCAATCTCATTACGATCTATGTTCACATTTGACGTTGAGACTAGAACGGAATGATATTTTGAACATTTAAAATTACGAGAATTGGCCTCCTGGTACGCGAGATATATTGTGCCGAATCGAAGTAAGATGTTGCACATACTAAATCCCCAGAAACAACTCACTGAACTCACCCAATAGCAATGTTGCTTGACGTCAGTTTTTAATATAGCTAATCATAATGTAGAGGAACGGGTGGTAAATGTTCCTCCAACAAAGGGGAGATTTTCGGTCTGGTGGATGTTGTACCTGACCGGCCGCGGCCCCTCCGGTGGTTGATGTTCGGAACGTGTATATATACTAACAGTCGCACAAACTTTGCTTGCATGATTCAGGATCGGTTGACATTGCATTGTGCGGTGCGCCACAATAATATTATGTTTATATGTATATGTTGACAGCCTCCGTGGCGCATCGGGCGAGTAGCTGGTTGAGAAGCGAGAGGCCTTGGGTTCGATTCCCGCACCTAGACAAATGTTTGTATGGTCCACAAATATTTGTTTCGGGTCTGGGTGTTGTGGTACCGCAAGTTCCTCGTAGTTCCTGATACCCACGATAAAGGTTAATCTAGTGTGGAGTCAGGACTATGTGTGTGTCTGTTGGGTGCATTTATTTATGGAAGGAGTTAACCAGTTGTCTACAGAAAGGATGGGCTTAGTACGATTTCTACACACGCACTCACTCACGCCTGTAATCCCTGAAGAGATAGGCAGAGGTGTAACCAGTATACACATTTCGCCTAAGTTATCTCCATCCCATGATGTGATATGAGGAGAGCCTATCGCGACACCGGGCACAATACCAGACTCCGGGGTGATACTGAGCATTTTTTTTCTGATGGTAAGTGATCTCCACCACCCATGTACACCCATAATACCAAAAGAATTATGGGTGCGTTGCCGACCCTAAGGGAAAGGGATTGTAATGTATGTCGATATGTTCCATCAACATTACAGGATAATTAAGGAATTAGGAAGGGGAGGGGATTTGCGCCTCCGGATATCTCACTCACCGTACGAAACGCAGCATCAAGTTGCTATTTTACGCCGGTTTTCTGTGAGACAGTGGTAACAACCCGGACGAGCCGACCTATTCAGGCTGTAGACAAAAGTGTCTACAGCGTGGCTCTACCACTCAAATTTGTAATAGAAAAACCCAATATCACTTTTACCCGACCCGGGGATCGAACCCCAGACCTCAGCATCATCCTCAGTCGTAACGCATATTACAACTGAGCCACCGAGGCCGTAGGATTTCTAGTTTCAAATAATTTACCCGTAGATCCTATACTATTCTTCAGGGTAAACACTCCCACAATTTCTCTACCATTATAGACGGTGATGGGCGGTGGTGATCAGTTACCATTACGTGACCCACTTACTAAAAAATAACAAACAATATTATTTTTGTATGTACTGTGTTTACAAAGTGATGTTTACTCATAATATTCTTATAAACAATACATTTTGTGCACAAAACAAGAGTTTTCATTCATTATCGTGAACAAAACGAAGTCACTGGCAATTATATTTAAACATATTATAGTTAAAGATATAAATAATATGATATAAATATACCAGGCATGCATCTAGCGGGGGCCAACGAACAACGTACCCCCCTCTCCTTCCTAAGTCAAGTATAACCGAAAATTTCGCAGCAAATCGACGTGAAATTTAGTTTTTTGAGCTGAGTGAGTTGCCGGAGGCTCAAATCCCCCTCACCTGCCCAATCCTCCTTCCTTTCCTTTAAGGTCGGCCACACATTCATGATTTTTCTGGTACTATGGGTAATAATTGGCGATGAAAATCACTTATCATAAGATAGTCCACTTGCTCATGCCAGCCTCTACTACAAAAAAAAATACGCAATCCTCATCCATAATGTGACATAGCACAAGCACTGTTGTGTTTCGATTTGAAAGTCATTGAAGCCTATGAAATTATTGGGCATTATGAGACTTAACATACCATGTCTCGGTGTGACGAGCGCAGTCTAAAGCCAAGTAGTACTTTATAATTCAAAGTTATATGTGTTGTTGCTTCTGTTTATAGGCAGGCGTGGCGCTTACCATCAAGCGAGCGACCGGCTCGTTTCGTCATTCCAAGGTAATAAAAAAATCCGTAAATCGAATGAAATTACCTCTTCACCAGTCCTACAAAAGTGCCTACACCTCCCTCGCTTTATCGAACAAAAATTGTCCCCCTTCAGCAATATCTAGATCCATGTCTGAGACTAGACAATGAATTTATTTGAACGTAACTTCACATTCGTATGTGCATGGGCTTGGCGACAGTTCTTAAAAACAACAATTCTTAGTGATTTTCACTAGTATTCACAAGAATTCCCAGATTAAAATACAAAGCAGAAGTATAAAAATACTTACTATAAAAAAAATATTCAGTTTTGTGTAGAAAGTGCTTGTCAAGTGTATTCTAAAGGTCAGTATTATCTTCACAGTGTACTCGTAACTGTTGAAGTATAATATATAGAATATTTTATAGTTGAATTAGCAGAACATCAGAAAAGTTGGTATGGGGGACGGTTAATATAGAGTACATAGTGTTTATTTAGCTCTTTAACCTGGCGTTATCCCGGCCTAGTGGAAGGGTCCGCCTTCCTACCTAAACGCTACCATTTCGCCCGGCCGACCTTTAGTGAGACCATTGGCTTATAAAATCTCCCTCATTTTTTTTATTTTTATTGCCTGAGATAGACAGACGAGCGGGCGGCCCACCTGATGGTAAGTGGTTACCGCAGCCCATGGACCTCAGCAATGCCAGAGCTCAGCCAGGCCGCTGCCTACCGTATAATCTAATAGTCGAACAAACGCTTTAGTGGTGTCTGTGGAACGTCTGGCCCAGGCATCTGCGATTGACGTACCTTCTCAAAACGTAACCAAACTACCTTAAGTAACATGTCTGATGATTGCCTGCCACGTCGAGGACACCAAGGTAGCCGATTTAGTTTTTAACGTTGCAATATTTACCGTTCATCTCTGCAACGTGGATTTCCTTGGCGCCTAAGGGCAGACGTCTCACATCCATACAAGAACACAGGCCGAATAATAATACTGTATATGAGGCATTTCAGTCTTATCTGCATCATTCGATCGCAAGTAACATGACACGATTAGCGAGTTCAGCAACCCTTGGAGCGGTCAGTCTATGGATGGGTGACCGCTTTGTTGTATTTCATCTGAGCGCTTGTTCGGAGGGAAAAATTAGTCCTAGCAGATATCAACTAACATAGGTCGTCGGAGGGCTTCGGGGGTAGATTGAAAACTTTGACCCTAGCTTGGCCACATACCATTTGATATAGAATGGAATTGTGGGGCGACCCTCCCTCTGACCTCCACAACTCCAAGCTCAATCTGTCCATACGTTTTGGTGCCACATACAAACCGACAAACAAACGGACAGGATCTCAAAATTAATAAACCCCGTCATTTTTACCGAGGGTTAAAATTACAAAAACCATATCTTCTTGGAATATAACGTAACGTGTTTCGTCCCAAGTCAATATTAATATTTGTACAGGTGCATATTAACTAGGGTAATAGCTTAGTAGATGTGACGCAATGAATTTTTCGAGTGTTTTAAAATCGCTTCATTGGTGGCAGCGTCCTTAGGCTGAGAGACCTTGTGTCAAATCCCAGGTGGACCAATCACAATTTGGGTTTGGGTTGTCGATTCGAAAAATCACACATGATTTGCCCAAGAATTTTACCCAGTATATGGCCATAGATTGACCAGCTGTCCCTATAACATCAAGAGATATAAATAAGCTTGACGAAACGTGGGTACACTAGTTGTATCTCAACATACTCCTATAGGGATATTTGTAAAAACGACAAATCACGGACCAACCCAGACATCGTCTCGCAAATTTAGCGGATCCGCGGTCTAGAACGGGATCCGACTTTGCTGGTCGTCACTAGTTTGAACCCGCGCCCTCTATATCGATAGTTTCACTACCCACCCACTAGGCTGTCGACGCTGTAGATACAATAAATACTTTAAATAATTAAATCTACACACACCACTAGAACAATAGCAATCAATATATTTAACGAACTGGAATAGCTATCTAAATATAGATAACAATATACATTGAAATAAAACTAGTTTATACGGATTTATTTGTTTTACATATCGCATAATTTTATCTGCAGTGATAAGCAACGGTTTCGTATAATCAGTGAAGATTAGTATCGCCATTCTATGTAAGTATATCGTCGGTAAAACAACGAAAACAGACTACTGACCGCTCCACAAGATGGTACAAGTGACTGTAAGTGAAGGCACGCTGGAAGGAGAGATCATAGAGAACGTTTATGGAGGGAGTTACTACAGCTTCAAAGGAATACCTTACGCGGAACCACCAGTTGGAGACTTGAGATTTAAGGTAATTTTACTCTCTGTTATCTATATACTTCCAGAAGTTCCTTCAAACCAATCAAATAAAGAAGCGATAGAGACAACCTGAAGGCATTTTTGTCTACAGCATGAATAAGCGGGCTCGACTGGGTTGCAATCACTGTCTCTCAGATAACCGACGTAAAGTAGCAACTTGCTGTTGATTTTTGTACTGTGAGTGAGATATCTGGAGGCCCTAATGCCCTTCTGCCCTTACTAAGGCCCTTCATTTTCCTGTTCCTCTCTAAATTACTATGTATGTGACTTGTTAGTGTATTTATTTATTTACATTTTATGTATTCCAGGCACCACAACCCAAACAGCCATGGGAAGGAATCCGCAGCGCCAAAGAATTTGGAAGCCCATGCTTCCAAATAAACTTCACTATAGGTCCTCAACCGTTTGGTAGTGAAGACTGTCTATACCTGAATGTCTACACCCCAAATGTTAAACCCGTTAAACCCTTGCCAGTCATGGTTTGGATTCACGGAGGAGGATTTATCTGGGGCAGTGGGGGTGACGAAATTTACGGCCCAGAATTTCTCGTCAGGCATGATGTTATACTTGTCACCTTAAATTACAGACTTGAGGTATTTGGATTTCTTAGTCTCGGGACTGAAGACATCCCTGGCAATGCCGGTATGAAGGACCAAGTAGCTGCTCTAAGATGGGTCAAACAGAATATAATTTTCTTTGGTGGTGACCCCGAGAATATAACTATATTCGGAGAAAGCGCCGGTGCGGCTAGCGTCAGCTATCATTTAATATCCCCCATGACCAAAGGTTTGTTCAAAAGAGCTATTATACAGAGCGGAGCGGCAACCTGCTGGTGGTCTCTGCCGTTTGAACCAAAAGAACGAGGGTTGCTACTGGCGAAGCAGCTCGGATGTCATTCTGATGACGATAAAGAGTTGTATGAGTTTTTTAAAAACCAACCAGCTCAAAATCTGGTTGCTTTAAAAGTACCCGTCTCGAAGATTGAAAAGGATTACGAACTCGCTTTTGCTGTAGTTGATGAAAAGAAATTTGGTGATAATGAAAGATTTTTCTATGGGGACGTTGTTGACGCTCTGAAAACCAAAATGCACGACGTGGAAGTCATAATTGGGTACACCCAAGACGAAGGGTTGATGGCACTGGCAATGCCAGGTAACACTATAGAGAAATTAATAGAATCAGCAAACAAGACCCTTGACATGTTCGTACCTAAGCCGATAGCTGTTAACTGTAACATAAAAGAGCAGTTTGAAGTGGCACGGAAGTTGAAGAAATACCACATAAAAAACGTAGTAGTTACTGAGAAAGAATGTAATGGCATGTACAACTTCTTAGCTTTGGATATGTTCGTTCAAGGAATAGTTCTACAAGCGAAGATCTTCGCGAAAAACAAGAGAAATGTATACTTTTACAAGTTCACGTGCAAATCGGAGAGAAATATTTTAGGCAAGTTGCTGAAATTGGACAGGTTCATTGGAGACAAGGCTATAACGAGCCACGCTGATGACTTACCCTACTTATTCCCTTGCAAAGCCTTATCTCCTGACGTGGACAAAAACTCACCAGCCTTCGAAATGATTAACAATTGTACAACAATGTGGACGAACTTTGCCAAAAATGGGTGAGTCAAATATTTGTTTTTTTGACAGCCTTCGTAGCGCAGTCGGCGAGAAACCTGCTGCGAAGCGAGAGGGCGTAGGTTCGATACCCGCACCGAAACAAATGGTAGTCTGATCCATAAAAAAATATTTCTGGTCTGGGTGTTATGGGAGTCCCTCGTAGTTCCTGATACTCACGATACAGGTTTACCTAGACTGTTGGATGTATTTATTTATTATTTATTTCACACCTTCACTATAATTCTATTTGGAATTCTACTTCACTATAATTTGGTAGCGGAATATAGAAAGCTTAGCATTTGCAGAGACTCGGCGAGCTTCACTGCTCGGTGTGAACAAATGTGGACCACTGTTGATCTTAACTTACAGGAGTTATAATGAGTGTGTGGGATCGTTTCTACAGAATGTACATAAGCTCATGCCTATACATCATATGATTTAGGCATATTGGCTCCTAGTGCATTAGTACTGAAGCTTTACCTGTCCTTGCGGGTGTACCTCCAGTTGATCTGGAGGTGCAGCGTCGCGCCGCTATGTATTACTCAACGAAAGAGAATATGGACAGAAATTTTCTTACGCCGCGTGAGCTATTAAGAATCAATCGACTTTTCAAATCGTTCTCCGAAAATTACAACGATCTAATAAACGAATGGCAATTGCGTTGGGATAATTCTACCAAGGGACGGCATCTATATCAATACTTTCCGTCGGTTCGCGATCATCTTACAAAAACTTGGCTGGAAGTAGATCATTGTATTTCACCATTTCTCACGGGCCACGACAACTTTAAGTTTAAACTGTTCTCATTTAGGTTGGTTGATTCGCCTACGTGCCCATGTTCTACACCTAATTGCCGGTACGAACAATCCGCATATCATATTCTTTGGGAGTGTGGTCTCTGGCAACAAGAGCGCAACATTATGTTAGACAGTATGCAAATAACATCTGGAGTTGTATACTATATGGATCTTGTGGAAACTAGGAAGAACTTCCGTGCTTTTCGGCGTTTTTGCCATACCTATTATAGGAATCAAGTTTAACAGCTCGCGTGATAGGACCCACTTAATGACATCCGTGGTGCTTTACATCTGGCTTCTCCAGTTGTAAATGTCCTTGTGCCTGAGGTTAATGCCTCCTTAGTTCATTATTTTGTCTACCGCTTTGCTATGGAGGGAAGTGAACAATTATTATTTCCAACTCCTCCTTAATTTTCTATTTGATTAAGTTCGTTGCGGGACAAAGACAATTTAGCATTTCCAGAGACTCGCCGAGCTTCACTGCTCGGTGTCAACAAAAATGCGTGCCACTGTCGATCCTGGTGCACAGGAGTTACAGTGGCGGTTGTGTGGGCGGGATAGTCTCGTAGTGCATTCACGATTCACTGACCAATCCAATCCCATGTGATAGGAGGCTATCGTCATAGCTGGTACAAATGATTGCCTGATAATCGAAATAAAAAAATGTTTATTTACAGAAATCCAACACCGGACGACAGTTTAGGCGTGAAGTGGTCTCCATACACGATTAAAACTCAAGATTATCTTGATATTGGGAACAAGCTGGTGGAAGGGACTAATCCTGATAAAGAAGACATAGATTTCTGGGAAGATACATTCAAAAAATACCTTCCCCATTGGACCCCTTAACTTTATTTGTTCTTGTTTTTTTAAAATTATATTTAAGGTACATACGTATTGGTTTTAAAAGGTAATATAAGTTTCGCATATGTACACCCTATTTTATTCATACTTTGATCGTCTGTAACATATTCACTAGGTCATAGGTCCCTAGTACACGGAGACCGTCTGGGTTGGTACCACCGCTTTGTCTATTTCAGCCACCAAACAACCTACTCGTTTCGTCATTCAGGCTAATAAAAAAGATTGCCTTAAGCAATAAAACCACAAGTTGTACTTTTTAGGGTACTGTCAGGTACTGTACTTTAAGGGTACCAATGGATAGATTGTACATAACCTACCACAAAAAATTTGAAAAACAAAACCTAAATTCCGACTTCAAAAAAGAACACTGTAAAGGCAACAAATTAATAATTGTTTCTAAACGTCCATTAAGAGTTGGTGCAATTTTAGTTGACCGGCAGGCACATAGACCAACTCAAAACTTATTGAAAAAAAAAAACTAATTGTTGTTATTGATTTATCCGTGTTATTAAAACAAGAGTTAAAGCCGTCTGTGCTGTTTCTATATCGATACGTACTACAAGAGATATATAGACTATCGCATCATTAGTTGCATATCTGCCTACCACTTCGAGGATGCAGGCGTGATCTCATGTTAGGTTTATATTAAACCCCGATTTAATCGTAGAATGAAGATCCACATTTGTCAAAAGATCCCCATCATGATATGATACGTTTCTTAAGTGTACACTCAAATATTAATAAGGCAGATACTGAGACGGGAGTCACTCGCTCATAAAGCCTCTAATAACGACGTTCATCTAAGGCTGGCTTCAAATGTAGCGGTTAATATGAGCCGCGTTTTTTATCTGCAATATGAAGATTTTATCAGCCTTGTATACTATCCCATTGCTGGGCACTAGCCTCCTAATGAGAGGAGTAAGTCGTTAGTCCACCACGTGGGCAACATGCATTACATGTTGGTACACTTCACATATGTACCATTTTTAGAATTCTTACGTATGCAGGACTGCCTCGATGGCGCAACTGTAATGCGTACGCGTTACGATTGAGGTCAACTCTGAGGTCTCGGGTTCGATCCCCGGGTCGGGTAAAGTGGTATTGGGTTTTTCTATTACGAAGATATGCTGTGAAATTGATATTTATTTGCTATATTTAGTATCTATGTATGTATGTGGAATATATATGTATGTATTTATGTATACAATATTTATTGTATGTATATATTTTAATCCTAGACGATATTATACGGACGGTTTTTTCTTTTATGTATGTATTATACACTGCCCTCTCTTACTTCTTCTCTTATCTCCATCCTATGGTTGCCTGTAAGAGATTGCCCTGAGCGATAAGGCCGCCAATTGTACTATTATTTGTATTGTTTTTTTTTCTTTACATTTACTTTAAGTGTTGTACAATAAAGAATTATATATAAAAAATAAAATAAATGCTCAGTATCAGCCCGGAGTCTGGAATTTGTGCCCGGTATGGCGATAGGCTCGCCCCCTATCACATAAGGGACGGAAATACGCTCGGCGAAATGTGGGTGTACTGGTTACACCTCTGCCTACCCGTTCGGGGATTACAGGCGTGAGTGCGTATGTACGTATGCAGGTGTCTTCATATTTTTTTTTGTTTAACTTGAGTGACGAAATGAGCAGGCCGCTCGCCTGTTGGTAAGCGTCACGCCTGCCCATTAACAGAAGCAACACAACTTTGAATTACAAATCACTGCATGGCATTTGACTGCGCTCGACACCCCGAGACATAAGATGTTAAGTCTTATAATGCCTAGTAATTTCGCTGGCTTCAATGTCCTTCAAACTGGAACACAACACTGCTGCTAGGAGGCAGAAATAGACAAAGCGGTGGTACCAACCCAAACGGTCTCTCGCATACGAGGGACCACATTCCTTCACCGCTAAAGCGATAATTAACAATGGTACATATAGGTTATTTTGAAAAGTTGGAGGTGTGTGCTTTGGGCGCTGCAAATCGAATGCGAACAAGTCATATTTCGCTTAATATTTCACTATGAGATTCCAGATAATGGTCTGAAAAGTACACACACACATTATTATGTGTGTGTGTACTCTTCCATCTCGGCTCGGACCAAGAGGTTCTCAAAATCGTATTTCTGTCGGACCATAAAGCTGTGGAATAGCTTGCCGGCGCACGTGTTTCCTCCTTCCTATAACTTGGGATCCTTTAAACGGAGTGTGAAGAAGCAACTAAGCAGGCCGGCATAATTCTGCCGATCTGCGATAGATTCAGTGTCTATCGTTGGTCGACAGTATTCATGGATTGCGCT
Source organism: Mimas tiliae (assembly GCA_905332985.1). Classification (NCBI taxonomy): domain Eukaryota; kingdom Metazoa; phylum Arthropoda; class Insecta; order Lepidoptera; family Sphingidae; genus Mimas; species Mimas tiliae. The sequence continues at coordinate 1,721,602 of HG995251.1, forward strand.
ATACTTACCATCAGGTGTAGCGTAGTCACTTTGCCGAGCCAGGATAAAAAAAAGATAAAAAAAAAATAAAACAGTGGTGTAGATAGAAAATGGTTTAATCCATGTATATTTGAATTCCCTTTATACTGAAGTGTACATTATAAATATATAATATCGCTTCTATTGCCAGCCTCCGTGGCGCAGTGGGCGAGTAGCCGGCTGTGATGCGAGAGACCGCGGGTTAGACTCCCGTACCTAGATAAAATGTTTGTGTGATCCACAAATATTTGTTTCAGGACTGGGTGTTTTCTCCCCAGAGTGGTTGACGTCAGGCAAGCGGCTGGTCGTAATAAATTTCTGTAACATATGTTAAAAAGCATGTTGCCAACCCCACTGCTAGTGGGATAAGTGTAGGTGGAAAGAAAGAATATCGCATCTATCGAAATACTTCCCGCGTGATCGCTAGTTTTACACCCAGCCTTATAATACAAGTTGGCTGCGCTGTTTACATTGTAAACGAGTACGGCGCGGCGGAAGACTTATACAGGTGGAATCTAATATACTTGTGTTGAGCTGTTTGTTATGCCTCAATTACCTGGGATACACTAGAATTTGTAATATACCTATAATAATAATAATAATACTAGCCCTGTATTGTATACGTCCCACTGCTGGGCACGGGCCTCCTCTACTGAATGAGAGGGGTCAGGCCTTAGTCCACCACGCTGGCTTAATGCGGGTTGCCAGACTTCACATACCGTCGAAATTCTTATAAAGAACTTCTCAGGTATGCAGGTTCCCTCACAATATTTCCTTCACCGGTAAAGCAAGTGATAATTAACAATACACACATAACTTAGAAAAGTTAGAGGTGTATGCACTTGGGGCTGGTTTCGAACCTGCGACTTTCGTCTCGACAGTCCATACCACTCCCCGCTGAGCTATCACTGCCAATAGAATTTGTAATACTTGCAATAAATCCTGGTGGTACTTTTTGAATGTTTAAAATAGGTGTAATTTGTGTAATTTTAATTAGTTTATTTATATTTGGTAGCCCAAGATACAGGCTGTGTCTAGTTTGGGTGCCTCTGTTAAATTCCTTTTAATCCATAGTTTCAAGTTGTTTAGTACTAATTACATAATATAATATCATTTATATACGCACTCATATACGCACTCACGCCTGTAATCCCCGAAGGGGTAGGCAGAGGTGTAACCAGTACACCCACATTTCGCCGAGCGTATTTCCGTCCCTTATGTGATAGGGGGCGAGCCTATCGCCATACCGGGCACAAATTCCAGACTCCGGGCTGATACTGAGCGTTTCGTAATAGAAAAACCCAATACCACTTTACCCGACCCGGGGATCGAACCCGAGACCTCAGCGTTAGCCTCAATCGTAACGCGTACGCATTACAACTGCGCCACCGAGGCAGTTGTCGAGGCAATATCATTTATAATACATATAATTTACAAGGTGGTAGGTCCCTCGTATGCGAGAGGCCGGCTGGGTTGGTACCACCGCTTTGTCTATTTCTGCCGCCAAGCAACAGTGTGTAAGCACTATTGTGTTCCGGTGTGAAGGACATTGAAGCCAGTGCAATTACTGGGCATTATGAGACTTAACACCTTATGTCTCGGGGTGACGAGCGCAGTCCAGTGTCATGCAGTGCTTTGTTATTAAAAGTTCTGTGTGGCGTTGCTTCTGTTTATGAGCAGGCGTGGCGCTTACTATCAGGCGAGCGACCTGCTCGTCTCGTCATTCAAGCTAATAAAAAAAAATGTTATGTGGTCATTGATGGTAATGATTTTTTTTAAATAAATAAATACCTACCGTCACACAAATAGTCCTGACTCCACACTAGGTAAACCTGTATCGTGGGTATCAGGAACTACGGACTTGCGGTCCCACAACGCCCAGACCCGAAACAAATTTTTGTGGATCACACAAACATTTTGTCTCGGTGCGGGAATCAAACTCGCGACCTCTCAAGACACAGCCGGCTTCTTACCCACTGCGCCATGGAAGCTGTCAGTACGTGCTATAATTACAGACATAATGACCTCACAGGGCGCCCTGAACAATGAACAAGCTTTAACAAACTGAAAAGCGTTTAATTGGACCGTTTTAGTTTTGGAAAGCAATTTTATTTTACACCACATTTGGAAGCCACAAACTCGAAATATAATGTAATTTGTTAAAATTGCTGCAGAATTTGTTTTAGTAAAATTGACAAACTGTGAATTTGAATTATAAAAACTCTGTGACCATTTTTATTAGATTGGTCATTGTTATAAGTTCACAAAATAAAATGAGTTTTAGAGTTATAATTCTGGTTGCCTCGATGTCTCGGGTTCGATCCCCGGGTCGGGTTAAGTGATATTTGGTTTTACTATCACGAAATGCTTAGTATCAACCCGGAGTCTGGAATTGTGTCCGGCATGGTGAGGCTCGCCCCCTGTCATATCAAGGCACGGAAATAAGCTCGGGGAATTGTGGGTGTACTGGTTACACTTCTGCCTGCCCCTTACGGGATTACAGGCGTGAGTGCGTATGTAAGTTAGTAACTTTATCTATAATCAAACTGTATGAAACAGTTTTCAAACTATTTTATTACATGAAGTCAAGTTGATAGTTTTCTCTCTATTCTTAAAAAAATAACTGGCGCCGCCGCCGCTGCCGCCGCTGCCAAAAGCTTGTCACGCTATCTCCTCCGAAACCGCTGGAGGTATGGAGTCGAGAGTCGAGACCGATACCAATCGATGCAGAATAGTGTGGGGAAGAAAGTAAGATATGCCTCATATTCGTAAGTTTTTTTTTATTTTATGTTTTGTGGAAAAACATGGGCAACGCCCCTAGTTTAATAACAAAAAAGAACTCACCTGGTAACTATAGTCAGCACACAGCACGAAACACACAAATCTGTAAAAAAACAATTACATCATGAGTATGGTAAAATGGACTTATTTTCTGATCTAATCTTAACCTACTTCTTTTTTTTATTATTATAATAAAGAAACAGAAGCATACATAGGTACATATAGAGCTTATGCTAAATAGATTTAATTATATATGCTACCCACAACGTTCTCCACAGGTTACATTTAGAGTTTAGATTAGTGGGCGGATCCTGTACTTAGAGTATTTAACTATTTAAATTAAAAAAGAAGATACAGAATCTTGAGTAATAAAGATTGAAAAAGGTAAGATAAATGATGAAAACTATGTATTCTTACTACTATTATAAATGTTAAAATTTGGAGGTTTGTTTAGACAATCACGCCTTAACAGCTGAATGGTTTTGGGTGAAATTTGCCACACAGTTAGACCATGCCCTGGATTAGGACATTAATTTTTATCCCGGAAAAGGCAGTTCACGCGGGCGAACCCGCGAGCAAAAGCTAGTTAGTAGTTATTATAATCACCACATTGGCTTGCATTTATTTTAAATTATAAAAACACAACAAACATGACATTCGAAGGACACTTTTTATTTTATTATAATAAACAGCAGAGGCCGCAAACACCCGTAGGGTGTTCACTGATGGCAGCAAAATTGGTGGCCAAGTCGGAGCTTCGGTGTCCCTTTGGGATGGCGACGCCGAGACGAAAGCCACCAAAATTAAGCTGGAATCGTTCTGCACCGTTTACCAGGCAAGCTGCTGGCCCTGCGCAAGGCCGTGCAAATAGCCTCCAGCGAGAAATACCACCAATACAGCATCTTCTGCGATTCACAGGCCGCTCTCGAGACGGTCGCGCGCGGTAACTCCCTCCACCCCATAGCATTCGACATTTCAAAAATGTTGAATGAGACCAAAGAGCGCGGTAAAATCTTTAACCTCTTTTGGGTTAAGGCGCACGTGGGGTTGGTAGGGAACGAGCGTGCGGACGAGCTTGCGAAGGCGGCGGCTACCACCCTAAAAAGGAGGCCCGATTATGACCGATGTCCCATCTCATTCGTCAAACGACAGATCCGTCAGGAGTCGATTGACGAGTGGAATGAGCGATACAGGGCTGGAGAAATAGCATGGGTAACGAAGCTGTTTTTCCCTGATGCTAGGATAGCCCATAAAGTGATCAAGAAGATGCCAGTGGACCCGGTCCTCACGCAAGTCTTCACGGGCCATGGGGGATTCTCCGAGTATTTGAATCGCTTCAAGTGCAAGGAGAGCCCCTCATGTATCTGTGACCCAGCAGCCACAGAAGATGTGGTACACGTGTTGACTGAATGCCCAATATATCTGTATAAACGAACTAACCTTGAAATAGAGGTTGACCAAATCGTAAGTAAACATAATCTGAGCGGTATGTTGGAAGACGATGTAATAAGATCTAAGTTTTTAAAATTTTGTAAAGAAATAACGTATACCGTGATAAAAGGCCACAAATAGAAAAGGGCAACTACAGTCTGTAATATTACATTATATACTCCTAGTTGCCTAGGACAAGCTGGATTTGTGAGAAAGACACGTTATTATCTAAGACCGTATAAATGTAAATTTTAATAAATAACAAAACAGATTTATAGTATGTCTAATGTTGTATATATGTATGTTAGAGTTGGACTTTTTATAGGCATACTAAAAGATGTAAAATTTCAAATAATATTTTTTTTTAGATGATGAGTTTTTTAATAAAGGCATGTGAATTAAATAGGTAGACACACTCTGAATTAAAAGTATCAGAGGGAGCAGCCGGGGGGGAGTCCCCCCATTTTAGTAAAAAAAAAAAAAGTAACAGCTTGCTGCTGCGTTTCGTATGGTGCGTGAGATTTATGGAGGCCCAAATTTCCCTTCCCTTCCCATTCCCTTAATTTATCCCTCCCCTTTATGGTCGGCACTCGACAACGCGCCCATGATTCTTTTGGTATTGTGGACGCACATGGGCGGTGGGGATCACTTACCATCAGGTGACCCACCTGCTCGTTTGCCGACCTATGCAATAAAAGAAACTGCACTTCTCCTCCATATAAACTTGCTCGGTGCGCGTAATATGCTTAAAAAGGGGTCCGAAGTCTTCTCTTCACGTACTAATATAAAGATGGTATCGCTAAACTGTAAACTCACTTTTTCAGAATGACCAGACTTTACAACGATATGATCTTTAAACGTAGATATAATAATAATAATAATAATACTAGCCCTGTATTATATACGTCCCACTGCTGGGCACGGGCCTCCTCTACTGAATGAGAGGGGTTAGGCCTTAGTCCACCACGCTGGCCCAATGCGGGTTGGCAGACTTCACATACCTTCGAAATTCTTATGAAGAAATTCTCAGGTATGCAGGTTTCCTCACAATATTTCCTTCACCGGTAAAGCAAGTGATAATTAACAATGAATACACACATCACTTAGAAAAGTCAGAGGTGTATGCACTTGGGGCTGGTTTCGAACCTGCGACTTTCGTCTCGACAGTCCATACCACTCCCCGCTGAGCTATCACTGCTTGACGTAAACGTATATATATACTGACTAATTTATTGTGTTACAACAAGAAAATTACTGGCTCGGAGGCGCTGTTGTAATGCGCTCGCGTTACGATTGAGGCTAACGCTGAGGTCTCGGGTTCGATCCCCAGGTCGGGTATAGTGGTATTGGGTTTTTCTATTTAGGCGTAAAAGCGTAACAAACAAACTCACTTACGCATTTATAATAATAGGATAGGGCCGGGTCTACTACTAAATTAACCGTCACCTCGTTCGTGAGCCATAACTGGGCCGTTAAGTCCATGCATTCGTAACCCACAAAAAGAACTTGAACCAAAGAACCCAAACAAAGAATAACACTAAATAACGCAACATGCTCCAGACCGCCATAACATTACGAACTGACAAAGAAATTGTGTTTCTTTTAGGGCCACGACACCCTCGCGTTTAGCCCATAGATAACGGTTATGGGCGATTTTATTTTTTTATTATACCACATTTTACTTATGTCGCGTGATAGCTAATGATTTCTTATGTATAGATACTTGATTGAGTATCGATAAACCATGTTTTATAAATCCTCTCTTTTTAGAATTTTGGCAACGGTTATGAGCGAATACTCGCTCTTCGGTGTGTTTAGTGAGAGTTTTTGTATACCTGTGACATCATTTTTATATAACGCCTATTGGTCTAATGGCAACATACTAAGGCTGATAATCGTGAGGTCCTGGGTTCAATTAACAGGTCGGGCAGTCACAATGTGTTTATGAGTTTTTTATTTTAGTTCGAGGAGGAAAAATTCGAGGTATGGCGATAGGCTCGCCCTCTGTCACATCATGGGACGCAAATAAGCTCAGCGAAATGTGGGTGCGCAATACTACCTCTGCCTACCATTTCGTGAATAAAGAAGTGTGTTTATGTTATTCGTGTACGATATTATGTATAAAGTTCACAAGTCTCCAAAGCAATTCTCTAGGAGCGCTGTACAGTACGGTCTAATTATTTGTGTAAATCCCGACGACGCGACGTGACTCTTGCAAAACTCGCACTAGGGTTACTGAAACTCTATACAGCGACAAGATATGGGATTACGCACAAATTACCAAAATACAAGAAGCAAAGCAATCGGTAAAAATAACAGCGATCGTCGAGACTTTAAGAGTCGTCAAAATACAATGCAGTGTCAATGGTGGTCAAGGATGTAGGAACTCTTTCTTGATTAAGCTTTTTTTAGCTAAGTTAGATGTTTCCCTTGTTACCTAAAATAGAGGTAAATGATTGTGAGAGGTGGTTAGCGGTATTTTGGGTAAGACTTTAGGATGGACCTTAAAGTTTGCTACGCCCATAATACTATCGCATTATCGTCTCGTCGCGTCGGTGCTAAAAGCATCGTGTATTATATGTCGGAAAATTTATCATTCAGACTAATAAGAAGTATAGAAATCGGGGAACATACATTAAAAAAAATCCGACGAATTGAGAACCTTTCCTCCTTTTTTTTGAAAGTCGGTTATTAAAACAAACTTTGTTGTAAAAATTTAAACTGCAACTTGATGCAATAAAAACCTTGCTCTCTTAAAAAACATTCTTTAGATGCTTTACTCTGAAAGCTACACAGGCTCCTGAATGACTTAAAATTTTAAAATGAAATACCTATCGTGGGAATGGATTAATAACGCAGGGATTTCAACATCTTCAAAAATTCCTAGTGTTACGACAGTATTTCTAGGATATAATAACAAATAATAAGCCTGCTGCGAAAAAGAAATCACCATCTTATATCGGACTTCGACAAATTCAGTGGCGAAAAACCCAACAGCAAAATCGGCAATATGCGGACCAATCTTCATACACTAGAAAAAAGTAAAGAATAAATGCACCGTAGAATATCATGGTATACATTCTACTGCAGACACGGAGTTATTAGGGGCCGTGCAATGTACCGTGAAATATTGGAAGGGTCATTGCCCAGCGCCTCTCAAACTTTATACCGAAAATATTTTTTGCGACTCGATAGCGGTTTCGTAAATGAATACAAAAACAGGGTTAGAAAATAAGGACCTTTAAGGCATGTTGTTAGATTATAGAAGGATATTTGACTATTTTTAGCGATTGGGTCGGGTAGGACACTGTTACATTATCCGAGGGAACGCACGTAAAAGCTAGGCTGCGGAAATTGTGACAATCATTCCAATGCTATTTCGCAAAGGAACGTATTTAGTGTCTATAATGTAGATTAAGAACAAGTTAACGTGCCCCAGCAAAAAAATATTTTATGATTAAATATCTAGGAAGAGAAATATAATGCTTATTGAACCAAAGACAAGTGCCTAACCTGTGATTAAAAAATCTACCTACCAAAATTAACTTCTAAAAAAAGTCTACCAAAATTAACTTAATTAAATTAGCTACTTGCTTACCTTTGCAAAAGAGGCAAACAGTGAACAGGTACTATGACGTCTGGGTGGGGACCACCGCTTTGTCTATTTCTACCCCCAATCAGCATCGTGTAAACACTATTGTGTTCCGATTTGAAGGGCATTGAAGTCAGTGAAATTACTGGCCATTATGAGACTTGGCACTTTATGTCTCAGGGTGATGAGCGGAGTTCAGTGCCTTGCATTACTTCATAATTCGAAGTTCTAATTGGTGTTGCTTCTATTTATGGGCAGGCGTGACGCTTACCATCAGGCGATCGACCTGCTTATTTCGCTATCTACAGCTAATAAAAAAATACAAGCGCCGGAATTCCTTATGAAATTTATCACCTTTCGCCACGGATCTCTATCATAATGCTATTTTCAAATTCTGGTAGTTTGACTATTCAATTCCAATGAATATCCAATAAACTCATCATCTACGTCATACGACAGATGCCAGCTCAAACTCCACTTCACTAAGTCTTTATCCTCTGAAATGAATATGTAATTTAGTACAGGATTTAATTTATCGAAATTTGTTGTTATAAGTAATATTTAAATACCCTTAGTAGTTGGAAGTGTAGTCCTAAGTTCGGCCTCTAATAAACGATTTGTTGCGGTTAGTACAGTCTGCATACAACGACTATCTCTAATTGACTAAGGGTAAATATATTTAAGGCTGGGTTTTGCTCACGGCACCGCCCGCGTGAACGGCCTTTTCCAGAATAAAAAGTAGCCTATGTCCTAATCCAGATCGTGGTGGACCATGTACCAAATTTCATCCAAAACAGTTTAGCTGTTAAGGCATGATTGTTTTTTTTATTGTATAGGCCGACAAACGAGCAAGTGGGTCACCTGATGGTAAGTGATCACCACCGCCCATGTACCATGTACCACAATACCAAAAGAGTCATGGGCGCGTTACCGACCTTAAAGGAAAGGGACAATTAAGGGATTGGGAAGGGGAGGGGATTTAGGCCTCTTGATTAACAAACATTCAAGTTCACTTAACATAAACTTCTACTTTTATAATAGTAGTAGATAAATAACATAACAACACGTATAACATGACTGCCTCGATGGCGCAATTGTAATGCGTACGCGTTACGATTGAGGTCAACTCTGAGGTCTCGGGTTCGATCCCCGGGTCGGGTAAAGTGGTATTGGGTTTTTCTATTACGAAATGCTCAGTATCAGCCCGGAGTCTGGAATTTGTGCCCGGTACGGCGAAAGGCTCGCCCCCTATCACATAAGGGACGGAAATACGCTCGGCGAAATGTGGGTGTACTGGTTACACCTCTGCCTACCCCTTCGGGGATTACAGGCGTGAGTGCGTATGTAACACGTATAACATCTTTACTTATTTTTCCGTATCTTTTTTATACCTTCAGAGTGGTAGGTCACTCGTATTCGTAGTCTGTCTGAGTTGGTATCACTGCTTTGTCTATTTCTGTCGCCAAGCAGCACTGCAGCACAGCAGGTTTAAGTTTGAAGAACAATGAACCCAATAAAATTAGTTTCGCCATTCAAGCTAAAAAAAAGTATCACATTCCCAAAAAGTCACGTCATCATACTATTCCAGTTTGAAACTTAACCAAAAATATTCCACCCTCCACCTCGTTGAATGACCAGGGACAAACCAACACACGCCAACTGAGGAACATTTTATCGAGCTAAGTAAATACGGTCGACTGCCAAATGGGCTACATCTCATTTGGGAACATTTTCATAGTAGGCGATTCGTAGGCTAAGCGCGGAGTAGGCGAAATTTTCCCAACACATAGGCTTTCTTGTTTTAAACTCGTAAAAGTATTGTAATAAAGCGCCAGTCTGTGGGGATAATGAGGTAAGTGTAGCTACTAGCTAGTACTTATTTGTACAGTGGTTTTGATTGTAGAAACTTTTGCGAATGTAAAATATATTTTTTAATAATAATAATATGCGTGTAACTAGTTGATGTAGTGGTTTTTTTTTTTAATTAATTTAATTTTAATTTTAATTTTCGCTGATATATATATTCTACTAACTAAATATAGTATATATATACTATAATGTATAGATATGATAGGGAAACTACTACTACTAATAATATATCGTCAACTGTTTCCGATTAATATTTAAATTCTTTTAAATATCAAATTCAGTAAGAACGTCGCTTTATATCCTCTCAAACATTTCTTTATAATTAAATGGTAATTATATTCCGTAAAGGCTCCTAATAATAAACATAATTTAGACAACTGTTACTATGTTCAGGCCTTCGTAAAATAAAGCCTCGCAATCTTAAAAATCCCTTAATAACAAACACTAACTCAATCACCGACAATCAACCGAAGACTTATTTGCATGAGAACAAAATGTCTAAATAAAATTCCCGCTACACTCAAATAAATTGCAGCCTAATGTGTATCTCGGCAGGCAGAAATTGAATAAGAAAATTCAATTGTACCAGACTTCAAGTACTTTTATAAATATGACTGAAGAATTTATAACCATAGACTGTACCAACATCTATTGTTGATGTTAAATTATCTTTTTATCCAAAAACACTGGTTATTCTCTACTTCATTCCGTTTTTACTCCATAATTGGCTGAAATGACTGCTAGCTTAATGAATTAAATCAGTTTTGGCAGTGCTTAACTTTATATACGTAAAAGTTAGACAATTTGTAAATGGTAGGCTGACGCTGTAGACTACAGCATGAATGAAAATACAAAGCAAAAAACATCGAACTAAAAAGAGAATTTTCAACCAAATAGACCAAATGGTCTATTTGGTTGAAAATTTGGCATTTGCCAATAATATGGTGTTAGATTTATGTTTGGTGTTGTATTTATTTCAAACTTCAAGTTATATTATCTCTTATCTTATCTTTGCCCCTGGTCTTTCGCTCCTGCTCGCCTTCGACATCTGATTAGTAATCCCATCACAAAATACTTAATACTTATATTAAACTTGAATATTTATTAAAAACAATTTCTGCCTAAGCCTTTAAATACATTAATGACAGCTCAAAAAGTTAACAAAGCGCTCCAAACTCGTCAATATGAAACAGGAAGGAAACAAATTAATTTGCATTATTTTCTGTTAATTATTTATGCCAATTTCTTCCTTTTGCAAAGGAAAACTAAGAGAAATTTGTCGCTTACAGAAGGCTGTTGTAATTAAATTTTAATCCCCGACGAACGAAGTATTGTTTGAGACAAAACCAACATCGCTAGTGAGAGAACAGAGAGCCGAGGAAGCGGGAAATGAGACGCTCAGCGGGACAGTTTCACTTTGCATTATTATTACAATAATTGCAAATTACTGTGTGACAGCATTTTTAGCAGTCGTGATTCCTAGTATTATAGAGAGGTTAATAGCTTTGTTTTTTGTTAGCTTTAGATGACGAGACTGTCAGGTCACTCGCCTCATGGTAAACGTAACGCATGCCCATAAACAGAAGCAACACCATCAGAACTTCGAATTATGAAGTACCTCATGGCACTGATCTTTGCTCATCACCCTGATACATAAGATGTTAAGTCTCATAATGCCTCGTAAGCACGAGGGACTTAACACATAGTAATTGAGACTGATTAATTCCAAATGACTTAAATATTATTCACGTCTCTATTTATTCTTCCTTCATACCTTATGCGAACTGGGAAGCGAATAAATTAGAGTTCTCAATGATTATATGATTTTACGTTCGTTTTCAGCACACGTTAGGTGAAATAATTATAGTGATTTAAACATTATCCAATTTTACTGGCTGTATGCCCTACAATGTCTTGACCGACGGAAATAAATTGTCTATTTTTCTGACATCATGTAGGTACAGACTTAAGCAAAATATATAGTTACTGTGCTACAACTGAAAGAATTTCAATACAGGTCACTATTAAGGGAAATTACAATATATAAATTATAAAATACACTGTATTTTGCAAATAAAACAATGGATAGAGGCACAAGCTCAGCTAGTAGATAGATAAAATTTAAAAATATAAGGAAATAATCGAAAAAAAAATTATATATATTCTTTCAATGTGTATTAAGTACTTTAAAATAAAAATTGCTTTATATAAATGGAAGATAAAAAATATAAAGATCTTTGGGAACCACTTTGTGTTGCCCAATGCGCCTATTCCATCGCCATTTTGCAATACATTGTTTGTTCAATTTATGCCCCCCAAGCAAGCCCTAGAGATGCGCCGCGACCGAACACCGTTTCGCTCTTTTGTCCGTGTTATAAAGCTCATTTTATATCGATTGTACCGTGGCAATCGCGAAATGTTTCGGCACCTTGCAAGTTCAATGACTTTGCGTTATCTATGGTATGTGTTTATTTATTTAGGTTATTGGACAGTTCTTCCGTGTTTATGGTATTGCGGAAACTTTAGGGGAAAGATATGTAATGAGGGTCGAGGATGGTAAGGTGGTCCAATTTGTCTTCATGTCTTACTCAAGTAAACACGATGCATTTAATGCATATTAAATAAGGTATATTGGCATTTTTATTTGTTGTTTCTTTTTATTAGTATAAAAGTGACAAACGATTCTATATGTACAAGGCTTCTTCTATATGCTAATACTTGAAGAGACAACTTTGTATTCCTTTTTAAGCATATAACTCGCATTAACGAGTATAAGATTTGGCATAGTTATCTACACTAATATTATAAAGAGGAAAGATTTGTATTTTTGTATGTAACGAATAAACTTAAAAACGAATGGACCGATTTCAAAACTCTTTTGCCGTTAGAAAGCTAGGTACATTTTTTTTTAATAAACTACTGTCGAATTTCGACCACCACGTGACCACTAGTAAATATTATTATGTATTGATGTAATTATCTAAAGAGTCTTTAAACATTAAAAACATGTCATGTCAATACAACATGAAATAGGTAAGCTCATCAGTTGTCACATCCAACGAAAACGCTTAGTAAGCTTTTTGTATGGCATAGGTCGGCCAACGAGCAAGTGGGTCACCTGATCGTAAGTGATCGCCACCGCCCATGTACACCCACAATACCAAAATAATCATGGGTGCGTTGCCGACCTTCAAGGAAAGGGATAATTAAGGGATTGGGAAGGGGAAGGGATTTGGGCCTCCGGATATCCCACTCACCGTACGAAACGCAGCAGCTAGCTGCTACTTTACGCCGCAAATTCAAATGTTCCAGAAAGTACTCCGATAATAAGAAACTGTACAAACAGGTCCAAGTTGAATTAAATCTGAATACAAATTAATACATTCAAAACGTAATCATTTTAACGTACACTCCAATCGTGAATTAATTAACAAACAATATTAAAATGGGGGGGCTGTTCAACCGAAAACTGGTGGATAAAAGAAGTCAGCGGTGAAAGATTGTCAAGTAATAATTATAGTCCTGGCTCCACACCTAGACAACCGCTATGGTGGGTATCAGGAACTACGAGGGATTTTGGGTCTTACAACACCCAGAAACATGGTTGTTGGAGGATAGAGGTGCAGATCCAATCGCGGCCTCTCATTTCACAACCGGGACTGCATTTACTGCACAACGGAGGCACATACACACTAGGTGGTAGGTCCCTCGTATGCGAAAGGCCGTCTGGGTTGGTAACACCGCTTTGTCTATTTCTGCCGCCAAGCAGCCGTGTGTAAGCAGTGTTGTGTTCCGGTTTGAAGGACACTGAAGCCAGTAAAATTACTGGGCATTATGAAACTTAACACCTTATGTCTCGGGGTGACGAGCGCAGTCCAATGCCATTCAGTGCTTTGTAATTCAAAGTTCTGTGTAATGTTGCTTCCGGTTATGGGCAGGCTTACCATGAGGCGAGCGACCTGCTCGTTTCGTCGCTCAAGCAACTTAAAAAAGGCAGTCGAAATGTTACAAGATTTGGTTTACTTTCGTTCCGGGTAAAATACAAGAGATCCGCCAAGTTTCACCGGTGTCGAAAAAATGTAGGCTACTATCAATCTTGACTTACAAGAATTGTTACAATTGTTAGTCACCATTGACTACCCAGTAGCTAAGTTTATCCTATGTCTTACTCGATGGATGGTAGGACAAATATACACTGTGTCTTAGGCGCACGTCTCGGGATTTCAGCTCATCTCTAACTGACTAAGGCGACACACAAAAGCTTAGGCACGTTTTGAGGTGATATTGAAACGTCCGGTGTGTATGAAATTGTATGGAAATAGTCGCGTGTCGCGCTCTCCTATCTCTGTCGCATATCTCAAAACGTACCTACACAATTACCTAAAAAACTTAAAACCGTCTCAAAAAGAACTAAAATTCTAAAACTTTACTTTTGAGTCGGTTTTATTTTTAATATATACTAGGTGCTGCCCGCGGCTCCGCCCGCGTGAATGCCTATTTCCAGGATTAAAGTAGCCTAGTGGGCGCCCCCGGTGAGAAACGCGCTTGACAAAAATACTAATGTTACTATTAAAAAATAGGGGTTGATCGTAAAGGGTTGAAAATTTAATGTTGTATTTATTTTTAATGCTGTATCATAAAAAAATAAAAACAAAAAAAAATTGTCTAACAAATAAAATGTAAAAATTAGGGGTGGACCACCCTTAACATTTGGGGGATGAAAAATAGATGTTGGCCGATTCTCAGACCTACCCAATATGCACACAAAATTCATACAAATCGGTCCAGCCGTTTCGGAGGAGTATGGGAACGAACATAGTGACACGAGAATTTTATATATAAGAAGAATATAAGTTTTAATTTTGGTATTTTAGTGAAAGAATTATCACAATCGGTGCATAAACAACGAAGTTTTAATCTGTCGTCCCTGATTTCATTCCTTTAGGAATAACTTCCTTTAAATTTAAATGGAACCACTCTCGGAGTAAACCCTATCGCGAACAAAAAGAATCATCCAAATCGACTCGGCATGCATATTTAGCAGAGTTATTTACGAAAATTCATAAAAACATAATATACAGACGCATAAAGAAATATATGTACTCTATGTATTAAGGTAAGGTAATACTCATAATTCTTATAGTGTTATCAACGTTTTACCGACTCAAAAAAATGGTTCTGATAAACATCATTTGTGGTGCCATATTGTTTCAATTTAGTTTGTCATAAAGAAAACTAGTACTCCCGAAAAACATTCCGTCCTGATGCAGACGGGTGTCTCTTTTCGTTTCACTAAAATATTATTAAGTGCGGTTTTAAAGTCCCGTAGGTGCATCGCCCCTCGGGGGGAGGGGGAAGGGGATTTCATAGAATATAACATTTTACATGCAAATATATTCACAGCTCTCTAAAGAGATTTGTGTAAAAACACACGAGGGACTAGATCGCGTCTGTCCGCTGCGTTTATTTATTTTATTTTTATTTTTACACTTTATATACAATGTATAAAGGCGGACTTAATGCCAAAGGCATTCTCTACCAGTCAACCTTAGGGCGATGCAGAGATGATCAAAGTAGGTGCAATAAAAGGAAGATAAAAAATATAAAAATATGACATAAAACGTACAACCGAATAAAGAGAAAAAAAAAGTATAAACATACAAAAATATATAATAAATACAATAAAATATAAACATACAAAAATATATAATAAATACAATAAAATACAATACAATACATAAATATATACGATATGTAGGAGAAACTAATGTGATTCTACTAATCCGTCCAACAATAGTTGACGAACTCTCATCTTGAAAGCCACTCGTGTGGTGCACGACCTGATTTCCAGTGGGAGTGCGTTCCAGAGAAGTATAGATTGAATAGCGAAAGAAGAGTGGGTGAAGTCAGAGGAATGAGGAGGACATTTGAGGAGAAGATTGTTAGAAGAGCGAAGATTCCTATCATGGCTATCAGAAAGATAAATAAAGTCAGAAGATAAATAAGAAGGCGGCGTAGGTGATGTAAGTAGCGAGAAGAGAGTTGTGAGTGCTCGCAAAGATCGGCGTTGGCGAATCGGTAGCCATTGTAATTGCGTACGATAAGAGGAAACGTGGTCATATTTACGAAGATTAAAGATAAATCGAATGCAGTTATTGAGAAGACGGTCAAGTTTGTTAAGATGATCTGCGTTCAGATCAAAATAGCACACATCACCATAGTCGATTACTGGAAGGATAAGGGATTGCACAAGCAAAGTCTTGGTTTCAGAAGGGAGGAAATTTTTCAGGCGATATAGAGCACGAAGAGTACCGGTGACTTTCCGGCTGACAGAGGTTACCTGAAAACGCCAGCTCAGGGTGGAGTCGATATGTAGCCCAAGATCCCTAACACTGGGACACCAAGGGATGACAGATCCATTAAATTTACTGTACAGAAAAACTAAATGTATAAAAAATATTCTCTAATCTTAGTAGAATTCGTCCCTTTATCAATCAGAACCAGAGTCATATCAATATTATTATTATGGGCGTTATTTTTAAGCTTATCAAACTAGCTTTGTTTCCGTCCAACTTTCTCTGACGTAAAAAGTCACTCGTCATAACCTAACAAAATATTATTTTCATAGCAAGGCTCTATGTAAACATAGTATAAAAATGAATTGACATATAAATCTAGTTTATTTGTAATACGTACACGTTTCGATTGAGGCTAACGCTGCGGTCTCGAGTTCGATCCCGGGTCGGGTAATGTGGTATTGGGTTTTTCTATTACGAAATGCTCAGTATCAGCCCGGAGTCTGGAATTTGTGCCCAGTAAGGCGATAGGCTCGCCCTCTATCACATAAGGGACGGAGATACGCTCGGTGAAATGTGGGTGTACTGGTTACAACACCTCTGCCTACCCCTTCGGGGATTACAGGCGTGAGTGCGTATATGTATAAGTTAAAACTACACACACTACATAACATACAACAACATGGCTCATGCGTGTGTACTCTCCATACGGTAACTGACGACAACCGAAATTTCACATCAACATTTACCTCATTCAGCCGACCGCGACATCCGAAGTGAAACACAAACTCACTTAGCGTTACCAAACACATTATCGTGTCGTGTGTCGTATACAAAACATGCGTTTAAATATTGTTTTTCATCGGGATTACCTTCCGACCCGTTGTACTATGATTTATAATGTCTGGGTTAGGACTGGTTGGATAAAAAGTATGATTATTCGTTACTCAAGTAGACGAGAGACGTAGAGAGTCGTGGCTATAATTACATTGTGAATGAAAAATGTATGTTTGGAATAAATTACTGTCACTCAATGTTAAATGGTACAGATATTTATATACAGACGCTACTTAAAATATTATATTTAAAAGAAGAAACGATATGGTAATAAAAGTTTTATTTTCAATAGATCGGCAAACGAACAGGTGGGTCACCTGGTGGTAAGTCATCTCCACTGCCCATGTACGCTCACAATACCAGAAGAATCATGGGTGCGTCGCCGACCTTAAAGGAAAGGGATTGGGAAGGGGAGACGAATTCGGGCCTCCGGATATCTCACTCACCGTACGAAACGCAGCAGCAAGCCGCTACTTTACGTCAGGTTTCTGTGAGACAGTGGTAACGACCCAGTCGAATCAATCAATATTTTCTGTGAAAGTGCTATCGAACCGGCCCATTGAACCCATTCATGCTGTATACATAATTGTCTACAGCGTGGCCCTACCTCTCTAATAAATCTAATAAAACAAATTTTAATGTAATAGCAAATATAGGCCACAATTTTATTAAAATAATACCTTTATCTGCCTGCCTCGGTGGCGCAGTTGTAATGCGTACGCGGTCCGGCTGTCATGCTGAGGTCTCGGGTTCGATCATGAAATGCTTACTATCAACTCGGAGTCTAGAATTGTGTCTAGAATAGGCTCGCCTCTATCACATCATAGGATGGAAATAAGCTCGGCGAAATATGAGTGTACTAGTTACACCTCTGCCTACCGTGGCGTTAGTGTGTATGTATGTAGGTACAACAGACATGAGTCACTATGACCTCACGTAAACTGCGACGGAAATTGCAACTCACTGTCAATCAATAGGCAATCTAAACCCTTGTCTTTGCGGATTCACCACGTCTGTCCACCCCCCTGTATGCGGTGGCGTGACGCACCGTGCAAATTCGATCAGCGGTCAATATGCCCGTTGGTGCATATCGCTTGAAATCCCCTTATGTAGCCTCAACTCTTACAGGTAAATTGTTCCCGAGTGAGACACAATGGTGTACAAAACATGTGTAATACAGAATTATTTGCTTATATTTCTTAAAATAACTCGATTTGGAATATCATTTCTCGCGTCATCATCGCCTTGCAGATCAAAACTTTGTTGGCAACATTTTCAAAGTGTGTTTGAAAAATTATAGTCATTATCAGCTTTATCTTTCATCATTATCTTTTGTTTGTTTACACTATTTTAAGGTCTTAATTTATTCGTCATGCTTATGGAGATCATGCAGGTTAATCCAATCCGTAATTGCATTTCTTAATTGCTTGATTGAGCTGCTCTAATTTCAATTAAATATTGTAAAACCTTATGCTCTAATAATATTGTAAACTAGTTTTAAAAAGAGCAACGCTGGAGTTACTTGCTCATTCTTCTCTAGCGAAACAGCATCCCGAACTAGCGGTAGAATTTTGACGAAATCTAAATAATGTATAACATTTTATGGATTCAATAAATATTTTGATTTTTAAGATCCAAAATTTGGGGAAGCATCGTTGAATGAGTAAGTACCAGTCGGATTCAAAACACAGGTCGAGTGGCACTAGCCATTCATTGCGTCTTTAATATTCTAAAGCTCTACATTTTAAACCTATATATCCAGGATTAATTCATGTCAGGAATGTACGTGTGAGATTTGGGTGTATTTATTTATTATTCTCAAGCCATTGACAGCCACTGTGACGCATTGGGTGAGTAGCTTGCCATGAAATGAGAAGCCGCGAGTTCGATTCCCACACCGAGGCAAATATCTGTTTCAGGTCTGTGTGATGTGAGACCAAAAGTCTCTCGTAGTTCCTGATACCCAAGAAATGTATCTTAATATGGGGTAAGGACTATGTGTCTGACTGTTAGGTGTATTTATTATTATTATTTCCAGGCATTAGCCATTTTAGATATTACACCAAGATAGTACACGATTAACACTTGTGTCGGCGAGTATCTGGCGCCCCTTACCTCGCTTGCCGACCGTCCTCGGCTCTCGGTCGCTACCAATTATTTAAACTGGATAGACTTACCCCAGTTTTCCCCATTGTTAGCTCATGGTAGCGGTGGAGTGGTTACACAATGTGATACGGGTCAAGTTATTTACTTTAGTTTTTTAACTTCACTTTTTACACGATTGTCCAAAGAAGATCCGTTTATTGTTCATGTATAAGAAGTACGTGTTTCTTTATTCTACCCTTAGATCTAACACGAGTTACAAATATGTTTACAGTTTTCGAATTCGTATAAAATTACTGTTGTCAAAGTGTCGAAATATTTCATACTGTACAAAATGTAAATTATCGCCTGAAAACTAATTTCGTATTCGACTAATATGAAATAAAATGAACCATATTATCAATTTTATTTTTTACTAAAACGTACGAATTTTTAGGATCGAAAAACATATTTGAACCTGCCTTGCCTGTTATGACTGCTGTGACTTTCTTAACATCATGGGACAGAAATAAGCTTGATGAACCGTGCGTGGACTAGTTGCACCGATGCCTATACTTTAGGGGATAAAAGCGTGACTATATTGAGCTATTTCAAATATTTAAGTACCACCTATTACAACTTCCTAAAAGCGGATCCAAAACCCAGTTTATCTATACATAATGAAACTCGATAAAATCTAGTTCAGGGATTTTCCGCTCCAAATACAAGTTTCGTTACGGTTTCTGTCCTTACCAAACCTCGAAATCCCACGGGAGCAGTCTCGTTCCGTTGCAGACCTAAACCGAAATGTGCTTACTATATATCAACGTCAGTGTTCGAATCGATACAGCGTGATAGACAGACAGAAACCACAATTGAGTATTCTTACACACTCACGCCTGTAATCCCCGAGGGGGTAGAAAGAGGTGTAACCAGTACACCCACATTTCGCCGAGCGTATCTCCGTACCGTGATGTGATAGGTGGCGAATCTATCGCCATACCGAGCACAAATTCCAGACTCCGGGTTGATACTGAGCTTTTTCGTAATAGAAAAACCCAATATCACTTTTACCCGACCCGGGGATCAAACCCGAGACCTCAGCGTCAGTCTCACACTCTGTCTCTAGACACTTTTGTATACAGCATGAATAGGCCGGCTCGTCCGGGTCGTTACCACTGTCTGACAAAAAACCGACGTAAAGTAGCAGCTTGCTGCTGCGTTTCGTACGGTGAGTGAGATATCCGGAGGCCCAAATTCACCTCCCCTTCCCAATCCCTTAATTATCCCTTGCCTTTAAGGTCGGCAACGCACCCATGATTCTTTTCGTATTGTGGGCGTGCATGCGCAGTGGAGTTCACTTACCATCACTTGTTCATTTGCTGCCCTAAAATACACATAGTGAAAAACCCGCCATAGTGCCTCGTTCGGGTGAGTCGCGTTCCCAGCTCAGCCAGTGTATATCCAGTAACTTCAGGCCGGCAAAATTGTGCCGACCATCGAAGGATGCAATATTATCTCTTGACGGTCGACATTATATTTGGACAGCACTGTAGGTACAAGGTTTTGCGAGGTGGTAGGTATCTTGTATGCGAGAGGATGTCTGGGTTGGTACCATCGCTTTGTCTATTTCTATCGCCAAGCAACAGTGTGTAAGCACATAATCGCTTCGAGTCGAAGGACATTGAAGCCAGTGAAATTATTGGGCATTATGAGATTCAACAATTTGTGTCTCGGGATGCTATGTAGTGCTTTGTATTTCAACAAGTAACAGTGTGTAAGCACATAATCGCTTCGAAGGGCATTGAAGCCAGTGAAATTATTGGACATTATGAGATTTAACAACTTATGTCTCGGGGTGCTATGCAGTATTCTGTATTTTAAAGCTCTCTGTGGCGTGTTAACATCAAGCGAGCGACCTGCTCGTCTCATTACTCAAGCTAAAAAAAACTTAGCATCAGGTATAAGGATAAAAACATACTATTACTACGAGTATTATAGTATTATTAATGTCAAACCTGCTCTACATCCTTAACTTCCCGTGAAATGCCAAAAGCCCACACTAAGCCATCGTGAAGGATTATGGCTTAAGCCCGGAGCAAAATAAATGAGCAACGGCTAGAGGTAAGGCACCGCAACGTATGTAAGCTGATGTTATTAACATCCGAACGGCGTTCAAAACAGAGGTCGCGGGTTCGTTTCCAGTCTACAAGAACGCATATACAGTATGTAACAAAAAACCTGTTGGCCCTTTTTAGGTCGTGAAGATAGGCATATAGACAGATACCCACAATTCTACTAATAGCCCACAAAACTTAAATAATCATGGGTGCGTTGCCAACTTTAAATGAAAGGGATTGGGAAGGGGAGGGGTTTGGGCCTCCGGATATCTCAATCACCGTACGAAACGCAGTAGCAGCTGCTACTTTACGCCGGTTTTCTGTGAGACAGTGGTAACGACCCGGACGAGCCGGCCCATTCATACTGTAGACAAAACTGTCTGCAGCGTGGCTCTACCACTCAGCGTGGCTCAGTTTGACACTAGGTTGGTTACTTACCATTCAATATATAATAGAATAAAATTTTAAGCTGTCGTTCGATGGAGATCTTCTAAATTAAAATGACAACATTGAAGAGCGCTTCTACTCGTATTTTAATCGATGTCAATCTTACTTGTAGTATTGGTTACATACTGACTGCTTTTATATAACTGTTATCCCCACTAATAAAAAAAGATTATTGCGAGGCTTAATGTGATACATAATTTTATATTAGACAAGTTCTACTAAAGTGTAAAAACAATAAAATATATCAAAGCAGCTCTGTAAGTCTAGTCCTACACCATATTCAGATAATAAATTTAAGTACAACAAACTACAAATGTCGGGAGCACAATATTTGTAAAAGGAAATGGGAGAGCTAACTGGCTACTATTGAGAACATAGACAATATCTCTACAGACAACAGTACTATGATAAAAATTAAAAGCTTCGGCAACTAGACAGCCTCCGTGGCGCAGCGGGCGAGTAGCCGGTTGCGAAGCGTGAGGCCGTGGGTTCGATTCCCGCACCTTGACAAATGTTTGTCTGATCCACAAATATTTGTCTCGGGTCTGGGTGTTGTGGGACCGCAAGTCCCTCGTGGTTCTGGATACCCACGATACAGGTTTAACCTAGTGTGGGGTCAGGACTATGTATGTGACTGTTGGGTGTATTTATTTATTATTTATTTATTCTTGCATTTGAAAAAAAGACGTTGAATTGAGAACCTCCTTCTTTTCGAAGACGTTTAAAACTACTAAAGCTTGATGATGATCCAATACAGACCTCTTATAAGATGGGATTATATACTTAGTACTCATTTCTCTCTTGAGTAACTGACCCGGCCACAAAATACTGTATTCTGTGACCTCGGAGCGATTTACTTTAATCATATCTCTCTATTCTAAAAAAAGTAACTGGCGCCGCCGCCGCTGCCAAAAGCTTGTCACGCTATCTTCTCCGAAATCGCTGGGGGTATAGGGTCGAGACCGATACCAATCGATACAGAATAATGTGGGGAAGAAAGTAAGATTTGTCTCATATTCGTCGGACTTTAAGTCTTATTTTTATGTTTTGTGGAAAAACATGGGCAAAGCCCCTAGTTTAATCAAAAAGAAATACCTTTAGGTACCTACAGTAGTATATCTTTTAGTAATGACCTACGAAAGGGAATTTGTCAAATATATAAAATGTATTAAGCATCCACAAAAGGCTTCAAAGAACCGCCCAAACACATCCACACGAAATGTTGCTGAATCACCGCACGGTAATAAAAAAGAGATTTTCCAAAAAAATACAGATACACGCCCATAAAGGCTTGAAGGTCGAGACCAAAAAATGTAAATACATGAAGAAAGGCCCAAACATGATAAATGATGTCGGTCAAAGCGTTGATTAATGATCCATTGGCGCCAAATTATGTTATAAATAGTGGGGAAGTGGTGGAAATGGACGACGGTGGAAAATTTAATGTCGCGCGCCATCTGCGCCGGCAGCCGATGCTGGTTAGATACATAAAACTAATATTTCAACTTCAATTTCCTTTGCGTTTGATTAATTTTATCACGGTGTATTTTCCTCTTAATAGCTTAGACCTAGAGTAATCGTGAATATTACGAATGCCAGCCCGAGATTAAGTGAAATTAAAATACAACATCCCTTGCAAATAATTTGGTATATGTAAACTGAACTCAGAGAATGGACATACGGAGGCGCCTTTAGCCCAAGATCGGCGTCTCTACCTTGGGTCGGCGCTTGGAGCAGCGGCTATTACTTCGCGCTCGATATTACTTCTGAAGAGCAGGTCGCTCGGCTGATTGTTAGCGCTACGCCTAGAAAACATTACTAACACCACTCAGAACTTTGAATTGTTCTACTGCTTGGCACTGGACGGCACTTGTCACTTTGATAAGTAGGATGCTAAGTCTCATAATGTCCAGTAATTTCACTGGAATTTATTTAGAATTTCACTGAACCTTCAAACTGGAATTCCACAGTGATTACTGCCTACAGACTCTCGCATAAAAAATGCACCGAGTACTATAAGTTACTCCAGAGGGCCAATTCTCGTATTTAACTGACAATATGAATGGATTTTATCCGAACTGATATTAGATTTTGATATGACTAAAAATGGTATTCTGCTCCTCTTTAAGTTCAGTCCGATAATTTAAGTTAAGTGTCAATATAATCTCAACTAGATGTCATTGCAATCTCAATTCAGTAACAATTTTGGTGTTTATATAAGGACATGTGCCATTTAAAATGAAAGCAGAATACCGTTTTGGCTTAAAGTCGACTTTTATTCTACTTTCGATCTCATAAAGATCTATGTTCACGTTTGTCGTTGATTATTGGTTTAAGAGAATGCCATTTGCAACATTCTTGACACTGAGCCTTGATCGGAATGATATTTTGAAAATTTTTAATTACGAGAATTGGCCTCCAGATATCGCCTAAAGTGGCTTTTTAGTAATGCAGATTACAATGATAAGAAACAAAGTGAATAACCGTCTATGCCAACAACCCGTCAGCACGAAAGGTCGCGGTAACTCCCTAAGCCCGAAGCCGTATTAAAACTTTTGAATTGCAACGTAATGCACTTAAGACGGCGCGGCGTCCACACTCGCTCGCGCCGTTTCTTGTAGGCTTTCTGTGGAAACGCATCAGATTTCATTACATATGTAACAATACTTGTGTTATCAAATGGCATGTTGTAAATCGTAAAGCCACGCTATGTTGAGACATTTATAATTTTACCCCCTAGTAGAGCTTGTCTATATATACTCGTAAATTGCTTCACCAAGCCTCACACAAATTAATTTCGTATGCAATAGGATTCAAATTTGAATGGCAACGCTCATCGTTTTACTTATGAAAATCTCCACCTATCTATGTAAGAGTGGTAGAGCCACGCTGTAGACAATTTTGTCTACAGCATGAATGGGCCGGCTCGTCCGGGTCGTTACCACAGTCCCACAAAAAACTGACGTAAAGTAGCAGCTTGCTGCTGCGTTTCGTACGGTGAGTGGGATATCCGGAGGCCTAAATCCCCTCCCCTTCCCCTTAATCATCCCATGATTCTTTTGGTATTGTGGGCGTACATGGGCGGTGGTGTTCACTTACCATCAGGTGACCCACTTGCTCGTTTGTCGGCCTATACAATAAAAAAAATCTATATCTTAGAATGAAATGTAAATAGTAATATAAGTGGTAGGAACCACACTGTATACAATTTTGTCAACAATAGTGATTTCGATTATGAGTCTAATTTTGCTGTTTCGGAGGGAGAACTCAATGAGGCTTCGGGTTCAAGCAATCATTAGGCGGTACACAGTTTTGAATAAATACACCAAATTACTTAAAAGTAGATAAATCCTCTTCATTTTCTTTAACATTAATGGCTCAGCTCAATTGGGATGGTACCGGTACGGTATTAAGGTACGGTTTCACATACCCTTAAATAAATTTGATAAGTGTGGTAGAGCATTTATGTGTTAGATCCACGCTATAGACTGTTGTCTACAGCATGAATGGGCTGGCTCGACTGGGTTTTTACCACCGTCACACAAAAGGAACGAGAAGTAGCAGCTTGCTGTTGCGTTTCGTACGGTGTTATGCTCTTGGGGCTAGTTTCGAACATACCATTTCCCGCTGAGCTATTCGTCTGATCTTTTCAAATAAAATTAAATTAAAATCGTTTATTTCAGACAAGTAAAGTCCATATTCGCATACACTATAATTAGCTATTTCCACTGTGTCATATAACATGTAATATGAACAAAGGCTATTCCATAGTTGTTATAATTGCGTGTGTTATACGTTGCGTGATCACTAAAGGTTTCTATTCCGTGTACGCTGTCCCATAACTCATATTGCATGGTGTTTACTACATCATAGCTTGTATAATCCAGCCCTATCGAGGCCTGATTCAAGGTAATTGCTATTACAGTTTATGATCTGGGCTTCCCCCAGATTATATACGTGGGGGTGTGTTCGGCCTCCCGCAATCTCACTGACCGTATACAATGCAGTAATGTCACTGCGCGGATTTATATATAACTAGCTGTTGCCCGCGGCTCCGCCCGCGTGAATGCCTATTTCCAGGATTAAAGTAGCCTAGTGGACGCCCCCGGTGAGAAACGCGCTTGACAAAAATACTAATGTTTCTATTAAAACATAGGGGCTGATCGTAGAGGGTTGAAAATTTAGGGTTGTATGTATTTTTAATGCTGTATCATAAAAAAATAAAAACAAAATATTTCGTCTAAAAAAAAAAAATTGGGTCACCCTAAACATTTAGTGGGATGAAAAATAGATTTTGGCCGATTCTCAGACCTACCCGATATGCACACAAAATTTCATACAAATCGGTCCAGCCGTTTCGGAGGAGTATGGGAACGAACATTGTGACAGGAGAATTTTATATATTAGATAGTGGTACAACCTCAATCGATCCGCCCCATTCATGCTGTAGCCAATGGCCAAAACTAGTAACAGCTCAACTTACTTCTTTAATCAGACTAAGATCAATAGAAACCTCACTTGCATGTTCTTTCTATTTATTATTATTAGGTTTAATTACAAGATGTTCAGATCGCTTGCAACAAATTGCGATTTCCCGACCTAAGTATTGAATCCAGTACCTCACTGTTCTCAGCCTTAGTACGCTACCACTTACTAATGAGGCAATTTATTCACCAATGAGAGATAATGCAGGATGCACAAAATATAGTAAAATGTGATATAACTTTCTTTAAAGATTACTAAGGGCTTTGCCCATGTTTATCCACAAAACATAAAATAAGAAAAAAACTTAAAGTCCGACGAATATGAGACATATCTTACTTTCTTCCCCACATTATTCTGCATCGATTGGTATCGGTCTCGACCCCATACCCCCAGCGGTTTCGGAGGAGATAGCGTGACAAGCTTTTGGCAGCGGCGGCGGTGGCGGCGACAGTTACAATTCTTTATTGAATCCATAAAATGTTATACATCATTTAGATTCAGTCAAATTTTAACTCTACCGCCAGTTCGGAATGCTGTTTCGCTAGAGAAGAACAGACAAGAAACTCGAACGTTGCTCTTTTCAAAACTGATTTACAATATTAATACTATGTTCATTACAATTTATTTGAGTTAAAGCAGCTCAGTTTATGCCAAGAGGAACATTATAACAAAATAATGATTATTGACCATGAGTCCCATGACCACGATGGATAAATTAGGACCACAAAGTAAAAAAAACTATAACAATAAATAACAGTTTGAGCAGACCAGTCCACACAAGCAGCACCCGTTCACGAGTATGACGCATGTGTCAGCCATCGGCCTCCTCAACTATGTTACAGGGAAGTGACCGACCCGGCACACGACGTCGCCGCAAGCACAGACACTTTAGCGAGCATGACATACCCAAACTGAATTTAAATGAATGAATTTAATGAATATAGTTCTCAATTCCCAATGGTTCCCATGGGAGTCATGCTTCTCCAATTCTGGAAAATGGCGAAAATTCATTTCATATACATAAACATAAAGACCCCAATAATAGCAATAGCTACTTTATAGATTTATTTATAAGATTTACTATAATAAATCATTACCAAGCCTTTCTATCCTCTAGATATTCTGAAAATTTGTAATAGGCTTTATTACATAACTTTCGCTCAATAGTAGCTTTAAAGTTAATGATATTAAGTTCTTTAATATCATTGGGAACCTTAGTGTAAAAGCGTATACAAATATACTTATGCGTAAATATGCGTATGCTGCTGTGTATAGTACGGTGAGTGAGATATCCGGAGGTCCAATTCCCCCTACCCTTCCCAATCCCTTATCCTTTCCTTTAAGGTCGACAACGCGCCCCTGATCCTTTTGGTATTGTGGGTGTCATGGGCGGTGGAGATCGCTTACCATTAGGTGACCTACTTGATCGTTTGCCGGCCTATACTATAAAAAAAGGAAAAAAATAGATGTACTGAAATTTAGAAATGTAATTGTGGTGGCTCTCCATACGTGTAATTGATTTAAGATAAAGTCTAAATAGGTAATACTCTAAGTAGAAACCGCTTTTTAACCCGTATTTTAAACTCGAATGTCTGAAATAAACAACGCTTCTTACCCATACACAGTACGAGTACGTGTAACGGACAGCTGATTCTCCGATACGCCCGAAAGATTTACAGGCAGTAAAGGCAGAAAGTCGGCTAGATTGGCTTCGATTCAGCCAAACTAGAATACAACGCAACTTCTTGTCCTAGATTTCAAACATAATAGATTGTGTAGAATGTGTTTTTGTTTAAATTGATAATGAAATCTTTACATTTAAAGGTAAAAGTAAAAAGATTTTTATAATTTTCTTAATTAAAATAAACATTAAGATTTTACAGAACTATGGCTCTATTTTACATAAGTAAGTAGTTATTTTAGTTATTCTAAATAGGTGTCACGAAATTCGAGCACCGAATTATTGGACAGAAAGCCTTTATAGGATAGGGATGAAATAGGTGAATCTAAATTCAGTTGAATTTAAATAAGACCATGAAACCTTTTAACATGGTGCTCGTCGCTTCTAACATTGCTTAATTACTTATATCGATCTCGCACTAGCGTCGGCTCGAACATCTAAAGGCCATCCAAAATAAAAATGTTTGATCGGAGTAACATGAGTACACCTTCGTAAAATCGCTTTACGCATCGAGTTGTCTTCAAAGAGAACAAAGTAAATGGAACGTGTGTCTCCGACGTCTTAGCACATTACACAGAGCCGGTGAAGTCGACTGAGAAATCTTTTGTGCCACAATTTACCATTTCACATATTGTTGAGTCATTCGAAAACGCCTGTCAACAATAAATAGCAATCTACTTTCATAGGTGTCTTTTTGCTGTAACATTTGTGTAGGCGTTTCGTTGAATTTTGTTGTTGATCAACGTGATTTAAACTACAATTTACTCTGAGAGACTGTTACGAGATTAACAGATAACTCTGGTTTGCAAGGTCGCATCACACGATTCTCACTGTGAATTGCATAACGTGACTTCGTAAACAACTCTTCTGATAAATTCTCGCTCTATCGTACGATAAAGTCTCTACATCTTAAATATAAGCTTTGATAGAATGAGATTAATAAAATAAAAGTAAATTGAACCAAAAGATCTTAACTCTATAATATCCGATAAAATTCCGTATTTTTATCTGATAGCCTCCTATTTCTCGAGGAACTTTGTTACCTAACCGGTTAGTCTTTACAGCAGCACTAGAAGGTTTTAGCAAATAACAAGCCAATAACCCTTGGCAGCGGGTAGCTCTAGATCACGTTCCAGATGATTTAACCCAGCTTAAACCATTGCTGGACATTATGAATTACCCAGTGACACAATACTGGATTGTGTCTAGAGGCAAAAGCGGGAATTCTCCGAACTCCAGTAAAGCCGGTATCATGGGTAATTGTTTGCGCTCGAGTAATTATTGCGGTTGGACTTGGATACGGGTATAACGGCTTTGATCGCACACGCTTGGATCTCGGAAGCGTTAATCCTTGTATTCACTAGAAAAGAGTAGATATTAGACACGCAATATGTTGTGGATCTTTTCAAACAAGATTGGATACTTCAGCCACATGCGAGCCCATGAACGTAATCAGCAACGGAGCTGAAGCGGTCGCTGTAGCCGAAAACGGCTAGGAGGCACACACATGTTGCAGAGAAAGTTTTGCAACATTGTCTCTCCGTGAGTACAAATTATTACGCGCGTCATTTTCCACATTGTCTGGCAGCCTTGGGCGCTGTCAACGGCGATGCCAAATATGTTGAGCGTCACGTGTAAAAGGGGTATATTTGAAGCTCGACTTTGTATGGCCAACTAATCTGGTCCTCTTTCTTTCATCCGTGAAGCCCAAGGGTATCTGAGTTACTCTAATATAATTGGTGTATACTGTAAAAGGCGTCTCACATAGAATAATAGGTACTCTGAATTTAAATTATACTATAAGTGCACAGTGATAAGCCAAAGGTGTGTCTTATTTCAATAAATAAAATAAATAAAGAGATCGGACCAAAAACTGTCAAAATTGAGAAAATATGTTATTTAAAGCCCGTATTCAAGAACAACACTCGAGTGAGCTCTTTGCTAAGTGTCGATTTCTGTACACGTGATTGGTCCGTTATTTTTGGCGCCAAAAATAGAGTTAGATAGTTTTGCCACCACCTTTAATCTAGCTTCGCGGATACGACCGATATAAGAGACCTTGTAATTAAATATATATCCCTCCCCCCTCCCCCCTTTCTAGTTCCCTTTATAGGCGTTCCAGTTCCAACATGAAAAGAAAAATTATACACACGAATAAAATCATAATAAAATGGCAATATTATCTACATTATGGGGACAATACATCGACAATAAAGGAGTGGCATTACCCTGTGAGTTGCGAGCCATACTTCATGGCGGCTTCGTTACGCCCCGATTTAGATTAACTTTATGACGCCATACATTTTTCATACAACAATGAAATCTGCGTTATCTTTAACTGGACGCACTTCGTTTTAACAAACATGCGACGTTTATTCCGGAGTTTATATACGAATGATATTGGTTTATGGACAAGAGGCCATAAACTGGTTGGTTTCTGGAAATAAGAATTTCCAGAAAATTGGGTAAGTAGGTACTTATACCTTGTACCTTACCTTACCTTATATTGGAAAGGAATTCCAGGAATTAGGGTATGCCTTACTTTGTAAAACGTAATTCAAATTTCTGTTTATATGCAGGCGTGGCGCTGACTAACAGGCAAGACGTACTCGTTTAGTTATTCAGGGAAATAAAAAAGTTTTCGTTTATTGCGTATTGTGTCAGGGTAATATATGCACACTTCTGGACAAAACTTATCCCATTAGATAATACAATAAACTGACATTGAACCGCCAGACAAGACACAAGGGTTCCAAAGCCGCCTCGCGTGACCAATGCATTTATACTTATTGTAATGCATTCGCATAATCAAATAGGGATGTTTTATTACATTTTTGTTTGTGTATGATAAGTGTATGACAATAACCACATGCGTATAAAGATGACGCAAGTGTACCTCCTACTCCATGTGCCGAAATATACATACATACGCACACACTCCTGTAATCCCTGAAGGGGAAAGTAGAGGTATGACAAGTAATCTACATTTTGCTGATCATATTTCCGTCTCATGATGTGAAAGACGATGAGCCTATCGCAATACCGGGCACATTTCCAAATTCCGGTAATTAATACTGATGAATATTAAAATAAGATGTTAAGTTTCATAATGCCCAGTAATTTCACTGGTTTCAATGTCCTTTAAACCGGAAGACAACAGTGTTTACACACTGCTGTTTGACGGCAGAAATAGACAACGCGGTGGTACGTACCCAAACGGCCTCTCGCATACGAAGGATCTATACTATCTATATCTATACTAGTTCCCGTCACAGAATGTTTCCGATGACGCTACAGCAGATATAAAATGCGGCACGCTTGGTTTTCATAAAAAAATTACGTGCGGCATCTATTAGATCTATGCTTGTAGCCACCCTTTAAAATTATTTTAAAACCGAATCTCAGCCCTGCATCTCTTATGTCTTAGGGTAGCTATTGCGTTTTCATTTTTCAACTTCATTATAGCTGTTCAGAACACCCCCACTTCAGTCAGAGCACCGTTTACAATTACTAAGAAATTGACTCTTACCTCCTGGAGCGAAGGGCTTTTTGAAAAGTAATTTGCTTTCAATTTTAGTATTAGTTTGTGCTTTGGGGTTCGCAATTTTGAAGAATCTAAAGCCGGATATCTGTTAATCTTACGGTTCAATTTATGTTAAGTATAGATCGCAGCATATTTCTCTAATAATATGTGTTGCCTTAAATGATTTGATATTAAATTGGTTACTTTGCCATGATTTGGCAATATTTATTTCAATTAACTAGGGCCTTTGCCCATGTTTTTCCACAAAATATAAAATAAAAACAAACTTAAAGTCCGACGATTATGAGACATATCTTACTTTCTTCCCCACATTATTCTGCATCGATTGGTATCGGTCTCGATCCCATGCCCCCAGCGGTTTCGGAGGAGATAGCTTGACAAGCTTTTGGCAGCGGCAGCGGCGGCGGCGCCAGTTACTTTTTTTTAGAATACTAGGGGCTTTGCCTATGTTTTTACACAAAATATAAAATAAAAAAAACTTAAAGTCCGACGAATATGAGCCATATCTTACTTTCTTCCCCACAGTATTCTGCATCGATTGGTATCGGTCTCGACCACATACCCTCAGCGGTTTCGGAGGAGATAGCGTGACAAGCTTTTGGTAGCGGCGGCGGCGCCAGTTACTTTTTTTTAGAATAGAGAGAAAGAGAGATTAGTTTACCAATTTACTACGTTTTATAAAATGATGGCCTATTAGAGCTTGTTTAAGACACAGAAACAAGGTGTCCTAAGTGGTAGAGCCGCGTTGCAGACAGTTTTGTCTACAGCACGAATGGGCCGGCTCGACCGGTTTGTTACCAGTCACACAGAAAACCAGCGTTATGTGGCAATATTTTGCTGTTGCGTTTTATAAAACTTTTGCGATTTCCGAAGGCATAAATCCCCTTACCCTTCCTAATACCTATTCTTTTATTTACGGTCGGCAACGCATCCATGATTCTAATATTGTGCATGGACGATGGAGATCACTTATCATCAGGCGACCCACTTGCACGTTTACCAGTCTTTGCTCTAAAAGAAACAACTGTAATATTTTTGTTCATACGATAAAACCTAATGGTAATAAGAATGAATCAGGTTAAAAGGATTTTACGGAGCAGACAAAGGTCCTCAATGCCTCGTGTCGTCTCATTCACGTGGTCACCATTCGACAAGGTGGTAGGTCCCTCGTTTGCGAGAGACCGGCTGGGTTGGTACCACCGCTTTGTCTATTTCTGCCGCCAAGCAACAGTGTGTAAGCACTGTTGTGTTCCGGTGTGAAGGACATTGAAGCCAGTGTAATTACTGGGCATTATGAGACTTAACACCTTATGTCTCGGTGTGACGAGCGCAGTCCAGTGTCATGCAGTGCTTTATTTAAAGTTCTGTGTGGCGTTGCTTCTGTTTATGAGCAGGCGTGGCGCTTACCATCAGGCGAGCGAACTGCTCGTCTCGTCATTCAGTCTAATAAAAAAATAAAAAAAAAACGTAAAAATGAGTTTCCAGTCGTTTATTAAGCTATCTTCATAACGAAAAACAAAGTCGCTCGCTTGATGGTAAGCGTGACGACTGCCAATAAACAGAAGCAATACCATACAGAACTATTAATTAAAAAGAAATGCCCTGTTTCGTCACCTTGAGACGACCTTTAGAGTATCAACCTCCGTGGCGCAGCGGGCGAGTAGCCGGTTGCAAAGCATGAGGCCGTGGGTTCGATTCCCGCACCTAGACAAATGTTTGTCTGATTCACAAATAGTTGTCTCGGGTCTGGGTGTTGTGGGACCGCAAGTCCCTCGTAGTTCTTGATACCAACGATACAGGTTTACCTAGTGTGGGGTCAGGACTATGTGTGTGACGGTTGGGTGTATTTATTTTATTTATTTATTTATCTTAAAGCCCAGTAATATGTGTTGAAAGTCCGATTTCTATCCGCCAAATAATGCAACCCCATGAAAATTTACAGCGTGATAATTATTTATTTTGGTGTCATATAATTTATCTGATTAAAAGCTGTTACTTGGGCATTGTGAAATAAATCGTCTAAAAACTTAATTAGTTCATTGATAAAATCCACACTAACATACCTACCCAGTGTTATTACTCTAAGCCTACTTATATTAAATAAAAGTGAATCTGTTATCTGTCTATCTACAAAGTTTTTAGGGTGGATTAAACCACCGAATGAATATTTATAAAACGCAAGTGAAAATAGCTTGATGCCTCAAAAGACAGACATATTATCTTAAAATAGTTTATAAATTAACTAGTAATAACACACTAAAACGAACAGATAAGATAAATATTGATAAAGGATCCAATCCATTTCGCTAAATCGTTTTTGGATTGTGTTTTTGATACCCTTTCCTAAAATTTATTATTTCTTTTTATTAATTTTTATACACAATAACATGATAAAAAGAGGCAAAGACAATTTCAAATAATGCCAACCTACCTCAACACTAAACTACAACACATAAAAATAATTAGAAAAATAATAATTACCCTCGCTTTCGTGTTTAGGGAAGCGGGGGCGGTGTCTAGCAAAACCGAGGGGGCAAATGGGGACAAAATATTGATTCGCCGCCAGACGGGGGCACTCGCCGCGTTGGGCGACTGATTGTATTTGATTTGCGTCTGACAATTACTGCAGACTGTTTCGCGGATGGTTTCGCGCGATGTTGGGCATTATGACTTTTGATTGTGACAATTCATTTTTGAAACATATCTTTAGGTGCACTTTACATGCAAAATATTTATCGTGGCTCATTTTAAAAACTATTTCTTCAGATGATAGAATATTTAGACTTCTTTTAAAAATACTCAATCAGAGCTGTGTTCCTTAAAATTGTTTCGTTACAATTCACGGCTCACGACCGAACAAATATTGCGTTTAATTGACCGTCGTCGTCGAGAAACATTATTACTGAAGACAATTTGCTAATTATTATTCTTGGTAGTTGATTGTTTTGCAAAGACTTAGAAATATAAAGGGGAGTAGGAGGGGATTTACTGAGACTCTGTGGGCACCCTAGCATACCGTAGAAAAAATTGGCAACAGCGTGGCTCTTCAACTTTAGAAATTTTGCTGCCATTATGGCTAGTTCTAGCTAGTCCCATTCAGGGTACACCGGCTGAGGCTGACTCATAATGGATGTACACCGTACTTCCAGTTAATTCAGGTCGACATCATTTTGGCGACACAACGTCACTTGACAGTCCACAAATATTTGGCCATGCCATGACAAGAAGTTCTCTTTACTTTTTTTTATAGCTGAAGCGGGCAAACGAGCAAGTGGTTGACCTGATGTTAAGTGACATCTACTGCTCATAAACACTCATAATACCAAGAGGATCGTGGATGCATTCCTGACCTAATGGGAATTGGGAAGGGGCGATCCCACTTACGAAACGCAACAGCATGCTGTCACTTTACATCGGTTTTCTGTGAGACAGTGATAAGAAAATGGTTTAGTGAAGCCATTCATACTGTAGATAAAATACATACATATGTACATTAACAGCCTCCGTGGCGCAGCGGGCGAGTAGCCGACTGCGAAGCGAGAGGCCGTGGGTACGATTCCCACACCGAGACAAATGTTTGTGTGATCCACAAATATTTGTATCGGGTTTGGGTGTTGTTGGACCGCAAGTCCCTCGTAGTTCCTGATACCCATGATACAGGTTAACCTAGTGTGGGGTCGAGACTATGTGTGTGTGATTGTTGGGTGTATTTATTTATTTATATACAATACATACACTAGAAGACCTAATGATCCCTGATCCAAGAGCGAGTGAAAGTAACTATCTTCTATTTTATTTCGAACCACATATTATTTATTTACACTAGTTTATCAGGGATGTGTTTACCAGTTACACTAGTTGATTTATTCTCACAATTTTCAAGTAGTGTAACAAACATATCTCGCATATTTCTTGGTATCCAATACTTTTAAAAGTTTGTTCATTGTTTGCAAAACGATCTGTGTAGATCCATTGAATCATACGTCCTGTTATGATCTGTGTCCCCTTTCGAGAACTTTCCATAACATTCGCGATATTACATAAGAATATATTATGTAGTAGTGCCTCCGTATTTTCTTTTTTTTATGGCATAGGCCGGCAAACGTGCAAGTGGGTCACTTGATGGTAAGTGATCTCCACCGCCCATGTACGCCCACAATACCAAAAGAATCATGGGTGCGTTGCCAACCTTAAAGGAAAGGGATAATTAAGGAATTGGGAAGGGGAGGGGGTTTGGGCCTCCGGATATCTCACTCACCGTACGAAACGCAGCAGCAAACTGCTACTTTACGCCGGTTTTCTGTGAGACAGTGTTAATGACCCGGACGAGTCGGCCCATACATGCTGTAGACAAAAGTGTCTACAGCGTGGCTCTACCACTCAAAAATATAGGTAATAATACGCACGCACTCACGGCTGTAATCCCCGAAGGGGTAGGCAGAGATGTAACTAGTACACCCACATTTCGCCGAGCATATCTGCATCCCATGATGTGATAGGGGGCGAGCCTATCGCCATACCGGGCACAAATTCCAGACTCCGGGCTGATACTGAGTATTTCGTAATAGAAAACCCCAAAACCTCTTTACCCGACACGGGGATCGAACCCGAGACCTCAGCTTTAGCTTAATTGTAACGCGTACGCATTACAACTGCGCCACCGAGGCAGTCAACAACAACAAATAGGTAATAGTATGGGTTCATATTCCATCACAATTATTGTAATTTAATATAGGTACCTATCCGGGTAACAATATCGATGCGATATATAAATATTATATATTAATTATTCTTTTCCTGTACAGTTGTCAACGGACTCATGATTCTTCTTGTATTGTGGATGCACATTGGTCCTTGGGGATCATTAGAATCAGGTGACCTACTTGCTCGTTTGCCGGCCAGTGCTATAAAAAAGCACAGAGATCATATATTATGTCTAGTGGCAGTGTATTAAGGCTGAGAACTGTGAGGTCCTGAGTTCAATTCCCAGGTCGAGCAATTACAATTTGTATTTGTGTTTTCGAATTGAAAGTCAGTTACTCGCCTACTGCGCCACGGGAGCTGTAAAACATGAATGAGACAAAGTAGATTCAAGATCACAAAGTGTCCCATCAAATTATTTTAGTATCTATAATTCAGCTATAGATGTCTCCAGACACTGAAATTGAAGGTGGTAACTGTACCTCACTAATTTAAATGTGACGTTACCTGAAAGTTAGGAGGATGGAACTGCCATTCGCTAAAGTTCTACACAAAGTCCTCATTACCACGACAATCATTCACATAATTAGCAAAAGTTTTTGAACGAATAAATCAAAAGCAAGATTCACAGTAGTTCGAGCAAACTCGAACAGTAATTGCGACAATTACCTATCCACTAGAACATAGACAATAGCAACCCATTTTCCTTTCAATCTTCAGTGTAGAGTTTTAAAAGCAGCGGTAATGTAATGCGACATCCCCAAGTTATCAAGCTTAACGTGCCAGTTTAAAGCCCGTCGTCCTAGATTTTCTAAATGGAACGCCAGAACCTTGGTGGGACGTAATTAAATATGCCATCTTCCTGTACGAGACTCATAACTTACTTTGCATCCTTTAAAAAACTCTTGCATATTCATAGGTTTTATTTAGTAGTCTGTGACCTAAATATTAGCGGTAAATTGAACGTTGTCGCCTTCAAGATTTCTTGGTAATGTTTGTACTGAAATTGAGTTTGTGTGGGATAAATATATTTTTATAGGTGTGTTTAGAATATCAAGTAGACAGTTATATTTGTATATACATATACATATACGCCCTCACGCCTGTAATCCCCGAAGGGGTAGGCACAGGTGTAACTAGTACACCCACATTTCGCCGAGCGTATCTCCGTCCCTTATTTCAAATTCCAGACTCCGGGCTGATACTGAGGATTTCGTAATAGAAAAACCTAATACCACTTTACCCGACCCGAGAATCGAACCCGAGACCTCAGCGTTGGCCTCAGTCGTAACGCGTACGCATTACAACTGCGCCACCGAGGCAGTTATATTTGTAATTACGTGTATTGATGACTGCTAAAAAACGAGTAGTATTACGAGTATATCACTCGCCTGGCGGTAAGCATAACTGCAACGACTGCCCAATGTTCACAAACAGAAGCAACACCACCCAGAACTTTAAATTGTAAAACGCTGTACTGCGCTCGGCACCCTGAAATTTTATTGCCTTCAAAACTCTTTAGCTCTGGTGCAATCTTTGAGTATTGAAGGTGGCACCGATGTAGGTATGTATTTATGGTGGGGACGTCTGAGAGTTGCACAGACGGGTGATCGGCACACGTTAATTTGAACCATTTCACCCTTAACCCCAGGTGTCACTGATACGGGCTGAAGACAATGGTATAGTTTTAAAATGCATTTTCTCTCGAAATATAATCTCATCGTTTAATAAATTTAAACGGGAGTATTAAATTATATAATTTTGCATCCTCCTTCTAAAACTATATGGAGTTATCTAGTAGCATGTTTGAACTAGTTACTATAAATAAATAAATACACCCAATAGTCACACACATAGTCCTGACCCCACACTAGGTAAACCTGTATCGTGAGTATCAAGAACTACGAGGGACTTGCGGTCCCACAACACCCAGACACGAGACAAATATTTGTGAATCAGACAAACATTTGTCTCGGTGTGGGAATCGAACCCACGGCCTCACGCTTTGCAACCGGCTACTTGCCCCCTGCGCCACGAAGGAAGTTACTGTTCCGAATAAACCTCGATTAAGCTCAAACTCATAATAAATTTGCATTTCATGCTACTACATTGATCACCTTTTGTCATGATTGAAAACTGCCTCATAACAAGCAGTTTTTTAATTATAAGTAATTTTTCATAGTAGCTCTTCAAAATTTTGACTATTATGATAGCAACCAACGAGGAGATAAGGTGATATTCTCGTCCCCTATTAAATCATGGGACGGAAATTAGCTGGGCGGTGGTTTCACTAGTTATACCTCCGTCTACCCTTCAGGGTACGTAGTCCAGCTTTTGTTATTTGTGTCTATTTTAACATCCATGATACTCGTAATTAGAATTATAGATCAATGCTAATCAAGAGCATTCACAATACATATTAGCTTTGTGCAGTTAAGTTACAATGGTGTAAAGACATGATTTTAACATTAAGGTCCATACTAATTTAATATCCTCTGTCAGTTTACCCGCAATATAGACGGTACATTCTACCATTATTCGTATGAAAACTAGCCTAGTCTAATTAATTGTTAGCCAATTGCTGCAGACAGTTAGGTCCTTACCGAAGTTATATATCAGCTTTATAGATACGAATGTAATGTTATAATATTACTTAGTTATTATTTACATTTGATAGAGCCTTTCAATGTGTAATCTGAGAAACTTAAATAAATACAACCAACGGTCACATAGTCCTGGTGGTCCTGATCCCATACTTAGATACAAGTCTTGTGCCGTCTTAAATATAATGTAGCATAAAAAATGATTGACATGTAAAAGTGATATTTATGATCCAATTTACAGAATAAATGATTTGAATTTGATTTAAATTAAGAACTACCAGGGATAATAATAAATAAAATAGTTTATTTCTCACCATTCAGTCTATTACAATGGATCTTAATCTAAACAGAGACAGAGCTATAGTTATTAATATATAATTTTAGCATATGCGGGGCTTGTGGTGGTTGTAGATATTCCATTGCATGTTGACTCTATCTACTCGTAGGAGTCTATCTAGACTCTACTTGAACTAGGTCGAAAACTGTATCTGACCAGAAACAAATATTTGTGCATCTCACAAATATTTTGTCACGACTCACGGTGCGGCTCTCGTTTCACAGTCGACTACTCGCCCACTGTGCTACAAAGGCTGAATATTCTAATACACGTTCTTTTACCAGTTTTGCGTACATTTTATTTTTATAGTTATTTTTATTCCGTAAATCCAGAATCTGGTTGTTTTATTCTATTGACCACCAACCAGTATTTTTACGCAATGATATTTTACAGAATGTTTGTTAGGTGTTTAATGAAAATATTGATAAAACCAGACACGATGTTTTATTAAAGCGATTCAGTTTATGAATGTTATGCGTACCTGTTATTATTGTGCAGTTTAGGCTTACGAGTATATTATTATACTTAACAATTGATCTTGTATTAGTGTAAGGCGTGTGCTTGGTTTGAACAAAAAATAAATGTTTAAAAAACCGCTACAAAATTAAAGCAGTAAAACTGTAGCGTCAAATTTTACCAACTAGAATTTCCGATAGCAATATTGCAACTCGGTAGAATTTTGGAGCGACAACATGTCTGACGTCCTCGTCGCGTCGGTCAGTTGTTCATACGCGGGAAACAGAGATTTTAATTGGGAACCCTTTCATATCAGCTACAACGGTACGAGTCTGGAATCATACTGGTGTTACAATAAAACACCTTAGAACTGTCGAGGATATTGCTCGGTGAAAACGTTTTATATTTTTTGCTATCAACCCAAAAACACGATAGTGATACTGGTCTCTCACTAGGCTTGTCACATAGCCACTAGCAATACTGCCGTCCGCTAAGTAAAACGCGACTAAAACAAAGTTTCAAGATATGAATAAGCGAAAAAATAGAAATGAAATTAGAATTATTGATGAACGCTTTAATGCAGAAGTTAGCAGAGATGGATCTAATTGCACCTACGGTACGCCGATTTTATATCAGTCCCATGATATGATAGAGGACGAACCTACGATCATAAATATCAATCTATATATGTTTTACTCGTATTCATAAACATAACAAATTGTGTTTAATTGACCTGAGGATGGGAGCACTACTTCACGATTTTCTGTAGACAATCCCCATTATGTAGAAAAATACTTTTACATAAATCACTGTCAACTTCACTCAAACAAGACCGAAAGTTGAACTGAGGGGCTAGCACGGAAAACTATCGAAATCGTAATGTAAAGGTATCGAGGGCTCGATAGATAATTCCTTAAATATCATTGGTCTATATATTCCATATATATTAGTTTCTTTTACGTACGATAGAGGCGCTGTACCAAAATCTCATAGAAATTGTTGTCGATGACAGCCCGAATAACTTTTCGCAAGTTTTCCGTGCTAGCCCCTCTGATATAAGTTTTGTTAAGCCTACATTTTGTTAGCTGGATATTTTATATGACAAAAGTGGTGTAACATGAATGGAAAAATTGATTGACTCTTGGGAAAGACAGCACCTGTTCGACTATGAGGTAGAGTGCTGCGATATGGTGGATAAACTTAGACATACTATGCACTTACATATACTATGCACTAGCTGTGCTCGGCATGCGTTGCAATACCTCTTTTTCTTGCTTTATGAGACTTAACATCTTATGTCTCGGAATTATGAGCGCAGTGCCATGCATGTTTTGTAATTTAAAGTGTGAGGAGTGTTCTGGTGTGCGTCATGGGCAGGCGTGACGCTTACCATCAGGCAAGCGACCTGCTCGTCTCGTTTTTGAGCTGTAATTACATTCAGGAATTTTATTTATTAATTTATTAGAATAGATAGTTTTAGTCACAACTCACAAGCCTACAGTTTGCGAACAACAAAGCACCAAAGAATGGTAGAAGCAATCGTATGAATAGTATGGACGCAAATCAAAGAAACATTCATTTTTAACAGACTTCAAAAAAAGAATGTTCTCTATTCATAGCGAACAAATGGGCCACCTGATACTAAGTGATCTATCTCCATTACCAGTTTTGTAAAATCCGTTAATCATCGGTTACCAAAGGGCAACAATATTCAAACTGTTTAGGAAAATGAATAATCGTGCCTCAGTGGTGCAGTTGTAATGAATACGCGGTACGACTGTTGTATTGATATTCCGGGTTCAATCCCCGGGTAGGGTAAAAGTGTAGGCTTCTCGATTTCGAAATGCTCAGTATCAATCAACCCGGAGTCTGGAATTGTGTCCGGTATGGCGATAGG
The DNA here is from genome assembly GCA_905332985.1 of Mimas tiliae. Taxonomy (NCBI): domain Eukaryota; kingdom Metazoa; phylum Arthropoda; class Insecta; order Lepidoptera; family Sphingidae; genus Mimas; species Mimas tiliae. The sequence goes on from HG995251.1 coordinate 1,762,779, forward strand.
CTCGCCCCCTATCACTTAATGAAATAAGCTAAGAAATGTGGTGGTACTGGTTAAACCTCTGCCTACCGCTTTGTGGATTACAGGCGAGAGTGTGTATATATGTAGGTATTAAGCTGAAATAATCAAAATGCTCACTCAAAATTCATTACCCTCTCTGCCTACAATACTTAAATAAAATCTTATACATAATAAGTACACTATACTTCACAATCCAACCAGTAGTATTGCGAAGGTAGGATATGTTTTTTTTTCTAGAACTTTCTGTATTCAGACACGCGTCTTAAGTTTTGCATGATGTAGGCAGTGAATAAATTTTGTCGGCTTATTTTGTACTTCGGTTTTCGATGCCTTAGCGTTCATAGTGTGCTAAAGATTTGTTGTATATATTTAAACCGCCCTTGAAAGCACATTTTGACTGTAGGAAAACTGAATAACTTCCGTCGGTATTTAAAAATATATCTAGAGTCCTAAAAAATATGCTAGAAATCAACAGGAGTCAATATTTCAAATTTATTAAAGAAAGACGTACCTATTTAAATCGGCTCATTGGTCTAATGAACTCTAATCTTCCTTTCTGCCTGGTGTTACCCCGACCCAATGCTAGGGTCCTCATTCTGGTAACATAGATTTCATGGTATATGGTATATGGAGCGACCCGCCGTCTGACCCCCGCAACAGGAACCAAGTTTCGCCATTACACTGTGCGTTACTCAGTATAAGTATTAATGAGTTAAGATATTGCGGGTTTAATCAGCAGACCACGTACAAGTGAGGTTATCCTTGGGCCTAAGCTGTTGGTAGCCCACATACACTCTATGAACTCTAATCTCCTTCTTCCACCTGCCCCTATCCCACTCGCAGTGGGGTCAGTGCACATGTTACAGAAATATTTGGCTTGAAATTTTACGACCGGCTGCCTACCAGACGTCAACCCCTCTGGGTAGAAAACACCCAATCCCAAAACATTATATTTGTGGATCACACAAACATTTGTCTCATTGCGGGAATCGAACCCGCGGCCTCTCGCTTCACAGCCGGCTACTCGCCTACTGCGCCGCGGAAGCTGTCTAATGAACTCTAATGTGTTGCCCTTAAAATTATACACTGAGATCCTGGTTGGAATCCCAGATTAGGTAATCACAATTTGTTTATTTTCTACCGAAATAATAAGACATGAGTTTCGGCGGATTGTATTGATTGTTGATCTGTGTCTGATATGTCGAAAGACTCACCACCTCGGAAGGCTAGTGAGTCCAGCATAACCATCTCTTCAACCCCGAGGTTGAGTAGATGGGATTTTCCCCCCAGGGCAAAACATTCATCCCGATGAGGAACCTACCGATCTAGGTTTAACAATTATAAAAAATATTTATTCGTCCAGAAACCAGCTATGATACAAAAAAAACACACCGGATATTGCAAACGTTGATTCCGTCAAAAAAAGTTTCATTTCACTCACCGTTCAGGTGAGTTTTCATTAATCAAACACGAATAAAAATGCTGGAAATGAAAAAAATAATCAAAATTTCTGGAGCGTACCCACTTCAGAAATGAAACGACCATCTTTTTAACGGAATGACAACACTTGGCTTGATATTAATAAATTGCAATTTTTAGTGGTGTACAAAAATTATGATGAAACAGTACGTATTAAGGAGAGGTTACTGCCTCGGTGGCGCAGTTGTAATGCGTACGCGTTACGATTGAGGCCAACACTGAGGTTTCGGGTTCGATCCCCGGGTCGGGTAAAGTGTTATTGGGTTTTTCTATTACGAAATGCTCAGTATCAGCCCGGAGTCTGGAATTTGTGCCCGGTATGACGATAGGCTCGCCCCCTATTACATAACGGACGGAGATACGCTCGGCGAAATGTGGGTGTACTGGTTACACCTCTGCCTACCCCTTCGCGGATTACATGCGTGAGTGCGTATGTAAGTTTTGGCGGTGTACAAAAATTATGATAGAACAGTACGTATTAAGGAGAGGTTACAATAGAACGTTGTGTCGAAATTCTTTGGAGATGGGAAAAATTTCATCAATGGACCCGTTGATGCGTGATAATTCGATTTCGGCTGTCCAGCTTTTACTATTCAAGTTGAAAGCAATATGGACTGTGATAGACTCCGACTTTTAACCTACATTCCGTTTTTTATAGATTGCGGCTTTTATGCCAGGTGTAAAAAATATAGCATCTCACACCTGTATGGAAGAGGTAGGCAGAGGTGTGGCTAGTGACACGATTTGCCGATGTTATTTTTGTTCCATGATGTGATGAGGAGCAAGCATATCACTATATCGGACACAAATACCAATCTCTGGCAACACATTATATTTTTAGAATCAAAATCAGGACCTTCGTAAGCGAGACACCGTCTGGGACCACCGCTTTGTCCATTTCTGCCGCCAAGCAGCAGTGTGTAAGCTCTGTTGTGTTTCTGTTTAAATAATACTTAAGCTTACTGGGCATTATAAGACTTAACAGTCTGGAGATGACGAGGGCACTCCAATGCCATGCAATGCTTTGTAAACAATACATTTTCATTGCCCGTCTTGTAGATTACTCTTGAAGATCGAACCCAAGATCTGAACGGTTTGAACCCGCTGCCACTAGATTACAGATGTAAAAATTGTAACGTAAAATGTTAGAATGATGCCTTATTTATACCTACTCATCAAAAGACCACGGTCACAATCCAATAGAAGTATTGGTAATGTAACTTCATTCGTTCTGTCTGTGGAATATTTCAGCCAATTCAACCAAGTAGGTACCCTTGTCAATTGAAATCGAATAACCATCGCCACGTTCAGCCCCCTTATTAATTCGATAAGAATACTGTTTGCACGAAATTGTCCTAAGGAAAGTCTAGTGCTATATTGACAGCCTCCGTGGCGCAGTGGGCAAATAACCAACTGCGAAGCAAGAGGCCGTGGGTTCAATTCCTGTACCGAGACAAAATTAAATGTTTTTACATACACACGCACTCACGCCTGTAATCCCCGAAGGGTTAGGCAGAGCTGTAACCAGTACACCCACATTTCGCCGAGCGTATCTCCGTCCCTTATGTGATAGGGGGCGAGCCTATCGCCATACCGGGCACAAATTCCAGACTCCGGGCTGATACTGAGCATTTCGTAATAGAAAAACCCAATACCACTTTACCCGACCCGGGTATCGAACCAGAGACCTCAGCGTTGGCCTCATACGTAACGCGTACGCATTACAACTGCGCCGCCGAGGCAGTCAGCCGTGTGGCCCGCAAATATTTTTTTCGGGTCTGGGTGTTGTGGGACTGCAAGTCAAGTCAAGTTCCTGATATCCACGATACTGGTTACCCTAGAGTGGGGTCAGGACTATGTGTGTGACTGTCGGGTGCATTTATTTATTTTATATGAGTTGAAGGCAATAACGTTTAGGAAACCACAGGCATACGTCGGTCACACACACATCTATGTCTCAACTCAAATATAAAATTATGTGGCCTATTGTTATAAATTACAAGCTTTATCTTTTCTTAGACTCTAGGCTCTAGATCTTCAATATATGCCTGTGTCTATGGGCATAATTAAATTCAAATCTTTAGATACATTTTAATAGGGTAAGTAGAAATTGTGAAAATGAAATACAGTAACCGGCGGTAAATAATTCACATCGAGCTAAAGAGGTAGTTAATCGGCTAATTTCACCTTTGTAGAGAATCTTCTCTGTCACTCAGTACATTTTGTAACGTTTCCGCCTGTGTAACGTTTAAAACTCCTCTTTAACTCGATGTGCATTATTTACAGCCAGCTATACTGTATATACTTTATGGGCCTTATTTATAAAACGTTACTTTTTTGTTTACTGCCTGGATAGGCAGACGAGCAAACGGGCCGCCTGATGGTAAGTAGTCACCGCCGCCCATAGACTTCTGCAATGCCAGGGCACAGCAAAGCTGCCTACCGTCCTGCCTACTTAAGCGTTCGTTAGTTAAACACTCTTTTGTTTTTCTCTGTCAATGCGATTTATAAATTGGCTAGAAAGGGACGAGAACAGTGTTTAACAAAGCAGTGCTACTGGCTATAGACAGTTTTGTCTACAACGTAAATGGGCCCCATCAACCGAGCTGTTACCACTATCTCATAAAAAATAATCGTGAACTAGCAGCTTGCTGCTGCGTTTCGTACGCTGAGCGAGATAACCGCAGCCCCGTTCCATTGGGTAGGGGACTAAGGGATTGCCCTTAACTATCCCTTTCCCCTAAGGTCAGCAACGTGTCTATGCTTCTTCTGGTATTGTAGGTCCATACGCAGTGGAGATCCATCAGGTGATCCACTTACTCATTCATCATCAGTAGCCTGTCCCGTGAATGTCCTTATTTTTTTACCTGTTTAAAAAATAACCGTGTACCTTACCACTTTTTAAATTGTATTTCTGACTCATATCTCAAGAAGGACGAAGCATCGGAGTAATTAATATCACAGATTTGCACATTAGAATATCATTTGCGATACACATTCATCACTCTGTGTACGACGGCGACGCCACGACGGGATTTATTGCGTCTCAAACTCAAACATACGGTAATCGTCTTTGTAATGATGTTTCTAGATGATTAGTATGATAAAGGTCGTCTATATTTGTGACACTAATGCATCAAGGCTCCTCTGCGACCGTGTTAAATAAGCGTAATAAATACAACCGTGGACATGTTGTCAAATGTTCTTTGGCGTGGTAGAGCCACACTGTAGACACTTTTGTCTACAGCATGAATGGCTCGTCCGGGTCGTTACCACTGTCTCACAGAAAACCGGCGTAAAGTAGCAGCTTGCTGCTGCGTTTCGTACGGTGAGTGAGATATCCGGAGGCCCAAATCCCCCTCCCATTCCCAATCCCTTAATTATCCCTTTCCTTTCAGGTCGGCAACGCGCCCATAATTCTTTTGGTATTGTGGGCGTACATGAGCGGTGAAAATCTCTTACCATCAGGTGACCCATTTGCTCGTTTGCCAGCCTATGCTATAAAAAAAAATTACACTAATGTAAAATTTTGCCGTGTCATAACCATCGTCGAGACTAAGGGCAGCAAGTACGTAAGAGCAGAAACTTGTCCCGGTTTGCTGCCCCCCCCCCCTAGATACAGAGCTGCGTAAGAGAGCCACAGACTCGATGCGTCGAAACGTCACAAATGTTGACGCACCTTTAAAGCCAGTGAAATTACGGTTAGCGGCTACCTGAAGCCTAACGCCCGGTTTCTGAAAGGCTGAGCAATGTTACATTAACTAATTAAATGTCAAATCTCATGTCAAGTCGAAATTTAGTTGCTAGAAGCGTGATCAACACCTTTGATTTGACACACATGTTAGCTAACATAACTTTCAAATTAATATGAAAAATCGTATGTCAAACGGTACTAAAGAGACATCAAATAGTATAAACTTTTACATTGAATAACGTTTCAGCAACTCGAATTGATTTGACAGCGATGTCAACTCAAAGTTCTGTTAGTTGAATGTCGATTTGATCAGCCTTTCAGAAACCGGGGGTAAGAATTAGAGCAGTGTTTTTTATAAGCCTAATTACCTTCTATTAATCTCCCTAGATGGCGCTATACACAATTTTAATACCACTTTCATTTACTCTTTTTTACCCATTATGGTCTGCTGAAATCTCTCTCGATCTTAACATGTGTGTTTTTCAACAAAAGCGCGTTATCATTAGATTTATGCGTAATTTTCTCGTATAATGCCTCACTAGAGCCTTGTTTGTTAAAGTAAGTACCATTTAGTGACTGGGTTGAACCGAGCCGCAATATTGTTATTCACAAGAGCTGTATCCTTGATAGCAATATGCACATGTACAGGATTTTACTAAAAAAACAAGGTTGCTAAATAGATTATGTTAAAAAAAATGTAGAGTAATTTAGAAATATTTCTATTTTTCGCGGCACTACTTATGTGAACGGCCTTTTTCGGGATTAAGAAACCTATGACCTAATCCAGGTCATGATCTACTTGTGTGCTAAATTTCATCGAAAACTGTTCAGCCGTTAAGGTGTGATTGACTAACAAACATTCAAATTCACAAACTAACAAACTCGAAAACATCCCTACTTTTACATTTATAATATTAATAGGAAGGCTAGTAGGTTATTAGGACGAGGTTACGCTTGTATCTCCAAGGGGGTAAGCAGAGGTGCGACTATATACCCACGGCTCACCGTACTTATTTTAGTCCCATGATGTGATAGGTGGCGAACCTCTCGCCCATTTGGGCACGAATTCTATCTGTCCAAGTCATGTGATGTTTAGAATTGAAAACTGAAACACAGATTGTCTTTACACGGGCCTGGGATGTGAACACGGGACCTCGTTACGCTGCCAGTAGCTAATACATCACAAACATGCACAAATCACAAATAATATCAATCCTGTAATATTATCACTGTTCAATTGCTAAGCAGTGGGCACCGGTATTATGAGACTTTACGCCTTAGTTGACCACTCTGATCTAATGCGATTGAGTAAAGATCACACACCTACAAAATTCGTATTCAGAATAAATACATACGCACTCACGCCTGTAATCCCCGAAGGGGTAGGCAGAGGTGTAATCAGTACACCCACATTTCGCCGAGCGTATCTCCGTCCCATGATGTGATAGGGGGCGAGCCTATCGCCATACCGGGCACAAATTCCAGACTCCGGGCTGATACTGAACTCTTCGTAATAGAAAAACCCAATATCACTTATACCCGACCCGGGGATCGAACCCGAGACCTCAGCGTCAGCCTCAGTCGTAACGCGTACGCATTACAACTGCGCCACCGAGGCAGTCTAATTTATTATTGTACTATCTTAATACCTTCAAAGGCCAAAGATTTCCTCCTTCAATATGAAATATTCAAATTAAGCCCATTTAATAACACATATAAACAAATGAACTCTGAATCGGTTATAATCCATACTACGCCTTGATAACAAGATATCAAATTGAATTATTAATTTGTACTGATTGCGCTCCATTTGGCCCATCTAACTTTGTGTAGATGTCGCACAAGAAGTTTAATTACATATTTTGTACTTATAAGCCATTGTAGTAAAAGGTGATAGGTCCCTCGTATGCGAGGGGTCGGCTGGGTTGGTACCACCGCTTTGTCTATTTCTGTCGCCATTTCGGTGGCGCAGTTGTGATGCGTGCGCATACGACGCTGAGGTTTCGGGTTCGATCCCCGGTACGGGTAAAAGTGATATTGGATTTTTCTATTACGCAATGCTCAGTATTAGCCCGGAGTCTGGATATTGTACCCGGTATGGCGTTCGGCTCGGAACAACAACATGGGATGGAGATACGCTCGGCGAAATGTGGGTGTACTGGTTACACCTCTCTGCCTACCCCTTAGGGGACTACAGGTGTGAGTGCGTATGTATGTAATACTTAGTCTCTAAAGTCAATAGGCGTGATATTTGTGGACCGGGTCGCTGTAAGAGATTGGTTTGAAAGCCAATTACACATTTCCTCGTATGCCTATGGTATAAAAAAGTGTCACTTCTACCAGATTAGATACCAGATGAAGAATAATAATAACATTAGCTCTGATACGGGCCTCCTCTAGTAAAAGAGATTGTCCACCAGTCCACCATAGCAGATTTTACCAGAGAGTTTATCATACTCTATCGTCAGTAAAGCTTTCTCTATGGCTTACTAAAACAACTAAGAAATGATATATTTAATTCGAATGCCCCAGCGTATAAGTATACCGTTTTATCATACCATACATTAATAATTTAGGCCGCGGCCACACAAAGCAAACAGTTTGGAGCACGCTATTTGCCTGAAGTCAGCATTAAATGCCATTTTGAGTAGAACGTGCAAAATGTGTAGCGGTCAGATGACGAGGTTTTGCAAACTCATTTAGTCAGTCGTCGATTTGGAGCAGTAGATTCCACATTGATCCAGTTGGCAGCGTTCAAGCCGTTTCGAATGGTGAAAGAAAGAAAGAAATAAAGCACTTTATTTAGCCAACACTTGATACCAGCTGCAGAAAACATAATGGTAAAATTACACAAGACAAAGTATCGTAGAATTATTAGGTAGATTGTCCAGTATGTAGGCAACATAATAGATCTCTAGATGGTCTCTTGAGCCCACGATGGCCAGACCTTCGCTACTCTATAAAAGCTGAATTTTTCTCAAAGCATGTCCCCAACACAGGCAAGAACGACCAGCGAGCATGGGAGCTGGGATTGCGGTTACTTAGGCAGGTAACAGGTAGTAAAGGTGTATAAAAAAGTACCTCGAATTCGTCAAACATATAGCCTATCTTCTTTATATTTTCTTCGGTATAACATCAGAAATCATGTCATTCATTGCCATTGGTGTTGACGAGAGCTATATTGCCGCCAGCGTGTTGACGCGACCGTGACAAGTCTGCTCTTAGGCCCGTATTCACAAGCTATTTGCTAACCATAGATTACTGTACTACATGATTGGTCTGTTTTTATTTAGCGTCAAAAACTAACTAATAACGTATACAGGACTGGAATCGCTATTATGCTACCGCGCACTATGAGGCCTCATAGGAACATTAATGAATACGATGGTAAGTCGCGAATTGTTTGTTTAGTCATACGCACTCACGCCTGTAATCTCCGAAAGGGTAGCCAGAGGCAGAGGTGTAACCAGTACACCCAAATTTCGCCGAGCCATAGCCGAGCGTATCTCTGTCTCACGATGTGATAGGGGTAGAGCCTATCGCACCACCTAGCACAAATCCCAGACTCCGACTGATACTGAGCTTTTCGTAATAAAAAATCCCAATACCACTTTACCCGACCCGAGGATCGAACCTGAGACCTCAGCGGTGGCCTCAATCGTAACGCGAACACATTACAACTGCGCCATCGAGGCGGTCATGTTTGTTTAGTATTCTTCTAAATATATCACTCTTGACAGAGTGAATGTGGTCATCATGTAGTAGTGGTATGGGCTGATGTGGCTCGCCTCACGACGTCTTGCCTAGTACAGCTGTGGCCTATTTTATGCACATCCAAAACGATACGATATTCAAATTCGAAATATTAATGGAATCCATAAAACAATTCATTATTTAGATTCCGTCATAATTCTACCGCTAGTTCAGAATGCTGTTTCGCTCGAGAAGAACGAGCAAGAAACTCCAGCGTTGCTATTTTCAAAACTACTATTACAAATACATGCTCTATGAAACACAATACGGGAGAGTAATTAAAAGCTAATTAATCTGTCAGCAAACACGAGCGTACGAACGCCCACGTTGAGTGCTTTGCTCTCCGCATATTGGGTTCCAACAATGGTGCCTGACTACTGATATTTACGTCATCCTGTCAGTTTATGTCAAAAATATTCTGAACAGCGACGCGTATATGAGCACCTCGACAATTATATTATCATATTTACGAAGTATATGTAAGTGGTATAGCAACGCTGTTAACATGTTTATGTGCAACATGGCTCGAGAGGGTAGGTACCACTGTTTCACAGCTAACATGAAGTGGCAGCTGCTGCTGTGATCCCTTCCCCTTCTCAATCTTATTTCCTTAGGGTCGAATGCATCTATGATTTATAGACAGTGGACACACTGTCTTGTTATTTTTTAGTAGCTTGAATGATGAAACGAGCAGTTCGCTCGCCCCATTCTAAGCACCACGCCATCCCGTAAACAGACACAACATAGCACAGAACTTTGAATTACAAAGCAGAAGCCATGCAGGCATTGAACTGCGCTCGTCACCCCAAGACGTAAGAGTAGTCTCAAATGCCCAACAATTTCACTAGCTTCAATGTCCTTTAAACCGAAACACAACAGTGCTTACACACTGCTGTTGGCGACAGAAATAAACAAAGCGGTGGTACCAACCCAGACAGCTTGTTGCATACGAAGGACCTACCACTTAGTCTCGTTTGCCGGCCTATGCTATAAAAATATACATACATACATACGCACTCACGCCTGTAATCCCCGAAGGGGTAGGCAGAGGTGTAATCAGTACACCCACATTTCGCCGAGCGCATCTCCGTCCCATAATGTGATAGGGGGCGAGCCTATCGCCATACCGGGCACAAATTCCAGACTCCGGGCTGATACTGGGGTATTTCGTAATAGAAAACCCCAACACCACTACCCGACCCGGGGATCGAACCCGAGACCTCAGCGTTGGCCTCAATCGTAACGCGTACACATTACAACTGCGCCACCGAGGCAGTCAATAAAATCGATAAAAATATCTTTATTATTAAAATCGGAACTTTATAATACAACAAACTAAAACATAGGTACATCCCACAAAAAAATAATTTTACATCTCACCTATCAATACCTACCTATACCCTGTAATTCAATAAAAGAGCAATGTCAGAACCCTTGACCTTCGTTTCTGTTGACAGCGAGCGAGGACAATACTTTATTGAGTACCCTTCAATCAGTTGCTATTGGCAATTGTGAGTGGATCAGGCGCGGATCCGGCGGGAGAAGGCTACAATGGACCTCACCTCTGGAGTCAATTAAAACCTAATTACTTTATATTGGGACATCGGTAAAAAGAGCTTTCTGTTTTAAGTCAGGTAGAAAATACACTTTATGGGACTTACTTTTACTTTTAAACTTTCTTAAGTAACGTTTATATGTATGTAGCTATAGCTTCATTGGTCTAATGGTAACGTTCTTAGGCTGAGAAACAAATGAGATCTGGGTTCAATTAACAGGTCGGACAATTACAAATAGACTTTTAGTTTTAAACCATCGAAATGTACGACGAAAATTCGACTTTGACTCGACTTACGCATTCTCTGAGTGCGTAAGTCCATATAATTATAAGCTTTTTATAATGTAGCTGTTTGTTTTTCTTTAAATTATAAATATGCCCCACAGCACTTCTGGATTCGCGCCTGGAGGAACCGATTGGAAATCACTATGGGAGGTAACATGCACCAATTAAATTTCGCTTGCCATCCTCACCCACGACTCGATATTGTCTACTTAAAGTGTTTTGTTGGTTTCAGTTTCATAATGTAGTGCAGTTCTGGTGAAATATTTTTTACCGAGTTCAAAGAAGTTTTTCAATTCATCTAATGTCTTTTTTGCTTTTTTGGAGAGTAGTTATTGTATGACAAATTAATTATTACTGATTACTGTGTATGTTTTAAGGAGGACAAATTAAATACTTGCTAATCTAGGAAATAAACAAAGTATTAGGTAGAGCTGCTGGGTCATATTATATTCGGGTCCCAATACTTTTCAAGGATTAACCAACAAAACTGTGTGAGTTATTTTTTTTTTTTTGACTGCTATTTCTCTTTTTCCGTGTGTGAAAGGCTGTTTAAGTATACCTACTGGTTCTTCTATCGAGTTATTTAAAAGTTACATTTACAGATGTTCTACTAATTGTGTCGCGGGAAACTAAAAAGCACAATTAGGTCAGAACTCTAAACAAATACTTCACGGTCATACAAACTTTACTCCCAATCGAACCCGAAATGGTCCGTTACTGATCAATCTACTTTTCGTTCAGCCATAATACTTTGAGTAACTTTTATTTCATTAGGTAGTAAGTGATAATCATTTGGACGGCGCGTCTTATAACTGGACGAGAGAAATGAAATGGAATATTGCTGACGTATTAAGCCAGTTATAATAATGGTATTCCATCGTACACTGCCTCAGTGGCGCAGTTTAATGGGTACGCGTTACGACTGAGGCTAATTCTGAGGTCTCGGGTTCGATCCCCAAGTCAGGTAAAGTGATATTTGGTTTTTCTATTACGAAAAGCTCAGTATCAGCCCGGAGTTTGGAATTGCCCGGTATGGCGATAGGCTCATGGGATGTATGTATGCTCATGTATCACATCATGGGACGGAGACAAGCTCGGCGAAATGTGGGTGTACTGTTTACACCTCTGCCTACCCCTTCGGGGATTACAGGCGTGAGTGCGTATATCCATCATATTCCACCTATCTATCTATTGATAAGCGAACGTTTGTGTTATTCAAAGGTTGTATATTTTGTTTTCAGTACTATCAAAGTTAGTTGTCCCAAACATGTTTTGGCAGAATCCAACGACTCCATCACAGTTGCTATCGACAGCACTTTCCTTGCCCAATCGGAAACGTAATAATAATACGCGACCCCGACATGGGACACGCCTGCGAATCCGAAGAACTCCCACAGCTGGCCCTTTGCACAATGATGTGCAGAGGCAACCCTAAACTATACTTCCCCGCGATTGCTCAAGCTGAGGTCTGAGCCCTCTAAAAGGCGCCTCTCTGCTTAATCGCTAATAAATACACTATACATATTTCTGGCTAGAGCGCCATAAGCGCCGACTTTATTGTCAGGTGAAGCTGTAAAAGCCGTATAGGCTAATGTACAAATCCATTCGAAAAAAAAACTTTCAGTATCAAATCTGTAGATGTGAACCACTGCTCGATAGTTGATACAAAAACTAGTACTGCTAGTGTAACCCACACTTAATACCATTATTAGACATCAGCTATGTTCCATTTCATTTCCCCCATCACATCATGGGACGGAGACACGCTCGGCGAAGTGTGGGTGTACTGGTTACATCTCTGCCTACCCCTTCGGAGATTACAGGCGTGAGTGCATATGTATGTATATAACTGAGTGAATATTGGTGGATGGATGCGGGCTGCCCAAGACCTGGGCCATAAGTGCTCACTTGGGGAGGCCTACCTTCAACAGTGGACGGGGATAGGCTGAGATGATGAACTAAATTCAATTTCCGCGTATCAAAAGGACGTTTTAAAATAAACATAGATAATATAAATAAAACCAAAATTAATAATGTTTATACGTACCTTCAATTTATGGACTTTTATAGCACTAGTTTAATTTATGGACTTTTATAGCACTAGTTTAATTTTTTACAATAGGAACTATTTCCAACCAAAAAGATTTTTGGGCGCAATAACTAGGTAATATTATCTAAGTTTCGTCTAGGTCCACAGAAATGTAGAAGTGAAAATACATAATATGTACCTGTATGTACTTGTATGACGTATGTAAAACTCCATAAAAGATTATGAGTGGGAAGCCCGAAATACCCTCAGTCCATAATTCACTATGATGCATCCTTTAACGAATAATAAAATTCCTACACAGTCTACGGTTTAAATATCACATGACACAAGTAAATTAATTAAAGCCATACAACATATTACGGCCTTTGAACTTTGCGTTACATAAACCACGCATATTCGACGGCTATTACTTTGGTACTATCCTTCTTTGCTGACCTAATTCATTGCCTAATTGAATACCCACTCCGGCGTTCGCTCGCGGAAAATTCACAAAATGTAAAGATTTTCTTTCTAAACATACAAAACTCCTGCAACCTGAGCTTTGGTGTGGTGAATTATAGCCAGGTAATATGTTACCGACATGTTTTAGTCTTAATTAAAATTTATTTATATGATAAATAGAAACAATTAATCAACATAAACAAAGATAATAACGCAATGCAGTAAATACTTACGTAAGTACACGAAGCACGACCCACAATAGCACTACACTGGCTAAGTAGCAAAAATTAAAAAATTAAACAAGAATAAACAATAAGCATAGAAAACAAAACACTGTAACAATTAATGTATTTTAAATCTAGAACATGGAACACAGGCTGAGAAATTCAAATTGTTTTCGATATTGCACTTCGGAAAAGATCGCGAGGTTTTCACAAAGGGAAGGAGTGATACGTATTCCCTCAGTGGTGGTTTGACGCGAACTGACGATTCGCACGACGCGGATTGGGGTGGAAATAGGGTGACAGGGGTGTCACTGGGGTGTATTGGAGCCGACTTGAATGGACGCATGACGGTTTACCGTCAGAAGATGGGCGCACGGCACGGCGCACCCTCGCACTACGAGTGTTTCCCTAATTATTACAGGGTTAGTATTTTTTATGCTTTGTTTTCACGTTACGTGATGTAATTGATGGGGAATGTGTTAATTTATACTAACTAAGAATATGCATGCATACCTTTATTAGGTAACTTTTATTTCGTTTCCTTCGCCGGCTTTTCCATTTGATTATTAAAAACATTGTCTTGATTATAATTACTAGCGCTACAACTAAAATAACTCTTTATATAATTTTTTTGACTACATATTATTTTCTTTGTCAAAATAATAAATAACTTATTCTGTGCAACCACTTCAAGAAATATTTTCTAACTAATTTCGATACCTACCCCCGAGTATGCTCAAGTAGAGCCCATATCTCTATAATATTCATACTTAGTATGACATTTTAAATAACAAAACTAAATCAGTCTGTTTTCCTAAAAAACGAAGGCACTACATACTCTACAAAGTGCTCTTACATTTCCGAATAGATTAGTTAGATTATACGGTTTGGTAATTAGAGAAAAGGAATAATTATTAATTTTGATAGTTGTTATAATACATACATAATGGATAATGTAACAATTAAAAAAACGAGTAGTTAGGTACTTATCTACTCTAAGCAGTATGGTCGAAACACTATAGCATGTCCTCTAGACGAACCTTTTAAAAAAAAATAACTACTATAAACCAAGACTTCCAATAACATTTAAACTCGCTACAATTCGCAAATCTCAAAATAATTGGAAGCGCGTGTCCACTATACACTTATGCAAATACACATTTAAAAATCGATAATATATTCTTGAAGCTATAGCGGCTCGTCGCGACGAGGTAGGTATTGTGTCTCGTCTGCTTTTAGTTTATCAAGGGGCGGAATACCCTTGCCCTTGCTTGTATCGCACCCTTACCGGATTAGTCGCTTTATTTCCCACTCTAAATTACGAGTTACGCAATAGAGTATATTTTGAAGGCGTCTAAGACAAACATTTAATGTGTTGAAAAGTTAAAATATTACCTACTACTAAGCAATAGAGTTTAAACTTTTAAGGATAATATCACTATACATAGCTACAAATCTACAATTTTAAATAGAAGCTTCGACAATTTTCATTTTATTACGAAGTATTACGAATACTTAATGAATGCTCAGCCATCCGGGTCCGGTCAGTCACTCAAGACTTCAAGAGAAAGATTAAGTACCTTGTCCAATAGATCAAAAATAAAATGTCAATACGTAAACACACATTTAACATTAACAAAGGAATAATTTGGTAAGTTTGTTATGTGAGTAATAGTTTGTTTACATTATATTTTTGCTTTAACAAGGTACCTTGCAAAGGAAGGAAGGAGAGATTTGGGCCTCCGGATATCTCACTCACCAGACGCAACAGCAAGCTGCTATTTCACGTTAGTTTTCTGTGTGACACAGACACAGAGTACTTTGGACATAGATTGTTAGTTGTGTTTGCCTGTAACTGGGTAGTATGTTATATTTGTTTGTTACTTAATAAGTTTTATATGTACACCCATTGGCGATCCAAAATAAAAATATAAAAAAAAATAAAAAAATATATATGACAACCCGACTGAGTGGTGTAGACAAAACTGTCTACACAGCGGCGTTCATTGTATTTTTTATGCAATCACAGTTGAATTATTAATGGTAGCTAGCTTTAAGCAATACATTATGATATGAAATAGTGGGATAAGAGAGAAGTGTGGTGGGAGAGACGATGTAGTGACGAAGATCGAGAAAGGAATACTGAGATGGTTTGTGCATGTAGAGGATGGATGAAAGAAGATCGACGGAACAAATATAGGTACATGGCGAGTGTGAATGGTACAGTTGAACAAGGAAGGCCTGGGCAAATTTTCAAAGATCACGTCCGAGATAATTTCGAGAAATGCCAGCGGGTTTAGGTTATGCAACACGACATATCTCGCGCGCGAGATAACTATCGACGACAAATATCTGGGGCAAAAGTATCAACAATCGGTAAAACTACGTCGTCATGTTGAAAGTACTACCTATTTTCTCTACTTTATCTCTACTCTTGACCTATCGAGTCGAGTATTCTATGCAACCACGTTAGCTTGCTTAGCTAAACTGGTTTTTCACGACAAAACGAGTCGATAAAATCATCTCGTGTTGCATAAGCTAAGCCTCCATGGTTAAGTCAGGTAATATTAAGTATATCCTGTTTTAGCGTATCCTGTGTATCCTGTATATATCCTACAAGAGGCAATAGGTACATTCGTCCTGTGGGTAGGCCGTAGGTGACGAAATAAAATAAGACCGCCTCGTAATTGTTTCATGTACTACTTCAAATTTTAAGTCGCATTACTCTTTTCCTATTCCCATGATGCGGACTGCGAGTGTAAAAGAGTGAGAGCGAGCGAGTCTCATATTTCACTTCAATAGTATGCGCGACTATAAAAGTAATAAGTACGTCAATCACATGTAAATACTTAGTTAAATAATCTATGCATGTAAAATAAGGCAATACAAACCACAGCATACTTCAAATGAACTGCCGCGCTGAGCATAAAGAAGTCTTGCCTCATTTGAAATAGGTACAGTCAGATAGAGTAGGCTCAGTACAAAAAAGAAGCATCAACTACAAAGTCATTTTGAAGTCGTGTCTTACTCAAAACGTCTGAGTATAGGTAATTGTTCTGTGTAATAAGTCTGTTTCTATCTGTGAAGCTTCCTCTACCGGCTTCTAATACTTCACAAGCGTGTGGATCCTCTGGCAAATGCTTGCAACAATCTTTCTTTGGTTTGTGACAAAAACTCTTGGAAGTCTTTAAAAGTCAAGTTGTTCCCAGACGTTGGAGTCTGTGAAAGCTTGGCAAACTTAAGATTGTGGAACCTAAGCTTGATAATCGTTCGGAAACAACTAAATGTAAATACATCGCGTTTTATTTATGCATTTCCCTTTGATTCACTATAAACATTTTATTGAAATGATAAACAAGTGGAATCTTTGAAATAGAATGTTAAAAAATAATCACATTTCCTGCTTCAGAAATAAATAAATTATTTTATATCTATTGAATATGATGCGTCACAAACCTTTGTGATTAACATTAATAATTTGCGAAAACTAAACGTTAACTTCGTTTTGAGTTTTTCTCAGCCGCTGTGGCCGCTGTTTGATTTTAACAAATTTAACTTTAAATTATCGTCTTATTTGTTTAGTAATAGTTATTATTTGCTAGGAAATATAGCTATATATTTTTGTTAATAACAGATAGAGGAGGTGAGAATATATTTTTGTAACTTTTTATGTAAAACTAGACGTCGAACCATAGTTTCCTCATAAGTTTTTGCAATATTTTCATTGAACATCGCTAAATGTTTGCAAATATTGATTACTGCGTCATTTTTACGTGTTATTATGTCACTTATTTGCCTTTTGCACCCACATTGATTTTTTTATTTCAGGTTATTAACTAGCTGTCAGTTTAAGAGGACATTTTTGTGGGGCTGCTTCTATTAAATTTCGCAAAATAGGAGACGACAACCCCTTTAAGTTTTCAAATTTCATATCGAATCTGCCACCAATCGTAAGTTTGTGCGTTTATTTGCTTTATGTTGAGAATAGATGTTGTTTAAATATTGAAATAATAAATTACAAGTAAGTTGAGTATGCATAAGTAAACAGTTTTACATGATTAATATTTATGTAATCTCGCCTAGTACTAGTATATAGGTGCAGGATATAGGTAGGAAGTGCTCTGATTATAGCAAACTAACATTTATAACCTATAAGCTGCATTGTTTTCATAACTATGTGATGTCATGTTCAGCTGATTTCTGTTGTCTGACATACCAAATAATATTATCTTATATCTTTATCGCATATCACTATAAATAACTTATATATGTAATTATATGAGTTACATAGTTTTTTTTTACAATTCTTTGTTATAGAGGTGCAGGAAATACAGGTGTATTTCTTTTGTAATCATATTTTGCTATTTCTTGTAAAAATGTGAACCATATACTTGAGATTACAATAATAAAGTGAATTTTATAATGAAGTAATTAATATGTACATTGATAAACATTTTTAAATAATTAAAACTATGTTCCCAATATTATAAGTACATCGAACATATTATCATTTTCTTTGGAATCATCTTTCATTTGGAAAAATTAATAATAATATGTTATTGCAATTATACTTTGGTGCATAGATCTATAATAACAAATTATAATACAATTATTCGAATTAAGAACAATATCTGAATATATTGGGTGTTCTCATTGTATTAATTTTATGGACAGGTTCCTTTCCTCAACATTATAATTATTTTCTGTTATGTTATGACGAATGACATATCTAAAATTCTAAAAGTGACATGACAAAATACTACTTTTATTTGTTTATCTCATGACCTTCACTATTATGATTACATACATATGCACTCACACCTGTAATCTTTGAAGGAGTAGGTAGAGGTATAACCAGTACACCCACATTTCGCCGAGCGTATCTCCGTCCCATGATGTGATAGGAGGCGAGCCTATCGCCATACCGGACACAATTCCAGATGCTGTGATGATACTGAGCATTTCATAATGGAAAACCCCAATATCAGTTTTACCTGACTTGCGGATCAAACTTATGACCTCAGCACAGCAGTTGTAACGTGTACCCATTATAACTGCGCTACTAAGGCAGTATTATGATTACAATATGTTGAAAATGACTTGTCAAGCCTAAAGTGGTGGTGGTGGTCATGGTTATTGTTTTCTAAATAAATAGTGATGGTTGAAGATATCATTGAACAGCAATTTGAAGCTATAATTTTAAATTAGTATAGAAATAGAAAAAAGCTGATGAGAAATGTAGGCAGGCAAATTAACTTAAGCCCAGTGAAGTCATTTTGAGTTTATTTTTTAATATTGCTAAACATATAAAAACAAAATACCTTAGTTTAAAATGCCAAATTACACTTTACAAGTTTAATCCTTACCACCTTTAGTTATGAAAATGACATGACAACAAATTATTAACTATTTTTTCTGTTGCCAAGAAACAGTTTGAAGGACATTAAAGCCAGTGAAATTACTGGGCATTATGAGATTTAACTTGGTTTGGTTCAGATTGAGTGGAAAGCTGTTAGTGAATCTCTACCCAGCTTCTATTTGGCTGAATGAAAAGCACTTCTAAATGGAGAAGTATTATAAGATAATACTAGCAAGAGTGCATATTTTATGTGCACAATACGCAGCACAAAAATCCTTTCTCAGCAACATATTAACCCAGATATTATATTGTTAGAAGTTACGTGTGACGAGTATTATTAAATAAATTAAAACAATGGTATTCACTTTGACTCATAGTTTATTGGTCACTTTTACAATGTTACTGCTTTACAGACCACAACCACATGTCAGGATTATACTCTAGTGACCACTCTCTAATTAATTACAACTAAGACTGAACTAAGAATTCAATAGCAAACCGCATAATAAACACTGGGACTATCGATTGTAAACTGATCAACTAAGCGTATGAGCGTCTGGGAGACTGGGGGCTCATGCTGCATGATGTGCTGTGTGGGTTGTTACCCAACCCCCTTGTTTATAAATATGTTTTGTCACTTCCACTCTTACATAGTATTACAGGTGTCATTAATTAATTTGGCAAAAACTTTATTTTTGTATTAGACTAGTAGGGTTTATTGGCCCAGGTTTAGATTCCTAGTATATTGAAAGACTCGTCATGGGAATTTTGTGCTGAGAACTCCAGTGTGAAAACTTTGTAAAAAGTAATATTTGATGCAATAATTTCTTTGTAAAGGATTACTAGGCCTACATATTACTGAACAGGATAAACTATGAGTTATGTATGTTTAGTGTATATTTAAAGCTTGAACCAAGAAAATAAACAGGTGGAGCTGTCTCTAACTCTGGTATGGAAAAAATATAAGACTTAGCAATTACGTTATAAACTATAGCTGCACTTTTTTTTGTCAGGCAGCAGGCGAGTAGTCGGCTGCGAAGCGAGAGGCCGTGGGTTCGATTCCCGCACCGAGACAAATGTTTATGCCATCCACAAATATTTGTTTCGGGTCTGGGTGTTGTGGGACCGCAAGTCCGTCGTAGTTCCTGATACCCACGACACAGGTTAACGTAGTGTGGGGTCAGGACTATGTGTTTAACTGTTGGGTGTATTTTTTAATTATTTTATTGGGTGTATTTATTTTCTGACCTGAAAACTGATTGAAGACCTCCCATTTCAAAGCCTATATGTGTTGCTTCTTGAACAAGAAGGCGAGAAACTTCTTTCTTTCTGCATAGTAATGTCCAATTCATCAAGTCTTACAGGGTTGTAATAAAACGATTTATTATTCAGTAGTGTTGTACTTCAATTTGTTGAAAAGGGTGGTGGAGCGATGCCTCGTTGCAGTAAACGTACACGGAGCGGTGCGCCCACCAATGGTGGGGATGTTCTGCCAGGAGCCACCTCAATAGATGATCATCATCACCACAAACGGTCCAGAAATAGCAGGTACAAATTTTGTTTATATGTCAGTGTGGCAAAAATGAATGCTTATTCTCTGAGAATTCCTTTTACCACAAACAGAACCTTAAGTATTTATTACAACTTCTACTAGTCGCTACTAGACTATAAGTTGTATGTAATGCATAAAATAAATAAAATTAGAGTAATATATTATTGCCCCCAGAGGGGTTGATGTTGGGCAGGCGGGTCGTAAAAACTACAAGCCAAATCTTTTTGTAACACGTATAAAAAAAGCATGTTACCAACCCCACCGCAAGTGGGATAAGGGCAATGATTGATTATTGTCATGTTAACATTTACACACATATGTTTAAAATGTTCAGTATTAAAATTATAGCTCAATATATTTTTACAACAAGTAAACATCACAAAATCGATATTTTATTTGCAGTTCACGTCGACATTCCAAATCTGAAGACACAAGTTTCAGTGTAAAAAAATGTTTAACATGGTTCAAAGAATACACCACAGTCACGGAGCCAGATGTATTAGGTAAGTCTTACTGATACAAAAGCTACCTAAAGTCCCATTTAGATGAATTTTCTCATATAACTCAGGCGAGAATATCACAGAAAACAGTTCTACACGAAGGCGCGTTATAAATTTCTTTGTATTCTAATAGTTAAATAAATAATATTGTGATCTTTTTTTTACAAGGGTTGGTACCACCGCTTTGTCTATTTCTGCCACCAAGCAACAGTGTGTAAGCACTGTTGTGTTCCGGTTTGAAGGACATTGAAGCCAGTTAAATAACTGGGCATTATGAGACTTAACGACCAAAGTCTCGGGGTGATGAGCGCAGTCCAGTGTCATGCAGTGCTTTGTTATTTAAAGTTCTGTCTGATGTTGCTTCTGTTTATGAGCAGGCGTGGCGCTTACCATCAGGCGAGCGACCTGCTCGTCTCGTCATTCAAGCTAATAAAAAAAACAACTCGTGCTAAGCAATATTATTTGTAATTTTCAGGTCCAGAAGGTATGGAAAAGTTTTGTGCAGACTTAACAGTAGACCCAGAAAATGTAGTCATGTTGGTAATTGCATACAAAATGGGAGCCAAACAAATGGGTTATTTCACACAAGAAGAATGGTTAAAAGGTAAACATATTATTCAATATCTCATTGGTTACAGTATAATCATATGAGGGTTGCTCATGATTGAAATTGGTGTTTTTTTTTATAGCATAGGCCGGCAAACGAGCAAGTGGGTCACGTGATGGTGAGTGATCTCCACCGCCCATGTACGCTCACAATACCAAAAGAATTATGGGTTTGTTGCCGACCTTAAAGGAAAGAGATGATTAAGGGTAGGGGAGGGGGTTTAGGCCTCCGGATATCTCACTCACTGTACTAAACGGAGCAGCAGCTTGCTACTTTACGCCTGTTTTCTGTGAGACAGTGGTAACGACCCGGAGGGGCCGACCCATTCGTGCTGTAGACACAAGTTTCTACAGCGTGGCTCTACCACTCAAAATGTGTACCATGTGTCTTGGACAAAAATAAGCTTGGTAAACCATTTATTAATGTCGATTTTCTGTGAGACAAAAATAGCACTCTTGTGAGCCAACTTAGTCATTACATAAGCAAAAATGGGTCTACCTCTTACAAAATCTTTATAATCATAAGTAAGATTCACTAAAATTAAAAAACTGACCCAAATGCATTAACATTTCCTGTTATTGGTTGAGAACTTTCTTATTTTCCACCAGATCTTGATCAAATTTATATGGGACCATCTTCGAGGTAAACCCCATCGGCAACAAAATCATCTAAAACTTACCAGATTTGGTGTAGATATCCCGTAAAATAAATACTGGCAAATTAAGAATATCCTGCTTTTTTGCAGTCATCTAAGAATCACCTTTTTTATTTCCAGGTTTAACAGAACTACAATGTGACAGTGTGCACAAATTGCAGAACAAATTAGAATATTTACGCAGTTTACTCAATGACCCTTATATATTTAAGGCTATATATAGATATTCATATGATTTCGCTAGGGTGAGTATTATAATCTTACTAACTTTTGCTCGCGACTCCTACACTCGATCTTATCGATCGCAATAAATGAGTAGTTAAAATAAGCGTGAAATTGTAGAATGTCTAAATTAAGATAAGATCCAGTACGTAAACAGTCACCGAAAGGTGTATGTAGCGACCCATAAATATGACCACACGTTTTTGTAACATAGATAACATTATGTTTACTGAATCTCCTGAAATGAAGTGAAATAGTTTTATATTAATCATGTAGGCAATTAAAAAAATCGTATAGATATAACTTTTTCACACACCAATTTGACAAACCGTTTTTGAGAAACCACTTACTTGAGTTCAAGATTTGCTTGTTTAAATATGGAATGTGGCATATTTAACATAATCACTCTATACCAAATAATAAACAAGCTACTTTATTCTTTGCGCCAATATTGTATACATGGTTTGTATTTACTGTGATTTACAATATGATTGATCGGTAGGTCCCAGGTTAGGCAACACTTGGTGTAAGTTTGTCTTACACATCTAGTCCGGAATTATGTTAGTAACCCATTAATTTAAGTCCATTTTTATGCGTTTTAAAAAATTATGCTGTGCCAGTCGGTAAGCTCAGTGGACTGGCATCTAGCTCGTCAGTCGATAGGCTAGTTTATTGTGACAATTATTAGCCAATGATTGCTGGAGCTGACCCTAGTTGTGGTTCCTCGCGTTAAATTAACTTTGACCTCCCTGAAGCTTGTACGTTAGGCACATGATGTCCTTTTCTACAAATGACCTTTCCCCAAATAATCGATTCAATCCTAAATTACAAATAATCGATGTTCTTTTCGGCGTATTTTTGATGGTTTCCTTGCAATCTTCAACTTTATTAGGATGTTTGTAACGTAGTATCGAATCGATTATTTTGAGAAAAGGACATCATGCGCCTAAATCGTTTGTACTGCAGCAGCGGGCGAGTAGTCGTCTGCGAAGCGAGAGGCCGTGGGTTCGATTCCCACACCGAGACAAATGTTTGTGTGAACCACAAATATTTGTCTCGGGTCTGGGTGTTATGGATTGTCAAGTCCCTCGTAGTTCGTGATACCCACTATACAAGTTTACCTAGTGTGGGGTGAGGACTATGTGTGAGTGTTGGGTGTATGTGTGTGTGGGTACAGGATAAGGAGCAGCGATCACTGGACACAGCGACGGCGCGAGCGCTGCTAGCCGTGCTGCTGCCGCGCTGGGCGCTGCGAGCGCAGCTGGCGGAGTTCCTGACGCGCGAGCGCCGGTACCGCGTCGTCAACCGCGACCAGTGGTGCAACATACTGGAGTTCAGCCGCACGGTCGATGCGCACCTCACTGCCTACGACGCGGATGGAGCCTGTGAGTATACTCCATGTATATTATGGGATTAACGGTGAAATGGTTCCATTAACGTGCACCGATCACCCGTCTGTGCAACTCGCAGGCGTCCCCACCATAAATACAAAATAAAATACTCGATGTAACGGAAATGCTTCCGAAAATTAACACAGATGGTAGTGATGGTAATCAAGGACATGATACTACAAAAAAATTGCGAAATAACACAAACTTTTCATTTTACGACTACGGTACGCACCGCCCGCTCATGTTTTACGACCGTTAACCCCGAGCGTCAGCTGTATTTTTTTTTAATAGCGTTGCATTTGCAATATTATTTTAAAATATGATATGAATAACCGTTGTATTTATCTGTCCAAATATGATTCTATGTGAAAAAATAAGTAGTTATATTACGTGTTTTTTTTTTGTAATATATCCGTACTCATCAGTACTAGCACCTTAATTTAAGTAAGCGTTTCCATTACAATTTTTATAATACAAACTACATTACATTTGACTGCTTCGGTGGAGCAGTTGTAATGAGTACGCGTTACGATTGAGGCTAACGCTGCGGTCTCGGGTTCGATCCCCGGGTCGGGTAAAGTGGTATTGGGTTTTTCTATTACGAAATGCTCAGTATCAGCCCGGAGTCTGGAATTTATGCCCGGTATGGCGATATGCTCGCCCCCCTATCACATTGTGGGACGAAGGTACGCTCGGCGAAATGTGGGTGTACTCGTTACACCTCTGCCTACCCCTTCGGGGATTACAGGCGTGAGTGCGTACAAACTTTTTTACAAGGTGGTAGGTCCCTCGTTTGCGAGAGACCGGCTGGGTTGGTACCACCGCTTTGTTTATTTCTGCAGCCAAGCAACAGTGTGTAAGCACTGTTGTGTTCCGGTGTGAAGGACATTGAAGCCAGTGTAATTACTGGGCATTATGAGACTTAACACCTTATGTCTCGGGGTGACGAGCGCAGTCCAGTGTCATGCAGTGCTCTATTTAAAGTTCTGTGTGGCGTTGCTTCTGTTTATGAGCAGGCGGGGTGCTTACCATCAGGCGAGCGACCTGCTCGTCTCGTCATTCAATCTAATAAAAAAAAAAAAAAACAAAACTACATTATTGCTAGTGGTGTTCAGGAAAGAAGAAGAGAAAATGAAGTATGATATCTTCGTTCGCATATTTTGTGTATAGTTGTATAATAGGGTAGGGTGATGTGTACAGGGCCCGTGATGCTGGACGAGTTCGTGGAGTGGCTCCGAGCGGAGCGCGCCGGCGACGTGGCCATGCCGCCCGCCAGCTGAGGACCTACTGCATCTACTGCATCTACTGCATCTACTGCATCTACTGCAGTACATCTGTACGTCTGTACACACACACACACACACGGGGACTACGCCGGTACATTATTTAAAAAAAAAAATACGCCCAACAGTCACACACATAGTTCTGACCCCTCACTAGGTTAACCTGTATCGTGGGTATCAAGAACTACGAGGGACTTGCCAACCCACAAAACCCAGACCCGAAACAAATATTTGGGATTCACACAAACATTTGTCTCAGTGCGGGAATCGAACCCACTGTTTCACGGTTCGCAGTCGGCTACTCGCCCACTGCGCCACGGAGGCTGCCAATACATACCTTACATACATTACATACCTTACATACATTACATACCTTACATACATTACATACACGAACACAAACACTAACGCCACATCAATTATAACAACATCTCAACAATTACTACATTAAATCCTGTAAAGTTATTTTTATACACAGCACAGGCAAACATGTGGCCCGCCTGATGGTAAGTGGTGACTGGTGATCACTGCTCATAAGCGTCGGCAATGCAAGGCTACAGCCAACCCACTGCCTAACTGTTGACACCTATGACGTCACTATACACTAAATACACTATACAAATGTAGCTTGTATTTCAACGTCCGCTTAAGCGAATAACAACAAAATGACGTCACCAGTCACTGAATCAAACAGAGTTGTCAGATTGAAAATGTAAAACTTCAACAAAATTACGTCACCGGTCACTAAAGCAAACAGGGTTGTCAGATTGAAAATGTAAAACTTCAACAAAATGACGTCACCAGTCACTAAATCAAACAGAGTTATCAGATTGAAAATGTAAAACTTCAACAAAATGACGTCACCGGTCACTAAAGCAAACAGAGTTATCAGATTGAAAATGTAAACCTTCAACAAAATGACGTCACCGGTGACTAAAGCAAACAGGGTTGTCAGGTTGAAAATGTAAAACTTCAACAACATGACGTCACCAATCACTAAATCAAACAGAGTTATCAGATCGAAAATGTAAAACTTCAACAAAATGACGTCACCGGTGACTAAAGCAAACAGGGTTGTCAGATTGAAAATGTAAAACTTGTCTCGAAATTTAAGCAGTACCTGACTTGTTGGAGCTGCCTAGTTTAGCATTATTAAATAAACTTGTCCTCCAAAACGAGCGATTGCTAGACTGCATTTTCAATAGGACAAATGGATTTATAATTTTGGACTTTACATAAAATATCTGAAACATGCACCTAGGGGCTTGACATGTGAACACGATAAATTTTGTCGATTCGTTTGGTCGTAAAAAAGTCGTATTTTCTGTATATCTATCGAAGCTAAAATGGTTGCATAAAATACTCGACCAGTTATATCAAAATAGATATTATTATAAAGTAGAGAAAATAGCACTTTTCCTTTATGTAGTATTTTGTCTACGAACCCTAACATAACGACGTAATTTTATATGTCGTGGGTGTATGTTAAGCCTTCTGGTAAGCATAATTTTTCTACATTAATATGACGTCATCGTCTACTGGTAAAATAAGTTTTTTTTTTCATAAAAACGTCAAATCAACTGGCAAATTTTAATAAATAAAATATAGTTCAAATCGCTGCCACAAATGAGCCAATAAGAATAAAGTTTGTACCACGCCTACGATTGACATAGGGTGTTTGGTTAATTTTCAATATCGATCTATAGATAATAATAATAATAAATACACCCAACAGTCACACACATAGTCCTGACCCCACACTAGGTAAAACCTGTATCGTGGGTATCAGGAACTACGAGAGACTTGCGGTCCCACAACACCCAGACCCGAAACAAAATTTTGTGGATCGCACAAACATTTTTCTCAGTGTGGGAATCGAACCCACGGCCTCTCGCTTCGTAGCCGGCTACTCGCCCGCTGCGCCACGGAGGCTGTCTATGTCTCCGGATGGAGATTGTTTGTTTGAAATTGATATTTACCCAATTTGAATTTGTTCTAATAATTCATTAACAAAATAAATTCATGTTAATTTTTTTACTCCTTGAACTGGTTGTCCATGGGTAAAAACAACCATTAGGTACCTGGCAGTTCATTAATACCAAAATATACTCGTAACCACAGATCGCGGATAATACAGTAGACGTAAGTACTTCAATGTGTATGGAAACCAAGCGTGCCAATTGTTACTATGTACACTGCATATAATATACAGGGCGTGTTAGTGCGTCGCACAACATGTCGGCACGCGATTTAGTATGACATACGACGTCTAATAAAAAAATCCGTAATGAAAAATTGTGAAATAATATAAAGACCACATTATTCATTGCTTTATAAACAAACGAAATATAAACATTTAAGTCTTGAAATATTCGTTTAAATCATTACGACCGGCAGACATCCTCGTAAAATAGCGTTCATTAACAAACACTGTGTTTGGGAAGTGTTTTTATTGTACCGAATAACCCAATTTGTTATATAAACTCATTGTAAATCTTACTTATTTTGTAAATTACCTTATTTTATCTAATTTTGAATAAACGACACAGAGCCGCGCGATTTTTAGACGATGCTGATTTAGAGCACTGAGGCCGCTATTCCAATATCATATTTGCATCATAGATATATGACGTCATATATGATCCTATGTCACAGCATGCTGTGAAATATGATCATAGAAAATATGAAGTTTATGTTGATATTACACTGTCATACTTTCATTATCATTACATTTCTCATATATCTATGAGCTATAGAAGCAGGATAATTTTTATATGATAGTGGAATAGCGGCCTGATAGACATCATGCTGTATATAGGTACAATAGTCATAGTGTGGCCATGCAAATCGAATGTGCATATCCTACTACTATTATAAATTCGAAAGTATGGATGTTTGTGAGTTTGTGAATTTTGATATTTGTTAATCAATCACGCCTTAACATGTGAACGGTTTTGGATGAAATTTGGCACACAGGTAGACCATGACCTGGATTAGGACATAGGCTTCTTTTCATCCCGGAAAAGGCCTTTCACGCAGGTGGAGCCGCTAGCAAAAGCTAGTGTGTCATAATACGATCATTACCTATGTTTAATATTTTTATATGCCTTTGAAGGCAAACGAGCTGACGGCCTATTTCAATGATATGTTACCATTGCCAATGGACTTCAGCAATCCCAGCAGCACAGCCAAACCACTGTCTACCGTGGAATACCTCAATTTTTTCTTTTCAAGGCATCTTAAAATAAGTGACTTATTGAAAAAATTATACCTAAATTGAGTAAACACGTTTTGAGAAATCTACGCAAATTCGTTTCTACACTATGCTTTTATCGTCCTATTCACAGTATGCTGTCTACTTGTGTTCTAAAACAGCATCGTCTAAATGAGGCCTAATTCATGAATGCCAAATATGTCAAGTTTTCGAATTTACTTTATAATTGTTTGATACATGATCTAGTGCACACATGAGGAGCTACACACAGTCACACATACACACTGTATTGTGTTCTATATATTTTTGTCTCATCATTATTAGCAATAAGTTTACTTGTATATTTTTAGCATTTATATTTATGTATATTATGAATTTATTACCGCTCCTCTATCATAAAAATATGTTAAAAATCAGTTTTGTTTTAAATATTACTGGAACTGTATTATATATGCAATCTCTGATATCCAGTTCGAATCTGTTTGGAGTCAGTTCTGATGACGTTTATGTATTTTAAATTATAGTAAGCACAATAAATGTGTAACAATATGTTGCCAAAAAAATCGTCTAGATATGTGCCAGAAGTGATGGTTGTTTTATGGTCATTCCCAATATTCTGTCTATCGAACACATTTGTATGGAAGATCTGTCAAAACACTATCGATAGTACCCAAATCTGTCGATAGACAGAATATAGGGAATGGCCATTAGTTAGTGGTAGCTATTCTATTGTTGTCCTAAACTAAACTCAAGTTAAGCAATTTTTATTTTAGTCAAGTTTTAATTTAAGTCAACCGTTAATAAAGTCCATATACTTTTAGTTGCCTCAATCTAAAATGAATTAGTCATTACACATTCATCTAACTGCCGTAAACTATTTTGAGTTAAGTTTAGTTGGTGACAATAGAATAAACACAATAATTTGCCTAATATTTAGGGTCGAAACATTACTGATAAAGTGATGTGATAAAAACTATGATAAGTCAAAACTGTATAATATAATATAAACAAAGTCATCAGGGCTGACTCTGTAATTAGATATTTTAATTAATTTGCCCACCGAACATATATTTTCAATTAAATAGTACAACTAAAGAAATTTCTTTGTTTTTAGTTTGAGCTGTACGGACGCACGTTTTGTTTATGCCAAATAACTCCGGTGGGATCGTATCAGAACGTCCGTTAAAGCTTTGAAAGACATGATCATTGCGACTGATTTTTTGACACAAACTAAAGTTTTTTTTTTCTGTAATTTATAGTTTATCGTCGGACGTTTTTATTTTTTTCAACTGACATGTGTATTTGTTATGAAATAAATATGTTATGAAATGGACAAATGTTTGATTAGAATTTGTAGATTTTTTTATTTATATTGTTAGTCAAGCAGGAACTAAAATTGAGTTAAAAGCCGAATAAGATAATCCTTAGTTGGATATGAAAGGCATTATGTTAAGGCAGAAAACCTTTGAGATGGAGTCTAGCTGAATTGTACCAGTCTTCAAAGTTACCATTATAAAAAAATATTACGAGCATGACAGATTATACAAGATGATTAGAACTTTGGTATAGATAATTTCATATTATATATGACAATTTATAACGAATGGACCTGATAAAATTAACGAAAATAATTTTAAATTCATACCTGTAAACTCTTTCGATTAGGTGTGTAGGTTGTTAGACCGTATGGTTTTTTATTTATTAGCTTGAATGACGAGCCGAGCAGATCGCTCGCCTGATGGTAAGCGCCACGCTTTTGAAAACGTGATGTAGATGGGGTATCGTTCGGTTGCGGGTATGCATGTCCACGAGAGACTCGACGGGGGTCCATAGTTAGATCTAATTTTTGGCGAGTTTTGGGGATATGGTAGAAATGTAGTGTACAGGGAGTCCACCGGAACCAGCTAAATTTTGAAAGGGGTCTATGACAAAAAAAGTTTGGGAACATCTGATATAAACGAAACCAATACGTTGAGGCATTGCATTAAGCCAATATATTATTCGCATAGTATGAATAAAGACAGTCCAGATTTTGGATTATGAATATATCAATAAATTACTGGCTCAATGGATTGTCTCAATAAATAATCTTGTGTAAACGGTCCATTAGTCAAGATTGGTCTATTTGGGTTCCTGCTTGCACTAACA
Source organism: Mimas tiliae (assembly GCA_905332985.1). Taxonomy (NCBI): domain Eukaryota; kingdom Metazoa; phylum Arthropoda; class Insecta; order Lepidoptera; family Sphingidae; genus Mimas; species Mimas tiliae. Next base: position 1,793,209 of record HG995251.1, read on the forward strand.
AAAAATATAGAAAAAAATAAAAACGTTCAAAAATATAGAGTAAGCAGATATCGTAGACAGAGAGAAATAGACAAAGCGTCAGTTTCACAAAATTAACCATTTTCTACAAAATACACATACATACATAGACTCACGCCTGTTTCCCATAGGGGTAGGCAGACAACAGATTAAACATATTTTTGTTCTAGAAAATACACTGAGCTTTTTAAATTTATAGGCTTTCATAGTGTATGGGCAATGGTTTAATCCAGCTAAATTTGATTTCCTTTTATTGACGGCAATTAAAATTTATACAATACCTAGATTCATATCAATTCAGTATTCATTGTATCTGTTGTTGTTGTCATTCAGAATAAATTAATTAATTTATAATAACAGCATTTACAATGCATGTTTGAAAAATTCTCTATGGCAACATTTGTCTTGCCTCTTTTTGAGTTATTAATTTCGTTAAGCTAAAGAAAAAATATCCAAATATTTATGAATACTTACATTGATTCTGAAATTTTCTTTACCCCACCGCCCGCGCCACTTCGGATATAATTTTCACTATAGAACGGGCAAAAAACATAGACATAGATCTAAACAGATATCGCAAGTGTATCTACTTCGCGTGAAGTACGAGATCTTGGACACGCGTAAACTAATTAGGGCCTGTATTCACAAACAACACTTAAGTAAGCTCTTTGCCAATGACCAATTCTGTGTACATGATTTTTCTGTTTTGATTTAGCGCCAATAACTAACCAATGACGTTTAGAGAAATCGTCACTATGCTTTCGGGCTCACTATAAGGTCTCATAGTAGCCAAAGAGAATATAACTATAATAGTAACGTTTATGAATACGGAGGTTAGTCTGCACCTGATGTTCCCGCAGTAATGGCGGCACTCAGAGACGTTATATAAGATTATTATTTATTTCTATACCCAGTTTCGGACCATACAGCATTGTCTATATTCAGTAACGCATTGGCTCTGAGTGTGGAATTCTGTGGAAATAATCGAATTCTAAGAAACTACTTAATGACACAATTAAATTTAATTGAAGATTTATATCAGCCGAACCTATGAAAAATGTCCTTTCGTGGCGGAAAGTGTCGTAAATAACACTAAAAAAATCTTAACACTTAATTGCACTTGTGACGTTACAGCAGGAACCATAGTATGTGCATAAACTTGTAATGCGCTCGCTACCTTAAGAGATTATACGGGAATAATGCCCCTGCTGGTTCTAAAAATGCGACGCTTAGTTTCATACAAATTGAAGTACTTGCGATGTCTATTTAGATACATACCCATGAGTTAGAGTTTCATAGAAAATGTAAGAATGCTGAGTCAATTTCTCTATGTTTATAGGTATGCTACTGACTAGACTGGAATACAAATGCAATACAGAATCAAGTTCCAATAAATAGACTAGGTTTGTGTCTAGTCGACAATAGGCTTAGGTGTAGATATTGTTTTATAAACATGTAGTTAGATATATTCAAATTCTGATTGTAAATGGGGACTTGTGCGTACACAGGCATTAGAACTCCCAACAGTTGTAACTGAGTTGTGGTAACTGCTATAAAGTTGTGAAATAAAGCATCGCAACCATACCCTCGGATTAGAACAAATACTTTAATGTATACTACTAGGACAAGCTGCGCGGTACATAGAAATTGTACCAATAAGTTGCGGTCAATTGACCGTAACTCAATATTACCACCACGCTTACTCCCAACTAGAACCCCTATCGCACTCCCTGTTTGTGAGCTGACCAACTCCCGCGTTATGTGACGCAATTTTACTTCTAAAGAGCCCGTCTATATACAGTATATAGTAGTACATACATACATACATACGCACTCACGCCCGTAATCCCCGAAGGGGTAGGCAGAGGTGTAACCAGTACACCCACATTTCGCCGAGCATATCTCCGTCCCACGATGTGATGGGGGCGAGCCTATCGCCATACCGGGCACAAATTCCAGACTCCGGGCTATATAATAATAATTATAAACAGGCATACACCCGTATTAGGAACAAAACTTAAATGAGTTCTTTGCTATGCATAGATTTCTGTATACGTGCTTGATTAGTTTTTGTTTAGCGCCAATCAGTGGCGGATCCAGGATTTTGGTTGGGGGGGGGGGGGTTGCTTGACTCCAATTGAGAGTAGATATAAAGAAAGATAATATTAAGTTTAATTTGAAGTTTTTCAGTGGACCCAAATACTTTTGTGGGGGCTTTTGAGCCTCTGGCCCCCTCCCCTGGATCCGCTACTGGTATCAAACGTGTAAGTATATAGAAATCGTTCCTATATAATCTCATAATAAGGTAAATACGGGTCGTAGTCTTATACTCTAAAGTAAAAGTCGTGTCGTGTATGTCACAAAATATGAGGTACTTAAGGTCCCTCAACATAAATACATATATGTGTCACAAATATTTGTCTCTGGCCGGATTTCCCGGAAATCGATCAACAATTTTTCGTTTCACAGCTACTCACACCACGGAAGCTGTCAAATAATTTTAAACTTGTATACACCACTTAAAGCAACCAACAATGAGTAATGTATTTTTCAATCAGTGTTTAGAAAATATTTTTAACCAAGGCTGCCTTACAGTTGAAATATATTAAACGCTTAAAACCTACATTTATAATAATGCCAATTATCGTTAACCCAAATATAGAGTATGCCAATATAGGTAAAAAAGAAATTGAATTTTCTAAACCGACTTTGCCTATACCAAAACCACGAAGGCAGCGGACCTAAACGTTGAGGCAACACTTCTAATCACTTTACCATAGGATTTCACGAAAGGTAGTGAGGTTGGTCGTCAAACACAAATATCGATACAAAATTTGGTTTCAAAAAGGTATTAGAAGTGTTGCCTCCAACGTTATGCTGGTTTCGTGTCCCAGAACAGATTAATATGACATACTACACAAATAAGTTACAAAAGGAACCCATCAAATACAGGCTAAAGTTATTTGGAATATTCATAGTACTAATGCATTGTAGTCAAATTATATAAAATATTTAGTTATTTTTCTTTTAATCATTAGTGTGAAAAATATAGTTGTTGATAAAAATGTCTTTATTTATCTTACGGCAATATCTATGATAAAATATAGAATATGATTATAAGTAGGTATTGTATCAATTGTATGTATAATTTTAGATTTGTTAAAACTGTGTACGCACAGGTCAACGAAATGTTTCTCTGTAAATGACGGTGTATACTAAATTAATCACCAAACGTTTAGGCCGCTGTACCTAATGTTATTACAGGAGGAATATGAATAAAAACTTTATAAAATAGTACCTGTGTTTATTTAACTCAAATTGTGTTTATAAGAGTGGTAACACTTTTGTCTACAGCATGAATGGGCTGAATCCACCGGGTTATTACCACAGTCTCACAGAAAACCGAAGTGGCAGCTTGCTGTTGCGTTTCGTTCGATAATAGGTATTTCCGGAGGCCCAAATCTCCCTTCCCAATCCCCAATAAGTACTTTCTTAACGTCGGATCGGGTGGAAGGGCGCATCTATAATTCTTCTGAAGTATGAACTCTGCTACAACCTGTATATTGATCAACCAGGAGATTATTTAGAGAAATAGTACAATGGACAAGCATTATTAACATTCCAGCCAGTAACTATCATTAACTCAAGATCATAATACTGCTAAATAATCGGAGCTGTGATATTTCTCAAAATTGGGTGTACTGCCTCTGTGGCACAGTTGTAATGTATGCGCGTTACCACTGAGGTTGAAGCTGAGGTCTCGGGTTCGATTCCCGGGTCGGGTAAAAGTGGTGCTGGGTTTTTCTATTACGTACTGATCGCTGTCAAACCAGAGTCTGGAATTGTACGCGGTATGACGATAGGCTCGCACATATCACATCATGGGACAGAGATACGCTCGGCGAAATGTGGGTGTACTGGTTGTAACCAGTACCAGGGGTGTACCCTTGCCTACCCCTTCGGGGATTACAGGCATGAGTGCGGATGTATGGATGTACTACGAAAACTACATTGAGATACATATTAAGCATATACATACATCTCGATTCCGTATCCTTAAAGGAGTAGGCAGAGTCGCAACTAACGCCTCATAGTTGGCGAGCCTATCAACATTTTGGGGGCATGACAAGTCCTGGGCAATACTTGTATGATTTTTTCGAACCAAAAACAACTCGAAACACTAACTGTGATTTGAGCCGAGAACTTCACATTTTACATCCTTAATATACTACACTGAAGCAACCTTACTTTTAAATGTGGTTTATTTACAAAAAGAAAATCTTTTATACAGTAGGTAACTTATTTTAATTATAATATTATTTGATAATTTATACAATATTAGCTACTAGCTACAACTAATAGCTACTGCTATTTACAATAACGGTCAGCTTTCATCTTGCTTCTCCTGTCGAGTAGTGTCTCGTGAAGATTGCCCTCGACCTTTGCCCGCTTCAGCTCTGATACACCGCTATCATTTACCCGCAACTTTTTGTCTTGGAATTTTTGAAATTTCTTACTGAAAAAAAAGAAAAGTACGGTCAGTTTCTGCCTCTACTTTTTTGATTCTGCCCAGAGGGTTTGACATCAGCCAGGTGGCCGGTTGTAAAACTATAAGCCAAATCTTTATAATGTTGTCTGGAAGGAATCGCCGTTTGCGATAAGACCACCCATTGTATCATCCTTACTGTAGTTATGATTCGTTTAGTGTGCAATAAAGAATATTCTATCTTTCTGAAACATGTGTTAAAAAGCATGTTGCGCCGACCCCACTGCGAGTGGGATAAGGGCATGTGGAAGAAGAAGACAGTTTCTTATTTAGACTGTATAAACGGTAGTAGTTGTGCTGTAGAAAGTTTTGTCTGCAGTTTATATTATATTTGGATTGGACTGCAATGGTCCAATAGTCACTATAATATTCTAAGGTGCTCACTACCAAACTGTCAATATCATATTTTGGCTTAAGCTAAGTTCTTTCAATCTCATCGAAGACCTGCATTCAACAGTGAACCAAAACGCAGTCAAGAGCGAGTTGAACCTACTGCTGATTCTATGCAACCCACACCCTTTAACTTTTATTATTTCTTGTAATATTCACCATAATAAAGATGCCAGTTACCTATAATGGTCTAATAGATAAAGAACTTTACATTTATGACAGACTTATAGATTTGTATTGGCATCTGATGGACCTTGAAAAACAATATCCGTGTCTGTGCTTACAGCAGCGTTGTGTGCCGGGTCAGTCACTTCCCTGTAACATGGTTAAGGAGGACGATGGCTGGCACATGTGTCATACTGCTTGTGTGGACTTGTCTGCTCAAACTGTATTTATCGTTATAACTTTTTTACATTATAGTCCTAATTTATTCGTCATGGTCATGGGAGTCATGCTTCAATAATAATCATTATTTTGTGTTATAATATTCCTCTTGGCATAAACTAAGATGCTTTAACTCAAATGAAATTGTATCAATGTACTATCAATATTGTAAATCAGTTTTGAAAAGACCAACGTTAGAGTTTCTTGTCTGTTCTTCTCTAACAAAACAGCATTCCATGTGGCGGTAGAGTTAAAATTTGACTGAATCTAAATGATGTATAACATTTTATAGATTCAATAAATAATTTGACTTTGAATAATTTGAGGCTAAACTTACACATAATTAATTTCCACTTCATTCAAGTCCCCCTGCTCCTCAGCTGGCAATATGGACTTATTCACCTCCTTAGCTTTATTACTGCGTATTGTGCAGTATTCATCATCTCCAGCAATGGCGGAACTCACCACCACACTATCATCTTCAGGATTTACCATCATAAATTTGTTTAACGAACTCAGTATCGCTGTTTTGCCTGTAAATTTCAATAAAATAACATGGAATGTGCTGTTGGAGTTTAATATTTTTACTCTGTATCATCAGATCTGAACCAAATTTATATGGGACCACTTAGCAACAAGACTCAATATATATTTTTTTCCAACAAAATTGGTTACAGTTGGTGGAGAACTCAATGTACATACATACATACATAATAAAACAATCAAATTCTTCCTTTTTTATTAAAAGTGCACTATTGTAATACACACTAAAAAAATAACAAGAAAATTCTAGGTTGTGTTAAACTGTTTATATGCAGGCATTTCAATATTTATTTTTTAATTACAGACCTACACACTCATGCCTGTAATCCCCGAAGATGTAGGCAGAAGTGTAACCAGTACACCCACATTTCGCTGAGCGTATCTCCATCCAACAATGTGATAAGGGGCGAGCCTATCGCCATAACAGGCACAAATTCCAGACTCCAGGCTGATACTGAGTATTTCGTAATAGAAAAACCCAATACCACTTTACCCGACCTGGGGATCGAACCCGAGATCTCAGCTATGGCCTCAATCGTAATGCATACGCATTACAACTGAGCCACCAAGGCATTTGATAATTAAAATAAAAAAAACACAGTAAAATAATAAAATGTATCCATCTTACCATCCTGCCACACAGGTTCCCACTGCTCCATGGGTCCGACAGCATCAGACCTGCCAGTGACTACTCCATCTTTAGACACACCTAAATACTTTCCATATCCAGATTTCAATGCAAACTTGGTATCACCAGCTGGGAATGCGGTAAATATTTCCTCCGGAGCAGGACCCTCGCCATCACCATGAGGTGCTCCTATTGTGAACAGACCGTTGTCTAAAGCCGATATGTATGAGTTGTTGCCAAATTCTAACGATATAGAGCCAGTAATGTCTTCAATTTTTTCCACTTTCCACCACCCATTGTGCCTTAATAAATCATCGTCGACTTTGGAGTCTTCAGTACGTTTTTCTTTTTTGTGTTTGCGTTTCTTTGCTCTAATAAAAGTTAAAAATAAATGTACTAATGTTCAATTTTGAGGTTACAAAATTGTGTTTTACTTACTTGGGTTTGTCGCCTTTTAAAATTAATTTACCGCGTTTAACCGCAGCATATTCGTCAGTCATTATTAGATATTTTACGAATTATTGAAGAACGCGTATGCACAGAATAGAATAATATCGTAACACTTTTTTTATCACATCAGTAATTTGTACCAAGGAATAAGTTGTACAATGTACATTTAGGATTTATGACATAGCTCTTCCTTATTTAAATTATTATGTATTATTATATTATTAATTAACTAAAAAAACACGTTTTCAAGTTTTAATATAAATAAAATTGTATAGAATTTATTGCGATTTCATTAGTCAAATAAATCATTCATGTTTATCGTCACTGACCAATAATAAACTTTATCATAATTCGTAGTGATGTCATTAGCATACTCACTTTCAGTTTAACAAAGTACTCTGTGATCACAGACTACTATAGAGATGCTTCTGTGATACTCACTTATAGTAATGCCTTACTTATTATTTTAAGCATACTCATAACATTTTTATTAATTTAATCTGATATAGATCGCTTTTTAATCGATTATGTTGGATTTAGTAAATACGGAAAGACTCATAATTTACGCTGCACATTCCTCTTTCTGTGTCGTATATGGAGAGTCTTGTTGGTCATTGCATTAGGGTCTAGTGAGCCCTCCTTAGAGTAAAGCTTGCCGTTTCACTTGACGTCTCGACGGCTTTTGATAGGGTTTGGCATGAGAGCCTTATTTGCAAGCTTCCCTCGTATGGCCTGCCTACTGGTTTTTGTGCATGGATTTCGGACTTCCTGCGGAATCGATCGATTCGAGTAGTGATTGATGGTTGCTCATCCGATCAAATGGTGATCAATGCTGGTGTTCCCCAGGGGTCGGTGCTCTCTGCGACACTCTTCCTGCTGCATATTAATGATCTGCTCAAACCCGGTACCATTGGGTACGCAGACGACAGCACCATTGTGGAGAGCTATACATCTAATGCACAAGCCAGTGGGTCACAGATCCAAGCACTCAGAGAGTCGATGGTCAACCGCTTGAACTTGTCCCTTCAGGCAGCCTCCGATTGGGGCGATGCCAATCTGGTCAGGTTCAATGTGGCTAAGACCCAAGCGTGTCTATTCTCCGCAAAAAGAGGCCCTTTCAACTGGCCCCTACTTTCCGAAATGTATCCCTACCGGTAACCGACCATCTCGAAATCCTCGGCGTGACGCTGACGTCTACCCTCAACTTCGGCTCCTTCATTGAGCCCAAGGCCCAACTAGCTGCCAAGAAGCTGGGTATCCTGGCAAGGGTTCGACGGTACTTCACGCCGGAACTGCTGCTTACGTTATACCAAGCGCAAGTTCGATCGTGCATGGAATACTGCTCGCACCTTTGGGATGGATCGGCCAAATACCAGCTGGAAGCACTGGAGTCGATTGAGAGACGTGCCAAGAGGCTGATAGGCAACGACACCCTTGTCGAGTCTCGGCTTCAGAGCCTTGAACATCGGCGTGAGGTTGCCTGTTTATCAGCATTCTATCGGATGCATTTTGGAGAGTGTGCAGAGGAACTGCATAATTTGATTCCCTCCTCCCCATTCTATCATCGGACGACCAGAGATACGGCAAAACGCCACCCATTTATGGTAGACGTTCCCAAAACGCGCACCAAACGCTTTGCCTCCACCTTCATCATACGGACTGCCAAGTTGTGGAACAAGTTGCCGGAGTCTTTGTTCCCCGATAAATATAATCTTGGTGTCTTCAATCGCGAGTGAATCGTTTTTTGCTAGGCAAGCGTGCTTCATCTTAAGCCACATTATCGCTTACCATCAGGCGTGATAGTGGCCAAACGCGAGCCTATAACGTATAAAAAAAAATCGTTTTAAGCTAGTGGGGCCTCGCCATCTTTCTAAGTAGTCTGTAGGCCTCGCGTAGGGTCGCGCCGCGCCGGGACCTGATAAATAAGCACTATGTTTGATTTATCCATTATCAATGGGTTAAAGCAGAGCCTAGTTTAAATTATCGGGTTGAAGACATAAACTATGTAATTATTGTACAAAAGACGCGTAAGAGGTCTTGTGTATTTTTTTTTTTTATGAGTTTAATTTTCTTGTTTAATCTCTTCCTATGTTTCATAACGTTATTTCCGATTAAAAATTTAAATATCATTACCAAATATGTTATATTTTTTAGAGTTTTGATGATAGATATGAGTTTAGGATGATTTATTGGTTTGTTTTAATAATGGTCCTCTGAAAGTGATTATTTATAAATACTAGTTGATATTGTATTTCCCAAAGAATATAATACTCTCTGTACTTCCCATCCCTCGCTTGGAGATGAGTTTATGACAGCTTGAATCCATAGACAATCTAAGTAATTTCTTTACGAAAATTGAATCACGGGCATTCACGGGCCACGGCTGTGATTCACGGGCACATATGTCTACGATGGGCACTCACGGGAATTTATGCATTGAACGTGCTTTGAATAAACATTTCCACTTTGCCGTCCTATAAACAATGCCTTTAAAATATTAAAGATTATCCGTGGTGTTCAATTGCGCAAAATAATTTTTATCCATATTCGAAGGATTGTGCAAAAAAAAAAAAATTGATTGAATTTCGCGGGCTAGTGCCGACATTTGAGCATCATTTGACGAACTATTAATAGCGGTTCTACACGCTTGCCAAGCCTTCACAGGTTCCAACACGTGGACTAGAAGCTTGGCTTTGCTTGCAAAGGCTTACAAGAGCTTGCTGCCGCGGCCACCACCTCTATCCGAATTCCGATCACTGTTATCAGAATTACTGATTTTCTAAAAGACTCGTAGAGCTAGGCTGTAGATAGAGATATGTTTACTAATGGATCGGCTCGTCCGGGTCATTACTATTGTTTTACAGAAAACAAACGTAAAATAGCAACTTGTTGCTGTGTTGCGTACAGTGAATGAGAAAGAAGGCCTAAGCCACCTCCTCTTCCCAAATCCTTAAATTATACCTTTCTTTTAATGTTTTCTGAGTGGTAGAGCCACGCTGGAGACAATTTTGTCTACAGCATGAATGGGCCGACTCGTCCGGGTCGTTACCACTGTCTACAGACTACAGAAAACCAGCGTAAAGTAGCAGCTTGCTGCTGAGATATCCGGAAGCCCAAATACCCCTCCCCTTCCCAATCCCTTACTTATCCCTTTCCTTTAAGGTCAGCAACGCGCCTATGTTTATTTTAGTATTGTGGGCGTACATGGACGGTGGAGATCACTTACCATCAGGTGACCCACTTGCTCGTTTGCCGGCCTAAACTATAAAAAAAATATATATATCGGCAACGCATTACGCACCTATGATTCTTCTGGTATTGTGGGTGTATATAGCCGGTATAGATCACCCACTTTATCGTTTCCCAGCCTATGCTATAAAAAAAACTGTGTCAAGTTCTTCTGCTACGTCCTACATCTATTCGCTTTTCATGATACCTCGTAAGCGTGTTGCTAGATCACAAGCGCTTTTCGTAAGCGTAAGATATACCGACACTCAAACGGATTTCCTGAAACTTAAATCCCGCTCACTTTTCTAATGTCCATTCCTTTCCTTTAAGTAAGGTTCCTATTATGAATATCCTTGGTGCTGGAAATCACTCAACACCAACTGACCCATTTGCTCGTTTTCTAGCATTGATTGTTCTTTCTTTAATGGATGTTTGAATGTATTTTATAATGGAAATATAATCGTTGTTTTATTTCGAACTTCGTCGCATCGTATCGTTTTAAAGCATATCGGTCCGATCCACTTTTTAGATTCCTTGAAGTCTTAGTAAGCGTGTAGCACCAAGTCAAAAGACCCGTTAAAAAAAATGTAGATGTACATATCTAAACATTAAAGGCATGTAAAATAACTAAGAGTTTTTTAAAGTTTATGATTTCTTTACTGCTTAAACTGCCAATTTTTAAAACATGCATTAAATTTAAAAAAAGTCAAACGAGTATGAAACACTCCCTCAACGATGAAACAACATCGTATAAATCGGTATAAAAAGAACGCAGCCAATATGTATAATGTAATCATTATTTGACCATAAACAATATAGTGAATAGTCGTCTATGTACGCCATTTTGTAATTTTGAGCATGTTGATCCGCTCGCGAAAATGATTTTCTTTTCGGGTATAAGTAGTTATCGGGACGGTATTCTATAATATTTTAAAGACCTAAGGCAGATTTAGCAAAATGGATTTGCCAGAAGTGAAAGCGTTCAACGCGGAGGTATTATTGTGTTGTTATTTCCTTCTATGTGAAAATGTTCCGTGGCATCGTATCAACGTTATTTTTGTTGCAGTTATCCGGGTTGTACGACAACAAACCGCCTATATCAAAGGCGAAAATGAGTGCTATCACCAGAGGTGCTATAAAAGCCATAAAGGTCTACAAGCACGTCGTGCACAGTGTCGAAAAGTTTATACAGAAGTGCAAGCCAGAGTACAAAGTGCCTGGTCTTTATGTGATAGATTCGATAGTGCGTCAGTCGCGGCATCAGTTCGGGGCAGACAAGGATGTATTCGCGCCGCGGTTTGCAAAGAACATGCAGCAGACCTTCGCTAACTTGTTCAGATGTCCTCCTGAAGATAAGGTTAGTTATGTAAAAAACTAAACTTTTAAGGTTATTGTATGTCCCTCTCTTATCTACGCAACGGGCCCGCTATCGTAACAAGTTGCCGGGCTCAATTTTAAATAATGAATAGCCAATAGCAAAAAAAATATCACTTCGATTATTATCTAAATAATTGCAGCAAACACATACAAACAACTATAATTGTACTCTGAGAATTATTCAAGTTTTAATCCAATTTAGTTTTATGTTACGGTTCCATCAATGTTCAATGTCGAGGTAGGAAAAGACATGGTGATGGGTAAATATATAAAATAAAAACTCCTTAGACAAACTTATTTTTTATGAAGTTATAATTTTATATGAATTATTTATTTTACTTATACGTATATACTTATGAATTATTAATTGCCTTTCTGCCTATTAAATATCCCACTAGAATTCTACACCAAAATAATCACTAGAAAGATTTTTATTTATTAAAATTTGCCACTAAAATGGGCTCTAATGGCATAATGCATTATTATTCGAAATATTGTCCAGTTTTTACAAAAAATATAACTTATTAGAATGTAGTTTATGTCTTTAAACAAAAATATGTTTTTTCTTGACATTAATGAGTATGATAAAAAAGTCTATAATTAAAAGGTATATATGTTAGATACCAATTTGAAAATAAGATACAATGTAATTATTATTGTGCTAAAATTATAAATTTATTACTGTGGTAATTTATACAAATAATAAATTATAATAATACTAGGCCTGTATTATATACATCCCACTGCTGGACATGGGCCTCCTCTACTGATCTGCATTAGTCCACCATGCTGGCCTAATGCAAATTTCACCTACCTTTGAAATTCTTATTGCGATATACGAAATACTTGTCAAGTATGCAGGTTTCCTCACAATGTTACCTTCATAGTTAAAGCAAGTGATAATTAACATTTAATACAAGTGTTAGAAAAGACAGAGGTGTATGCTCTTGGGGCTGATTTCGATCTGCAACATTCGTCTCAACAGTCCATACCACTCCCGCTTAGCTATCACTTGCCTTTCACAAAGGGAAGTTAAAAGTATTACAAAGAAAAATAAAATGTAATACATATATATATCATAATTATGTACCTTTATTTTACTCCGTTTATTTTAATAAACACACCTAACAATTTATATTGATAAATTCCAGAGAAACATTATTCGAGTGTTAAACCTGTGGCAGAAGAACAATGTGTTCAGCTCGCAAGTGATCCAGCCGTTGTTAGACATGGCTGATCCCAACCATCCCCTGCATCAGGAGATACAACAACAGCAAAATAATACTGCAAATGGTAAGGATGTACACTTATAATAACCTTGTAAAACATAGATCAATTGTAAACTAGGTATGCCTTTAAACATACCATACCATGTGACCAAACGCATCTAAGGGGCTAGCACGAATAACTTGCCAGAACGTATTCATATCGTACAAAATTGAAACTTCATACAAATGCTAGCATTCTCGATTCGAATACGAATACGAAGTTGTTCGTGCTCGCTCCCCTGATTAGTCTTGTGACTGATCCCTATTACCATGTTAACCCATATTAACTGACCAATATAAACCTAGCCAAAAAGTCAACTTTTATAATAAGGCTGATAGTAGCTATTAGTTTATACAATCCAAAATGATGAATCTTACAAACTATATCGAGTTTGAAGTGATTTACTAAGAAAATTTCATAAAAATGATTAAATTAATTATAAAAATCATAATAGATACGTAATCCTCATCTTGTTAATGCAATTGAGGAGAATGAAGCTTCTCTGCAGAGGAGTTGATGTCAGGCAGGCGGCCGGTCGTAAAAACTACAACTCAAATCTTTCTGTAACATGTTTTATAAAGCATGTTACGCTGAACCCACTGTGGGTGGGGTCTGTGTTTATCTAAGCACTTCTTGCCTTGTCTTTGCCTTTTAAACTTAAAACATTTATTTTATAATATATTTTCCATCTCGAAATTATAGTATTTTTAATTATATCTTTAAACCATAGCTTATTAAATTTTTTAATATAATTCAGGGAGCAGTCTGAATATAAGTCACAGTACAATGGATGGAAAATCATCGCCTGGACCAGCTCCATTACACTCGCCACATACATCCTCACCAATGGGAGATCAGGTAACTAACTAAATACATTCAACAGTCACACACATATTCCTGAACCTACAGTATGTCATCCCTGTATCATGGGTATCATGAACTATGAGGGACTTATGGTCTCACATCACCCAAACACAAAACAGATAGATATTCATGAATCACTAACATTGGTTTTAAAATAAATATTGGGACTAACAATGGGAATCTTTAAGACCTATATTATATGTACAAAAAAAATTTGTAGGCCTATAAATTAGCAACTACCACAAAACTAGAAAAATCATGGATGTGTTTATGATAGTAATTGGGATTAGAGGAGGGTGGTAATATGGAATTTGTTCCTATGTTTTGCATATTTCATGATTAGTGTTAAAAATAACTTTTGGTAACTTCTACATTAAAAAATCTGTCGTAAGTGCGTGTCGAGCGCACCAGGGGTTCTATATCACTCGCCCCCTAAAAACATTAAATTTTTGTGTTTTCTACTTGTTAGAATATATTTTTTATGATATCAGTGTACTACCTATTATGGTTCAGAAGATAGAACTAAAGGTAGGCCCAGACAGACAAAGGAGGCTTAATAATAGGGTTTTGTAGACACCCCTTGGGTATGGAACCCTAAAAAGGCAGTTTGTTTATGATACTCCCTGATCCAGCACTTCCAAAAGTTGACGGTCTTGGTTACACCTATAGATACTTTACAAGTAGTTCTATTAGCTTGCATACTAATCTATTGACACATAGTTCCAGGACCAACCATCCAGTCAAGGTGTGAAGTTCAACAGGAAGCTGCTGAACGACTTTGAGTACGAGAGTGAGGACGACGGTCCGGCCGAGGCAGCCGCGCACTCCTCCACGCACTCTACACACTCCACCCAGTCCGCAGGATCTGCACAGCCCGCTCACCATAACGCGCAACACAACGCGCAACATAACGCGCAACACAACGTGCAACACAGCACGCAATACAACGTGCAACACAACGCGCAATACAACGCGCAACACAACACGCAGCATAACCCTGCGGACGCGCTCGGCAGGTATGTTAATTACCTATTTATTATTTGGAAAATTCTTCTTTGGTCTTTTGCCCGGATTTACTTTCTAACTTCAGACACTAATAATATACAACCTGTTACAGAAAGGTGTGGTTGAATTTAAGGGTCGTTACATACACCGGACACTGAGTGTTTATGTAACAGATCTTATGAAAATGTAGACATAAAAAAATCACGCTTATTTTGATCACTCAACTCATACATTTATAATTTGTTTATTTCAAACTGGTTCTGTCATGCGTAACAGTATAACTGTCTACAACCCTGATAAGCTGATTGAAGGAGTTTTTTTAATTTATCCGGTTAATGAAACAAGCAATTCACCTGTCTGATGTCTGGAAGTGCCACACCTGCTCCTGGACACAAGCAACACCACCCAGAACTTTAAATAGCAAACACTACATGGCACTGCACTGCACTCATCACTACAAGTCGCGAAACATAATAGTGTCGTTACTCATAATGCGCAATAATTTTTCTGGCTTCAAACTTGAATAAAGTAGTACTTAAACACTGCTATTTAGCAGTAGAAATAGACAATGCTCCCCTTTTTGCAATTATGACCTGATAAGTATTTCCTTTTTTTTTTTTTTATTGTATAGGCCGACAAACGAGCAAGTGGGTCACCTGGTGGTAAGTGAACACCACCGCCCATGTACGCCCACAATACCAAAAGAATCATGGGCGCGTTGCCGACCTTAAAGGAAAGGGATAATTAAGGGATTGGGAAAGGGAGGGGATTTAGGCCTCCGGATATCCCACTCACCGTACGAAACGCAGCAGCAAGCTGCTACTTTACGTCGGTTTTCTGTGAGACAGTGGTAACGACCCGGACGAGCCGGCCCATTCATGCTGTAGACTAAATTGTCTACAGCGTGGCTCTAACACTCGAAAAGTTCCTGTTAGTATATACATATATAATATTGTTGTTTGTAAATTTCAGCATACTGACGAACCCCGAGATCATGAGACAGTTGCAGAGTTTGCAAGCTCAGATGCAACTCATGACCGGAATGCAGATACCTGTAAGTACGGCATGATTTGCCACTAATTATATTCCTGTATTTCACTGTCACACTTGACACAAACCTTCTTATGGAAGGAGTCAGGCTTTAGTCTACCTCAATGGCCTAATTTAGGTTTAAGTTTCTCTCTATTCTAAGAAAAAGTTACTGGCGCCGCCGCCGCCGCTTGTCACGCTATCTCCTTCGAAACCGCTGGAGGTATGGGGTCGAGACCGATATCAATCGATGCAGAATAATGTGGGGAAGAAAGTAAGATATGTCTCATATTCGTCGGACTTTAAGTTTTTTTTATTTTATGTTTTGTGGAAAAACATGGGCAACGCCCCTAGTCCTATACAAAAATAATATTATTTGCCTGGGATTGTAATTTGTGACCTGTATGGCGATAGGCTCGGCCACTGTTACAAAAACAGACGAATATAAGTACAGCAAAACGTAGGCGCCGCACTAGTTGCACTTCTGCCGACTCCTTCGGGGATACAGGCGCGAGTTTATATTGTGTTTGTTAGGTGTACATTTTATGTAATATAGTATTGGATAGATCACATGCACTTAAATATCGTTTCCTTTTCAGAACCTGATGCCGATGATGACAGATATGCAGTTACAACAAACACAGAATCAAAACTCATTTTTGGTTAGTTAAAGTTTTTACATACGCACTCACGCCTGTAATCCCCGAAGGGGTAGGCAGAGATGTAACCAGTACACCCACATTTCGCCGAGCGTATCTCCGTCCCACGATGTGATAGGGGCGACCCTATCGCCATACCGGACACAAATTCCAGACTCCGGGCTGATACTGAGCATTTCGTAATAGAAAAACCCAATACCACTCTACCCGACCCGGGGATCGAACCCGAGACCTCAGTGTTGGCCTCAATCGTAACGCGTACACATTACAACTGCGCCACCGAGGCAGTCTTGTTAGTCGTTTCGTCAGTTAAAGTTTTTATGAAAGCAAAAACAAATGTACAAGAGGGTGGTAATGACCACTGCCTGTGAACACCTACAATTCCCGAGAAATCGGCATTAACTTTGGTACACGTTGCTGGATTTGAGAAAGGCATACACTCTTTTCTTGAAGTTGCCTGAGTTGTATAAATCTGGAAACACTGCAAGCGAAATCTGATTTCCTAATAGAGAGTGGTAGAGTTACAATGTAGACAGCATGAATGGGCCAGCTTGACTGGTAACAACCACTGTCTTAGAAAACCGACCGAGCTTGCTGTGGTGGCTCGTACAGTCAGTGAGATATCTCGAGGCTCACCCCCCCCCCCTCTTTCCTAATTCCTTTCTATTCAAATTCAAATCATTTATTCTGTAAATTGGTTCATAAATATCACTTTTAGATGTCGAATCATTTTTTATGCTACATTACATTTAAGACGGCATTTCGGGGCTAGCCATGAGAAGAAATGCCGAAACAAACTCATGGGTTATGGCCTCTTTTAATGTCCAGACATTGTTTTACAGAATAATGCGAGTGTAATGTACAGAAATTCCTGGATCGGCCCTTTCAAGAAATAGCCAAGAGTATACCAGACATAATTGGCACTCGCAGTCACATAAAATATATATATATATATATATATATATAAAAAGTCGGCAACGCGTCCATGGTTCCATTGGTATTGATTAATGGATTCTATTCGCTTGGTGATCCGCTTGTTTGTTTGCTGCCCCTTGCTATAAAAAAAAAACAAACACATTACGCACTCAAATATAATATGTATTACTATGTTTATTTTTTATTTTTATAGTATAGGCCGGCAAACGAGCAAGTGGGTCACCTGATGGTAAGTGATCTCCACCGCCCATGTACGCCCACAATAACAAAAGAATCACGGGCGCGCTGCCGCCCCCAAACGATAGGGATAATTAAGGGATTGGGAAGGGGAGGGGGTTTGGGTCTCCGGATATCTCACTCACCGTACGAAACGCAGCAGCAAGCTGCTACTTTACGCCGGTTTTCTGTGAGACAGTGATAATGACCCGGACGACCTGGCCCATACATGCTGTAGACAAGTGTCTACAGCGTGGCTCTACCACTCAAAAATGATGATGTCATGTTTCCATTTTCAGACACCACAACCAGAACAGCAGAAGGAGGCGAAAGATGACATGGCCAATGAATCTGATATAGAGTTTGTGGAGACCGGCCCGCAAGTTATAGAAATACCTGACGCTAATGACTCAAGGTATGTGTTATAATAATATTAACCTTTTATTATACACCGTGTATATACTGTCCCACTTCTGGACACGGGTCTTTTGTACTGATGAGACAAGTTAGGTTTTAGTGCAGCATGTGGGCTAACATAAGCCGACGAGATATTTCGCGCGCGATTGAGGAAATTAGCGACGACAAATATTTTAAATTAAAGTATCAACAATCGATAAAATTACGCCGTTATGTTAGGGTAGATAAAATATAATAGAGAAGTAAAAGATGCTTTTTTCTCTACTGTTTATGTCTTCTTTTGACGTAACAAGTCGTGAGTTTCATGTGCAACCAAGTTTGCTTCGATTGATAAATCGATAACTAGTTATTTCACGACAAAACGAGTCGACAAAATTTTCTCGAGGCGCTTAAGTTAAGTGTGGGTTGGTGGACTTTGCAGACTTTTGAAATTCTTTCGAAAACTTCTCAATAATCCTGTTTTGTAATGCTTATGTTCACTGTTCAAGTAAGCAATAAAGGTAGAAGTACACTATTGTGTTGTGGCGAGTCGTGACGTATTCCGTGATGTCTGTAGTCGTGCAGTGTGCACACTAGTGTCTAAGAGTTGGGGCGTGCTCTAGCATTATTTCTAAGCAGTGCTAGTCGAATATTTGCAACTTTCAAACGTTGATAATGTTTTTTTATGAATTATTAGAGCGATTTAGAAGAGAATCATTAAATTTAAATTATTATTTTCTAACCGATGACACTTGTTGACAGCAAAAATAAAAGAAAAGAATGATCTATGTTGAAGTACCTGTAAGAAGGCTGAGACAGAATGTAGTATTTGCACTTTGTGTCATACAATACATTGCGATGACACACTAGTTCTTCAGACGTTTTGAATGCATATAAAACCACAAGAAAATCTAACTAATAAGCTAAAAATAAGAATAATCAATTTTATGTCGGTGGTATTTCATTGTAATGATTATAATTACACATAAAAAACACAAACTCTTTATTTTTAAGATTTTTTTGAGTAGGTTTTATCTATCTTAAAAAGTTTTTATTTAACCAAAAGTATAAGTCCGAGTACGCTGCGAGCGAGGACGTCGGAAGCTACACAGGCGATGCGTAGGATGTGTATGGCTTGACTCATGAGCTAGTACATACCTCCTAGTCACTAGTACACAGAACAGTAGCCAACTGGTTTTGTAAATCGCGTTTCCAATGCATTATGCCGTGTGCCAGTACACTGTATAGCTATGTATATATTTATGTATGTATGTAGGAGTAGCCTACAAGTGTATTGTATGTGTATACAGGAGTCCTTCACCCAAGGGTCGTCGTCAACGTTCCCGTTCGAAGTCTCCTCGTCGTAGACGACGGACACGCTCACGCTCACCACGGCGGAGACGAGACAGGTACTACATACTACACACTACACACTACACTATACACTATACACTATACACTATACACTACACACAACACTATACACTACACATTATACACTACACACTATACACTACATACTATACACTACATACTACACACTATACACTAAATACTACACACAAACAAATATATTACTACACTACGTAGCCGCGTAGTAGGTGTCTCGTAGGTGAGAGACCGCGCTTTTTTAAGTGTCTGTTGTAAGGGCTCAATATGATGATAGTTGATTCATACATTATTTTTGAATATTGTTTATTTCTTCTAAGTATAGGTTTTATAAAAAAATAATTATAGAATATTGTACAATTAGAATATTCCCTTTCAAATGGAACTTCAAGAAACCACTATGTCCCTTTTTTCTAGTTTTGACTACAAGCAGCAGTGTATAGGCACGTCTTAGAGAGGAGCGTAGTCCAGTGCCAAGCAGTGCTTGGCAAGGCGTCACTATCAGACGAACTACCTACTGGTTTCATTATTCAGGCTAATAATAAAATATGTTAGACAGTCAGTCAGACTGTCAATCCTCTACCAAGTGTCAACGTGATTGTAAAACTTACTAAAGAGTTGACAGATATGTGCATTACTAGCTCACGCGTCTATCGCTTGCCACGATAATCGTGGAAGTACCTAATCCTAAAAGTCTATCTTAAGTCTAGTCTGCCCGCTTAGCATGAGATCACGAGATATATCGCGCGCGAAAGAGAAAACTTTGTCGATATTGACTAGTTTCTCATTTATGTAACATACACAACACGATGTAGAGATATAGAGATAGCAGGAAAAACAAATAGTCATTTTCTCTTATCGTGAATACCGGACCGGCATGTAAGCTTCGATAGACATGTAGAGATTGCACGAGAAAATGAGTCGACAAATTTTTCTCGAGTCGTTAGTGATTTTTTAGGTTTTCGCGAATATTACACATTGAAATAAAACTAGTTTATACAGATTTTATCGCGGTTTAATTTTTATTTTAGTTTTTAGCTTTCGAAACGTCGGGAATCGCCGCTTTCGAATCGAGTCGTTAGGTTAAGCGCCCTGGCCTAGTAATTTATATCGAATTATTTTCTACATTTAAGATGTGAGAGATCTTGATTACTAATTCCAGGTTAAGCAATAACAATTCGTGTTTGAGGTAATCGGTTCGGAAGTACCAGACATGAGTTGCTCGGTATGGCGGTAGGTTTGCTCTCTATCGTAACATGGGACGGAAATAATCTCGGCGAACTGTGGGTACACTAATTGTACCTCTGCCTACCCCTTTGGGAATACAGGCGCGAGCTTCTTAGTTATGTATGTATCTTCTTTATAATCGTAAATAATAATGTTCATAAACAACTTTTTTACTGATAGAGACAAGGAGAGAGACAGAGAAAAAGATAGAGAAAAGACATACAAAGAACGAGAGGCAGAGAGAGAAAAACAGAGAGAACGAGAGAAGAAAGGATTGCCGCCGATCAAAAAGGAGAATTTAAGTGGTGAGTATTATCAGGCCTCTGTCACAAACAAGGATGAACACATAGTTTCTCTTTTTGGGGATTAAAAGTAATTAATGTATAACAATCCACTAGCAATAAAAATAGCGGATTATGGAATCCTTGGTGCGTGAATTAGATTTGCACTTAACGGTTTTTTTTTATTAGCTTGAGTGACGAAACCAGCAGGTCGCTCCCCTGATGGTAAGCGCCAAGTTTTCGCCCAAGTTTATGAACGGTAAACTCGGTTCACAAGGTGGTGGTAAATTTGAATTGTCTTGTAATTTATTAAACACCACAATAGGTCCTATCGTATGCGAGAGGCCATTTGCGTTGGTATCACCGCTTTGTCTATTTCTGCTGCCAAGCAACAGTGTGTAAGCACTGTTGTGTTTCGGTTTGAAGGGCATAGAAGCCAGTGAAATTACTAGACATTATAAGATTTAACATCTTGTGTCTTTGGGTGACGAACGCAGTCCAGTGCCAGGAGTGCTTTGTAATTGAAAGCTCTGTGTGGTGTTGTTTTTGTATATGGGCAAGTGTGGCGATTACCATCAGGCGAGTGACCTGCTCGTCACGTCAATTAAGCTAATTAAACAAAAATGTTGGACATGAGATTGAAAAAAATAGTTAGTAGTTGTAAATATTGATATAAAGTCTTCCGTTTTACCCTATCCCACTCGTAGTGGGGTCGGTGCAATGTGTTTTTTAACACGTTACAGAAAGATTTGGTTTGTAATTTTTACGATCGGCCGCCTGCCTGACGTCAACCCCTCTGGGGAGAAAACACCTTGAATGGAACCCGCGGCCTCTCGCTTCACAGCCGACTGCTCGCCTTTGAGGCGCCACGGAGGCTCACTGTGATAAATATTGCTATAAAGTGTGGTACAGTAATAGTTTGTGTGGTGATGTACAGTATGCAGCACGACGCTGTGGGTGGGGCACCTGTCGAAGCTGGCGACGGCGGAGGAGCTGTCGGACCTGTTCGGCGGCGTGGGCGGCGTGGCCAGCATCGACGTGGTGCCGCCGCGGGGCTGCGCCTTCGTCGTCATGGAGCGTCGCCGCGACGCAGCCCGCGCGCTGCGGCACCTGCACAAACACAAACTGCACTCCAAGGTACACACCTTATATAATAATAATAATAAATACACCCAACACACCCAACACACCCAACACTCACACACATAGTCCTCACCCCACACTAGGTATACCTGTATTGTGGGTATCAACAACTACGAGGGACTTGACAACCCACAACACCCAGACCCAAGACAAATATTTGTGGATTAGACAAACATTTGTCTCAGTGTGAGAATAGAACCCACAGACACTCTTCGCAGCCGGCTACTCGCCCACTGCGCCACAGAAGCTGTCAAATATCTATGAAAATAATAGTTAAGGGATTAGGAAGGGGAAGGTGATTTGAGTCTCAGTATATCTCACTCATCATACGAAACGCAACAGCAAGCTGCTACTCTACGTCGGTTTCCTGTGAGACAATGGTAACACGCCGACCCATTCATGCTGCAGGCAAAACTCTCTACAGCATGGCTCTACCACTCACAATGCTGAATATATCAGACTTACTTTCGCATTTATAATATTAATATTAAATTATAAATTAGATTTAAATATTTATCCATAGTATAAAGTTTTAATAAGGATTGCATTACAAATTACAATAATACGTAACTTGTGTTTTTCGTGGATTGTACAGCTTTAAAGTAGTAAAGTGGTAAGCTTTTCGGAATGGGATTAGTAGTTCCTATTAGTAAAAAGAATTTTCTGAATCTAATCAAGTTCTAGATCATACTTTCCATACGGACCACAAAACCGATATCTGGGGGGCACCGTGGTCACCAATTATAGTAAAATATATCCTATGTTACTACAGGGTATAGTTTTCCAATAATGAAGGATTTTTTTGGATCTGGTTAATAGTTTCAGAGATTAATCCTTCATGAAAATTGCCTACAAAATTTACATTTTAGTGGTTCTTGTGTTCAAAAATCGTAATGAAATACAGTCTTATGTTGCTAAGGGATAGTGTAACTTCCTATAAGTGAAAGAATTTTTAAAATCGAAGCAGTAGTTTAAAAATTACTCCACACATACCCAGTCTAGATAGCAACCACCATACATATGGTGAAAAATTAAGTATTGAGGTCTTTAAATTGACTTTGCTTTCATTGCTCCACCGTTCGTGTTACATCTGTGTAACACGAACGTGTGTGTGAGTGTCGTGTTTTTTGAGTGGTAGAGCCACGCTGTAGACAATTCTGACTACAGAATGAATGGGCTAGCTTGTCCGGGTCGTTACTACTGTTTCACGCGTAAAGTAGTAGCTTGCTGCTGCGTTTTGTACGGTGAGTGAGATATCCAGAGGCCTAAATTCCCCTCCCCTCTCCAATTTCTTACTTATTCTTTTCCTTTAAGGTCGGTAACGCGCCCATGATTATTTTAGTATTGTGGGCGGTGGAGATCATTTACTATCGGGTGACCCGCATGCTCGTTTGCCGGCCTATGCTATAGAAAAAAAACATCGTGTATATTTACAAATATCCCCGAAGGGGTAGGCAGAGGTGTAACCAGTACACTTTAATTTTGCCGAGTTTATTTCCGTCCCATGATGTGATAGAGGATGAACCTACCGCCATACCATACATGTTGTACATAGAATGTTTATCGAATCTGTTGTAATATGATGTGGTGTGATTGTGTGATCGTGTGATCGTGTGATCGTGTAGGAGATCACGGTGGCATGGGCGCCGGGGCGCGGCGTGAAGGGTCGCGAGTGGAAGGACCACTGGGAGGGCAGCGTGGGCGTGTCGTACTTGCCGTGGAGCGCGCTGCACCAGCGCTGGGCGCTCGGCGCGCTGTCGCTCGACGCGCTGGAGGACGGCGGCGCCGTCGACGAGGACACGCTGCCGCCGTGGCTGCCACCCAGGGTGAGCACACTTACTCTACCTATACACATACACACATACACACATACACACAACCTATACACATATACATATACAATATGTAAAAAAAACCCTGTCCGATCCGTGATGGTGTTATTAGGTATCGAGATAAGGTTCTATTTAATTACACGAAAAAGTTTACATGGCAATACTGGGCGGCACGGCGCGGCGCGCGACAACTGTTCGGTAGTGAGGTCATGAAGTCATGACCCCAGTTGATCGTTGGATTACAGACATTATAAATAATTCCTATGCAACTTTTTATGTATCATCCGAGTTTAAATCGTGTGTCATTCGATAATCAAAAATGCGATGGCTATGACGAAGTTGCTGTTCGATGTTTCGACCACCAACAGTAATACAGGTCACCACCGTCGCACAAAGATGGCATGAACGCTTTTTACCTCATCTGTGTCCGATTTAATTTAATCAAAAACTGCTACAATCCGCGAACGCATTTCGGTTTGAGTTTCACAAATTTTCGTCAAAACGAATTGCTTGCGTGAAGTCTGGAAACTGTAATGGCCACGAAGTTGATCGACGTCTACTAATCCACCGTTCTCCATACTACTCGTACTATTTGTGTGCGGATCGGATGAAAGAATGTTATTCATCTACTTTTAACACTTTCTACACTTGCACGTGACTAGTACCCAGCTGTCGCGTCACAAAACGAGTACTTCGGATAGGGCCCTCACTAAATAATTCTGCTCATTGATAATCACAAACACACTCGGACGGTACCGGGGTACCTTGCAGAACCGAATAACGCATCTCGAAATCTCTACGAGCCGCTGAATAATTGCAGTCACTCCTACCCAGACACAATATCATATTAAAACTAAAGATACTCTTGATGAGAGTATGACATTTCGCTGAACACAAACAACAACGGAACAACCGCTCGGAAACAATTTTTGCGCTAAACTGACTTATTAAAATGTTCGAGGTCGGGATAGTCGCCTTACACGTGCGGCGGTTCTTTTGATCGCCCGCGGCGAAGCGCACGGTTTTCTCTGTCGGTATTGTCAAAGGATGCCGATAACATGTGGCGGCGACAACGATGATGCCATTTAAAAAAAAATACTAGATTTTAGGGAAATTCGGGTAATTTGTGTACGTGCATTTAGAAATATAATAACATTTTTATTTTCAAGCATAATATTTTATTTTTATTTTTCTCGGTAATGCCATTGTGATAGCTATATGCCGCTTTCGGATCGGACAGGGTTTATTTACATATTGTATATACAACCTATACACATATACAAACATACACAACCTATACACATATACATATATACACATTCCGGTTTATAGTCCGAACAATTTTTCTGTGAACTGGCGAAAATAGGAATTACGACCGCCATGTTGTAATGCCATTAAATTGTCAGTGTGTACTACTTTCGAGTGCTCTGTGCTCCCTAGAATGAAGTTGTTCCGTGCCTCCGTGTGTTTTATTGCGATAGTCAGCGGCGACACCTTTCAATTCACAGAAAAGTTGCTACCACTATACTTGTAGGCCTAGTACAACTTATTTTACACTACAGTTTCTGTTTTCGTCCATAAATTGATAAATTGAGTAGCAGTAAACCACTAGCAGCTAGTGAGAATGATTGGATAGTATGGGTAAATAATTGATGTCATGTTAGTCGAATAAAAAATTAGCTTTAGAACGATTTATTAGTTTTTTAAAATATAATCACTAATTTGTCAACAGTAATTTTATAGGAATTAGAAAACTGTGAACGTATTTGTAACTCGTACTAGACCTACTACTGGCTACTGTACAGACTAAAACTGCACAAGCATACCCGCATAGCGTGCATAGCGCACTGAACACAGCCGGCGAAAACATATAAACTAACTTTATTTTTTTATTTTACTTTGTATGTGGCCCGTTTACATTATTTGATTAATCATAAGTCAACTGCCTGTTGTCGGATAATGATTTTTACTACATTATGTTTTCTTAATTTTCAAAATTGATTTCACTAAATCCTTTTTGAATCTCTCAAAATTAAAAGCTGTAGACTAGGATTTTTCCCGGGAAATCCCGGGAAGTTGGGAATAAAATACGTTAATCGATATTATTCATAATGATAAACCAAATTACCTGTGTGAAGAAATGGTAAAAAAATATGATAACAATTTTTTTGGATCCAATCATTTTAATGAAATAGATATGACATATTTTTTTATTTTGGTGTGATGGATTGCTTAACTGTCGTCTTGTTTATCTTTATCTTTACGTCTTGTCTATTTCTGCCGCCAAGCAACAGTGTGTAAGCACTGTTGTGTTCCGGTGTGAAGGACATTGAAGCCAGTGAAATTACTGGGCATGTTGAGACTTAACACCTTATGTCTCGGGGTGATGAGCGCCGTCCAGTGTCATGCAGTGCTTTATTTAAAGTTCTGTGTGGCGTTGCTTCTATTTATGAGCAGGCGTGGCGCTTACCATCAGGCGAGCGACCTGCTCGTCTCGTCATTCAAGCTAATAAAAAAACGTCAAAACTTACATGTTCTATTATACATTTTGATTTCAGATGCATATAGTCATATTGTTGCAGTTTTTAAAACAATAATTCAGTTTATTAACTTTATTTCCTGTTCTTTATACCACTTATAACATAAATAACTAAAAAAATTATATGATTTAAGTAGATATAAATTGAGCATTTTTAAATATATCAACATTCCCGGGATCCGGAAATTTCCGAGAATACCGGTATTTTTTTTCAAGTGCCTGGGAATACGAAAAATAATAATAAAATCCGGAACGACATAATATAATATGACCGAACCGAATATTGTAAACGAGCCATCATAGAGCTCCAGCTAGCGCTTGGTGCAGCTGTAATGCCTCTTATTACATATCATTAACACAGATGCTAATAAGATGAGTTGGCTAACAAGGGCGTAAGAATAAGAATTCTTATTGGAATTAATAAAAATTTCAATTACTGGTCACGGTTACCAAAAACAGTGACAAAGGTTAGAGCTTTATTATGCAATAATAATAGAACGTGTAAAATAGTTTTCCGCTCGGAAAACTGCAGAAAACGCTGCTCAAGCAGTCACGAAAAAAGTATTACCTTTTTTGACAGCCTCTATAGCGCAGTCGATGAGTAGACGGCTGTGAAGTGAGAGGTAAGGGGTTAGATTCTTACACCCAGACGAACGTTTTTGTGATCTACAAATATTTGTTTCAACAGAAAACAAATAAACACAACTTATAAATTACAACCATTGGGTACTAACCAACCATATCAACGTGCAACACTTTATACATGCCAATTGGCATTGAGCAAGCGCAACGCAAACGAACATCAAACAGACAGACAGATAGAGACAGCAAACCAATTCTATTGTCATATGCACACTACTGTTTTGGTCGTCATTTTAACTATTGCTACTAATTACACCAAACTTCGGAGCGGCAAATTATTTTATTCATACTGTTAATTGTTATATTTAATATCCACGAACTTTTTGTTGTTTCAAAATGTCAGTGAAGCGCAATTTAAGTAGATGTGAATTGAGCATTTAATAAAGACTATCATTGGTCCCGAGATCCGGGAATTTCAGATGCGTGATATTTCCGGGATCATCATACGAAAAAGTCCGGAAAATAAATACCATTGCCTGGCGCACTCTGGCCACCCTCTTGTTACGCCCTTGTCAGCCAGCTAAACGCTGCAAGTGCCTGCTGCACGCTCTAAATAATATAAAGCCAGCCCCGGATCTACGATTTTTTGGAACCGGGGCAGAAATGTGACGGTGGCGCCCCTGTCTCCAGCATATGAGATAAACTAGTTAAAAAAATACAAATATATAATGGTTGACATTTTCGTCAATAGGACAATAAGAACCCTTTTGTAATCTGTACACTTTATTATCTATTACATGAAATTATATACTCAGGAAAAATAGAATAGACCTATGTTCAGTAGATCTATATACATCGAAATGTTGGCGTTGAATGATGCACAAAGGGCCTATATGGCACCTTTTTCTTACAAGTCTACGATGAGCCAACTAGACTTCCGTATGCTAGGCGCTTAGTTTTTTATTTTTAATCATATTATATTATGATTTTGGCGCCCCTTGAAACTGCCGTCCGGGGCGGATGCCCCGGTTTGCCCGACCCTAGATCCGGGGCTGTATAAAGCGCCAGCTGTTTATGCGAAGTTATATTTTCACAAATAAGTATTATTAAGCGTAAGTCATAACCTTGAATCGAGTACTTATAATTGGCACTAAAATTGGTTTTTGTGATGAAATGACATTAGAAATGTTTTTTTTTTTCAAAATTCAAAATTTACGTCTTCGTTCCGTGTCCGGCCGCTATATTTACACGTCCATTCGGCTAATCTTGTGACTTATGTGAATGTTCTTTTTATTTTTAATCAATTATTTATTTATTATAAGGCATAGATTTTTTACAAATGAATCTTTATACGCATGCAATCGGAGTCTTTTTTATTCTAGACAGGTTTTTTTATTGTTTATTTTCATTTCCCTCGAAAATAAATTTCGATGTGTCACAGAGACGCCCAGTGTCATTTTTCGGTGTATGAGTGAGTATGAGGTAACCCACGGCTTGTCGGTTAGCCTGTCGACGCGGTTTGTAGTATAAATTTAACGGCTGCGACAGGCTAGCAACGACACCGTGGAGTATGCGACACGTTTCAAGATTTTAATCTTTTGAAAAATATGCAGCTATGAGTTTGTGCGGTCTGCTTACACAGACGACCGTGACGGAGGTTGCTGAGGAACCGATCGCGGCGAAATTAAACAGTCGTGTAGCCGATCCCGTAGACAAAACAGATCAACGGCAACCAGCCCGGGCAAAAAGCTTAGAAAACAGCCGCCCACGTCGGCCATCATATTCTTACGCGCAATGGCTAGCACGCGATCACGCCGGGTGGCTGGCACTCAACTACGGCGGCTGGGAACCAGGAAACCAGACAGAGTGGTTCCCAGCTACGTATAGGGAATGGAGAGCGTCGTGGAACCCAGAAAGACGACAAACCCACGTCAAGCGGGAACCTATAGCTTATAGAGAACTGCGTGAGTTTATAAGTCCAGAACGGCGACGAAACCGACAGCCGATCAAAGTAGAGCGGATAAAGAGACGGTCTATGGAGCCAAGAAACCGGGTATCAAGGAGATCAGCAGCGATACCAAGTGACCATCGTATGGATCGCTCTAAACCAAGATTCCGAGGAGACGAAACTCATTGGTTTTGCACAACATGCCATTCGACAAAACACTTGTACTATGATTGTCATCAGCGACGCCGCTACAGGCGCCGTTCGAGTCGGAATCGAGACTACGATAGAAGCAGACCTTCAGCAGTTAAAAAAGAAGTTTTTGAACAAACAGCACAGTCACTCGTACAGTACTTTGGAAACAATATTCGTAAAGCAGAATTCTGACACGCGACAGAAGAATCCACCGTGAATGACTCGTCATCACATAATGGCAATCCGGTAAATATGTATCTATCAACAATCATAAAGTGTACACAATATCGGCTAAGATAAACGCCTATCCATATTAAACCTGTGGTAGGTGAGCTGCATTCTGTTTTTAAAACAATATCGAGGGTAGATGACATACAGGTGAAACATACAAATTGCTTCTGTTGATTCACCCATCGTGTAACATCCTGTATATCTCAAATAAATAAATTCAACATTCAAATTCCAATTGCGAACTACATAAGTCATGGATTTTTTTTCTGAGTTTTATAAATGCTATAAGTCAATCTAGAAATACCTGTAACACGTAAGATTGTATAAATATTAAAACTGCCTAGAACTAACCTTACTAAAATGTGTAAATTGCTACGCATAAATAGCATGGTATGATTATACATACATTTAAAACCATAATATAACACTTAATAGTTAATAAAAAATAGTTATTTTTTTTAAACCATTAAAAATCTCTGAAATTAATAGAAGGAAATATAATATAATTTAAAGTTTTTTTGTATATTTTTCTTACTAGTTCAGAGATTTTTGGTACATAAAATATTTTAAATGCCATAATAGTTTTCTCCATGGGGTTATCTACAAAAATTATTCTGCTTCGCGATTATGCTATAGCATTTGGTCATTTACTCCATAAAAGTGATTAGTAAATTCGGTAAAAATGTATATACAGGCTGTTGTTTTATATTCAGCAATGAAAGTAGTATTTAAAGTGACTGGGAATCGATGTCAGTTGCTGTCACATTTTTACCTCTAATGTAGTTCCTTGATTAGAAATTAGGCAACTTTATTATGCTATATGCTCACATATTATTCAATTTGATATACTTCATACCAATACTGTCATTAGACCCCTGCTGTTATGAGAGGACATTGCAGGGTTTGCAATTATATCCAAATATAAAAGACTGTTCTGCCTAGAGTGCTTATAGTAACTTTTAACCATTATTTAATATACTGTGATCCGACTACTAAAAAACCATGCTGTAAAAGTCCTGCTTTTATGACATATAAACATGGTTTTCCAATGGTTCTTAACACGAGCGGGCGATTCCCATTATGTAAATCAACAGCTTGTATACACTACTAAATGAAACGAAGATTAAATAGTGCTTTAATTCAAATTTACAAACTTCACCAAGAGTGTGAGTAATGTGAATATTTTAAATACATTAGCAACGGCTAATTGTAACCCCTCCCATCTACGACACACTAGCAGTTGAGAGAAACTTTCATTACTTTGAAATTTCCTATTCTATTAGAGATACAGTTTGCGGATTTTATTTTTTTGAATATTAGGTATTTTATTTTCATTTCTATAGTTAGTTCGGCTCATTTATGCGCGTCTTGTTCGTGATGTGGGCTTGTATTTCTCAATTATTACTTTTCAAATAATTCCTTTGTAGTATTGAGATAATTGAAAAGTGGGTAGATATGTTTGTTTGTACAAGGCTGGTGACTACACCTTAAATCGAAACGTTTCATCTGTGTGGTAATGGAGCGTCAGCATTCGTGTAATCCACTTACCAGCATAATCCACAAAAAATACAAGTCAATAGAATACACATAATTATTAGTGATTTCTTGAATGGCTGAATTAAACCGCGATAAAATCCGTATAAACTAGTTTTATTCCAATACATAATTATTAATATGAGATTTTAATAATATACCGAAAGCCTTAGGAGTTAATGAGAGTTTCTTGCAACTGACTAACACGCGCGTATCGCAAACACGCACGCTTATCGCATGTTCGTGTGCGTCGCTCGCTTTGCATCTTAGAAGCCTTTTAATGTTTAGCTGACTGTCCGTCGTCCTCACCTCATTTTATAAATATTTGCACAAATCCCTACTCGAAAGAGTCGTACGAGTCGTCGTCGTCGTGGTTAATAATAAACATTGAACCTTTTACTACATTCGGTGGAGTTATTTGTTGAGATTTATTAGTAACAAATGACCAGTCCTCCTTTGAGCTGAACTACTAAACGCGGACAGTCAATGTATTTAATATCCTCGTGCTTGCTTTTATTATAAGGTAAAACTCGTAGATGACAGGTATCAGGTAAAGTTTGGATTGAGTGAGCACAACAAGAGAAACGCAAATATGATGATAATGAGTAGGATGGATTGTCATGAGATGAATAGATAAAAAGAAGAGGAAACAAGAAAAGTAGCTGAGAAATCACGATTAAGCTAAAAAGAATGATCAGTCAAGAAGTAACTTTAGCGCCAACATATAGCAAACGAAAGAATCAATAAGTGAATACACACAATTGTGCTAATGACGAAGATTATATAAGAACAGAAGTGCTAATTGTATTTATAAATATAGTTTACCCCACAATATAATGTGGAATGTATTTTAATATAGTGTAAATTTATGAATTTAAATGATAATAAAAACAAAATGTCTTTTTATTTAACCGCTAATGATATAATTATATTCCACAGGACTTTTACTAGCACTGCGATTAACATGGACTACGCAGGTAGTTTCGTTGTTTTCTATAATTTCCATATTTTTGTGAATCATAGGGATAGAGTATAAACGAGCACCGAACAAGCGATAACTTTAATATTTATTGTACACTGTTTTTAATTATCTCCTCTTTTTTCTTATTTTCTTCCAAATCTTTCTTCTTTTTACCTATTTATTCTTTCTACCAATTTTTTCTTTTTATCTCTTTTTTTCTTTCTAATGCATCTCTATTTTTTTTGTTTTTATAAGCCATTTATTTTCAAGAGATTCAGTCTATTCTGTTTGTGTAATATTCTTGTTGTCTTTAATGTGTGATATCTATTCTACGCAAATTTGTAAGTTAAAGTTGTATGTTGAAATTTCAAAATATTTTTTATCTGTGGTCTCTGAGTATTCATTGTAAAAACAGTATTCTTTTCCACATAAAATATGATCGAATTATAAATTAATGTCTAGCGAGATATAGTGATACGCTTTGTGCATCGCATCTCTCTAAGCTAATTCAGGGAACACAGCAGAAAAAGCAGGTACCTAAATACAAACATATAAATGACTCATTTATGCGATGCTGTTATAGCATATGCTGTGAATAACACAACGAAAAAGCATAGTGTAAACATTATAAGGCATTTTAAGTGTATCTGTCACGCACATATTGTTCACTTCTTACTCTACGACACTATCGCGTAAATGAAGCCACACTCTTTACGTTTGATTGGTATCGCTTTTTCTTTTATGTGTAATTACTAAATAAAATAATTTATTATGGTGGCACTACGCGAAATTTCAAGAATGGTATTGCGAATTCAGTTTGATCATAAGACAGTTGTTTATGTCTTACGGTTAGCTATATGCACTAGGGTTGACAACTTTATATTTATAAAGGCACTAGAATATAAAGTATTATCTAGACTAATCTAAAGTACTTTGCAGAAAAGGTAAATTATAATTGGCAGCCCTAATAGCTATGTAAATACTGATAAATCTGCCTTAGTGAGTAATTTCCTTTTGGCGCTTTAGTCAAACACTGCACTGTATGTCCGGTTTGCTTGGTATCCGCTGTTTTTGCAACTGATAACTCTCGCTGCTATTGGTCGTCTTTATTTTTGCAGTTAACATATAAAATGGTTTATTTTTTATTTAAAATCAATTTTCAATCGTGAAATATGATTTAGTGTTTGCCATATTACGTTAACCGTACAGGACATTGTAGAAAATAGGTGTCAGTAATAAATACATACAGGTATTTATTCATCGCTTATTGATAAAGTTTTAAATCAAAAATTAAATTATGAGATTTTTTCAACATTTTAGTATTGTGATCTTTGTGAATGAGTTGTGTATGCAAACGTGTTTAATTAACACGCTGTAGCTAATCCAAGGATCATAAAACGATGC
This sequence comes from Mimas tiliae, assembly GCA_905332985.1. NCBI lineage: Eukaryota > Metazoa > Arthropoda > Insecta > Lepidoptera > Sphingidae > Mimas > Mimas tiliae. The sequence goes on from HG995251.1 coordinate 1,826,409, forward strand.
ATTAATGAACAACACATACTAATAACTCGGAAAATATGAAGTTCAGACATTTTTACGTACGTATGTTAATCATCTTCTTGTAATGAGAATTATTATTGATATCCTTTTTTGTACTTACCAACTTGTGTTTTATATCTTTTTTTTAGTTTAGCATTGCAAATAAAGTTTACACTATCGTAAATTTCGGATATAAATTATAAACAATAAAATATTTTTAGATGAGTAATTGATTCTAACTAATTTTTGATTTTGTATCTTTTAAGGAACAAATGCCAACAATGACTCGCGTGTTTCACTTTATTTACTTAACTATACCCCATTTCACTCAATGGGTGTGATATTAATCAGACGGTTTAAATAAAAATATTTATAAATAGTTTGGTACGTGGCCCCGACTGCGTAAAAGAAGATCTCAACAAAAACGCTTTTTTACATTTTTTTATAACTGCCTTTAGTGCTTCACTACACCAGAGATACAGTGCAGTTTTATGTCGTCTTGTAAAACTTGCATGCTGTAATTTCTGTTACACCGGATTTGTCGATAAACTGCCTTTTTATCGATAAAATACAAAACATTTCTAAATGTCATTACAACACAATGTAGTTTAATTAAATACAAATCGTATCGGTGTGTTAAATAATAAAATTGCTATTGTGTAGGTAAATGTCTTATGTATTTATAGTTGCGATGCGATGTATGGAAAAACTATTTAATAGTATTCACTGCAATTTTTCTCATACAGATATTGCCGAAAAGCATGATGGAAATCCCGATGATGCCTGGAATGCCAGCAGTGTCCGGGCCCGGAATGATGCCTAACTTGCCGCCCGGCACGTTGCCCAACATGCCGCCCGGCACGTTGCCCAACATGCCGCCTGGCCCTATGCCCAACATGCCGCCTGGTACAATACCTAGTCTACCTCCAGGTATATTGTTTTTTTTTTAGTATAGGCTGGCAAACTAGCAAGTGGATCACCTTATGGTAAGTGATCTCCACCGCCCATATACAATACCAAGATTCATGGGCGCATTGCCGACCTTAAAGGAAAGGGATAATTAAGGAATTGGGAAGGGGAGGGAATTTGGGGCTCCGGATATCACACTCACCGTACGAAACGCAGCAGCAAGCTGCTACTTTACGTCAGTTTTCTGTGAGACAGTGGTAACAACCCGGACGAGCCGACCCATTCATGATTAGATTCATTGTATTTGCATTAGTATTTGAATTGATGGTTTATACAACGTGTTACAGAAACGTGTTGTAGTCAAATTTAAGCGACGTATAGTGTACGATACTCCCACATTGTTATTCTCGCTCACGGCCTTCACTTATTTTATAGGGATATAGTTGATCTTGTCGATATTAGTAACCGATTGATCGAGTGATTAAAATTTGCGAGAAGTTTTAGTATATCTACATTTCGATAAGATTCAGTACTTAAACACTCACTGTTGTCAGGAGGTCAACATTTTAAAAACAGGTTGAAAACATTTTAATTTAACGTTATTTTTGAAATCGATCATAAAAAAACTTGAATGATATTTTTTCCGTGTGAATCGTCTGATTGCGTTTAAATAAAATTGTTTTATTGTGCAGGTGTGGCGGGTGGATTACCTCCGGCCGGTGTAGTTCCAACGAGTATGTCCGGTGTGGGCGTGGGTAGTATGGGTGGTGTGGGTAGTATGGGCAGTATGGGCAGTATGGGTGGTGTGTCGCTGTCGAGCGCGCTGGGTGGAGCGCCTGCTGTTACCGTCGCCGTGCCGAGACTGCCGCCACCGGGGTCAGTACAAACACTCATACAGTATGTACAGTATACAACAACCCTGTTGGCCCTTTTTAGATCGTGGAGATAGCCGTAAAGCCGGCTTAATAAAAATAAATTTAAAAAATTATAATCGGTAGCGAGATATTATCCTTAAACAGGTAGCTTAGAAAAATGATCCGATTTTTCATCTTATATATAAAATTCTCGTGTCACAATGTTCGTTCCCATACTCCTCCGAAACGGCTGGACCGATTTATATGACATTTTGTGTGCATATCGGGTAGGTCTGAGAATCGCCCAACATCTATTTTTGATCCCTCTAAACTGTTAAGGGTGGTCCACCCCTAAATTTATTTTTTTATTTTTTAGACAATTTTTTGTTTTTATTTTTTTATTGTACAGCATTAAAAAATACATACAACCCAAAATATTCAACCCTTATTTTTTAATAGTCTTTTTAGTATTTTTGTCAAGCGCGTTTCTCACCGGGGGCTACTTTAATCCTGGAAATAGGCATTCACGCGGGCGGAGCCGCGGGCAACAGCTAGTATTTTATATATTTTCCACAATATCTCAAAAATTGTACGTATGTAGCACCATTTACCTTTGGAGAATATGTGGTATTTAATGACTGGATACTGTTATAAGAATTCCAGAGAGAAAATGGGCGAAAATCACGAAATATTCATACTTATATGTAGCTTCTCATATATGAAAAACAGCTTTATTCGATTTACTCCTTCACTGTGCGTGGTTCGATTCGCACTTGACGGGTTTTAGTATATATTGAAATAAAAATAGTTTATACGGATTTTATCGCGGTCTAATTTTTATTTTATTCCCGACGTTCTAGTATATCTCTTGTTATAGATGTATGAACTAGTTAATGTATCTTTTTAATTTGTGTGACAGAGATGCGTTGTCCATTGTTCTATGCCTATTGACAAGCTCAGCCATTGTGCGTCCAAATGATCAGAATTATTCATATGATGAATTTAACTTGTTGTGTAGAATGACAGCGACGCTACCACCAGGCCTGGCTGCAGGGTTACCGCCGGGCATCAGACCGCCCAGCTTACCCACCGGGGTTCCAGGTAATTATTTACATACAAACATACGCACTCACGCCTGTAATCCCCGAAGGGGTAGGCAGAGGTGTAACCAGTACACCCACATGTGCCGAGTGTATTTCCGTCCCTTATGTGATAGGTGGCGAGCCGGGCACAAATTCAAGACCCCGGGCTGTATACTGAGCATTTCGTAATAGAAAAATCCAATACCACTTTACCCGACCCGGGGATCGAACCCGAGACCTCAGCGTTACCCTCAATCGTAACGCGTACGCATTACAACTGCGCCACCGAGGCAGTCAGAATATAGGTGTGAGCTTATATGAATTCCCCACCAGGTCTCCAAGGCGAGGCGGGTCCGCTGCTGAGGTTCCCGCCGGGGATGCCGCCCCAGGCCGTGCCGCAACCCGGTAACTAACAGCATATATATATATATAGACTTATTTGTGCACTTCTTTCTAAATATGTGAGCAGGTCGCTCGCCTCATAGTAAGCGCCACGCATGCTCAAACAGTAGCAACGCCACAGAACTTTAAATAACAAAGCACTGCGTGACACTGAACTGCGCTCGTCACCCCGAGAAATAAGGCGTTAAGTCTCATAATGCCCAGTAATTTCACTGGCTTCAATGCCCTTCAAATCGGAACACAACAGTGCTTACACACTGTTGCTTGGCGGCAGAAATTGACATACCCGTGGTACCAACCCAGCATACGAGGGACCTACCACCTTGTAACAGACACCTTGTGACAGATGACACGTCATTGTTACATAAGTCAACGCCGCATATATACAATAATCTATGCCCGATTACTGTATTATTTTGTTCAATATTCACGTTTATTCTCTTATATATTCTGATTACAATGTTCCGATGATACTTCCCTAAAACTCCACACGATACTTCCAACTAGTTTTTTTTTTTTTTTTTTTTGTGGACGAATGCTGATAGCCTGACCGTGAGTCGGCTTTAGTCAGCGTCACCGGACTTTCGGGCGAATGCTTGTAGGCACTCCAGCCCAAAAATTTAAGTGACCTTCGCTGAGGGCATCCCCCCTAATGGGGGATACGGATCTCGGCTCAGGACGGCCACTGGAAGAGGGCAAAGACATTTGCGATTGGTGGTTTAGGGGATTATTATAAACTACTTATAATACTTACAAATTTCTCGTACTTGATCGGCACGCGGGCCGGTCGAAGGGTCGGGGGTGCTTCGGGGGGCGCGGCGAGGTCCTCTTCGGCGAGGACGGAATGACGGTACAATTCTAAGCCCGGCTTATAAGCCGTGCTTGTCTCGCAACCCCAGTGGGTGCGCGCTGATTGGCCCGCAGCGCGCTAGTTTGCCGAAGTGGGCGGGGCGTCGTGTTGCGAGGTGCTGGCGGGGGTCCGCTCGCTCGTTGCGCTGTTGGCGGGCTCAGTCCCGCGGCGGCCGTCGGCTCGTCGTGTCGCCAACACCCGAGTTGAAATTATTTCGATGTATTTTTCCTTTTGTCGTTATTATATTTTTAGGATCATGACAGCTGGTGTATCAAAGAGCGCCTCAGTAGATACTGAGGTTACTTTGAACTTGAGAGGGTCATGATATAGTAGTGGTCATAGTTATTAGTATAAGAAGTAGAATAATGTATTCTGAAGGTAGATGATTGATATTGTTGTTATTTGTGTAGGTATGGTGGGCGGTTTCCTGGTAGGTATGGGTGGGTTGGTGGGAGGGGTCCTGCCACTACACGCTCCGCATGGGCCACATGCACCACATCCGCAGCTGCTTCCGCATCCGCATCCACATCCACATCACGCGCCGGTATGTATACTCACTTAGGGTCTGTATAATATGATAAAAACCGTCATCCGTTGCCATTGATTTACATGTTTGACTGAAACTGTTTTCTGTGTGTGCCTGCCTGTACCTATTTACAACTTATTGTAGGTCATATTGATCTATTTTGAACGACACAAAACTGATTGTTACTCTATGAATATCTGTGTATCATCTTAAAAATAATATGTGAACATTGCACAAAAAAAGAAACGAATAATAATACACTCCTGCAAAACGAATAAAAATGGGAATTAATATAACATAGATAAAAATTAAAGCTTTATTTAAACACTTATTGGTTATTAAAAGAAAAATGGGCGCATTGCCAACCTTAAAAGAAAGGGATAACTGAGGGATTCGAAAGGGGAGGGGGGTTTGGGCCTCCGGATATCTCACTCACTATACGAAACCCAGCAGTAAGCTGCCACTATACGTCGGTTTTCTATAAGATAGTGGTAAAGGCCCGGACGAGCCAGCCCGTTCATGCTGTAGACAAAACTGTCTACAGCGTGGCTCTACCACTCAAACATACGATAAATAGGTGAATGTGAACCACAATTACGTACGTCAAGTTGGTAGCTTATGGAATGAAAGTTAATGTTAAAAAGACGAAAGTTATGGTTTTTGAAAGAGATGAAGCTATGGCAGAGTGTAAAATTGCAATAAGAAATGAAAGAGTAGAACAAGTAAAAGAATTTGTATACCTGGGTTGTTGGGTTGTATGTCTACAAGTGATGGGAAGCATGATAATGACATTTGAAACACGAGTATGTGCAGGCAATCGAGTGAATGGGACATTGCGTGAATTAACGAAACAGATACATAAGACTGCCTCGGTGGCGCAGTTGTAATGCGTAGGCGTTACAATTGAGGCTAACTCTGAGGTCTCGGGTTCGATCCCCAGGTCGGGTAAAGTGGTATTGGGTTTTTCTATTTCGAAATTCTCAGTATCAGCCCGGAGTCTGGAATTTGTGCCCGGTATGGCGATAGGCTCGCCCCCTATCACATCGTGGGACGGAGATACGCTCGGCGAAATGTGGGTGTACTAGTTACACCTCTGCCTACCCCTTCGGGGATTACTGGCGTGAGTGCGTATGTAGATACATAAGGCGAGTGTGGACGGAAGAGTCTGTAGTGGTCGACCGCACCGAAACTATTTCAACAAAATAGAACCAAATGGTAACATTATACTAATATTATAAATGTGAATGTAAGTTTGTTTGTTACGCTTTCACGCCTAAATCACTGAACCGATTTTGATGAATTTTGATGTAGATATAGATGGGACCCTGGAGACGGTTATAGGCTACGTTTTATTTCGGAAAAGTCTATTCACGCGGGCGGAGCTGCCAGCAGATGTTAGTATTAAATAAAGAACAGGCCAGCAGTACTCTAAACCGAAGAGAGTGCATGAAGAGATTAATGAAAGTAGATGAAGCGAAAGTCGTATGCCAAGACCGCATAAAGTGGAAAAAATCTCTACTACCCCTATGGGATACAGGATTGATATTATACAATATGTAAAAAAAACACTGTCCGATCCGATGGCATATACGTATCCCAATGATTTTACTGAGAAAAATAAAAATAATTTATTATTCTTGAAAATAAAAATGTTCTTGTATTTCAAAATGTAGTGCCCAAATTACCCGATTTTCCCTAAAATCTAGTAAATGTTTAAAATGTATCAAAACCGTCGACGCCGGAACGTGTTATCGGCATCCTTGGACAAAATACCGACAGAGGACACCGCGCGCTTCGATGCGGTCGATCAAAAGAACCGCCGGCACGTATAAGGCGACTATCCCGACCTTGAACATTTTAATAAGTCAGTTTAGCGCAAAAATTGCTTCCGAGTGTTTGTTCCGTTGTTGTTTTGTTAATATCATACTCTAATCAAGAGTATTTTAATATGATATTATGTCTGGGTAGGAGTGACTTCAATTATAATTATTCAGCAGTTCGTAGAGATTACGAGATGCGTTATCCGGTTCCGCAAGGTACCCCGGTACCGTCTGAGTATGGCTGTGATCATCAAAGAGCAGAATTATTTAGTGTGAATCCCATACAAAAGTACTCGTTCTGTGACGCGAAAGCTGGGTACTTATCACGTGCAAGTGTGGAAAGTGTTAAAAGTAGATGATCAACATAATTTCATCTAATCCAAACGTAAATAGTAAGTAGTATGGAAAACGGTAGATTGGCAAACGTGGACCAACGTCGTGGCTATTACAGTTTCCAGACTTCACGCAAGCAATTAGTTTTGATGAAAATTTCTGAAACTGAAACCGAAATGCGTTCGCGGATTGTAGCAGTTTTCGATTAAATTAAATCTGATACAGATGAGGTAAGAAGCGTTCATGCCATCTTTGTGCGACGGTGGTGGACCTGTATTACTGTTGGTGGTCGAAACATCGAACAGCAACTTCGTCACAGCCATAGCATTTTTAATTATCGAATGATCCTACACACGATCTAAACTCGGGTGATACATAAAAAGTTGCATAGGAATTATTTTTACGTCTGTAATCCAACGATCAACTGGAGTCATGACCGACGTCGCTACCGAACAGCTGTCGCGCGCCGCGCCGTACCGCCCAGTATTGCCATGTAAACTTTCACGTGTAATAAAATTTTATTTGGGGTATTTTTTTGCTATTTATCCAAAAAGGATTACATCAATAGAACCCTATCTCGATACCTAATAACACCTTCACGGATCGGACAGGGTTTTTTTCCATATTGTATATGTATATATGTATGTACAATAAATAATTCCAATATGTAACGAAGATTTGTCTTTATAAAGTAAATAAAAAACATGACTGCCTCGGTGGCGCAGTTGTAATGCGTACGCGTTACAATTGAGGCTAACTCTGAGGTCTCGGGTTCGATCCCCAGGTCGGGTAAAGTGGTATTGGGTTTTTCTATTTCGAAATTCTCAGTATCAGCCCGGAGTCTGGAATTTGTGCCCGGTATGGCGATAGGCTCGCCCCCTATCACATCGTGGGACGGAGATACGCTCGGCGAAATGTGGGTGTACTAGTTACACCTCTGCCTACCCCTTCGGGGATTACAGGCGTGAGTGCGTATGTATGTATGTATGTAAAAAACATATTTGGTTACAGTCATCCATTTTTTTAATAACTCACACTGCCAAAAATCGTAACATTTTATAACCGTATATTGTATGGTTTCCCACATACTGTTCCAATAAAAATACATTGTATAAACTCAGTATGTAGTCAAGTGACTATGGCTATGCTTATCCACGTTTCTGGTGTCTGTCGCGATGTTGATGTATAAGAAACTGATTTAGGTTCATAACTACCCTCAGATGTAATAAACGTGCATCTCCAACAGCCACATCACACCGTCGAGACAAGTCAAGCGAGTCAGCCGAGTCAGCCAGTGCCGCCTCCAGTACAGCCAGGGCCAGTGTCGAGCTCTCTAGCGGCGACAGACGACGCCATGGAGCTCGACAATGATGACGCGCCGCCACATGCACCACATGCACCGCCAGCGCTGCTGCCAGACCAGGTAACATTACTGTATACTGTACCGAGTCAGGAGTCGGGATTCAGCCAGGGCCAGTGCCAGGATGACTGGTATTCCACGGCGCTTGCGCGAGTGCCCAGAGTTTATAGAGAGTGAATTGAAGCGTGTGATGCTCGTGCACCCCTGGCGATGAGAGTGTGTGTGTGTGTGTGTAGTGTGTGTAGTGTGTGTAGCATGTGGCTAGGCCTGGGTTGCCTCGAGCGCGGCCGAGCCAGTACCGCGAGAATTGACTAAAAATCGACTCTGCCCATAGCGACTTGTGATAACAAACGACTTGTGGCAAACCAGTGTTAGATTTGATGTAATTATTCGATTTTTTAGTTTTTAGGCCTTTTTAGTATATTTTTTTTAAATCCTTAAATTTATTACTAATTAGCCTTCGATTCCACAATTTAACTTCGTCTTCAAGTTAGTTACTTTACCCGCCATCTGCGCCTCCCATTATTCTTCTAGTCTTTAAAAACAATAACTGACGGCGCTCAGAACCACCTTTTTAGATTGGACAAATATTTTTTTTCGTATAAACCTTTTGCTTTCCACAATAAAATAACCCCGTGGTCATCATTCTATAGAGACATATGCGCAAAATTCGACCAACTCGTTTTTATAAAAATAATAAATCACCTCTCATTCAGTAGAGGAGGCCCGTGCCCAGCAGTGGGACGTATATATTACAGGGCTGGTATTAATAAATCACACTGAAATTTTCATATTTGGTTTATATTTATTTTATGTCAAATGATGATAAAATATCATTTCACTGAAATTATATTTATTATTGTTCCTCCAAAATGCAAAGTAATAAAAAATAATGAAATATTTAAGCATACACTCATATGGCCCTTGTTCTATGTTTTATGCCCATATGACATAATGTTTTTAAATATTAAGTTTTATTAGGACTTACACTAGTTCCTAACATTCTTTTTTTAATTTTGTCCATTAAAACAGATCCAAGCGCTCCTATCGAAACCGCCGCCAAACTTCAACTCAGCGGAACCACCGCCCGGGTTCAACGCTTCAGAACCGCCTCCATTCAACTCGCAACCAGCTGAAGACAAGGAGGAAGATAGGAAGAGTGACCGCCGCGACCGCGACCGGGATCGAGACCGAGACAGGGACCGACGCGACCGAGACAGAAGGGACCGGGACAGGCGGGACAAAGAGAGAGGAGACAGGGGAGATCGCGGAAGGGACAGAGATCGGTGAGTTGATATATAATATGGATTTTATAGGAATGTGACATGATCAGTTTATATCTGTAATATATTATTTTTTGCTCTCAGGGAAAGAGATGATAGAAGAGATCGGGATAGAGATCGCGGTCGCGAAAGGAGAGATAGGGATCGTGACAGAGACAAGGATAAGGAACGATTCGGATCAAGAGAGAATAACCGGTTAGAGCACTCCCTATTAACCTATTTTTTAGATTAATAACTACAATGGTATGTTCTTGTGACCCAAAAGACAAATCTTATTATCTTGCTGCGGTTATCAAAAACTAAGAGATTCGCCTTAACAACATTTCAACTTTTATTACTGTCATTAAATGACGTCACAAGACTTCGCGGCAACCCTAGAAGGATATGGCAGGACGAGCTAGAATCGTATTGAAAAAATTGGCCTCAGAGGGCTTTGAACTGTGATGATTTTATGGAGGATAGGGAGGCTTTTGCCCTACAGTGGAACGATAACTTATAAGTGTTTCATTCTTTGTCGGTGTATCTATGTGTGGCATGGTAGATCCATTTTTTCTTTTATTTGAAATTTGGTTTTATCGACATGGTTCTTAGCTATATTTCAAAAAACAATGTCCAGCTATTTACAGATAACGGATGTTTTTCTAATTGATTTCGGGGTATTTTAGTGGTTAGGTTAATGCATACAGTCATTAATCAATTTGTGGAGCATTTCATTTTTCAACCAACTGAAAATTCGCCTTAAAAATTTATCAAAAATCATATTCACACTCATTTAAATACCTTAAATCTGGCCATCAGAGAAATATCTCGCGACAAATCACCGCGCACCAACACCAATGTGGACAATGAGAAATCCTTACAAGAGCGTTTGTGGGAGATGGCCAACGGAAAACCCAACAATCCTCAGGGAGACAAACATGAGGAGTTCGACCAGAACAGAGGCGACGAACAGAAGGACGACAGAGATGCAAGAGTAGAGAGACCTCCGCCGCTCATCGATCGCATGTCGAGACATGACGGTGCTGCACCTACACCTGGCAACGACTCGGGTGAGTCATTTGTAATGTACTATCTACTGACTACTGACTACTGACTACTGAGTGATACATAGACAAGGTATCAATGATAAATCTACATACAGGGATAATGATTTAAACCATAACGATAAATACAAAAAATAAAATTATTAATATTTTTATATAAAGTTGTATGTATACTCATTTTTTTTATTATTTTAGCAATAAGGTTGTTACCAAAAACAATCTTATGCTTTTTATTAAAAATAATTAAGTTATATCAGTCAAGCAAAACTGTCAAATTACAGAAATAGGATGCGTTTATACAAACAACATGCTACAGAAAGGTGTGGATAATTTTAAGCAATGTATAGTGTACAATATACTTCTTTCATCCCCCATAGGGCCAAATCAGATTGCATTGTTAGGACATAATTATAAAATTTTCTTTATTATCGAATGATTTTATGCGTTATTTTACGAATTATTTTTTTATTGTAAAATCTCCAAGTAAAATGGCTGTGACATACGGACATGAAGAAATTATTAATCATAAGGGTTCCGTTTTTATCATTGGGCTATGAAACTCTAAAAATAATTCACCTATATGTGTAGTTATTATCGATACCATATTTCTGTATAATTTGTCTAGTGGAGTTGTTGTTGTCGTGTATAAGAGCGACATGACGTGCCGTTACAGGTACAGAGACGGAGAAGGTGGTCGCGGGCTCTGCGCCGGGCTGGACGCAGCTGCCGCCGCCGAGGCATGCGCTGCCGCACATGGCGCCGCACTTCAGAGCAGGTCAGTATACACACTACACACTACACACTACACACTACACACACTACACACACTACACACACTACACTCTAAATACTACACACACTACATACACTACACACTACACTACACTCTACACACTACTCAAACTACACACACTACACTCTACACACACTACACATACTACACACATTACACACACTACACACTACACACTACACCCTACACACACTACACTCTACACACACTACACATACTACACTACTACTACACTAAGTTATAAAATTTTGAATAATATGCCTTATCGTGGGACATTGAATCATGACTAACTAAACACTTTTATTTTTTACTATAAATATCTTCCATAGCATAGAGTGTCTGAACTATTATTTCATAGATATATTTACAAACGGATTCCATACAATCTAATGAAAATAAAACTGTCCCTGGTCACACTAGCAATATTCTAGATTTAGTCTCATATTATTATTAATTTGAGATTATAGACTATTTCCATTTACAGAATTGAGAATGAGAGGGCCACCAAGGCAACCGATGGCAGGTACGACCAGACTTACCAACTTTGGTCTTATTGCCCTCCTCATATCTATATCGTGAATTTACACTCCAAACCTTCATTTCCAGGACCTTGGATGGACGGACAAGGACCGGGGCCAGGACCCGGCCCTGGCCCGGGACCGTTTGGTCCCAGGTTCAACGGCATGGGACCACCCTTCAACCGACCACCGTTTGAGAGACCACCATTCGAGGGCGGACCGTTGTTCGAAGGACCACCGAGGTTCGAGCGACCACCTTTCAACAGAATGCCATTCGACATGAACCGCCCACCGTTCGATGGTCCGAGACCGCCTTTCAACGGACCTCGGCCGCCATTTGATGGTCCTAGACCTCACTTCGACGGACCCAGACCTCCGTTTGACGGCCCGCGACCATTCGACGGCCCGCCATTTGATGGTGACCGGCCTTTCGAGGGCCCGCCGCGGTTCGACGGCCCGCCGGATTTCTACGATAGAAATAACAGGAGATTTGATGACCGGGAGCAGTTCAACGAGCAGGGCTGGAATGGTGACCGGGAAAGAGATAGAGATTGGGATAGAAGGAACGAGTGGGATGACAGGAGGAGAGACAGGAGACCAAGGGAACACGAGGATAGATTTAGAGACAGGAATGATCGCAGGAGAAACTTTGATGAGAGACCGGGTGGAGACAGATCAAGTGGAGAAAGACAGGGTGGTGATAGACCAGGTGGAGACCGCCCGGGTGGAGAGAGACCGGGCGGAGATAGACCAGTTGGGGATAGACCGGGTGGAGACAGATCAGGTGGAGATAGATCGGGTGGCGATAGACCTGGTGGCGAGAGACCAGGCGGAGATAGACCGGGTGGAGACAGATCAGGTGGAGATAGATCGGGTGGTGGTAGACCTGGTGGCGAGAGACCAGGTGGTGAAAGACCAATGGGAGACAGACCAGTTGGGGATAGACCGGGTGGGGATAGAAGGTCTACTGGTCCTCCGGCTAGAGAAGAAAGAAATCCCAGAAGAGATAAAGATAGAAAATCGAGGTGGGGCGCTGCCGACGAACCGGTACAAACTGAACCAGAAAAAATACCATCTGTAGAAGACAAGAGTGCCGAGAACACAGAGACTAGCATGCAAGTCGAGCAAAAAGTCGAGGAGAAATCAGATGCTCCTCGTGATGAACAAAATGTAGCTGTACCGGAATGTAACGAGAGTTACGAGGCGCCGAAAGAATGTGCAGAAATGTTCCAAGCTGCTGAAACTAAGGAAGCATCCGTTAGCGAACACAGTGAAAGTGATACAGCGCCACAGGAGTATGAACCAACTGAAACTACTGGAACCAACGACACTCCGCCAGATTTGTATGACGCTAACGAAGCGATGGACACGAGTTTTTCACAACCAACACCAGCTGAAGAGTACTCACAGCCTCCTGTCTACAAAGAACCAGCATTGGAGGCGACAGTCGAAGAGGCAATAGAGGACATATTCAACCAGGAACCAAATGTAAAGCCGACGGAACCGGTACCAGAAAGCGAAAGTAATGAAACGAAGACTACAGAAGAAATTAAGGAAGGGGCAGCTTGACACCGACGAAGGTGGAAAGTTGGTTATTTCCAGTGGAAATGATTCGGGTGATGCGAGCCGATGCGAGCCGGCCCGTGCCGGTCCGTGACGGTCCGTGACGGTCACGGGGAGACCGCTACGATACAACGCCAAAGATTTTAATTTTATACATAACACAATAATGAAATATACGAGTGCCTTATTGGTTACCGATGTGGTGTTTTGTTTTGCCGTCGAACGCCGGCACGATCGCGGCATGATCGCGGCATGATCGCGGCATGGTCGCGGCATGATCGAGAGAAGAGGAACTAGCCTCGGCACTCAAGTCGAGTGACCCGGGCCAGGTACGGTTGCTAACTGATATGCATTATAACGCGCGTCTAGAACAATTATTGCTCTATTTCATACTTCATTCATGTTGCAACATGATCGCGTTCTATTTACGTCTATCGACGTTTGTATTCTCATGTTTATAGTGACTCCTCCCATGTTGCAACACTTTTTATAGATATAAAATTGCACGATTGTACTCGGCGGGCGTCACTTTTGTTTGTTTAAAAATGTCGAAATGGAAACGTTTATTTTAATATTCGAAAATTTGTTGAAATTTTTACAATTTAAATACTATTATCATAGTGTTATTTTATCGTAACGTTACGACCATTTCGACATAATATATCGCTAGCAATGTGTGCAAAATGCCTCGACGGCGGCCGTGTCACCCGAATCTCTGGAAATACGCTGGAGAAATCAACAAACAACAGGATTTCAAGACTTGCACCGGCTACTGATACTATTCTACGGACTAATTTCGTGTCAGATATATACGACATTTATTTTTGTTTTATGTTCTTTTTAATTTAGCGCCATGTCTCAAACTGTAAGGATATGTCGATATTTTTCGTGGCAATACTAATAATGAAAATTAACGTTCTTGCGTCTGCCAATTGTTTGTGTATTGAACTAAAGTAAAGTACAAAATGTTAACTTAATTTTCGTGTGATATAACAAAATCACTTCTAATTTTATCGCATATATTTATTGGATATTTAAAATTGACAATTCGGAGGTCCTAAAAACCAACTTTGACGAAATCAGAATAGGAAAGAAACTATCCTCCGTACTCATAAGCGTTACTATAATGCCACATAGTGAGCGTGAAGGCATAGTGAGGATTTCTCTAAACGTCATTGGTTAGTTTTTGGCGCTAAATCAAAACAGACCAATCATGTACACAGAATTGGACACTTGACAAAGAGCTTACTTAAGTATTGTTTGTGAACACGGGCGTATGTTTCTTGCCTTTAAAACACCTAAATAACATAAGGTAGTATGATATCTCTTGTTATATATATAATCTAAATTTCCTATTATAATTCAATTCCTATTATGGTGTTTGTAGACCCTATGGTACCCTTGTGGGGTACTTTGTCACTGTTAAATATATGCGATAATTTGTCCGATTGATTAATTATTAATAAACTTTAGTTTGGCACTCGCCCCACATTATTTCGTCTACATGCACATTATTCTGATAAAATAAAACTTCGACGATTTTCACGAATGAATTGCGATTGACATGTTTTAAACTTTGGTGAAGGTAGAAAAAGGTTTTTCGAAATATAATAACTTAAAGTTAAATGATAGATATTAAAGTAATTTTATAAACATATGGGGATTATAGATTTAGAATTTATCATCACGACTCATGTTAGTAAGCCTAGGGCAGGCAAAGTGCGCTTCACGTGCTGCCATATTGTATTATTGTAACCTCATATGTGTAACATATTTTATAATAACTAGTGGGCGTCGAAATAAGCGGGATATATCTACTCAATCAATAAATAAAATAGTCTAATTTGTAGATAAGCAATATATAATTGCATGCTTCAATGTTTGTCATATTTTATGCTTGAATAAAATAATTTAAATAAAGTACAGGAATATTTGATTATAACAGGCGCAGATTCTTGACAACGGAAGTTCGCCGAGAAGAAATTTTGCACACATTGACTGGCCTTTGTGTTTTTGTTTTAATTTCAGCAAGACCGAGTAAATATAGGTGGACATTCATCTGCTTTCCTACTTGTGACCAGCATACGAGTATTCCTAGTTCCTTCAATCAAATTATGTAACTGTTCAGTTCTACAAATAATAGATCAAAATATTTTATTTCTTTTTAGACTTTTATCATATTTTCAAACTTTTATCTTACTTGTGAAAATATGTTATGTTCAACTTTGATTTGCAATAAAATTAAAAGCGAAACAAAACCAGCAACTGCATTAGACAAAACAAAAGGTCCACCATTCATCAAATAATTGATTTTCCTTTAGACATATCTGTAATTTCAACTTGAGAAGCCGGTTCTGAGAAAAACGGTTATTAGCAATACCAGCGAATTCAGTACAAACTGGACTGTGCACTAACAATTTATTTATTGATTTTACGATTATTTTATAAACAAATAATATTAAAAATAGGGTTGCAAGAAACGTTTTCACTAGAGTCATTCTACATCGTTTCCCTTTTCGATTTTTTGCTATCAAAACAAAGTGTTCAACATTTTAATATATCCATGTCGCTACGAGCAAACCGATAGACAGACGAATAACAAAGTGATTTTATAAGGTTCCCATGTTGAGATAAAAAGAAAGAAATAATAAATAATGACTCATGTTCGGCGCGGTTTCACCCGCAACATCCTTGCATATTATAAAACAAAGCCCTCCGAACGCGTCTGTCTCAACTACTGAGCATATAATAAAACAATGCATGGTGGGATATTCCTCTTTCGCGAAAATAAATTCAAGCGCGTTTCTCACACGGATGACTGGCCTCGCTTGATGCGATCACCCCCGCGCCGCGCCCACCGCTGTCGCCCATTGACTCTTATGAAATTCCACATAGGCTACTTATCATCCTGGAAAAAGGCATTCACGCGGGTGGAGCCGCAGGCAAAAGCTAGCATAATATCAATAAATATTGAGGGAGGAGGTGTGGGTGATATGGGAATAATCTTAAAAAATAATAAGCTAGAACCCGACTGCAGCGACACCTACCGGGTCCAATTATGAATCGAAACATCCAATAAGTGTGGGTGCATTCAAACAATAAAAATCACCAAAATAGGTCCAGCTGTTTAGGGGTTTTTACGAGACTAACGCACGGTCCTAATATTTTTTTATAAATACCTACCAGCAAAATTGTATGGTATGCGGAGGCCCACATTTTTTCAATTCAAAAAATCTAACCGTAGGAGGCACAACATAAGCTAGGACTGGGTAGCTATTTCTCCTGAAAGTTTTCAAACATCAAAGAGAATTAGCTAATATGCTACTATGACTCCGAATAATTTCCCGAGTTTTTACTTTTTTTGTTTGTTCCTTAAGGAACCGGCTAAGATCAGAGACCATGCTGCCAAGTCATTAATTATATTCTTTTCTTATATTCCAAGAACGATGAAACGGGGGTGTGGCCGATTTCAAGGTCTTGTTGGAGTTTTGGTGTCAATTCTTTCCGTTCAATGCTTCTTAGACGACTTTCTTCAAGCGAATCGAAAGTACAAGGTCAACAATACCCTTGATCAAAAATCACCTAAATCCACTTATTTCAATGTTTCCATACACTATTCATCATCGTTAATGATTATTGCACAAAACCACACCCCTTTTATACAACAAACACAACTTTAAACCAGTTTAGGAAATAATTAAAACAAGAGAGCCACCGCACTGTAAGAATTCCCGCCAAAACTCCCGAGTTTTTACTTGTAAATTACCTGTAATTTTTTTATAACAGATTCACACTATTATGCATTTCGCCAATCAAAAATATTGTATTATTTATCTCAAGAATGGTGAAACGCTGGTTTGCCCGTTTTCAAGGTTTTGGAAGTTTTGCGACCTCCTTTCAGTACAATGTTTCTTAGTTAATGTAGAAGATTTTGTCTAGCTAGCCTAGCTGGACCGAACACACAAATTCGATCATCCCGCTCGGACAAAGACTCCAAATTCACCTTTATTTATACAATAAATAAATAACGTCCCTGATCACAGGTCAGAATGCCTGCCAAAACTCATATCCATTTTTCGCATAACATGATGAATTTATTTGAAGGCAACACTTTTATCTTTAGCTAATTTTTTGGCAGGAATTCCGAAAGTTCAGTTGATCTCTTATTAATTTAAGTAATTCATAAATTCTACTTGGATTTGTGCAATAAACATTAATGTTCATGAATAATTTAAGGAAACATTAAAATAAGTGAATTTAGGTGATTATTGAGCAAGGGCATCGATCAACCTTGTGCGTTCTATTCGCTTGAGGTAAGATAACTGAGAAACGTACAGAAAGGAAATTAACACCAAAACTCCGGCAAGACAAGGCCAAATCCGTGTTTCATCGCTCTTGGAAAATAAAAGAAATAGAATAAAATCTCAGACGGTCTCAAAGAACAATGATCCAGGGCCGTCAAATAATTAAAAAAGAACTATTTGAAGCTGAAGTTGTGGCGGGAATTCTGACAGTGCGGTTGATCTCTTCCATTTATTCCTTACATTTAATAATTTATTCTAAGATTTGCCTATTAATTTATGGATTTGCTAATCAAAGGGCATTCAAAGGGATTTGCCCATAACAATTTTTTTTTCCACAATTTTCCCTTTTATTGAGAAGGCAAAGGGTTCTAGCCCTTACAGCCTCGTCATGTGTAATATTTCATGTGTCAGAATTCCCGCAAATCTCCTTGCCCATAACAATCTATGCCACTCGTAGTGGGGTTGGCGGAACAGATTTTTTTAACACGATAAAGAAAGATTTGGCTTAAAGTGTTTACGACCGTTCGTCTGCCTGACGAAATACCTTTGAAGAGAAAACACCTAGACCCATTAAAGTATCTACATGGATAACACAAACATTTGTCGATTGATAGATTGATCTCGTAGTTTAATAATAAAGTCTCCCTCCAACAGCCGCAGATCTGTAATCGCAATAAATATTTGTAGTACGTTTTGTATGGGATCGCGCGCTATCGTAGCCATTGCTGCGATCTAGACCCCAGCGATCCGTGCGGTCTGCCCATACAATCCCCATACAAAATGTACCAAAAACAAAAATCTGATATTTTTGTTACACAGCGATCTCCAAATAGTGTCGCTAGAACGTTTTGGATTCAAAAACTGTTTTATCAGGTTGGTGTGTTTCCGAAGCTATGATTTTTTATAGTGGAATTTTGCATGCGTAAATAAAAGCAAATCATTAGTTAAAATCAAGTACAAATATATCTTTGTCTTTATAATTTTTTCCATAAAAATAATAATAATAAATAATATTTTCTAGATTTTGAATCTAAATCTGAAAAAATACTGTAACAGCCGAAAAAATATTAGCAGCCTACTAAGACTATTGATAGGGTGACTCAAAAGAAAGTGCCGAAACCAAATCTTCCAAAACAACAATATATCGCTTTAAACAACTTGCGATCACAGAAGGACCTAACTATTCTCCGTGCGGATAAAGGGAACGCGACAGTAGTAATGGATACGTCAGATTATAATAGTAAAATTGAACACCTTTTGTCGGATGAAAGTACTTATAAAAAAGTCAAAACAGTCCCGACCAACAAAGTTTTAAAGGCTACTAGCTCTTTAATAAAAAGTTACTCCGACACATTAAATCTAGACGTAAACTTACTCGTTCCTTCGTGTGCAAAACCTCCCAAACTGTATGGGTTACCAAAAATACACAAGCAAAATGCTCCATTACGTCCTATTGTGAGTCAGGTCGACACACCAACCTACAGATTGGCTCAGCACGTAGCAAAAGTGCTTTCACCACTCAGAGGAAACACTAGAGCATCTGTGAAGGATTCTTACCAATTTGTCAGTGATATTAAACACCTACAATTGGACCTACTTATGCAAAACAGAACCAATCCACATAATGATAGTTTTGAGAAAAAGCCGTTTTTGTCTAAATTGTGTAAAGAAAAGAATTATTTATTATATTTTATAAAGTTTTTTCGGAATACTGTGCATAATACTTTTTTCTATGTACACATATATAATTTTGAAGCTGACCATTATGATTTTCCAGTATTTTTTTATTTAAACTCATTGGTTCCTTTTAGCAAAATTGTTTGTGTGTGGGTTGGTTCCTTGTTAATTTATTATACATTTGCATATTTTTATAGTTAAAATAAAAATTCACTCTTTTATTTTATAATTTTTATTGAAAAATAAAAAATCCATAAATTCTTCTAATTATTTCATGTAACAAAGTTGAAAAGAAACAAATATGTTTACATTAGTATCAAAAATTACTTAACTAATATCAAATTCTACTTCATAATAATTATGATGATCTGAAAAACCTTCAAGATCGTCTTCTATATCTTTACTTAACTTTACATAAAAGTCATTGTCTTGCGGAATCAGGTGTAACATACTTTTTAAATCCTTTAACTTTGCGTCAGGGGTAGCTTTTCTTATTGGCCAAAGTGGCTCCATTATTTCTTTTCTTATAACATTTTTTTGACATACACTACCTTAAATCTTAATTTAAATTAATTTTCTTATACATTCTGTACATTTCATCCTTTTCCACCATAATTTATTTAGTATTGAGCCATGAAACTTTCTCTACATCTATCGGTTTCTTTCTATTTATTATATTTTTTCCAAGTTCAACGATTACAAGAAATCTCATTTTTCCTTCTGTGTACATGCATTGGTTTAGATTTTATACAAGTTTTCAGAACCTGAAGGAAGTCATCCGGTGTATAGAGCCTCTGTTGACGTTTTAAGGCACATTCTATCTATCAAAAGTCTGTATCGTTTGGGAGAAAGCTATGCCCCGTTTCAAGGAACTTATATTGATTTAATCTGAAATCGGATGTTCATTTAACATTGCTTTGCGCATTAAAGTCAGTTTTATGCTGCAGTTTTGGCCACTACAAGAATCGCTCCATAAAATAAGATGTTTTACCTAATCATCAAGTCTTTCTAAGATATGTTTGATGAGACAAGAGCCTACTTCTAAGAGCACCGCTGCCAGCTTCTCCTTCCACCCACATATTTCAATGAGCTTCATCATTGCTCCCAGTATATATACCTAAATTATTGTAAACCCAAAGTTGTGTTTTGTAAAAGACAATATTTGTGGGTATACGCGGTAGAGGCAGCGTTCTTTAAAAATCAAAAGTCAAGATATGAAACAATTTTGCCTTCCGTGGAGACATAAGAGCGAGCGGTGAAATTGGATCAACAGGTTCGACACTAACTTCAGCAGAAGTCTTGATGAGCTGATCTTCGTGATTAAGAAACGATTTAGAGGCTAGTAAAGCGTTATTTGACTTGGTGTCTGCCCATAAAGCACCAGAAACTTCGTTATTTATAGCAATGCCTGGACGAAGGGTAGCGCGCGTAAGGTAAGGTAGGGTAGGGTAAGGTAGGGTCAGCGCTGAGTATGGAGGTGGCTCTGTGCTCTTTTTAGCAGCAGTTTCGGTTAGCGCATCATCATTTGGAAGCAGCAAATTAGGAGTTAGAAATGGATTTTTTGTACTTGTATGTGGCCATAAACTACTAGAAACTTCGTCATTTTTAGTATTGTGTGAACCAGGGGTCAACGGTGAGTATGAAGGTGGTTCTATACTTTTTTCAGCAGCAATATCATCATCACAAATTAATGAACTAGAAAATGGTAAATCTTTAACAGTAATTTTCTTCAACAAATTAGTAGCATAATATAACTGGGGAGGCAGCGGACACTGTTAGTAATAACTTCATCATCCTCTTTAAAAGTCGTTTTTTCATGCGAATATTTTCCTCGTTTACCCAGCAAATCTGGAATAATATCCGACTGTTAATCATAAAAAATATCCATACATATATATTCCCCGTTTTATAATATACCAAAACCAGTTAAATTAAAACACATGCAAAACATAAAATAAGATAAAAATTACGTGTAGAAAACTGTACGGCTTGATCGAGAGTTATCACATCTGTAAAAAAAAGCAAGTAGAACCTATCGTGTAGATACGTATGTGTGAGCCTATTTACAATATTTTAATTAAAAGCAGTGAATGCAGCAATGCAGTTAATTTAAAAATTACAAAAAAGGTTCAGTGCCTACAAAAAGAATCTCAAAATTGTATACGTACCTTGATTTTCGTCGTCTTCATCATCTAAACGATTGTTGAGGCAACTAAAAACCATAGTTTGTATCCTGGGATTCAGTTTCTTCATTGTTCGAAACTTAGTATCCTAAATTAATTTAAAAATAAATACCCAATACTGAACAAATGTTCGACACATTGTTGCTATTGCCAAGACCACTTACCTACCCGCTTATTAAGTCTTAAATCTTCCATATCCATACCAAAAACTAAACTACAACCGCAATAGGTACAAAATGTATCTATCATAAGAAAAAAACGATTAAAATAAAAAAAAATGTGAATTAGCATATTTATGTAGGTATCAATGATTAGGATTAATGATTTTATCAAGAACTTCATTACACAACAAAGAACCAAGTGATGTGAGTCATTGTAAAATCATAGAATTATGTCATTTTTATTAAGCAAACAAGAACCAGCCCGCATGGATCTACATCAATAATAAAAAACACTAGTTTCACAAGGAACCCTATGGCATGGGTTTTTATGGAAAAAGAAAATGTTAGAGAATTTTTGGATCGTTGAGTTATCATGGAGCATGGGTCTTATTAGTTTATTCTAAAATTGTTGATTTGTGGGTTGGTAACTTTGTCGTGAAAATGTTTTGTTCAGTCAAAATTGTCAAATCATTTTAATATTTACAGGGCCGATAGAAGATGTATTTTGAAAGCTTTCTGTATACTTAACTCGATTTTGACATGTGTGTGGATTGGTTCCTGTTTGCATAAGTAGGTCCAATTAACTGACAATGAAACCATGGTCAGTTTTGATGTCCAGTCGCTTTTCACGAGCTTACCATTACAAGACTGCGTCAAAATTGTTTCTAAGAAGTTAGCGGATAATAACATGCCCTTAGCATATGCAGAATTGCTTGAACATTGCCTCACATCTGGCTATATGTTGTGGAACAATCAATTCTATGTACAAGTGAATGGTGTGGCTATGGGCTCACCCGTATCTCCAGTAGTCGCCGATATTTTCATGGAAGACTTCGAGGAGACAGCCCTAAGCACATCCCCTGTCTCACCAAGATTTTATAAACGGTATGTAGATGATACTTTCACAATATTACCATCTGACAAAGTAACTGCATTTTTAGATCATCTCAACTCCATTAACAATAAAATTCAATTCACTATGGAGTTGGAACATAGTAAATCTCTAGCCTTCTTAGATGTTTTGGTTATCCGTAATCCTGATCAGTCTTTAAGCCATACTGTGTATCAGAAAATGACCCATACTGATAAATACTTGAACGGTGAATCTCACCACCATCCAAAACAGTTAGCTACCGTGGGTAAATCCTTGTTTCAGAGAGCACAAGGAATCTGTGACGAGGAACATCTGGCTACTGAGCTACAGCATGTCAAGCGAGTACTGCGAGACAATTAGCTCCAAATTCCACGCCGCCGTCACAGAAACCGAGTGAAACCAGCCACAACTTTTCGAGACGACCTACACCTCAGTCTCTCCCGTGACCACGAAGGCTGAAAAGCTTTCGAAACGTCGGGACTAAAATAAAAATTAACCGCTATAAAATCCGTATAAACTAGTTTTATTTCAATGTGTAATATTCGCGTAAACCTAAGAAATCATTACATTATTTTGTCAATGAGTTTTGGCGGGAATCTGAATTTTTGCGGTGGCTCTCTTGTTTTAAGTATTTCCTAAACTAGTTTAACGTTGTGTTTGTTGTATAAAAGTGGTGTGGTTTTGTGCAATAATCATTTACGACGATGAATAGTTAATGGAAACATTAAAATAGGGAATTTGGGTGATTTTTGATCAAGGGTATTGTCGACCTTGTGCTTTCGATTCACTTGAAGAAAGTCGTCTAAGAAGCATTGAACTGAATGGAATTAACACCAAAACTCCAACAAGACCTTGAAATCGGCCACACCCCCGTTTCATCGTTCTTGGAATATAAGAAAAGAATATAACTAATGACTTGGCAGCATGGTCTTTGATCTTAGCCGGTTCCTTAGGAACAAACAAAAAAAAATATTTTGTCAATTGTCATTTGTCACTGAGTTTTTGGCGGGAATTCTTGCAGTGCGGTGGCTCTCTTGTTTTAATTATTTCCTAAACTGGTTTAAAGTTGTGTTTGTTGTATAAAAGTGGTGTGGTTTTGTGCAATAATCATTAACGATTATGAATAGTGTATGGAAACATTTAAATTAGTGGATTTGGGTGATTTTTGATCAAGGGTATTGTCGACCTTGTGCTTTCGATTCGCTTGAAGAAAGTCGTCTGAGAAGCATTGAACTAAAAGGAATTATCACCAAAACTCCAGCAAGACCTTGAAATCGGCCACACTCCATTTTCATCGTTCTTGGAATATAAGAAAAGATATAACTAATGACTTGGCAGCATGGTCTCTGATCTTAGCCGGTTCCCTATGAACAAACAAACAAAAAAAAAAAGAAAAAAAAACATTTGTCACTTGTTTAGACTTGTCATTTTTTGTTGTGAATCAGATTTTCTTTGTCGATATACGTCGGCTTATATTTTCCCTAAAAATATGGAAGGTGTACAAGTAATTACCCAAGATTATGTGAATGTACATATAACGAAGTCTGATAGTGAAGATGGAGCTCCGGTGGAACGCAGATTTAAAAAAGGAATCAATATTCATGAGTTTAAGGTTAATAGATTCACACATTAATAAAAATGTTTTAAGATGATATATTCTTGCTCGAACATATTTTAAAACACAGGTAACATCCTATATTGCTTAAATGAACACATTGGAAACTTAGAGTATACTATAAAACTTTAATATCTTTTGTTCGCATAAAAATGTCGCAATATCTTTATTTTTATCAGTCCAAACTCGAGCTGGTGACGGGAGGTTCGGCAGGGACTATGAAACTGAAGCTGTACGACAATAAGAACAACTTAATATGCGACATTGATAACGATGAGGCGCTCCTCGGTTCATACCCTATCGACGATGGCATGAGGATACACGTCGTGGATAAATTCAATCTGGTGAAAGATTTCGCATCCACAGATAGTGCAGAGAGGTTAGATCCCCATTATCATTTACATGCACTGAAAAAAAGTAACTTTTGTTAGTACTTAGTTTTAGTCATTAGTTAATAGTGTTTGGCAAAAAAATAAATAAATGTGGAAACAGAATAGGGTAGTATCCAACAGCGGAACTGGTGATCTTGGGGGACTTCAACGCGCACCACGAGCTGTGGTTGGGCTCCTCCAAGACTGACCATGGTGGTCGTACTGCCCACGCATTCGCTCTGACTCATGACTTGTCTCAACTGGTGAATCAGCCCACCAGAATCCCAGATGTGGCGAGTCACACGCCTTCATTGCTGGACCTTCTGCTGGCGAGTCATCCAGCCGGGTACAATGTGACAGTGGGTGCCCCTTTGGGTACCTCCGACCATTGCTTGGCTGGATCCTCAGTGCCTCGTGCCCTGCCTACCACACCTAAAAAGGTCAGGTGCAGAATCTGGCACTACTCGTCAGCAGATTGGGATGGTATGCGTGAGTACTTTGCGTCCATCCCTTGGGGGCCAGCGCTGCTTTGAGGGCAACGATCCTTCTGCGACTGCCAACGCTATTGCTGGCGAGATCGAATATTACATTCCTTCCTCGGAGGTCGTCGGTGGTGGGCGCGGACGCTCCTGGTTCAATCGCGACTGCGCAGACGTTGTTAGTCAGAGACAGGCTGCATATCGCGAGTGAATTAGGGGTTGCGCATTGAAGGATCCCAACATAAGCTCACTCATAGCGGCCTATAACCAAGCCACCAAGGCCTGTAAGAAGGCGTACGTTAGAGTGAATGCTTAGCGTATCAATAGGATTGGACGAGCCTTGGCAGATCATCCGTCAAGCAGTCGTGCTTATTGGAGCCTTGCCAAGGCCGTTCAATCTAACTTCTGTCGCCCCTCGTTGCCACCGCTGAGATATCCGGATGGATCCCTGGCCCATAGGCTGCAGGAGAAAGCCACTCTACTGGCAAACCTCTTTGCGGCTAACACGCGGCTCGAGGACGGCAATGCGCTGCCGCCCACGATGCCTGATTGCGGATATTCAATGTCGCATATTCGTATCAGGCAGAGTGATGTGCGGCGCGAGTTGCTGTTCCTCGATGCACGTAAAGCTAGTGGTCCGGATGGTATACCGGCGGTGGTACTTAAAATGTGCGCGGCCGAGCTGTCTCCTGTGCTGACGCGCCTATACCGCTTCTCCTTCCTCTCCGGCATTGTGCCCCAATCTTGGAGAGAGGCCAATGTGCAACCAATCCCAAAAAAGGGTGATCGGTCGGACCCTAACAACTACCGTCCAATCGCCATAACCTCAGTGTTGTGCAAAGTAATGGAGCGGATCATAAATTCACAGCTGATCCGCTACCTGGAGGATCACTCGCTGATCAGTGACCGACAATACGGCTTTCGGTCGAAGCGATCAACGGGTGATCTTCTTGGGTACGTGCTACATCGCTGGGGGAGGCGGTTGATAAGAATGACGAGGCTCTAGCCGTAAGTCTCGACATCGCTAAGGCGTTCGATAGGGTCTGGCACCGTGGTCTTCTATCCAAGCTTCCGGCATATGGGCTCCCCGACAACCTGTGTACGTGGATCTCCGGCTTTCTGCATAAGCGTAGAATGCGTGTCCTTGTTGAAGGGCATGCTTCTCAGCTCATGTCAGTTAATGCCGGGGTCCCACAAGGCTCTGTGCTTTCGCCCACCTTGTTTATTCTGCATATCAATGATATGTTACCACTTGGTAACATTCATTGCTATGCAGATGGACAGCACAGTGCATGGGCGTTACTGCAGTAAGCCCACTGGTAGCCGGGGAGTCACTGAGGGGCAGTGAGAAAATCTTGTCATTGAGTTTAACCGGACCTTGGATCTCATTTCAGAATGGGTTACTAAGAATCTGGTTGAGTTCAATGCCAAGAAAACTAAGGTGTGCGCGTTCATGTGCAAAAAAACCCCGTTCTCTCCCCTCCCCAATCTTCAGCGCAGGCACGGCCGGGTGTGGAATACTGTTCGCACCTTTGGGACGGTTCCGTCAAGTACTTAATCGATGCCTTGGACGGATTGCAGCGACGGGCTGTTCGCATTGTGAATGATGCAGACGTTACTAAGAACTTAGAGCCGCTGCAATTGCGTAGGGACATTGCCTCACTTAACTTTTTTTATCGTCTGTATCACGGTGAATGCTCTGAAGAGTTGTTTGACCTTATCCCATCCTCACCTTTCCTTAACAGAACCACGCGTGCTGGCTTACGGAACCACAGCTTCGTGGTCTCTTCCATCTCGGCTAGAACTAAAAAGCTCGCAAAATCTTACTTCTGCCGGACCATCAAGCTGTGGAATAGTTTGCCGGCACACATGTTTCCTCCTTCCTATAATATGGGGTCCTTTAAACGGAGTGTGAAGAAGCAATTAGGCAGGCCGGCATAATTTTGCAGACCTACGATAGACACATCGTCTGTCGTTGGTCGACAGTATTCTTGGATTGCGCTGCACTTAACATCAGGTGTAGCGTAGTCACTTTGCCGAGCCAGTATAAAAAAAAAAGAACATAATATGTATCACCAAACTGAAACTTTGATAAATATTTGATTTTATTTTGTCTTAAATTATGATGAAAACTACTTGATTATATGATGATAATTATGATGAAAATTTCAACTATTACACCTCTTTTACTACTTTCTAGTTTCTACTTTACTATTTTATTCATCCAGTTCATCCATTTCTAAATTGTACATACACCCATAAGGGGTTGCCCTTGATATATTATCATCTTGATATTAATGTATCAAGTCTTGATAGACTTCAAACATATTTTTACATTAAAAATCAAATTATATAGTATACAATTTTCAAACGTAACTTTTGAATTAAGGTTCCGTTTGTCAGAAGAAGAGTATGAGAAGAAGGGGGACACACTGCGTTCATTCCTGCAGCGTAACAAACTCGGCAAATACAATGAGGAGGAGCTGAACAAAATGAAGGAACAACAGCAGAAAGAACTTGAGGAGGAGGCTAGGTATTTCTTAACACTACAGAACAATTTTTTTTAATACAAATATTGCAGGCTAAGATCTGATAAGAGATAAGACCAAACTGTCAAATCAAACAATTGTGGACAGAGTCGATGGTTTAAATGTTTTTATGTCACACTGTTTAATTGTAGTGTTGTGAATATTTAGACTAGCAGAAGCAGTGCTAGTAGGCGCTAGATGCGAGGTGCGCGTGCCTCAGCAGGGCGTGCGGCGCGCCACCGTGCGGTACAACGGCGCGCTCGACGGAGCCAAGGGACTGTGGATCGGCGTGCAGTATGACGAGCCGCGCGGGAAGAACGATGGATCGTGAGTTATATGCGCTTTATAGCATAGGCTGAGAGATAAAGTGTATCATCATCATCATCATCATCATCATCAGCCACAAGACGTCCACTGCTGAACATAAGCCTCCCCTAATGCCTTCCAGGCCGACCTGTTGGAAGCGGCCTGGATCCATCGGCTTCCTGCAACCCTTGTCAGGTCGTCGGTCCATCTTATAGGTGGACGTCCTCTGTTGCGCTTGCCCGTACGTTCAAAATACCACAAATAACAAATTCCACAGGCTAATGACGGAGAGCAGCATCATTAGCGCGAGGTGCTACGCCCTGCGCTCGCCAACCCGCCTGCCAAGCGTGGCGAGTAATGGCAAAACCCACCCTTTAATGATAGTACGAAAAGTGTGTCATTTTTTTTTTTTTTTTTTTTTTTTTTTATTATTGGTATACCAACAGCATATATATAACACATTCATAAATAGGTACATTACAACAATTTTAGTAGGCCTGATACATATGCCAAATTACAGGTACACTCATCATTGACCAGTAGCATTGTAGTCGGTTATTATTATAGGATATTATTTATATGAGGAAACAATGATAACTTATTGTAAACTAAGTAAACATTTTGGTTATTCTGAATAAATATAAACAAGACGGTATGAAAACAATTACAATTTGCTTTTTAGTTTATTTTTATAATTACTAAGCGAGTCGGAGAATACATCCAGGTCTGATAACTCTTTATTAATGTTGTTATACTCAACACAGATTCTAGCAAGCGGAAAATGCTTACCCAAATTGGTTCTCGATGGAGGCGGTTGGAATATTCTATGAACACGTTGTCTAGGGGGATGGTAAGGTACAGAGAGTTTAATGCCATCCAGTAAAATTTCTGACTTGAGTAAACCATTTATACATTTGTGAAGAAACATCAAGTCATGCAGTCTACGACGATCACATAATGATTGCATGTTGAAAAAAGACAAACGGTCGTAGTACGGGCATCTATAAGAAATTGCTTGTGATGCAAAAGCTAGTCTTCTAGTGAAAGTTCTTTGTATGCTTTCTATGCGCTGTGAGTGCGTAGTATACTGGGGATTCCACACAACGCTGCAATACTCGAGCTGACTACGTACCAGAGCTTTGTAAAGTAGAATTTTTGTGCTCTGTTTGAAATTTTTGGAATTTCTAATCATGAATCCTAGCATTTGAGACGCTTTTGTCACTGTTTTAGATATGTGTGAAGTAAATTTTAACCTACTGTCAATGTACACACCCAAGTCCCGTGTTTCACTAACTTCCTGTAAACTAGTACCATGAAGGTTGTATATCGACGGGAAAGGATGACACTTCCGAGTATAGCGGATGAAACAACATTTCTCGACATTGAGGAGCATGTTGTTACGCTTGCACCAAGCATTAATCCCGTCAACATCCTGCTGTACAAGGTCGACGTCTTCAGCTGTCTTAACTGATTTGAAAATTTTGAGGTCGTCGGCGTAAAGTTCGTATTTACAGTGTTGAATTTGCTGACAGATATCGTTAATATAAGTTATAAAAAGTAATGGTCCTAAATGGGACCCCTGAGGCACTCCTGAGGTGGCACTGAATATGTGGGATTCAAAACCTTTTATTACAACAACTTGAGATCTATTTTTTAAGTATGAAATGAACCATTTTAACAACGAACCGTGTATACCATAGTTTTCAAGCTTTTTAACCAGTAAACCATGGCTCACTTTGTCGAACGCACTCGAAAAATCTGTATATATGGTATCGACCTGATGTCCCTTGTCAACACTTTCAGAAATGCTAGAAACAAAACTGACAAGGTTAGATTGTACTGAGTACCCTCGTCTAAAGCCGTGTTGGTGAGGAGAAATAAATTTGTCCAGATAACGACTGACTGTTGGATACACAAGTGACTCAAATAATTTGGACAAGCAGGATAGAATGGCAATCGGTCTATAATTCTTTATACTATGCCTTTCTCCTTTTTTAAATATTGGAACAATATTAGCTTTCTTCCAATATTGCGGAAAGCTGCCATCCAAGAGAGAACGGTTAAATATAGCAGTAAGTGGTGAAGAAAGCTCAGTAGCATTTTTTTTAAAGAAAATCGGGTGTATACCATCAGGGCCCGGGCCCTTTGCAATGTCAAGGTTTTTTAATTTCTTTAGTACATCACTTTCGTTAACATATAGACTTGATAAATTATCGTGACCTATGTCAGGTGTAGAAAACGAGTCCCGCAATATTGTGGCGTCACTTATGTATACAGATGAAAAGTGGGATGCAAATAGGTTAGCTATGTCTGACCCACAAGAGGCTGAAATATCATTTAAAAACATAGTAACAGGGAATTCAGAGATGGCGTCCTTACGTTTGCTATTTATAAATTGCCAAAATGCCTTGGTTTTTTTTTTAATAACGGCATTTTCAATCGTACTCATATAGTCCTTATAACACTTTTGTTGATAGGACTTGGATCTCTTTCGTAAGAGCTCAAATTCGATTTTATCACGGGGGTTTTTAAACTTTTTATGCAACTTCCATGCCTTATTTTTTTCAGCAAGCATACGTATTAATGCAGATGTATACCATATTGGATATTTCTCACTTTTCCCTTTATGAATTGGAACATGTTTGTCAATTAATGCTTTTAAGATACCGTAAAGTACTGTTACCATGTCATCAGAATTATTGCAACCAGAAAACAAAGACGACCAATCAGTATTCCGCAACTCACTTGAGACAGCACAATAGTCGGCCTTAAAAAAGTTACTTTTAGCAATGTTATTTGTACAGAGTTTAGGCAATTCTGTATTTATAACACAAAATTCAAGACTAGGGTGGTGTGGGTCGGGTTTACTTAAACAGTCTGCTGATTGAGTAACGTGACCATTGGGATAGCTACTTATTACTAAATCTAGTACATGGCCGTTACTATTAGTAATGTTGTTAAATTGATACAAACTATTAACATTCAAAAAATCCACTAATGTGCGTCCCATGTTATTAAAGTAATTAGAAGGTACCATGTATGTGTTAAATTGGGCGTTATCCCAGTGAATGTTGGGTAGATTAAGATCACCTAATATAATTACGTTTTCTACCTGGTTGAGAACATTTTGCGTGTTATTAGTAAACATCGACAAAGCTGCCAAGTTGGACGGAGGCGGTAAATAAACTCCGCATATTGCTAACTTGGATTGTATTTGATTTACTTTGATGTTAATTACTATCCATAAATCCTCACAGTCACTTTCCCAGTTAGGGACTCGGGTTGACGGAATAGTTTTCAAAACTGCTATAAGTACACCACCTCCGTCCTTTTTGGAGCTATTGGATGTTGAGCGGTCTCTTCGATATAATGTGTATCTAGAATCTATAAGCTCACTCGAACAGATACTCGAGTTAAGCCACGTTTCAGTAAGGATAATTATATTATATGAGTACAACAATATATTCTGATATAACTCATTGGTTTTAGTTCTGGCACCGCGTATGTTCTGATAGTATATGGTGAACATTGTTATAAGTTTTACATACAAAACATTGACTATACATTAATAAACCTAATATTATACAATACGCTTTAAACTATCAATGCAGCGAATCACAATGGCCTGACTAGTTTCGTCTTTCCGCACAAATATCCTACCGTTACGTACCCAGATAAATTTGTACGCTAATTCCTTTACTTTTATGCGTGCAGCCGCATGTAGTGACTTGTTTATCGGTGTCAAATGTTCCGCAACAAATATGGGGACCCTAGGGCCGCCAAGCCCCAGGTGCTGAGAACACAACTTATCTTTAGGGTTCTTTTTGTTGAACTTCATGACGGCTGCGAGAAGTATATCACGCTTACGGGGATTGCGGAGCTTCACCAGAATCGACCGGGGTCTGTCTGTTTCCCTGTTTATTTTAGCTATGCGCGTAACATGAACAATGTCGTCATCAGTGATGCTGCTGTCCACAGTTTTGGCTAAGTGCAATACAGTGTTAGGCAGATTTTCATTCCGAAACTCTGGGACCCCCACTATCTCCAAGTTGCTTTCACGCATGTGCTGTTCCACGGAGCATAGTCTATGTGAGAGGTCTTTTACAGTTGCCTTAAGGTCCACGTTCTCCTTTTCTAACTGTAAAATAGTACTAGCCTTATTCTCCAAGTTACCCTTTAAGTCCTCAAATAGTCCATTAAAGAAGTTCATTGTGTCTTGATAACTCGAAATCCGTTCATTTATTATTCTCAGTTGATCGGACAGCATCCCCTCAATTGTTGATTTAATTGCGAATGTAATTTCTTTTGTTAGAATAGCCCGAAGTTCACTCTGTGTTATGTAGACATTTTCCAGTTCTGTATTTATGTCAGGATTTACATAAGATGCATTACTCAGCTTCGCACGAAGAGTAACATTGCCTGTCTCGGATGGATCAAGAGGTAACTGGCTCTTACTTACTTCAGGCGTGGTTGTGCTAAACGACGTGCCAACAACCTGCCTACAACATACGCAACATTTCCAAGCGCTCCTGTGCTCAAAATTCATTAGCTTAAATTTCTTTGCACTCACTTTGGCGCAATCTAGGTCGTATTTACGTGAACATATGGAGCATTTTAAGCATTCTTTTGTTTTAAAAGTTTTGTTACAGCCAGAGCAAGCGGCAGTTATAGGCGTCATGGTATTGGTATAATTTATAATGTTGAGTAATCAATTCCAAACAAATAAACCGTGAGCCAAGATGTAAGCAATTAAATGCAACTGCATACAACCCTCAAATAGTATTGATGATCATTTATAGAACAATTAAATTACAACAGTGGAGTTCATTCAAACCCTTGTGCACAAAAGATCGTAAGCGCCATGCAGTCTGTGTTACTTACGCGTTTAACTGATTCGTTATTAAATAAGCGCACCGCCACACAAAATGTTAAAGTTGTTAGATGTGTTTAAGTAATTATTGCACTAAAAACTCACACTGGAGGATTATATTACACTTCATCTCACTGGGAGAACTGCAATCTACAATTTTATTCAACTATTGATGTATGAACTACAATTTAAACAGAAATGAGAATAAAATACCCCGGAGCGCACTACAACGCGTCGATACCTCGACAACGAACCAACCAATCAATGGTATGATGGTACTTGATGGTAATTTGCCTCCACCTTCATCATACGGACTGCCAAATTGTGGAACTAGTTGCCGGAGTCTTTGTTCCCCAATAAATATAATCTGGGTGACTTCAAATCGCGAGTGAATCGTTTTTGTTAGGCAAGCGTGCTTCATCTTAGTCCACATGATCCCTTACCATCAGGTGTGATTGTGGTCAAACGCAAGCATATCTCCACTGCCTATTTACACCCACAATATTTGAAGAATCATGGAGACCCTTCCACCAGCAGTATGCATATTTATGCAATATATTTACTTATTGCTACCGCCCCGCCCCGGGGGAAGGCGGAACGGTTATGTTGGGTTCACCGGTCTTACGACCCAGCGTTGAGCCGCCCGGGAGAGATGTTAAATCCGGGCGACCGCTGGGCCGAGTCCCTAACACATATATACACCCTACACCGGCATACCAACTAAAACCCCGCGGTGGCCTTCTTCGGCGCATGTGGAGCGGCCCCGGGGTATCCTTAGCTATATCTAAGGATTGCTACCGGAACCGCCCCTGCGCGGTGCCGCCTAGCGGCCCGTCTCCTTGTCGGGGGGCTCAGAAGCCCCCGCGCACCGAAGGACGCCCTCGGCGTCAACGGCAGACACGAGGCCGACCACCCGTGCTGCCGTCCATCCCGGGGTCGCATGTACAACAGTACCATAGTGGCTTTACGACAGCCCCCGGCTGCGCGCCTACGACCCCCGATGGCCCCAATTAGTCGCCTCTTACGACAGGCAGGGATACCGTGGTGGAATTCTCCAAACGCCCCCATTCCACAGGGCGGGAGACGCCGGTCAGTCGTCCACCCGACGCCTCCTACGTCTCCTTTGGCGGCGCGCGGTTCAGCTCACGATCCCGCTCGGCGCTCTCCTTCTGCGAGATGACACACTCGCAAAAGGAGGCTACCGCCCGCCAAGACCTCCGGCTGCCGACCATGGCAGACACCACGGCCGGCAGCGACAGGTCTCCTCCGACGACTGCTCTGAAAGCGCTGCGCTCGTCACTCCAGGCTGGACACTCCTCCAACGTGTGTTGTGCCGTGTCCTCGCGGCAGTTGCCACAATGGTTGCACACGGCGGAATCCTCTTTTCCGGCTATGCGACACAGGTACGAGCCGAAACACCCGTGGCCCGTCAGCACCTGTGTCAGCCGGAATGTGGGCGCACCGTGGCGCCTGTCTAACCACTAGTCAAGGACAGGCCGCACTGCCGCGACAGTCCTCACACCGGCACTAGGGCTCTCCAGCCTGGCATGCCACTCCTCCACGGCGGCTCTGCGAAATCGGGCCGCAATCTCCCTCGGAGCCAATCTCTGTGTTCGTTGGGACGCCCCCTCTCGCCAAAAGAACGCGGACGAGAGGTGCTGGGCGTCCAATTCCCAAGGGAGAGTACCCGCCAACAGACAGGCCGCCTCATGGGAGACCGTGCGGTAGCCCCTGATAATCCGCTGTGCCACTAAGCGCTGCGGTTTACGCAGTAGAGTGACACAGCGAGCGTTCAGGGACCCGGCCCAAACGGGACAACCGTATAGGGCCATGGAACGCACGACTCCCGCATACAAACTTCGGCTTGGGTTGCCGGGACCTTACAGGTTCGGCAGCAGGCTTCCAAGCGCACCTGCTGCCCGCACCAGTTTCGGCGACAACTTCTCGAAATGGGCACGGAAATTCCACCGGCTATCTAGCACCAATCCTAGATACTTCATGGTGGAGCCGATGGAAATCCGCACCCCCTCCACTGTGATGTGGGCCTCCATAGGTGGCCCCCGCCGAGGCCCATGGAAACAAAGGGCCTCGGTTTTGTTCAGGGCCACAGTGAGGCCCAGTCGCCAAATCCTGCCCACCACCTGCTCTGTACCCACAGAGGCGAGCAGGGCGACATCCTGGAAGGATCTCGCCGTCGCTGTCACTAAAGTGTCGTCCGCGTAGCAGACGACAGCGACGCCCCGAGGATTGGCACCACGGAGCACCCAATCGTAGCCGATGTTCCACAGAAGCGGCCCCAGAACTGAGCCCTGTGGAACACCGCAGGCCATTGCTCTTCGGTGCCACCTATCGGCGCCCGGATACAACACGTCCCTATCAGATAGGTACGAGTGCACCAGACGCCGTAAATACGGTGGCACCACGGGGTACCGCAGTGCTTCGTTTATGCAGGCCCAGGGCAGCGTATTAAACGCATTGGCGATGTCCAGAGACACCGCCACGACCACTTTGCCCCGGGCTACTGCATCTTCCGCCTGTGCCTTGACCCGCAAAATCGCGTGCACGGTCGATCGGCCATGCCGGAACCCGAACTGGCAATCTGCCAAGTCCGGCCCGACCCCCTCAAGATGCTCGACGAGGCGAGCGTGAACTACCCTCTCAAACAATTTGGAGACCTAGGTCTAAGGTACCTCTGACTAGATAGCACCTACCATACACATGGTGAAAAACCAAACATAGTGGCTCGTTCAGGCGTGTCGTGTTCTGTGGTCAGCCAGTGAATATCCAGTAACTTTAGGCCGATATAATTCTGCCGACCATCTAGGGAAGCAATGTTCTTGACAGTCGACATTATATTTGGACTGCACTGCTCTTAACA
This sequence comes from Mimas tiliae, assembly GCA_905332985.1. Lineage (NCBI taxonomy): Eukaryota > Metazoa > Arthropoda > Insecta > Lepidoptera > Sphingidae > Mimas > Mimas tiliae. The sequence continues at coordinate 1,861,988 of HG995251.1, forward strand.
TCAAGTCTGGTGTAGTCACTGTAGTGCCACGATAAAAAAAAAAAAAGTGCCATGCAGGACATTGTAACAAAGTTTTGGGTGGCGTTGCTATTCTTTATACGCAGGCTTGGCGCTTATCACGCGAATTATTATTTTGGGGAATCAAATAATACGACAGCCTATATTGCGCAGCAGGCGAGTCGGCTGTAAACTAATAAGCCGCGGGTTCGATCCCCACAGCAAGACAAATGTGTGTGACCCACAAATATTTGTTTTAAGTGTGGATATTCTGGGACCGTCTCTCAAAGTTCATAATACCCACGATACAAACTAACCTAGTGTGTGGTCAGCGGGCTTAGGATATGCAACAAGACATATCCTAACGGTGCAGGCGAGCGTCCTGCTCGTTCGTTTCGTCAAACAAGCTAATAAAAAAAATCTACTGAGTCATACTAAAATGACTACCTACCATGTGAGGGTTCGTAGACAAAATACCACAAAGAGGTTGAAAGTACTATTTTCTCTACTTTGTCTACTTTTGACATAACGAGTCGAGTATTCTATACAACCATTGGCTTCGATAGACATATAGAGATAACAAAAAAACATGTGTTTTCATGACAAAACGAGTCGATAAAATAATCTCGTGTAGCTTATGCTAAGGCCCCAGGACTATATGTGTGACTGTTGTAGCTGTGTGTGTATATCTATTTTATTTATAGAAATGTCTTCTAATACCGTGTATAAACACCAATTTATAATGTTCCAGTGTAAACGGCAAGAGGTACTTCACATGCCCTCCCAAGTACGGTGGTTTCGTGAAACCTGTCTACGTGACAGTAGGAGACTTCCCCGAGGAGGAGTTTGATCTCGACGACGAGATATGATCACGGAGTGACACTCTTACTCTCTGCACTGCCTAATTGCTGACGCTTCACGGTCATTTTGTAGAACATTGTACAAAGATTTAAATAGACACCGTATGTGTATTTATCTTTACCAATTCGATGATCTAATATGATTATACTTTGAAATTTAACAGCGAAAATCAATTTTATTTGCGGTCCAAAACACTATCTATACAATAGGCGCGAAATAACATGGCTGCACTATGGATTAGTCAGTTCACCCACCCTCTACGTCTTTCGTCATATTTTAGTCTCTGAAAACAGTAGTTGCAACATCTCTTGTAACTTCAGACCGGCCAAGTTATTTCGCGTGTATTGTAGAGCGGAAGAAACGCGACAGCAGACTAACCATGAGTTTGTCGCGGCAAAATAAATAAATAAATAAAATCGCTAGCGACGACGTAAGATATTTATATAAAAAACTCAGTGGCGCCTCTAGCGGATACGTGGGAAACTAAATTTTGTCATACAAATATTTTACGTCGGCGCTAGCGATTTTACTGAGACAAACTCATGGTTGGCGTGCAGCAGTGGCCTTATTCTCTATGACCGTCTGGATTCCTACTTTACGTACGTGCCTTATGTTAAGTTTATGAAATTGGACTTGAGTGGTGTACTCTAATGGTCGTCCCCTATTTTCTATTTATCGACAGATTTGCTTACTATCGATAGTGTTTTGACAGATTTTCCATACAAAATATGTCAAAATATTACTGCCAGTAAGCAAATCTAACGATAGATAGAATTTTGGAATCGGCCATAAGCCAATGTCATTATATTGTCAGTGTAATTAATGCGATGAAGTGCGTTACGTCTTTGTTATGAACATCTTGACTTAAAGAATGCCATTCGGTGCTGATTTTGCGAAGTTGGCGTAACGCGGTCACGGTACGAATTTATACGGTCTGGTTAATGACCTGGTCTGGTTCATGGGGAATAAGGTCTCTGCCCTGTTGCTCCAAGGCGACGAAATATTGAAATTATTTTTTTGTGTTTCAAAGTGTTCTACAAAATCGTTCGTGTATTTAGTGTTAGTTATTGAGTCACTTACGGCCCAAATTATAAAACCCTACTGAAGTAACCTATTTTCTAACAGCTACTTATTTTGTAACGCGCCATACAATTTTCACAAAGAGGATCACGATATTCAATTTTAAAAAAATCAATTATCTAAATATTGAAAAATAGTATTATACATTATTTAGATTGTCAAAAAAAAACTATTGTTCGAAAGGCTATTTCGCTAAAGAAAGAGCAAGAAATTCACGTTGCTCTTTTCAAAACTTATTTGCAATATTATAACAAAATTTAATTTTCAGGTTGAATTCCGTTTCAGTATTCGGGCATAAATTGATGAATTTTCTAATATCTAGGTCAACCGTTGTATGTATGAGCTTAGTAAAGTAAGCTTGGGTTGGACTTGGACCATAATAGAAAATTAGATGTATACCTGAATGCAATTTAAGCTTGCTGGCAGGCTGCAATGCTTTAATATTATAACATTATTATAGAGTTTATTTATATTAAATCGTGGTAGATTTGAAGAAAAATATTATGTATGTATTTTTAATGTACCCATTATATTCACAACGGACGTATGGAATTTGTATTCTTTTAAAGGCAATTTGTTTAAAATATGATAATTGAAATCCTAAGGCTGCATTACATAGAGGAGTATGCGTTATTAAAAGATCAATTAACTAAATTAGGTGGACTAGACTAATATAAACAAATATCCCGGAAAAATTCAAAGAGTTTAATTAGTGTTCCATCTGTGAGGTTTATATTTTGAGATTTCCTCGCTTCTATACATACTAAGCTCTTTGATAATTGAATAAATTGGTTACATTAAATTATGTGAAATTGGATCATAATGTTGCTAAAGAACAAAATTGTTTCCTTTAAAAGTAAGCATTTGTCAAAAAAAAATGGTTTTGGTGGTTTTGGCTGTGGTAACACAGAAGTATTTAATCAGAGTTAGACAGTACCTATTTGTAAAAGAGGTAAATTAGCAACATTTTGATTTTATAATGTGAGTATGAATGTAATGGATTTTTATAAATATTTTTTCATCATATTGTATAATAAGGAACATTTAATTACTACTGAAACTTTATTTTATACTGCATTTCGGTTTGTTTATAACACATTCCAAATTGCTTTACAATACTCAATGTAGACACATTTAGCTTTTACACCGAGGTTGTAAAATTAATTGAATTTTATTTTTAACAATAATAATTTTTATAAAACATTTAACTGGTTTTATTCCAAGTATTTAGTAATATTTCTTATAGATTCTTGTCCTTTATACCACTCGCAATGGGGTCAGCGCAACATGCTTTTTAACATGTAACGGAATCTTACACGAAAGATTTGGCTAGTAGTTTTTACGACGGACCGCCACCCATACCCAGTATAAATATTTGTGGATCACAAACATTTGTTTTGGTGCGGGACTGAACCCGCGGCTTCTAGCTTCACTGCCGACTACTCGCCTACTACGCCACGGAGGCTGTCTTTATCGATTATTGGGTATAAATAACAGAAAGCTATTTCTGTGTATTGTAAGTGGCCCATGCTTCAATATAACATAACTGTATAGGGGATTTTAATCACGGATTGCAAATCAAATTATAGGAAGTACGCCGTTTGCCAAGTGGGGTAGTTGATAAGAGAAAATATGGCACTGACCTGGGCTCGCAGCTTGTTGCCTGGGATTGTTCATATATGGCGCTCCTTCATCCGTTCAGCAATACCAAACAACTAGATGTTTCGCGTTCACGGTTCACAATAAGGTCCGGAGTCGAATTGAGTACACGACGGAATGCTTCGATGCATACTCGAGCCGCTAGCCGGGGCAATGACCCGCTCGCTTCGGACCGCGGACATAAGACTACGACTACCCACGGCTTTGGCAAGCGGAAAAATAAATATTAAAACATACCCTCTACAATTGAGAATATCCAAAACGTAAACAAAATTCCAATACCAATGCTTCTGTCAAAGCACACAAATATTAATAAATTCGTTTAAAAACGAGTGCTTCATGCGTGATGTGATACCTAAAAACACAATCATGACGAATCGGCTCAACAATATCTCGTTCGTAAAATATTGTACACGCATGAACAACATCACAAGTAAAATACAAATAGTCACACTTTAATGTACCTATACTAGACAGGCTGTTTAGAAGTAAAATTGCGTCACATAACGCGGGAGTTTGACAGCTCACAGACAGGGAGCGCGATAGGGGTTCTAGTTGAGAGTAAGCGAGATGGTAATATTGAGTCACGGTCAATTGACCGTGCAATTTCTATGTACTGCAAATAGTGAGCCATCTCGTACGATTTTATACGAATGTGGTATTTATATAGGTAAAGTGAAACTCCTTATAGTTAATGGGGGCCTGGTACTGTTGAATAGTGGAACGCCTTAGGTTGATGAGCCTGGTAATTTTGCAGTGATCTTGTGAATATATGTGATTTACGTAAACCTGAAATTTTCACATGTCCATCTTTCCCTTAATATACTTAATAAAATCCCGAGTTGGTAAATATGCGACGGTTCAAAAAATTACATTTATAATTCGATAATTCGATACTTGTAATTTCAATTGTCGTAAAGGACAAATGTCCGATGTCCCTTACGACAACTACTTAAAATTACGGGTATCAATATTCTATCAACTTATAAAAACTGGTATCATATACGGACAACAAAAACAATTAAAACAAGGGTTGAAAAATCTAACTTTATTATCTAAAACTTCCTTCTCTTCAATATTTCGGGGCGCCAGTTGATAGGATGCGATTCCTCCGACGCCGTGTCGTCCTCTTTGTATATTTTGATAGTTTTGTCTGCCTCTGTGGTGATGAGTCGTGAACCTGACTGGTCGAAGGTCATTGCGAAGATACCGGCCTCTGAGTCCATCGAGCCAGGTTGTACTGCCGCCTGAGACAAATAAACCTATGTATAAGTATGCTAAAAAACGATATATGGATATATTATCGATATTTTTTATCAAGAATTGCATTCTTATAAAAAATATATTTTTAAAGTATGATGCCACATTAGATCACCCAAATCTCAAATTGATATTTTATTTATTTTATGTTTTCTGGTAAACAACACTAATATTAAAATATAGTATTGTATTCATATTTTTTCTTAATATATCGATACATTAGAATAATGAAAATTTACATCAAAAGCATGTATTAATAAAAATAATGTAATATAGAGAATATTAAATAGTAATAAATATTTAATGTAAAGACTTTATGGATTCTTGATAAATAAAAATTATAAAAAATACATAGTTATATCGAAAGTGCATTGAAAATGCTTGCTACCCATTGAAATAAGATAACTAGAATGATAACTCTCATATGAATCTGCCAAAAATACAGCTCCACTTACTTACACATGCAAAGGTAACACTCATATACGCAACTTAAATTAATGAACGTTCAAAATCAACTTTATTTCATAAAAGTTAATGTCTAAATAATAAATTTCTAAATCGAGATACAACGTTCTGCACCGCGCAAAAAATTAGACGTATCAAGTGTCAACTAGAGATTATTATGCAGACTTTTATAGACCCGCCCCCTTGCACAGAGTTTTGGTGGGGTCTACTTTTGCTCGAGTTATGATTCTTGTCATCTATTTCAGTGTTGTTACCACTGTTAATTTTATAAGAATTTCATAAAAGGACTTAAAATAGATTTCTTATTTTATCTTCGCACGGTAAAGCGAGTACATTGATGGTAAGTGCCGGCCAAACATAATGTCAACCCTCGAGCGATATTGCATCCATTGACGCTCGCCAGAATTATGCCGACCCAGAGTTACTGGACATATTCTGACTAACCGCAGATCGTGATTCGCTGGAAAGAGCTATTATGTTTAGATTTCACCATGTGTAAGGTGGTCAATACCCAGTTAGGTTTAAAACTGGTTTACGGAACCCTTCCACCGGTGTTTCTACTAGCCATTCTAGATAAAATCATACTAATATTATAAATGTGAATGTAAGTTTGTTTGTTACGCTTTCACGCCTAAATCACTGAACCGATTTGATGAATTTTGATGTAGTGATAGATAGGGACCCTGGAGACGGTTATCGGCTACGTTTTATTTCGGAAAAGTCTATTCACGCGGGCGGAACCGCGGGCAACAGCTACTAATAAATAAAGAAACTTACCTGCAACCTCTGGAAGTTGTAACCAGTCCTCCAATCCCATAGATACATGGTTCCATTATCACCACCGCTGACCAAAACTCCTTCAGGGTTGACAGCCATGCAGTTCACTATAGCATTGTGCCCCGACAGATTCTGTATAAACTTGCCTTCAGGGCACTTCCATTGTTTGATATTGTCTGGCGAGGCTGATGCAAATGAGTTTAATGTTGGATGTATGACGATGGAACGGACAGACTTCTTGTGGTTGGTTAGTGTGCACATTGATTTACCGGCTGCTAGGTCCCATAGACGTATCGTTGAGTCGTGCGACCCTGTTATGATCTGCAATACGATGAATACAGTAACATACAGTAGCGGATCCAGGAGGGGTGGGCTAAGGGGCTCAAGACCCCACCACCAAAAGCATTTTGGTCCACTGACAAATCTCAAATTATGTACGCACTCACGCCTGTAATCCCCGAAGGGGTAGGCAGAGGTGTAACCAGTACACCCACATTTCGCCAAGCGTATCTCCGTCCCATTATGTGATCCCCTATCACGAGGCTATCGCCATACCGAGCACAAATTCCAGACTCCGGGTTGATACTGAGCATTTTCGTAATAGAAAAACCCAATACCACTTTACCCGACCCGGGGATCGAACCCAAAACCTCAGCATCAGCCTCAGTCGTAACGCGTACGCATTACAACTGAGCCATCGAGGCAGTCAAATCTCAAATTAATATTGATATTATCCTACTTTCTTAGAACTACTATATAATTTTCATCGCTTATCCTTACTTATTCCATTTTAAGTAGGCATATCTTGATGGTAAGTGATCTTCGCCCACAGACGGTATTGTATTAGTATTACGAGGATTACGACGTGACGATACCATTGTATATAATACTGAAGTGTTACATACATACGCACTCACGCCTGTAATCCCCGAAGGGGTAGGCAGAGGTGTAACGAGTACACCCACATTTCGCCGAGCGTATCTTCGTCCCTTATGTGATAGGGGGCGAACCTATCGCCATACCGGGCACAACTGAAGTGTTTGTTTCGTAACTGAAGTGTTTAGGCTAATAAACGAATTCAATTCAATTTTGATGTACAGATACAATACAATACCTTATACAATATGTAAAAAAAAACCCTGTCCAATCCGAAAGTGGCATATAGGTATCCCAATGACATTACAGAGAAAAATAAAATATTACTCATGAAAATAAAAATATTATTGTATTTCAAAATGCACGTTACTAGTACCCAAATTACCCGAATATCCCTAAAATGTGACAACTCCGTCGTCGCCGGCACCCTTTGACGAAATACCGACAGAGAACGTCGCGCGATTCGTCGCGGGCGATCAAAAAAACCGCCGATCTATCCCGACCTCGAACATTTTAATAAGTCAGTTTAGCGCAAAAATTGCTTCTAAGTGGTTGTTCCGTTGTTGTTTGTTTTTAGCGAAATGTCATAATCAAGAGTATATAATATTGTGCCTGTGTACCAGGGTCCGTCTGAGTATGTTTGTGATTATCAAAGACCAAAATTACTTAGTGAGGACCCCATCCGAAGTACTCGTTCTGTGACGCGACAGCTGGGTAGGTACTTATCACGTGCAAGTGTGGAAAGTGCTAAAAGTAGATGATCAACATTATTTCATCCGATCCGTACGTAAATAGTACGAGTAGTATGGAGAACGGTGGATTGGTAGACGTGAACCAACTTCGTAGCCAGCAGTTTCACTTCACGTAAGCAATTCGTTATGACGAAAAGGTGTGAAACTGAATCCGAAATGCGTTTGCGAATTGTAGCAGTTTTCGAATAAATTAAATTGGACACAGGTGAGGTAAGAAGCGTTCATGCCATCCTTGTGCGACGGTGGTGACCTGTATTACTGTTGGTGGTAGAAACATCGAACAGCAACTTCGTCACAGCCATTGCAATTTTGATCATCGAATGATCCTACACACGATCTAAACTCGGATGATACATAAAAGTTGCATAGGAATTATTTATAACGTCTGTAATCCAACGATCAACTGGGGTCATGACCTCATGATCTCACTACCGAACAGGTGTCTCGCGCCGCACCGTGCCGCCGCCTGTATGTATTGCCATGTAAAGTTTCTCGTGTAATTCGGTTTATTTAATTTTATTTGGGGTATTTATTTACTACACCGGTCTACAGCATTTTTGCGCATGGGATATATATACCTTATTTTTATTGCTTTTATGGTTAGAAATAAGAATAAGAACAAGAAATAGCACTGTATTTGATTATGAGTGAAAAAAATGCAATAAACCAACTTAATAAAAATGCATCAAATTTGTACATAGAAATGATTTATTAAAATATATCGAAAGTCTATTAATCATTTATTTGTCTTAAAATAGAGTCCAAATGTTTAAAAATGAACAGTTTTGCTTTTCCTGTCATGTTCAGCAGAAGTTCCTCTTATCAACCCCCAAATATAATCTCCCATCATGCTTTTAATGTACTGGCTTAGGTAACGTCTCTCAAATTCCATTATATCTTGATGGAAGCGTCCGCCTTGTTCTTCTGAATAAGCTCCCATATTATCCTTAAATTTATCCAAATGAGAATGTAACATGTGCATCTTTAGAGACATTCTATATCCGATGATGCAAAAATTCTAAATCATGTCAGTAGGTAATCAGCTCGTCATAAAATAACAATCTGTGTGATGGTCATTTGGTTCCCTCCCAAATTCTCGGCACTGCAAACTTCATTGCTCTTTTTTTTACCTAGGTACCAGCCTACAATAAAGCGTAACATTTGAACTAATTAATGGTTCCATACAATTAAAAAAAGAAACAAAATAAACTCACCCTCCAGAATTTATCTGCAAGAGTTACATGACATATGTGAGCACATTTTTTGTCTTGACTATTAAAAGGTAGATTGAAGTAAACTTGATAGGCTTTGCAAATCTTTAAATTTGTACTTAATCCATATTTTTTTCTCTTACTTTAATAAATTCGCCGCAAATATAGCAAAACGAGTCAGTGTCTCGTTTACAACCTCTCGAAGCCATTTTGTAGCATGTTTGATATAGGTAAGAAATATGTAAAACACGTTAAGCATCTCTAATACGCAAACACATAAATAAAGCAAGTGATATTGAACAATTAATACACACGTAACTTATAGGTCACTTAAAAAAATCAGAGGTCTATATGGGGCTGTTTTGAAACTGCGGCTTTCGTCAAGACAGTTCATACCGCTCCCCGCTGAGCTATCACTGCTTATTGTTAATTTAATGCTAATTTTTTAAACACATACCGTTGTACACATATTAGCGACACAAGAAATACTACCCCCCACCCGTTTACTTCTCTTTCGACAGCGACAGCCCGCAATGACCGATATTAATTGGGTGCAAAAATCAATAATGATCAAATCGCTATAACTTTTTTAAAAGCAAATATTTTCGATGTCCCAATCGCACTTTTTATTTATTTTTGCTTATACAATCAGAATATATTAAGTAAATCCCATGCGCAAGAAATTTTAATTTTTTTGTTGACTAGTGCTATTTATGCAAAAAGGATTACATCAATAGAACCTTATCTTGATACCTAATAACACCTTCACGGAACGGACAGGGTTTTTTTTACATATTGTATAATCCATTAAGTACAAAGTTTGATTGCCAAACTTTGGTTTATTTTCGAGACCGATCTATTGATCTCAATAAACATACGCACTCACGCCTGTAATCCCCTAAGGGGTAGGCAGAGGTGTAACAGTACACCCACATTTCGCCGAGCGTATTTCCGTCCCTTATGTGATAGGTGGCGAGCCTATCGCCATACCGGGCACAAATTCCAGACTCCGGGCTGATACTGAGCATATCGTAATAGAAAAACCCAATACCAATAAACATGCAGAACATAATAACCTGTGGTTCAGAAGCCTGGCACGCGAGGGTCGCTATAGTGTCAGTATGTCCGGTGAGAGTGTGCACGTTGGCTTTAGTGCGCATGTCCCACACTCGAGCTGTTGCGTCACGTCCTGCAGTCACCACCACGTCGATGGTGGGATGCAACGCTATAGTGTACACCGCTGACAGGTGACCGTGGTAGTGACGGATCACCTGTAACATAAATACATCTACATTAAATGGTGCAATTGAGGATGCTGTCAGAAGACCAAATCCAGTGGAAGAGTAAAGGGAGGCTTTTGTCCAGCAGTGACACATTTTAGGCTAGTAAAAAAAACATTAAATCGGAGTTTAGTGCCTGTATTTCTTTTTAGATGTTTTTTAATTTTTGATAGCAAGACGAGACGAGCAGGTCGTTCGCCTGATTGTAAACGTCGCGCATGCCCACAAACAGTGCAACAACAACCAGAACTTTTAAATGTGAAGTACTGCCTAGTACTGGATTGCGCTCGTCACCCCAGGACAAGATGTTAAGTCTCATAATGTCGAGTAATTTCACTGGCTTCAATGTCCTTCAAACCGGAACACAACAGTGTTTTGAACAGTTGCTTGGTGACAAATAGATACAGCAGTACTACCTACTCATATGGGTTCTAAGCCAGTAGTGTAATTTAGTATTTATGGCCAAATCATTGTTCTATTTGGTTTGTATAAAAAACATTATAAAACATTCATGAAAGCTGTAGCACTTAGGTGTTATTATATTACCTTGTTGTACTCTAGATCCCAACATTTAACTTGTCTGTCTTCACCACAACTGAATAGGTATGGATGCCTTCCAGATACTTCCAGTCCTATGATCATTAATATGACATTAGTCATTACACATATACAGTATGTAACAAAAACCCTGTTGGCCCTTTTTGAGTCGTGAGGATAGACAATATAGACAGCTTAATAAAAACAGTTAAACTAAAAAAAACAAAAGCAAGATATTATACTTACACAGGTAGCTTAGAAAAATGAACATATTGATGATATGAGGATTGACGACGATTGATATGTATTCACGTGTCGCGGCGCATTTTTATGTACGCGGACGCCGTAACTTGCTATATCGCTTTGGCCCCAAGGCATCGCTCTTGCAGAGGTATTCAATCGGAATACGTTTTACAAACAATGAATTAATTAAATATTAAAAATTATATGCTTATTTTTAATATTCAATTTTCGTATGCGAGTTATTTCATTACGTTTGAATATCGATTCTGATATCACAGTTAAAATTTCCAACAGGGTTTCTTTTACATATTGTATAAATATTATCAAGAAATTGTAAACTTCCTCAGTACTTTATTGAACTTATTATAAACTTGCCTCTAACAGTGCTTACATGTCCAGTAAGAGAAACCTTTAGTTTACCACTTGCTAAGTCCCAAATCTTGATAACTCTGTCAGCAGCACCTAAAACAAATTGCGTTATGAAATAAATAACCTTATTAGAGTTTAAAATAGTATATTAATGGTAAAGAGAAGAGAGCGAGTCAACAATTAACGAATATGTAAAAAAACCTGCTCAAACTCATAATTTGATTAGTAAAATAAATAAAAAAATAGAGACGAGCAGGTCGTTCGCCTGATGGTAAGCGCCACGGCTGCCCATAACCAATTGCAACACTATTTATAAGTTTGAATTACAAAGACTTGCACGGCACTGCACTGCGCTCATTATCGTGAGACATAAGATAGATTAACATAATGCCCAGTAATTTAACTTCAAAGTCTTTCAAGCCGATACACAACAGTGTTTATACACTGTTGCTTGACTAGACGTTCACACCGAGTATAAAAAACTAAAGAATTAACATTTCACATACCTGTGGCAAACCATTCATTGCCGGGCTCGACGGCGACACATCTCACCCAGCCGAGATGTCCGGATATAACTCTGCACAGTTTCCACGGCGCGTGCCACTTGGGTTTGGGCATGGAGGGGGGCTTCCGCGGCATCGTCAACGCTCCGGAGGGAGGCGCCGGCGCAGGGGACGGCGACGGTCCACTGAACGGTACTATGGCACCTTCAGAGCCTAGCGCTGCGGACTCTGCCATTTCTGTTGACAATTGGATATTTGTAATTGACATATTATTTAGGGGTCGAGTCAAACTCACTAGCGAGTGGTTCACTCTTGGGTTGATTCATGAACTTATATTACTTATATGTGATAGAAAATAATATAAAAAAAGATACCCTAGTACGACATCAGAATCAATATTGGTTTAAAAATGAGACCACAATTAATATTTTAAATATTGAATAAACAAATGTGAACTACAATGAAGAAGTAATGGGACCACCTCGCTATCTCCCTCGCACGCCTACACAGCGTTATGCTTGTATAGGTTGACGTCATCTTATAACGGCATATATTTGTCATTCGACAGTCATACCATCAGATTTAAATAGTCTATAACTGAATTATTCTTGGAAGGACTAATAAAAAAAACTATTATTAATTATGCACAATGTAAGCTATTTGGGATCAAGGGTAAAATGGTTCCATTAACGTAAGCCGATAATCCATCTGTGCAACTAGCAAACGTGTCCACTATACACTACCAAAATACAATGTAAACTATTGATTAAAATCATAAAAAAATACATGCATCAAACCTATTAACCGACGAGAAAATAGCGACCAACAAATTCCCATTGGATCAGTGTGAAGAGATCGAGATCCAAATCACTATTTGCTGAGTATATTTTTTAGCATTATAATTTAAGTTTTTCATATGCAAGTGTTACGGGAGGAGGGAGAAGGGAAGTAAATTCTACCAAAAGTAACATCTTCTATCTAAGTTGTTTTTCGTGTATTGTACATTAGTTTGTTTCATTATTGCGGTATGATGAATAAATCACACAGTTCATACATAATGAGGCTGAGTTGCTAAATCCTTTCTAAACATTATAGTGTGCCCCCAAATACTGCAGCTTGGGGAAATGGTCACTGAATATGTCCTAAATTAGTCACTAACATACACACAATTTTTTATAGCAATATAGAATAACATAAAAAATAATGAAGCGTAATAATTGCCCTAATGGCAGTACATGCTTACGGGTTGTTTCAATTGGAGGTCCAGTAAAGATGGCTGTAATAGGAGATGAACTTTAAGGATCGCCATGGTAACTATGATATGTCATGAAACTATCAAATTAATGTAGATTTGTTTGGCTCATCTGTGCATATCCATCAACTTACAAGCTATATGCTTCAGTAATCTTTGTATATTTGGGAAATACGGGAAACAGGTGTTAGTCTATGTAGGTATGTTTGTAAGGACGTGTGATGATGATAACCTTATACAAATCTGTTAAAACTGATTATGTACTTATTCTTAAGCACTAACAAAAAAGAGGGATATTAACCCCCGGTTTCTGAAAGGCGGATCATATCAACATTCAACTAACAGAACTTTGAGTTGACATCGCAGTCAAATCAATTTGAGTTGCTGAAACGTTATTTAGTGAAAAAAAATATAATATTTGATCTGTCTTTAGTACCGTTTGACATATGATTTTTCATATTATTTTGAAAGATATGTTAGCTACCATGTGTGTCAAATTAAAGGTGTTGATCACGCTTCTAGCAACTCAATTTCGATTGACATGAGATTTGACATTTGATTAGTTAATTTAACATTGATCAGCCTTTCAAAAACTGGGTGTATAACTTTATTCCCTTGAGCAGAATCAGATGGCTGGACATTCATCATATATTCATTATTTCTGCCTATAGTGTGTGCTGTCAGTGACATGTCAGCTCTCATCCCATAACTATTAATAGGCACAGCTATTGTATATATCTATACAAACATATCACACACAAATAGCACTGCATAAACAAATTCGTTTAATTTTACAGAATTATAGTTTAGTCTAATTTTAAAGAACACGCCTCACCACCACACACCATCACCAATAATATTGTTGATATAGGGTCATATACGTCAAACTGTATAGTAAGTAAAGCCTGGTCTCCTGCTCATGTTTTTCCCTAAATATTACACAAAACCCTGTTTTTTATAGACATGTTTGTTGACAAAAGTCTATATAATATCCATGATCCTCACTCACTATTCAGTTTTGTGTGAAGTGAGATTCAAAATTGAAAATTAATTTTATGTATTATAAAGTAAATGATTACCAGTATCATGTGGTACTTCAGGTAGACTCAGTGTATCATGCTGCTTGACAGCCTGTGCCCTCTGCACTGTCTCCAACACTTGACCATAACTGTCACGGGCTTTCACCGATTTGAGAACCTTCTCGCTGGCAAAAAAAGTATAATCAATGTGAACTCAGCCTTAGCTTTAAAAAAATATCTTTAGTACAGTGCAAAAAAAATATTGTTCAGGGATTGCACTCAACGGTCCCATTGACTAGACGATTCGGCACATTTGTGCATGCCTTACTATGTGGTGTGTGTGTGTGTAAGCTTGTAATTATACATATAGCTTTGACTTGTGTGACAGTGTAGCTTTAGCCGTCATTCTATCATCACCTATTGTTTGAAATGTGTGATGATTATGGACATGCGGAGACTCTTCCAACCTGGGGTCGGCGCTTAGTGCTCTGTTTACTATAATGCAGTAGCCCTGTAGCTGAATTTCATATAATTTAAGGCAAAATATTGCAAGGGCCTGTTATTAGCTATAAATGAATATCTACTGCAAATAATGTTAATGTAAGGCTAATTAAACTCACGCTTTCTCATCAATTGGCGGCAACATTCCTTGGTTGGCTAGGAACATATCGTGAGATCTCTTCAAAGATCGAAACACTAGCGTGTGCACAGAGTGCTTTATGACGTCGTCACTCATTTTGTTATAAGTTTACGTGTTCCTATTTTATAAATCAAGTATTTTCGTTAGGCACTCATGTTTTTGCAATTAAATATAATGCAAAATTCGCACAACCACAAACAACGCGAGGCGTCAGCGAGGCGTCTTGTCAAAACGTCAAAGAAATGTCAAATGTCAATTTGATCTGACACTATTACACATGTTTTTTCACAGATGCAATCACAGTATCGTTCAGAAATAATACTACTTTCGCATTAATAAGCGAATTAATTAACGATCAAGGGTAGTCAACACGCTTCGGACGATAAACTGTTAATCCCACCATATTGATTAATTTTTATCTTCAGGCTTAGGTAATGGTTTAAAGAATTGGGATTTTTTTCTTGCTTGGCAGTTTTTAATCCGCGAATAGTGAAAACGCGAATGAAGGAAACGCGAATAAGGAGCTTTTACTGTAATCTAAAATACTATGATTACAACGGCGGTTCTAAAAACGTGTAAAAAAGGTTTTTTTTTCTTAATTCAACGTGCTATGTTCTAGTTTTTATTTACGGTTATAATGTGTTTTTTATCACTAACAATAATATTATAGGAAATAACGCAAGTATCAATAATAAGCTTAAAAATTAATCTTAGCTTTACTAATATAAATAAAAAAATATATATTGTGATGGCTTTTCTACACCTACTTTAATCTATGTATGTTTCGAACTTCGTTGCGGATTTATAGCATAGGGGGGAGGGGGCCCGATTCCACAACGGTATATATGGGGAAGAAATCTCCGTGGTCATGTGGATCGTACCGTTGAAAAGCGCGTATACCTACAATCTCCATTACGTAAATATACGCACTCTCGCCTGTAATCCCCGAAGGGGTAGGCAGAGGTGTAACCAGTACACCCACATTTCGCCGAGCGTATCTCCGTCCCCTGATGTGATAGTGCGCGAGCCGATCGCCGTACCGGGCACAAATTCCACACTCCGAGCTGATACTGAGTATTTCGTAATAGAAAAACCCAATATAAATTTTACCCGACCCGGGGATCGAACTCGTGACCTCAGCGTTAGCCTCAGTCGTAACACCTACGCATTACAACTGCACCACCGCAGCAGTCAAAGTGAAGGTAAATTATTAATATATTTTAATTACCTAATATATTTAGTTTTTACTAGCGCTGCCGAACGAGCCACATGGACATACTTACTACCTATACCTATACTACACGTATAGGTAGTAAGTACATGGACACAAATTATACGCTTCGACAATCTTCGGTTTTTACGAATTAGTACAATTATAAAATGAATGCCCGGCAACCCGGTTCGGGTCAGTCATTTTATAAGAAGAATAAGTATGTAATAATAGATCCGTATTAGATCATAATCATCTTACTTCGTATTTCTGAAAAAGGCGAAGATTGCCGAAGCGTATTTTTTTTTTAAAGTGAATCTTTTATAAGATCGTCTCAAAATTGTTGGCCTGTGTGTTGCATGTCGCGTAACGGTCGGCCGCAGAGTAGGGATAAAGTGAAAGGCGCTCGCCAGAGCAGCCAAGGCCAATATGGCGGCGTCTATAGTTCGCACGCTATTTTGTTTGTTTGTTTTTGTTAGTGTTTAATGTAATATTATTCCAAAAAAATTTAGTTAAATGTCTATAATGTGAAAAAAACTTTCACTTTTACCGTGATTTCATAAAACCACACAATTAGTTTTTTACTGTGCCATGTTTCGTATTCATAGGTACGTCTTAAACCTAATAGTGCAAAGGGATTCGTTAATAAAAATTCATTATTATTTCCACTTTATTATTAGTATAAAATCAATTTATCTTAATATCGCTTAATCTTGCAGTTTTTTTGAGTAAAATAGACATCGATCTAGAGGTAACAGTGTAGGTACCACATTAGTGCTAAGAATTACTAGAAAAAGTGTTTACAGACTAAAGACTAGATGCTTAATAGCATTTACATTGCACATTGCTACCAAAATAATTGAGCTTTAAAATTATTTACATACATTATGTGGGATAATAAGGTCGAGGATTGTCTACGAATGAAAAATAATTATATTACAAAAGTATTGAATGCTGATGAAATCCACTTAAATCATAACCATATAAAACTAACCAAAACTAACTTCAAATTAATTTTTTGGATTCGTTGAGAAGTTTCCCTCGATTTTTTTTTTCTTTTTCCCTTATGGCTTCGCACTTCTTGTGCATACAGCATTTCCTCGTCATTAGATCTTAACCAAAGTAAAAGGACAGCCTTAACGAGGCATAAGGTACATAAATTACAAAAATAATCATTAGAATCAGTCTACTTTTGACGGAGCTATCGTGACTTTTCTTTCTTTATGCCTGGCGTTAACCCGGTTAATGCCAGGTTCCAACATCTCATACCATAGATTTTACAGTGCTTGGTATTAACGATATCGTGTAACATAAAAAATACGCATAAATTTCTTTTTTTTCTGAGGTAAAAAATTATAATCTACTTACATCCAGGCTCATGGGCCATGGCGCATTATATCCAGCAGTACATTTAAATAAATGGATATATAATGGGGTCAGGGAAATCTATTCTATTGCTAAAATAAGTAAGTAATTCTTATAAAAAATATAATAGAAATATTTGTACTAGATATTTATAGACAATCCCATTACATGAACATCGATTCTTGCGAAGCTTCGTTCTAAGATTAAAAGACGTCACTAAAGCATTCCTAAATTCCACTGTTACGGTGGTATGCTGCACATCAAATATTTTAATCCAATATTTGATCATCAAAAATATTGATAGGTGCTTAGTATTATTTGTATCAAAATCTTTGATCAATTAATTATATTTGATCAAATGAATATTGGACAGAGATTTTTGACGAACACCACCGTAAACACAAAACAGCTAGACACTTCAAGACGTCAAGAGTTCAAGGTTTAAACGAGACGATCGACATTCGAGTTCTCGAGCGATTGCCAATCGTAATCGATATCTGTTGAGTCGGCGACGGAGAAGACCGCGCCAGTTTCGGTTCAGATGGCCGATTTTTCGGGATTATTCGCATCACTGACTCGGCGAGAGTGGGGGGCACGACGTAGAGTCCTCGGCTGTAAGTTCAACGGAGGGAGGTTCGGGCGTTCAATTCTGGTGGGAGACGAAACCAACGGCCTCGTCCGTCGAAGCGTATCCATACCATTACGGAAATATTCTTCAGTTCTATCGGAGTAGCTTTCGATAAGTGGTGCAGGGTCTTCGTACTCCACATTGAAATGTCTGGTTATAGCCAGGTCTTCAGGAGGTCCCAGTTTGTATAGAGGTGGTTCGACACACTCGTAATGGTGGTCTTCGGTCTCGTCATGTGGATATGTATCTGCGACGAAGTGTCTGGTGCCGCGAGGGGTGAGCGCCGCCCACAGTACTCTGGAGTCGAGGGCGGCGCCCCCATACAATGCGTTGGATCCCCCCGCCTTACCTGTGCCACTTTTGCAACCACCACGAGCCCTAATAACAATATTTTCACATCGTGAGGAAACTTGTATTTTTTACAACAGGCCCGCAAATGAGCCAGTGGTTTACCTGATGGTAAGTGATCTCCACCGCCCATGAACGCCCACAATACCAGAAGAAATATGAACACGTTGATAACCTTAAAGGAAAGCGATAATTAAGGAATTGGGAAGGAAAGGTAGATTTGGGCCTCCGCATATCTCACTCACCATACCAAGCGCAGCAGCAACCCACTATTATACGTCGGCTTTCTATAAAATAGTGGTAAAAACCCGGACGAGCCGGCCCATTCATGTTGTAAAGAAAACCGCCTACAGCGAGGCTCTACCACTCATAGTATAGCTCAGAATTCTCAATTTCGTAGTGGTGTGAAGTATACCATCACGCAATAGATCAGCATGGATTCAGGTCTAATCATTAGAAAAGTAGGCCCGTACCAACTGCCCACTAATGGGACAGTGTTTATATACTGTCTCATTACATATGCTGATATTATTCATTTAACAAACACAAAATTATAAGGGATTTTACCGACTGTATTATTTATATTACGTATTTCGAGATTATACAATTCTCCTCATAATTCCAATTTATTTAATTTTGATGTAATCCAATGTCATTTTGTGAAGATTCCTCATTATAAAAAATATATGCGTCGAATTGAGAACCTTCTCTGTTGTTATTGGCGGTTAAAAATGTATCGTACCGACTCAAGCCTCACCACTGGTACATACATACATAAAATCTGACTTCAATAACTTACTAAGTAGCTTAGCTCTGCCTGCAAGATT
This sequence comes from Mimas tiliae, assembly GCA_905332985.1. NCBI lineage: Eukaryota > Metazoa > Arthropoda > Insecta > Lepidoptera > Sphingidae > Mimas > Mimas tiliae. The sequence goes on from HG995251.1 coordinate 1,881,147, forward strand.
GCAAAATTAACAGACAAACAGTAGAGACTACTGTTTTACTGCATTTGGTTTTGTAAACAGAGTTTTAAAAAATATCTCACGGTTTATCTGAAGGGAATATAATGTTTATGATATTGTGAAATTGGGTGTTTGTTAATCAACGGCTGAACGGATTTTGATGCAATTTGGCGCATAGATTAACCAAACCCTTAGGAAATAGGCTAATTATCCCGGGCTAATTATTTAAGGGTCACGCGGCCGGAGCCACGAGCAAACGGTTTCGTACGGTGAGTGAGATATCCGGAGACCCAAATCCCCCTTCCCTTTTCAATCCCTTAATTACCCCTTTCCTTTAAAGTCGGCGCGCGCCCATGATTATTCTGGTATTTTGGGCGTACATGGACAGTGGATATTACTTACCGTCAGGTGACCACTTGCTCATTTGCCGGCCTATGATATATAAAACAAACACTTTGAAGTAAGTACTTACTCTCTACATTTGAGCAGGAAGAGAGCGAGTAGAGCGGCGATACACAACACGGCGATGCAGCAAGTTATCAATACCAAGAACCACGTGTCGTCATTAGTAGCTGGCTCTGTAACAAATAATATTAGGTAATTTTTTAGAGTGGTAGAGCCACGCTGTAGACACTTGTGTCTACAGCACGAATGGGCCGGCTCGTCCGGGTCGTTACCACTGTCTCACAGAAAACCGGCGTAAAGTAGTAGCTTGCTGCTGCTTTTCGTACGGTGAGTGAGATATCCGGAGGCCCAAACCCCCTCCCCTTCCCAATCCCTTAATTATCCCTTTCCTTTTAGGTCGGCAACGCACCCATAATTCTTTTAGTATTGTGGGTGTACATGGGCGGTGGAGGTCACTTACCATCAGGTGACCCACTTGCTCGATTGCCGGCCTTTACTATTAAAAAAAAAAAAAAAAAATACCCATGAAATTGCCTATGAAAATATATATATTTTTTTATTTATTAGCTTGAATAACGAAACGCGCAGTTCGCCCTGTTGTTAAACGTCACGCCTGGCCATAAACAGAAGCAACGTCACACAGAGCTCTGTATTTACAGAACACGGCATGGCACTAGACTGCGATGCGCTCGTCATCCCGAGACATGAGATGTTAAGTCTCATAATGCCCAGTAATTTCACTGGCTTCAATGTCCTTCAAACCGAAACACAACAGTGATTACACACTGCTGTTTGACGGCAGAAATAAACAAAGCGGTGGCATCAACCATAACCTACCACCTTGTATTCCCCATTAACCATTTTATTTCTATTAATTTAAAGTAACCACCCATGCATCTTTGCCAGCGCTGTGGCAATTTATCGATGCCCTTCTTGAAGAAATCGCCTGGACGGGAAGCAACAAACTCTTCAAAGGCATTTTGTACTGCCTCTCGGGCATTGAACTTTTTCCCACCAAAAAATTGACCAAATTCTGGAAAATGTAGAATTCTGTAGGCGCTAGACTCTGGTGAGTACGGCGCATGACGGAGAGCCATTCATTTCATTATCGCCTTAAATTTTTCATTTCTACCAAAGGTTTCGGATGACCACGGCTGCCACTAGACTAATGGGGTATTTCCTGATAAATAGGAACTATTAATACTGCAATATTTTAAAAGTATTTACTATTTTTTTGGCTTACCATGTCGTGGTAGCTCATGGTATTCAACGCCGGGGAAGAGAGCATTATCTTCACTGTTGGGCAGTGTTGGACACTTGGACGCACGGCACGGCGGCGTCAGGTTTGCAGCGTTCGCCAGGAACGCGGGCAGCGGCGGCGGCGGCATGTGCAGGATCGAGTCCGGCGGGGGACCCAGGGACAGGCATTCTGTCCCGCACGTCATCCTGGACAGGGAATAATATATTCATATTTGTACTCGATTGGATATCGACTACGATTGGATGTCTACACATGGTGGAAATCCCATCACAGTGACTCGTTCCAGCGTTCCGGGGTAAGCCAGTGTATATCTAGTAAGGTCAGGACGGCATAATTCTGCCGATCGTCGAGGGACGTCTCTCAATGGTCGAATATAACAACTGCATTGTACTCAAAGACTCAGTGTAGTTACTTTACTATGCCAAGACATAGACACATTAGAAAAGCATGTATCTATGGCCAAGAATTTTTTTTTAAAAATAATGAGAGGCTCTCGAGTACAATTATATTCTCTTTGAGTACAGTGGGTAAGAGTAATCGGCTTTGAAACGTGAGGTCGCGGGGTCGATAAATAATCGATCAACGCCGAGAGTCTGAGACAAATATTAGTAATGAACCGCAAATATTTGTATGTACCTATAGAGTCTGGAAGTGGAACCGAAAATAGAAATAAGTCTAAAATTCTATAATCAATCATACAGACATTTTACTCATGTTACTTGAATGACTACAAACACCAAAAATATTATGATTTTGAAACGTTGTTATTTACATTAAGTACAAAAAAATACCTAACAGTTGCCTAATATTTAAAAAAAAGATATATTTTATAAACACCAATTGTTGTTCGCGAAAGACATTCAATATTATGCGGACAATGCTTTAATTATCTTTTCTTTTCGCCTACTTATATGGATACTCAAAAACGACTCGATACATTATTTGCAAAAATATGTAGGGATGTACTAATGAATGTAGGTATTATCAGATCTAAATTGTTGCAAAAAACTCAAATAACTAGCCAGAAATCTCAAGCGATCCAATACAAAAGATTTTAAAAATATAGTATATTTCAATCCAAGTAGGTTTTAAAATATTTTTCTTCGAAGAAACTGCTTTAGGCTGCAAACACTCTACTTCACTTCTTTAGCGCTTCTCTATGACAGACACTTTTAATTTTCCTAATACTTTAGATAAGTTTGAAAACCCATGTAATTAACATAATTAACTCACTTTAATTATTATATACGTTATAATTCCACAGAAACTGTATGCACTTTATACTGATCGTATTACACTTGTCCACTGGTCCGCGGATGCAGGGCGCAGGCGCGACCTTCTACCACGGTCCCTACTAACTACGCAAACAGTAGCTACACTATTGATTATTTTTTTTGCATTGCTGTTTTATAAGGCACACCTTTATCCCTAGCAGTACTAACGCAGCAATGGTTACGGGAAAAATATTAGTTAACAATGAATCATGTGTTTAAAAGGTACAGTTGCACGAAGTAGATTATTGATTCGCGCAAGCGCGGGAAACAATATACGACCCTTGATTTAGGGATGTGCGTTTTAAGAGGGTTGTTTTTTCCCATTCTCTCATGGTAGTAGGTAGTAGTTGTGTGAAAGAGAAGAATGTTAGTGTGACGTTTTAGATATTTTGCAAAATATAATATGATACGACTTCATTAGAGTTCTTTGTATGGTTAGTTAATCGACCCATTAGGGACATTATTAGGAGTCATAATATTTTATGGATATTTATTTTGAGTTGTAGAGCCACGCTGTAGAAATTTTTGTCTACAGCACAAATGGGCCGGCTCGTCCGGGTCGTTGCCACTGTCTCACAGAAAACCGGTGTCTCACTTACTCGTTAGCCGGCCTATGCTATATATTAAAAAAAGCCCTGAAAGTATATAGTATGAGTTAGTTAGATATTAACGCTTTGAAATATCACATAATATTAGAAATCTGTTTTATAGCAGTATATGCGATGCCTCCAGCCGTTTCTGAAAAAAAACCCGGTGAAGTGAGAGTCTCACGCACCGAGGGTTCCGTAATCGCACCCTTAATTTCCATTTTTTTTTATAAAACACATAATATGCTGTGAAAATTTCAACTGGATTGCCTGGATTGATATTATAAAAAGAGAGAGCTCTTTAAATTTAAGAACAAACAGACAGATGGCGCGCACGGAACGTACCCCCTGTGTACGGAACTCTAAGAATTGTAGTATTACTACAAGAATTCGTTTTTCATTTTCAGTTATAGCACCTTAAGAAGTAGTATAACAGAATCGACTAGTTGCCATCTTGTTAGGGGAAGTCACACGAAATCCTTAACTCCACGGCCACGTGCGAAGAGTCGCTAAGTAACAAAATTGGGCAATGAAAGAAATTCATATGAAACGGAAACAATGAACGTAACCTAAGAGCTCGTTCCCACTTGTCGGGTGTCGGATCCGTATATAAATCGGATGTTCCAGTGGCAGAGCATTTTATATGAAGTTATTCACACTTATCGGAAACCGATTTTGTGTTGGCGCCGACAAGAAATGTCGGGTGTATTGCCAGCCCTCTACGCCCGGAAAAAAATCGTGTCGGATCTCACTCGCCTATGGGTAAGTGTGGCGTTGTTCACATTTGTCGGATGTCGGGGCCGACAACCCTCTCCCCGCTACCCCGTCTACTTCGTCAACGTCCATCATGCACAGTCGCCTCGAGTGTTAAAAATTGGCCAGCTTCGACCGTGGCCGACAACCGATTATTAACCGATAGTGTGTACAGAGACGCCGACATCCGATTAATATACCGATCCGACACCCAACAAGTGGGAACGAGCTCTAAGTGTCGTCTTTCCTCCTTTAGAATAGCTCAGCGGGGAGTGGTACGGACGTCTACAAAAAGTTATTTAGCAACCTCTATATCATTTTAAGGACCTATCCAAATGATATCACACATGTCTTTGAGAAAAAGAAAAAAAAATTGGCAGTTGTAGAGAATGCCGATAGAAGTGAAAACTTAGAACATTTAATATTAAAATTGGAAATCGTGTAATGTTTGAATTAAAATTATCAACATCAATCTGGTTTTCACATCTATTGACACTACGAGCAACAATTATGTGCATGTTTATATGGTATTTTAGTACTCACTATTGTAATGCATAATGATTCTACAGTTAAACGATTCAAATAATAATCAACAAAAACACTATTTCAACAATGCACAGTATATACACATTGAACTTATCACTAAACCCATTCAATTTCACTTATAAGATATACACAGCACTAATGTTGCACAATACGTCAGCTGTATAGCTACAGATATACTGCTATAAGCATGTCGGTGACGCGAACGCACGAGATTTCACCCATCCAACAAAGTGTCTAACACGTATAGCACGGCTGCCCAACGCGGTTAAAGAAGTTTTCACTTCAAAAAAACATACCTCGGTTACGTGTATGGAGAGCCGCAAAGAGTGTATTCTCTCATCAAAATTAAGCATATAGTGCTAATAGTCTCCGAGTAAAATTATTGTGTTATACGGATGGACAGACTGACATGACGAAATTATGAAGGTTCCAGTTTTGCCATTTGGCTACGGATCCCTAAAATATGGCTTGTACTACATCTATAATCCAAGTGTTGTGCGTATCAGAAACTCCGAGGATTTTTTGGCGAAAACATCCTGACTACCAGATACGAATTGTCCTTTTAAAAGCTTGAGTAACGAAACGAGCAGGTCGCATCATCGTAAGCGCCACGCCGGCCCATAAACAGAAGCAACGGCACACAGAACTTTGAATTACAAAGCACTGCATGGCATTGGACTGCGCTCGTCACCCTGAGACATAAGATGTTAAGTTTCATAATGCCCAGTAATTTCACTGGCTTCAATGTCCTTCAAACCGAAACACAACAGTGCTTTTACACTATTGCTTGGCGGCAGAAATAGACAAAGCGGGGGTACCAACCCAGACGGCCTCTCGCATACGAGGGACCTACCACCTGGTATAATAATAACACCCTTGGATTTGAATCCAAAATCCCGCTGGATTTTTAGTCTGAGTATACGCTGCCACTAGACCAATGAGGTGAAACAAATAAATTGCCAGTGCAATATTTTGAAAATGTAATATGCATGTTCGTACTAAAATACATATTGAAACATTAAAAACAAATCAATAATATTTATATAATTTTACAACGTCTGTAGTGCAGCGGGCGAGTAGACGGTTGTGAAACAAGGAGCCGCGAGTTCTTTCCCCGTACTGGTACGAATGTTTGTGGGATCAAAAATATTTGTTTAATTTCTGGGTGTTGTGACACAGACAGTATCTTGTAGTTTCTGATACCCACGATACAAGACTCGTATCTTAGTGTGGGATCAGGACTATTTGTGTAACTGTGGGTATATTTATTATATACTTGACAGCAGAATAATATTCCACTGTAGACAATTTAAACCGACGGAAATTTATAAACCGAAGAAAATCAAACGGGCATGAATGATATTTGATGACGAATAATGGTAGTTTAATCATCGAAATAAGATGACAAGAAACGTAACTCAAGCAACAAATGACCCCACCAAAACTCCGTGCAAATATCTAGTTAATAAATAATAATAAATACACCCAACAGTCACACACATAGTCCTGACCCCACACTAGGTTAACCTGTATCGTGGGTATCAGGAACTACGAGGGACTTGCGGTCCCACAACACCCAGACCCGAGACAAATATTAGTGGATCACACAAACATTTGTCTCAGTGCGGGAATCGAACCCACGGCCTCTCGCTTCGCAGCCGGCTACTCGCCCGCTGCGCCACGGAGGCTGGACACTTGATACCTACGTCTAATTTTTGCGCGGTGCAGAACAGCGTAAATTTAATATTTAGACATTAACTTTTATGAAATAAAGTTGATTTTCAACGTTCATTAAATTTTGTTGCGTGTATGAGTGTTACGTATGATTACCTTTGCATGTGTAAGTAAGTAAAGCGGATTTTTAGGCAGATTCGTATGAGAGTTATCGTTCTACTCATCATATTTCGATGAGCTTACTCAATTAAATTCTAAAACTTTGTATTTATTAGCTTGAATGACAAAACGGGCAGGTCGCTCACATGATGGCAAGCGCCACGTCTGCCTAGAAACAGAAACAACGCCACACAGAACTTTTTGAGTTATAAAGCACTGTATGGTATTGAACTGCGCTCGTCACCCCGAGATGCTTACGTCTTCTGCTGTCAAATTATGTTCTGAGTCTGTCGTGTTTGTTCCTGGGCTCATCCACCCCTACACAGAGTCCTGTCGCGCACCACACGTGTGGACACGGAAAACACTCGGTTATAGGTACCTCGTCAGTCGGGAAAGAATACGTTCCCCGTAATGGCGAGCGTATTAGGTGCTATCTGACGTAGATGTCATCCTTATTCTTATCTGCCTATTGAGGGTACCGCTACTATCAAGTCTACCATACTTGATAGTGGCGGTACCCTCAATAGGCATACACTACACACTGGATTAAATCTCCTTCGAAGCAAAACACCAAGTGGTGTTACTAACCCAGCCATACGAAGCCTCTCGCATACGAAGAAATAATAAAAAATAAAAATATATCCTAATAAAAATACCGGGAATGCGCTTCCACAAACTAATGAAGTGGTCTAATTAAATTTTTTGCCGATATAAAAGTACTTACAACTGTAATAAAGAGTATAGATACCATTAACATATTTCCTGTACTGATGAGAACAAGACTAGGCAGTCATTTCTCAATATTAACACCTAAAATCTATTACATCTGCAAACAGAAAGCCGGTGCGCGCTCTCATAAACCGGGGACAATACGAAAACAAACATTACATAAAGGCGGCCATGTTGATGACGTCAACAAGATGGCCGGTCCATTGATAAAGCATGTCGGCGATTGGCGCGAAATGCGCACGCTCGTCGGCTTATACATCCATTGATACTATGTTTTGGTGCCTTTTACAGTTTCCGGCACGATGTTGACCATTTTACCAACAAATCTAAATAGGTTGACACTTTTCACAAGTTCTTGGAAGTAGAATTTATATTCTGTCTACAGCATTAAAGTGGTACCACTGTCTCATAAACAATCTACGTAAAGTAAGAGTTTTGTTGTTGTGTTTCGTGTGATTAAATATACAATGGTAATATTTGATGACTCGCTTGCTCTCTTATTCACTCACCTAAAGAACCATAGATGTGATCAGAGGAAAAATATAATTGAAACAGAATGAAATGAGAGATACCTATTAGGTACAAATATTACTGCAACCACTATACAGGCATTCACTCTCATAGGAATTCGTCACTCTGCGGCTGTATTATAAGACGGGACTTCAAATAATGAGTTCCATTTCACAAGTAACTCTCTAAAACTAACCCAATGCTTACGGTAACGTATAAAATCGTGACGTCACGTGTAAAACGCTTGGAAAAGCTTGAACGTCATCGGGTCTTCGGTTGCGAGCGCGAATGTAGGCTGGATCAGATGCCGCCCCAACCGTCGGCGGGACGGACCAGTGCATTACTCCTATACAGCCAGCCCTCGTCCTATACAAAGCTATACTAACTTTTTCGCGGTCAAAAAAGGTTGTCACCTATCTCCTCCGTGCTCTTCAAGGATAAACTGGTAAGTTTAATTATTTCAGAACGAATTAATTTTAATTTGTTATTTTTTTTATTACTCGTTTTATTAAAGTTTTTAAGATATTCTTCTTTGGGCGGAGTTTTTCGGTATTATGAAATAACTTGAGAAGTTTTAACTAAAATATTTGCTAGGTACTTCATTTATTACGAATATATTATATCAAAATATTCCTTGTATATAAAAATGATAGTACTTTTTAACAACAGATGCTTTGTGTAACGAAGAGAAACTGTGTGTAAAATAAACGAAAATTTTAATACATTTTTAATACACTGTTGATAGTTTTTGGCAAGAATTTTCTTTTTAAAATCTGCAAAAGTATACCGTAGTAAGTAGTTTTGATTAAGCTGCGTTTACATCCTGTTTTTTCTCTCCATTAAAAAGAAAATATTGAGTTTATATGATTAAATTTGCATCAATCATATTACCTTGTATTATTTTCACAAATAGTAGTATTTATTTATGGGCAAAAGTATCTAATCTGAAACTTACATTTTTATTTTCTATTTGTCAGTTTTATGATATTTTTATTTACGTAATACATATTTCAACTTTTACGCAATACACTTAGAAAATTTAATTGAAATTTAAAAAGTGGGTGTAGTATCTGAAATAAACATGGTCAACCTTGTGTTGCTGTTCATTTCTTATTGTCCTGACATATTTACGTGATGGTACTTCTAATACTCTTTTAGGAATGCGCCAATAAAGTGCATAGCTATTTTTACATTGCTTAATAATAACTGAAGCACCAGCAGTATGAATCATTTAAATGTCTAAGTAGTGGATTAATTTCCTATTATGTGGAAAAATAATGCTAGTTTACATAGATGCTAGATAGGACAGCCTCCGTGGCGCAGTGGGCGAGTAGCCGGTTGCGAAGCATGAGGCTGTGGGTTCGATTCCTGCACCTAGACAAATGTTTGATTCACAAATATTTGTTTCGGGTCTGGGTGTTGTGGGACCGCAAGTCCTTCGTAGTTCCTGATACCCACGATACAGGTTTACCTAGTGTGGGGTCAGGACTATGTGTGTGACTGTTGGGTGTATTTATATGGAATAACAGGAGTACCATTTTGCAAATAATTTTAAAGTCATTAAATCTTTAAAAAAAATCATTATCACCTGTCGTTCCTTATGAGGTCGGCGCCACACGTGTGTTACGTCATTGCAACAGAGTTTTAGTTCACATACTCATGATGACTGCTGACATAATTTTCTCCAAAACAGATTATTAGACAATATGCGATCCAGTTGCAAACAACAACTTGAAGCTCCCTTGTTCCGTTAAAATAAATACAAAATATACTGTATTTGGATAAGTAAAAAAATATATGCACTTTTAGTATGAAAAAACAATTATTATGTACAACCTGACATAAAGCTCCAAATAAAGTTGTATTTTGTTTGTCTAAAGTTAGTTTATCTCGCGATTTACAATCTACGGCGCGTAGCAAATGTGCTACGACTACGTAGCTACGCGCTACGAATTTAATGAACTTTTAAAAAGCAATTCCGGTGGCTCATTTAAACGGGGTTACTTTGTTTTTTTATGATAATAAATTGAAAGTTTCATTAACTTCTTCGCTTTAACATCTATTTGGGAAAAAATTAAAATAGTTTGTATTGTCAGTTGTTGTTTGACTGTTTTTGTTTGAATACTATTGTAAGTTAGCGTGGTTGAATAAAGCCTATCAGCTCTCATAAGAAGGCCCGTAAACCAGCATTTGAACGAAGATAATTAAAGGTTCATGATTAGTCAGAATATCTTATCATAAACAAGACCCCAGAGTTCGAGTAGCTGGAAGTAGAAGAAGGAAGGAAGTAGAGTTTGGGTCGAGCCGCGTTGAATCCAGTGGTAAATTAAGCCCACTGAGTTTGTTTCGCCGGGTCTTCTCAAACTATAATTTTTCGAATCCATAACTCAAACACAAATTGTGATTGCCCGATCTACGAGTAGGAATTGAACCCAGGACCTCACGGTTCTAAGCCTTAGTACGCCTCACTAGACGAATGAGGAGATTATAATTATAAGTAGAGAGATATGAGAGACTGCCTCGGTGGCGCAGTTGTAATGCGAATGCGTTACGATTGAGGCTAACGCTGAGGTCTCGGGTTCGATCCCCGGGTCGGGTAAAGTGGTATTGGGTTTTTCTATTACGAAATGCTCAGTATCAGCCCGGAGTCTGGAATTTGTGCCCGGTATGGCGATAGGCTCGCCCCCTATCACATAAGGGACGGAGATACGCTCGGCGAAATGTGGGTATACTGGTTACACCTCTGCCTACCCCTTCGGGGATTACAGGCGTGAGTGCGTATGTATATATCTATCTCTCTTTGTATGTATCTACATAGAATATTCTTTATTGCATACCAAATAAAGTAGATAGCATACGAGTATAAACAAGGATCATACAGTAAGGGTGATACAATGGGCGGTCTTATCGCAACGGCGATTTCTTTCAGACAACCTTAGATGTGTATATGTTTCACAAGGTGGTAGGTCCCTCCTATGCGAGAGGCCGTCTGGGTTGGTTCCACCGCTTTGTTTATTTCGGCAGCCAAACAGCAGTATGTAAGCACTGTTGTGTTTCAGTTTGAGGTACATAGAAGCCAGTGAAATTACGGGGCATTATGAGATTTAAAATCTTATGTCTCTGCGTGACGAGCGCAATCCAGTACTTTGTAATTCAGAGTTCTGTGTGGCGTTGCTTCTGTTTATGGGCAGGCGTGACGCTTACCATAAGGCGAGCGAGCTTCTCGTCTCGTCATTCAAACTAATAAAAAAATGTTTTTGTATTCATTTTAGTCGCTATTTCTACTACATTGAGAGTCTTATGAAAGCCCGGTTTCTGAAAGGCTGATCAATGTTAAATTAACTAATCAAATATCAAATCTCATGTCAAGTCGAAATTGAGTTGCTAGAAGCGTGATCAACGCCTTTGATTTGACACACATGTTAGCTAACATAACATTCAAATTAATATGAAAAATTGTATGTCAAACGGTACTAAAGAGACATCAAATAGTATATTTTTTTTCATTGAACAACGTTTCAGCAATTCAAATTGATTTGACAGCGATGTCAACTCAAAGTTCTGGTAGTTAAATGTCGATTTGATCAGCCTTTCAGAAACCGGGGGTTAATAGACAGATTGGGTAAAAGCTCTCCATTACGCGAGCTTTGGTAGTGTGACCCCGGCCTTGGACCCTTTTATCACTTGCTCTCAATTGGGTGTTAGTTATGCTTACCTGTGTCAGTCATATCAAACGATGTTGAAATTATGCATCTAAAGTTCGATTCCTGTGATGAACATTTTACAGTTTATGTAGTTACTCAATGTTTTTATAGCTGAGGTCAGCAAACTAACAATTGGGTCACCCGATGATAAGTGATCTCCACCGCCTATGAATGCCCACAATACTCACCTTACGAAACAACAGCAAGCTAAATTAATTTATTTTGGTCAAAAACAAACGACACGTTTCACGATAGCCTCCGTGGCGCAGTGGACGAGTAGCCGGCTGTGAAGCGAGAGTCAGCGGGTTCGATTCCCGCACCGAGACAAATGTTTGTGTGATCCACAAATATTTGTTTGGGTGCTTTCTTCCCAGAGGGGTTGACGTCAGGCCGGCGGCCGGTCTTAAAACGAATCATTCTGTAACATGTGTTAAAAAGCATGTTGCGCCGACCCCACTGCCAGTGGGATAAAGGCAGGTCTAAGAACAGTGCTGATGTTCCACCTTAAATCTTAACAATAAAGTGTCACGCTCTACGTTTCGCAAACAATTCGCAAACAATTCGATTAAATTTAGTTCTGAATTAATTGTCCAAAATTTGAATTTCCAATGAGCGAACAATGAATACGGACGAAGAATGCGCCTAATTTAATTAGCGCTTTCGGAACTGACTTTAATATAAGATTACATTAACGATGACTTTCACGGCAAGTCGCGCTCGTACCTCGATAAAACAAGAAGGTTAAAAAAAGAAAAACAGTTATTCGGCACATTTCATAGTTCGAGGTACGATATCGCGGACGGCCCAAAGAGTTCTGTCTCGCCTTATTAAAAAGACACATGAGACCCAACGGTCTCAGTATAGAGGTGGGTCATTTTTATGCAAGAGTCCATCTGGGTACAACCGCTTTGTCATTGTGTTCCGGTTCAAATTATATTACTGGGTATTATGAGACTTAACATCTTATGATAGGTGCTGTGTAATACTTTGTCATCTTGTTATTCAAAATTCTGGATGGTATTGCTACTGTTCACGGGCAGGTGAGTGACCTACTCGTCACGGATAAAAAACTCTATAGAGTATTGTGCATTATGATTATTTATTCGAGTGGTAGAGCCACGCTGTAGACAATTTTGTCTACAGCATTTGGCTGGCTCGTCCGGGTCGTTACCACTGTCTCACAGAAAACCGACGTAAAGTAGCAGCTTGCTGCTGCGTTTCGTATGGTGAGTGAGATACCCGGAGGCCCAAATCCCCTCCCCTTCGACAACGCACCTATGACTCTTTTGGTATTGTGGGCGTACTTGGGCAGTGGTGATCACTTACCATCAGGTGACCCACTTGCTCGTTTGTCGGCCTATGCAATAAAAGAAAACTTTGAAATATTTTTTATATTTAGGATATATAAGGTCAGACATTATCATACATTATTTCAGTATCAATATGAAATAATGTATGATAATCAATGTATTAATTTTGCAAGCCCACAAACATATAAAACCTAAATACCCCATTTCATCGCCCACCGTGTATCTACACCCACACACAATATTGTGTTAAATCAACTTTCATAATTCATGTTCTCCAAAATAACCTCGCTATGGATTACAGTTAAAAATAAACAGGGTTCGCGGCTCAGTAATTATTTATACAAGAAGAGCCTTACTAACGTCCGGTTTCTGATAGGCTGATCATTGTTAAATTAACTAATTAAATGTCAAACCTCATGTCAAGTCGAAATTGAGTTGCTAGAAGCGTGATCAACACCTTTGATTTGACACACATGTTAGCTAACATAACATTCAAATTAATATGAATAATCGTATGTATGTCAAACGGTACTAAAGAGAGATCAAATATTATTAATTTATTCACTAAATAACGTTTCAGCAACTCGAATTGATTTGATAGCGATGCCAAATCAAAGTTTCAGTTGAATGTTGATTTGATCAGCATTTCAGACACCGGGTGTTTAACTTTATTTAAGCATTGATTAGTTAAACACTCTCTTGTCTTTCTCTTTCATCGTGAATTTTAAAGTAGCTAGAAACTTATGTTATTTCGATGCTAGAAACAGACGACAGCGTTTTAACTAATCACCGTTAAAAAGTTTATAAGTAAGGGCCTAAGTATTTACCATAGTTTTAATGCTCTAAAGAGTTACAATAATTTTACTCAGTTTAAAGTTCCGTTAAGGTTAAATTAGCATATGCTCGCGGCTTCGCCCGTGTTTATGACTTTTTCGGGACAACATTTCTTTTTCCCGGACAATAAGTATCCTATGTCCTTCCCTAGGATATAACCATACCAAATGTTATTAAAATCCGTTCAGCAGATTAGTCGTGAAAACGTCACAGTCGGATAGAGTTACTTTTATAATATAAGTATGGATGGCAGCTGTCAATAATTTATCTGATAATTCAAATATTTGTCTAATCCACAAATATTTATTTCGAGTCTGGGTTTTGTGCGATCGAAAGTCTCTCGTAATGCCTGATACCCACGACACAATACTCGTATCTTACTCTGGGGTCAGGACTATGTGTGGGACTGTTGAGTGTTATTTATTAATTAATTCTCTTCCTCTACATAAAACAAATGCCAGTCACATTGGGTGTCAATAATTGGATTTTGCAATTATTCCTTCCAATATTAAGCATCATAGTCCATAACCAGTTACAGTGCATGTCTGTCAGTAGAAACAAAAGGAAGAACGAAAAGAAATATAAATAACAAAAGAATAAGATTATAAAACAATTCAAGCATCCTCAGTTATTCACGATTAAACAGTCATCATAGTTAAAGTATTTGCATACGCCGATAGGACAATGTTCAATGCGAGGAATCTTGTGGACACTTTAATACTGTAACCAAATAGACACAAAGGATTTCTGCAATATTTAGGATGGTCAGCAATGGTTTGCCATTTTTTTTTGTGACGAAACGAGCAGGTCGGTCGCCTGATGATAAGCGCAACGCCTGCCCATAAACAAAAGCAACACCACACAGTACTTTGAATTACAAACCTGGACGATTGGATTGCGCTCGTCACCCGAGACATAAGATGTTAAGTCATAATCATAGTCATAATGCCCAGTAATTTCACCGGCTTCAATGTCCTTCAAACCGGAACACAACAGTACTTACACATTGTTGCTTGGCGGCAGAAATAGTCAAAGCGATGGTACCAATCTAGACAGCCTCTTACATACGAGTGATCTACCACCTTGATGGTGTTCCAATTGCACTACTTCCAGCATTTTGAAGAAAAAAAACATAAAGAAACACGACAACCGCTAGTTCTCTAAAATAATTTAATTCCACAGTCCATCCAGCTTGTTCATAATATAATTTAGTCTAAGTGATATGTGATGAAATCACTAAACGCTTCATATATGCAAATGAAATTCTATTTATTACGAGCGTCGGTATAACTCAATAGAAACGTTAGCAACAAAGGCTTTCAGCGGATATTCAATTTGCTAGCACATTCGTTTTGTTTCCTTTGTAAAATGTGGGAGAGATTAATAGAGGATTTTTTATTGAATGTATACTGAGTTTTTGAAGTAGAAACTTCTTTAGCATCGTTGTGATTTGAAAGTCGATGAACAAAACGAAATAGAGACAGACACATAAATTCATAAGATTTAACGTGGGAGAAAATGAGATAGGAAACGTTATACAGTTGTGCGCGCATGCGTAGTACAAAGCTTGAGAAAAGGCATCACAACAACCGTGGTGTTTTGTATACGTGTACGTATTATACGTTTGTTGAGTTTTTCATCATTTTTATCATAAAATTCTTCATTGTATCATTTATCGATGTGATGTGAAGCTCTGAGTCTGAATAAATCTATGTAGTATATACGAATAAAATGTAAAATAATTATCAAACTTTGTATCACTATGATCATTACTAAAACCTACAATTATCCTCTTCCCGAAATTTTACATTCCTCTCATTACCTATCATGAAGCCAAAATTTTTGAAGGTTTCACTTCTAGCACGTGTGAATTGCACACATAATATTTTTTGTCCACATATCCTGACACGACCCGACTGACTCGTTAAGGCGAGTCCTCGCTCTGGGGTCAGCAAGTATACGGACAAAGTGACTACACTGGACGAGTAGAGTCCAATATTACAATAGGTCTAGACTGTCAAAAACATCCAAAATGTCACATTCATAACATGCGTACGATATCACATGGCGTAATGACGCACGTAGTGCATTTGCGTTGGACTGTCACGTTTCATCGGCTACTGATTTAATTTTAAAGCTCTATTATATAAATAGTCAGGGCCATGTAGTTTCGATGCTATTATTAGGCCTTGACGTAAATCCTCATTAGACGGATTATTAAATAGAATAAAGATACTGTCTATGGGTACATATCCACATCGATCCACATAGTATTCTCCGTCTAGAACCTCTAGCAGAGGTCGGGAAACGAGCAAGTTGGCCACCTGATGTAAACTGATCTCCACCAAATAAACCATACCAACCATAAAATAAACACCCACAATACCAAAAGACCCATGAATGCCGACCTTAAAGGAATAGAATTGACAAGATGAAGGTGGGTTTGAGCCTCCGGTAATCTCACTCACAGTACGTCTGCTCTCTGTGAGACTGGTAACCCGGCTCCGGCTTATTCATGCTGTTGACATAAAGTGTCTACAGCGTGGCTCTACCGCTTGATATGTCACAGTATTATGTAAAAAAGCAAAAAATGTGGCTGATTGAGAACCAGTTTTTTTATTATTAGGATACTAAAATGACAATACAATATTAATTAAGCGTAGAATTACAAAATTATAGAGACTTAAAACTAATTGTTGCCACTATTACAGTCATCATGGTATGCACTATATTATATTATGTTAGGTACACAAGATACTATAGCTAGGTTTAGTTTTTTCTTAGTGTAATAGGTAAGTTTTATTTAAATTATTATAAGGGTAAGTTACCAAAAAGGGTAATTGTAATTTTATATTGTACCGACTGCCTCGGTGGCGCAGTTGTAATGCGTACGCGTTACGATTGAGGTCAACGCTGAGGTCTTGGGTTCGATCCCCGGGTCGGGTAAAGTGGTATTCGGTTTTTCTATTACGAAATGCTCAGTATCAGCTCGGAGTCTGGAATTTGTGCCCGGTATGGCGATAGGCTCGCCCCCTATAACATAAGGGACGGAAATACGCTCGGCGAAATGTGGGTGTACTGGTTGTAACCAGCTCTGCCTACCCCTTCGGGGATTATAGGCGTGAGTGCGTATGTATATATGTATGTGTGTATGTATATTGTCGGGACAATCTGCTAACTGGTGAAAATAAGGCTTTTCCTTTTAGGAAGTCAGTTCATAATAATATTTAGTACATCGCGTCGCATCGGCTAAATTAGTTACGTCTCCGTTAACGTTGACTGAAACGCGATGGTTTTGGGCTATTTGGATGGATTTGGGCCTCCTCCGGTAATATCAATCACAGAACGAAACGCAATATTGAGCTGCAAATTCGCGTCGGTTTTCTGTAAGAGACATAAGACAAAAGTGTATACAGCATGACTCTACGACTTATAAGTTTGAGTGTATCAGTATGTAGAATATATGTTAACCTGATAACCCTTAAGTTCGGGTCATAGTTAGTCCCTATGAATATATGATGGATAACTGAACGTTCCACGTCATGACCCATTCCATCACCCACAGAAATAGATAATATAGACGTCGCATTACTTCAACGTGTATGAAAATAGAGCGTGGTAGTTTTTTGTACCTGTGACGTTACCCCTTGCAATCTTTAGAAGAGTTTTTACATACATACGCACTCACGCCTCTAATCCCCGAAGGGGTTGGCAGAGGTGTAATCAGTACACCCACATTTCGCCGAGCTTATTTCCGTCCCATGATCCCGTCGCCTATCGCCATACCTGGCACAACTCCAGACTTCGAACTGATACTGAGCATTTCGAAATATATCAATATCACTTTTACCTAACCCGGGGATCAAACCCGAGATCTCAGCACAACAGTCGTACCACGTACGCATTACAACTACTGAGGCAGTTGAGGCAGGCAGTAAGAGTTTTTACACTACTTTAAAGTATGTTAGGGTTGATGTACTGTGATAAGCTCGAGAGCGGACAAATTTCAATAAACAATAACAATCCAAATGTACAGATCGATCCCACAACTGACATACGTTCGATCTCAATCCTAATCTCCACATTCATACATACGTCATCTTAAACTATAATCTTGTTGGCTGATTTGCGAGATCGATCCGGAGACTCAAAATAGGATCGTTTATTCAAATCGGGTGAAAGTTGAATACGGGTTGGCATTGTTTATTGTTATTTGTTGTAAACCAAGAGTACTTACGCGTGTTTATGATATTGCTCAAGATTTCGTTTCGATCGCGGCACGCGAAGTATGTATACTTGCGTTATGTCATTACCATACGCACTCATGCCTGTAATCCCCGAAGGGGTAGGCAGAGGTGTAACGAGTACACTCACATTTCGCCGAGCGTATCTCCGTCCCACGATGTGATAGGGGGCGAGCCTATCGCCATACCGGGCACAAATTCAAGATTCGTAATAGAAAAACCCAATACCACTTTGTCCCACCCGGGGATCGAACCCGAGGCCTCAGAGTTGGCCTCAATCGTAACTGCGCCACCGAGGCAGTCGTTATGTCATTATGTGTTATATTTATGTCTGGGGTATGTTAGCCCTAACATAGCTTACGCCCTCACCTTTTCTTAGAATTGGTTGAATTATTGATATATGCATATCGATTCGAAGAACTTTACAGACAAACCTTAGTTGGGTGTTTATTTTGACAAGGTTAAAATAAGTTTCGCGTCTGAAATATTTTTAACCCCTGAATAAAGACCTGTTTTATATTTGACTCCTTTGTCTTTTTTTGAGATGGTTCTCAACTCTATATATACATATACTCACGCTTGTTTCCTATAGGGGTAGACAGAGACAACGGATTTCCACTTGTTACGATCCTTGCACCTCTTTGGTTTGCTTCACTCTCATTTAAATCTCAGCTCTATGTTTGAAGAAAATTCTTTTTCCATTGGAAGATATATTTTTCCAACAGAAATCGGGAAGGATTACAGTTATTAACAGTATTAGTATTATTACATTAATCCAATCATTAAGTAGTAAATTAAACTAATAAACTTCAACATGAACGCGCTTGAATTCACTAATGAATAAATGAAAAAGTATCTCGGTCGCCATAACGGCAAGTTCTCGAATGTCAAGGGCGGGAACAAAGCACAAACTCGAACAAACTTCGACTATTCATAATAACTTGGGTAAATTAGTCGCGTCTCCCTTCATGTTGGCTGAAATGCGACGGAATCCTGGAGGCCAATTACCGTAATTTTAAATGTTCAAATATTTCCGTATTTTGAACATTTAAAATTACGAGATTGGCCTTCAGATCTGATTATGTTAAATTTCACATGAGGCGAAGAACTACAAATAATGGGACAATTTTATACTAATAGGTACATAAGTGACGCAGTTGTGATGCGTACGTGTTACAAATGAGGTTGACGCTGAGGTCTCGGGTTCGATCCCTGTTTAGAAATGCTTAGTATCAGCACGGAGTCTGGAATTGTGCCCGGTATGGCGATAGGCTCGCATTCAAAGTTCTTTGTGGTATTGTTTCTGTTTATGGGTAGGTGTGACACTTACCATCAGGCGAGTGACCTGTTCGTTAAGTCATTCAAGCAAATAAAAAAAAAAAAATATCTGGCTTCCATCACATTGGCTCAAGGGCGATGAGTCCGTGATGTTTCTTCATGTGGTACTAATGTGATATCTTTCCACATGAGTCGTAAAAAGGTGTTTTTTGAGACTAGAGATAGGGTTGTGCATTGTAATATGTTTCCATTCTCTATGCATCATCATCAATGTTTATTTCATAAATTCACACCATTTATATACAACAAACACAACTTTAAACTAGTTTAGGAAATAATAAAAATAAGAGAGCCACCGCACTGTCAGAATACCCGCCAATACTCAGTGCAAAGAGTATTATCATACTAATATTATAAATGTGAATGTAAGTTTGTTTGTTACGCTTTCACGCGAAAAATACTTATTCGATCATCATGAAACTTTGTACACATATTCTTGGAGGTATCAGAAGAAACATAGGATACATTTTATGAAAAAAAAATATCTATTTGTTTGTTACGCTATCACGCCTAAATCACTGAACCGATTTTGATGAATTTTGATGTAGAGATAGATGGGACCCTGGAGACGGTTATAGGCTACGTTTTATTTCGGAAAATCTGTTCACGCGGGCGGACCCGCGAGCAATAGCTAGTACTATATATGGAAAACTCAGTGTGTACCGTTGTGTCTACAACGTGGCCTTGAAATGTCACAGATGCTAGAAGTTACGTGAGAAGAGTATTATTTTGATTAATACCAAACGACAGTAATCACTTCCTCATAGTTTATTGGTTACATTTACAATATCACTGCTTTACAAATTACAGACCACAACCTAATGTCAGGATTCTCTATAGACCGTTCTCTATTTATAACTCAAACAACTAGAACCGAATAGTAAACCAGCATAGCTACCGCGTAATGAACACTTGGACTATCGACTGAGCACTGATCTTACTGAACTGGAGACTGTCTGACCGACTGCGGGCAAAAGACCTCCAGTTATGGCAACAACCTCTTTTATACCATTTAACTACCCTTCCAAAACTATATCACCCCATTATTATTTCAGTGTACCAAACGTTGCTTTCTCAGACACTCTCAATATACCAATATTAAGAGAATACGCTAATAAAGACTCATATAAAAAAGTAGTTATATGAGTCTTTATTAGCGTATTCTCGTTGACTGAGAATACAATCCTCTTTTGGTAAGTTTTTTTTTGCTTTTTATGCAGATCGATTTCTCCGCCAATTATTGTATACCGATTTTATTTTTTTATAAAGTCGGTTCATAATAATATTACGTCGCGTCGCATCGGTTAAGTTAGTTGCGTCCCCCTTCACGTTCACTGAAACGCGATGGTTTGTTCACGTGATCGTGGCACTCCTCATGCGGCACTAATTTGATAACTGATGGCTTCATCCACTTTGGGAGTAAAATATGTTTTTTGCTTGTTTTTAAAGGTAGAGATTTACCTCTAAGTAATACGTTTATCAGCCACAAGACGTCCACTGCTGAACATAGGCCTCCCCTTATGCCTTCCAGGCCGACCTGTTGGAAGCGGCCTGCATCCATCGGCTTCCTGCAACCCTTGTCAGGTCGTCTACTTAACCGATCATCATGAAACTTTGAGAAAGACGGACGGACATCGTTGTGGACGTCTTGTGGCTGATGATGATGATGAATACGTTTATAGGTATGTTACATACATACATACGCACTTACGCCTTAAATCCCCGTAGGGGTAGGCAGAGGTGTAACTAATACACTCACATTTCATCGAGCTTATTTCAATTACACTGAGTATTTCGAAAAACCCAATATCACTTTTACCCGACTCGGGGATCGAATCTGAGACCTCAGCACAGCAGTCTTAACGCGTACGCATTACAGCTACGCCACCGAGGCAGAATATGTTAATATTAGAAACAAAGTATAGATAACATTAGAAAATATGTTTATGTAATGTATGTAAATGAAGCCTAGGCGGTAGGCCTTTAGGCTAATCGACTGGTCTAATATGTTATATCTTATATTAATATGATCGCCTCATAAGTCTAGTAGCAACGTACTAAGGGATAATAATGAATAACCGTGACGTTCTGGGTTCAAATCCCAGGTCAAGCAATCACAATTTATGTTTGAGTTTTCGATTCGGAAAATCACATATGAGTTGCTTAACGCGATTGGATTGTTAGCTTGAGTGACGTAACGAGCAGGTCGCTCGCTACATGGGCAATGGAGATCACTTACCATCAGGTGACTCACTTGCTCGTTAGCCGGCTTATGTAAAAAAAATATAACTGGATGACATATTTAACTGCCGCACTCAGAGAAGTCAAATAACCTTAACCTCAAGTCATTTCTTATAATTCGATTATTTTCACACTTAGCTAATGTTGTATATCCCATTAATGAATACAGAAAATGCTTTATGCTCCGTTTCTGAGTACAGAAATAATCTTAATTGCCATCTCAGAGAAAAAATCGAATTTAAAAAAAATACTAAATGGCAATTAAAATTTAGTGACATCTCTGAGTGCGACAGTAAGCCTTGCTTATACTAAACATTTATAATCCAAAACGTTGGCACACAGTCCACAAACCCCTAGTCCGTAACGTTGACATTTAAAAGAACGACAAAAAAGACATTACCCTCTGTTCGGCACGTCATTGAAAATCCCGAATAAATCACAAAGAAAAACATAAAGAAAGATAAACGTTTAACAAAACAATAAATAAACTTGTGCATATTGTTTACTGAAAGGTAAAGTCTCTTTTAGAGACATTTTGTTAACATATAGCAACTTTTGTTTGATATGGTAATATTTTCAAGGTTTACGTAAATGTATTTTCAACAGCTTATTGGAAATATCTATTAACCAACAACAAAAAAGAGCGGTGGCGCAGTTGTAATGCGTACGCGTTACGATTAAGCTATCGCTGAGGTCTCGGGTTCGATCCCCGGGTCGGGTAAAGTGGTATTGAGTTTTTCTATTACGAAATTCTCAGTATCATCCCGGAGTCTGGAATTTGTGCCCGGTATGGCGATAGGCTCGCCCCCTTTCACATCGTAGGACGGAGATACGCTCGGCGAAATGTGGGTGTACTAGTTACACCTCTGCCTACCCCTTCGGGGAATACAGGCGTGAGTGCGTATATATGTAAAAAGAGCGGTGTTATAACTTTGAATTGATCCTTTTGTCCGTCTGAGGGTGTATGTTTATCGGTCTGTAGCATCGTAGCGCCTAAACGAATGGTCAATTTGAATGCGTGTTTTTATTTGAATCTGTTCAACTATTAAAAGTTACACATGTTTTCAAATCGACGTCGGGTATTTACAACTGACGAAGAAAAATGGAGGAGTTTCTCAATTCGACGCGTTTTTTTTGTATGTATAGCCACGCACAACTCTTGTGAACCAATTTGGATGATTATTTTTTCATTCGAAAGAATATAGGCGCCAAGTAAGTCTCATATTGAAATAAAACTAGTGTATACGGATTTTATCGCGGTTTAATTCTATCTTAGTCCCGACGTTTTCTCATTTGGTTGGTCTCATTTTCCCCGGTTATTTTATTTTTGTTAAAAGGTGTTTTTATAGGTTAGGTTGGGTTAAAATTCACAAAGATACTGCGCCTGTCACCACACTTCATAGATAAATGCGATGAAATCGAGATCTAGCTGTATTTAAATTTTAATGTTTGTAATCATTAACAATCGGTTTTTCGGTACCTATTACTATTTATTAAGATATTGCGGAAAAATCTAAAAAAACGGAAAATTTCCATAGAAATTACTGTTCATTATGAGACATAACAACTTATGTCTCGGGGTGATGGACGCAGTACACTGTACAGTGCCATGCAGGGCTTCGTAACTCAAAGTTCTGTGAAGTGTTGTGTCTGTTTATGGGCCGGCGTGGTGCTGATACAGATCTTTATTACTTAATTTACGTAATAATTAAATACACAGGAAGTGCCGAAAACATCAAGGAACTTATGTTCCACCTCAGTAGGCATTACGCAACTATAAATAAATTTGTTTTCACAAAAAAGGCCGTAACTGTAAAGAGGGTGTGCTATCTAGCTGTCAACGCAAATGTCAACCCGCGTTTGTTCTGGATTTGTTTTTATGAAAGACTTGCTTGTACTTGAATCAGTATTATTTTACTGGCAATAAAAAGGTTTTTCAAAAATACAGTCAAGATGCAAGAATCCAAGTACTGTAGTGGAAGAGTGCTTGAGATGTCTTTGCCCACGAAGCGATGCTTCAAAGGAGAAAATGTGTTTCAGATACTGCATAAAAAATATCAAAGTCTAAAATATTTAAATAAGTTACAGACACACTTAAAATCCAAATTTTAAGTAGGGTGAAACCCAGATTTGAATAGCAGCAACTATCGATCAAAAAACCATTTTAAGCTATGAATACGTGAGTACCTAGTTAATTGCCCCATTAGCTCGTAAGTTAAACGGTATTATTTTACATAGTATCTTGACTGAGTCGCTGGCGTAGTGCGTACGCTGACTCGGTGGCGTAGTGCGTACGCGGTACGATTGCTGCGCTGTGGTCTCGGGTTCGATTCTCGGGTCGGGTAGAGGTGATATTGGATTCTCTATTACGAAATGCTCAGTATCAGCCCGGGGTCTGGAATTGTGCCCGATATAGCAATAGGCTCGCCCCCTATCACATCACGGGACGGAAATAAACTCTGCGAAATGTGGGTGTACTGGTTACACCTCTGCTTGCCCCTACGGGGATTACAGGCGTGAGTGTGTATGTATGCGTGTAGTATCTTGATGCTCCATTAGGTAGATTTAGGTTTATAGCTATGTAGGAATAGCAGCGTACTGAGCGAATGACGTCATTCCAGCCCATCGATCTGGCTCTGTTTCTAGATATGGCCTACATCACATACATACTGAATGCTGGCCAAAATAAAGCCGTTTACAATACGATATTTGACGTTTGTGACAACATGGCGTATTTGTTAATGTGTAATTTGCTTATTTTTGTTTGCGAAATACAATTTTTTTGAGTGGTAGAGCCACACTGTAGACACTTTTGTAATTACCACTATCTCACAGAAAACCGGCGTAAAGTAGCAGCTTGCTGCTGCGTTTCGTACGGTGAGTGAGATATCCGGAGGCCCAAACCTAAGGGCCCTCCCCTTTCCAATTCCTTAATTATTTATTTATATACTTCATATACAATGTATAAAGGCGGACTTAATGCCAAAGGCATTCTCTACCAGCCAACCTTAGGGTGATGCAGAGATAACACATTATCCTTTTCCTTTATGGTCGGCAACGCACCCATGATTCTTTTGGTATTGTGGGCGTACATGGGCGGTGGAGATCACTTACCATCAGGTGACCCACTTGCTCGTTCGCCGGGCTATGCCATTAAAAAAAGGTCATGGTATTTATGTGTTTTTATTAATATCCGTTCCACATTATCGATTAATATAAATTCCAATTCACAAAATCACGAAACGCGCTTACACTCCCCGAAGAGGTAGGCAGAGGTGTAACCAGTACACCCACATTGCCGAAAGTATATCCATCCCATGATGTGATACGGGGCGAGACTATCGTCATATCGGGCACAATTCCAGATTCCGGGCTGATACTGAGCATTTAATGATAAAAAAACCCAATATCACTTTACCCGACCCGGGGATCGAACCCGAGACCTCAGTACAGCAGTCGTACCGCGCGCGCATTACAACTGCGCTACCGAGGCAGTCTTTCTTATTTAAAAGAAATATCCTAAGGGTCAATTTATACTAGCGCAGAGTCGAAGCGCATCGAAGTGTCTATCCAAAACTGAACATAACAAATTCAACCTTAACTCCACATCGTAACGCACAACTTTTGAAATTTTAAAAAGACGCTTCGATACGCTTCGACTCTGCGCTAGTATAAATTGACCCTTAGAGTAATAAAACAGAAATATCAGTACCCTCGAGTCGGCTCAAAAAATTCGTGTCCTGGCATTCCCTTGTCTCACTAGCTGGCGACAGACGTCAGACGGGTCATTTGTCAATGAACACAGGCCGAAACTCCGTGGACCGTGACCTTGAGTCGATCGATATCCTGTCATCAGCATGCACAGCTCGTCCCGACGCCCAGACTAAAACTGAATGGCCTAGATCTCCCACGCGACAATAATCGTGTTCTTGATTTGTCAATTTCTTAAACTATTGTTTATATATGTTTTTTTTAATAGTACTTTTTTCCTTTTTTAATGACGTTTTCTGGTGTAGGCACTATCGTAAAATGTATTTATTTCGTGTTTTTTTTATTCAGTGTGAGCAATGTAGAATAACATGTTATTACAGAAACCTTTAGTAAAAAAGCATATTTCTGAGTTATCAATAATTATAATATTTAACTACTCTATCTCATATAAGTTGTGTGTTTATTTATCTTTTAAAATTAAGGAATTTAATTCCTGCTCTCTTTTATCTGCGTAAATTTGCCTATATTCAGAAATAATAATGTGTAATATCTCCAATTAAGTGCGCCTTAAAGCCTTAAACACGATGCATTCTGGTGACGTGGAGTGGTCCTAGAGCTCATGGCCGCGGCACCAGTTGCACCTCCTTGACCTCTCCGGCACTCTCCGGTTGGAGTGTTCTCGACGCAGAACATTTAAAAAAATATATTAATTTCGTTTAGATTCGCACTGCTTCGTACTTTTGCAGATGGCCTGTGTCAAATATTATTTACATAGTTTATTTTTTGTGGGAATGTTTTTGGGTTTGTGGTAATTTGGCATAATTATCATATAACTTTCATATAAAATAGTAGTAATTAATTTCAATTAACTAGTTAGTTGAGTATTTTACAGAATAAAAGGAATAATCAAATAAAATATGTGCATACTTAGCGTTTTAAAGTATGAATTATATGGGGGATAATAAAAAAAACATGCCAGTGAATAGTGATATCAAACATTGAGAATAAAAAATAAATAAGTACTTTGTCATAAAGCAGTGGAAACCATCTTCGGAGATAACAATAAAAATGATAGAAAGCTCATAAAACGAACACAATTTTACGACTGGTGAATAATAAAAAAAGGCAATGGTCCAAATGACCTCTTCGGTTTAAATCTACTATGATAAAAATAAAATTTAATGCTTGTTATCTTAGATTCTGATATCAATAATAAATCTATGAGTGTGAATTCATACGTAGTACATAGCCATACATCTACATAGATGACGTAAGTACTTCTCTTATATACAAACGTAGAGTCACGCCTGTTTTCCATAAGGGTAGGCAGAGACAACGAAAGTACTTCACTTTGTATGGAAATCAATTTTAAGCGGTAGAGCCACGGTCTGGACAGTTTTGTCTACAGCATCTATGGGCTCGACCGAGTTGTAACCATTGTCTCATACAAAAACCGACGTGACCGCAGCTTGCTATTGCGTTTTGTATGGTCTTCTTCTTCTTCTTATCGAATGGTTAGTGGCCAACCTAGTGTCAGAGTTTTTCAAGTCACCCGAAGTCCTCTGACTTGGGTTAACGACTGCTATCAGTTGATAACAGCCGGGACCGACATTTTACGTGCCCTCCGAAGCACGGAAACGCTCTGTTGAAATACCACTAACCGGTCACCCATCCATAGATTGACCGCAACCAAGGGTTGCTTAACTAGCTTATCGTTTATTAGTTGATTAGTGAGTGCAACTAGCTATGAGCGCCTCGCCTTTTGTATGGTGAGTAGGATATTTGGAGGTCTAACTCCCCACCCCTTTCCAATCCCTTAATTATCCCTTTCCTTCAAGGTCGGCAACGTTACTCGTTTGCCGGTCTCTGCTATAAAAAAGATCAAGCATGCCACATTTTTCGTGTGTCCAACTAACGTAACATCAAGAGCAGATGAAAATCGATTGGGTGTTTAAACAATTTAATCGGTCGTAATTGATGGCGAAAACGATAGATAATTGATAACGTAATAGAATATTATTTCTAACAATAATCGACACTAGACTGAGATTTTAGGATTTTGGAACTATCAAGGCTGTTATTTACAGAATTTTCGGCCTGTTCACAATGTTAGCGCTCTTATTAATTTTCGGCCTGTTCACAATGTTAGCGCTCTTATTAATTTTCGGCCTGTTCACAATGTTAGCGCTCTTATTAATTTTAGGCCTGTTCACAATGCTAGCGCTCTTATTAATTTTCGGCCTGTTCAAAATGTTAGCGCTCTTATTAATAATTAATGTACTGGTCCAGAGGCTACTTAGGCTGAGTAACCGTGAGGTCCTGAATTCAAATCCATATTCGGGCAACCACATTTGCCTCAAACTCTGCTTACCCCTTCAGGGATACAGGCGTGAGCTTATGTTTGTGTATTATACAAACAATAACATCAATAATGAAAATGTTGATATCATTGCTTTATGTATCAAATTCATATTAAATAGCGTTTCGTACCGTGAGTGAGATATCCGGAGGCCCAAACCCCCTCCCCTTCCCAATTCCTTAATTATCGTTTAAGGTCGGCAACGCACCCATGATTCTTTTGGTATTGTGGGCGTACATGGGCGGTGGAGATCACTTGCCATCAGGTGACCCACTTGCTCGTTTGCCAGCCTATGGCATAAAAAAAATCAATAAATCAAACTTATTGATAAAAATAAAATTGATTTCCATGTTGTTAATAACATTCCATTACGCTTTGAAGGCACATAAAAATAAATAGCTTAGGTATATTCTTTTTAATTTAGACCACGTCCCACTTAACACAGGACTCTATATTAAATTAAATGCTAAATTGAAGACTTATGAAAAATTGAATTTTTTGCGAACGTAATCGTATTTTTCGCCGCATCGATTCAATTACAGACAATTTTGTTTCAGGGGTACAATTTATTGTTCCATATTACTTTTTACACCACGTTTGTGAAATGGTTTTCTCTTTTACCTGGCGAACGTATTATTTGTTTTAAACATTTAACAAGAATATGCTTAGTTAAAAAGAGAATTTTGCTGAAAAAAATCAAATCAACTTCTGTTACAAGTCGTGTTCAACACGATATTTCAAAAAAAATATTAAGTTATGTAAAAAACACTACAGATAAGGTTTGAATCCAAAGCGTATGTCTATGTCCCTAATAGTCTATGGTCTATGTAGGTATATACCTTAACATATACAGAGACTAAGTGGAAAAAGGAAATTCCATCCACACTTCTTTTGGCATGTTTTTGAAGAGAAAACTTCTTTACGCGCTTTGAGCACTTTTTGGGTGAACAAAAAACTCGCGTCATCGTCACCGCACGCTTCCCATGAGCTATATGTATACAATGTATATATATGTACATATACATAGATATACCTCCGTGCGTTATTAGTATACATTATATATATACAATTAAATTGGTTATTAACAGTTCTTTTCAAACCAAAAATAACTCAAAAATAATACTCTAATAGCTTGACGATACAATTTACAAGTAACTTAGTTTTCACTTATAGAAGTGTCAAAATAGTTTTATCCTAGCATGACAGGGTTCAGTTAAAATGTGACTTATTGTATATGAATATTATACCTCACGAGTTCAAATTCAATTGTTTCCAAGTTTTAGCAACCAGTTATTAAATGGTAATGTAACCGTATTTATTTAAAAAAAACTTAATAACACTCACAGTGTGATGTTAAACTTCAGAACTTAGAAACAGCTTGAGCCAACTTCTTTTACGCGGCTTTTACTTAGGTGTTGCGAGAATTCTAATTAAATATTGGAAAGATAATGAATTTAGTCTCACTGAAATCTGAAAGATGGTTCATGATACGTAATTATTAGGGCGTGGTAAATAATTTATACACTTTATCTACACTAATATTATAAAGAGTATGTATATTATATTTGTATTATTTTGTATGTAACGAATAAACTTAAAAACTACAGGACCGATTACAAAAATTTGCTGTTAAAAGCTACATTATCACTCAGTAACATAGGCTACGAATAAAAAGTATCGTACCGTATCGTATAAATAAAAAAAAAAAAATACACCCAACAGTCACACACATAGTCCTGACCCCACACTAGGTAAACCTGTGTCGTCATCATCATCAGCCTGTATTTGTCCACTGCTGGACATAGGCCTCTCCTAATGCACACCATTGAGCTCGATCTTTGGCTCTTTGCATCCAGTCATTACCCACCGCTTTCCGCAGGTCGTCGCTCCACCTTGCTGCAGGGCGTCCTACTCTACGTTTAACTAAACGCGGTCTCCACTCAAGTAACCGTATACCCCACCTGTTATCGGTTCTTCGTGATATATGGCCAGCCCACTGCCACTTCAGCTTGCTAATAATTTGAGCTATGTCGACCACTTTGGCTCTTTGTCGGATCACTTCGTTCCGAAGTTTGTCCTTCAAAGAGACTCCGAGCATAGCTCTCTCCATATCTCGCTGAGCGACCTTTAGTTTATGGACTAGTCCCTCCGTGAGTGACCACGTCTCGGCACCGTAGGTCATGACGGGTAGGACGCACTGATTGAAGACTTTCGTCTTAAGGCACTGTGGAATGGACGACGTAAAGACCTGACGGAGCTTGCCGAAAGCTGCCCAGCCCAACTGAATCCTTCTGCTGGTTTCCCTCTCAAGGTTGTTATTACCAATGTTAATAATTTGTCCAAGATATGGATATTCTTGAACAACCTCGAGAGGTACACTGTTAATAACAATCGGCTCCGGGTGGACAACATCATTGAACATGACTTTTGTCTTGTCTATGTTCATTCGGAGACCGATGTGTTCAGAAGCATCAGCTAGGCCGGTCAACATCCACTGCAAGTCTTGCAGCGATTTTTCCATTAGGACGATATCGTCTGCGAATCGTAGGTGTGAGATATACTCGCCGTTTATAGTGATGCCCACACCTTTCCAGTCCAGCATCTTAAACATATCTTCGAGGGCATTAGTAAACAATTTGGGAGATATAACATCTCCCTATCTCACTCCTCTATGTAAATGGATATGTCTAGTCTGCTGGTTCTGTACTTGGACACTCATAGTCGCGGCGTCATACAGACATCTCAACACCTCGATATATCGCCAGTCCACTTGGCATCGCTGCAGAGACTCTAGAACAGCCCAGGTTTCGATGGTGTCCACGCCCTTTCTTCGGACTTCACATAACCCCAGTACGTGCCATCTTATCTTCGACAATTCTGTCTCTAGTTGAGCCATATGTTCGTCGAGCCTAAGCGTTCGTCCGTTATATGTAGCCAAGGTCAGCGGATTTAAGTGGCCTACGGTAGCCCGGGGATTCTTAGCACCCCCTGCCCTACCGTTACCGTGGCCGCCACTGTAGCCAGGAATAGCAGGGCGACCGGGAACTAGGGGCCTGTGCTATCTCGTGTAAGTCATTTGGAGGTGATGCCCATAGTCGCCACGCTGGGCATGCGGGTTGGCGACCGCAGAGCGTAGTCTCTCTCACCGGTATCGCTGCTGCCCGATTCCAGTCTGTGGTATTTGGCTACGCATCTATTGGATGGATATACCGCCATCTGCCGGTAGCCAGGGCCTCGTTCGCTAGTCAGCAGTATGCACCACGTGCAGGTGAGGTTGACTTGGAACTTAAAGGTTGTGGTTAGTCCCCTTACATCCCTCCCAAACCTGTGTCGTGAGTATCAGGAACTTCGAGGGGCTTGCGGTCCCACAACACCCAGACCCGAGACCAATATTTATGGATCACACAAACATTTGTCTCGGTCTGGGAATCGAACCCACGGCCTCTCGCTTCGCAGCAAAGATAGGTACTTAATCTTAGCTCGGAGAACCAAGGTGCACTGCTTATAGTAGGTACACTAACGCTGCCTACCCCCTTGGGAATACAGGAGTGGGCATATGCTATCCTACAATCTACCAATATTGTACACGATATAATTCGTGTACCTACTTGTATACAATACAGTTAATGATTTCGAATTCGGGTGGGGGGTGTACACTAATGATTTTCTATTTATAGCCGCACGTCCGAAATAAATAAATCGATGTTTACTCCTACAGCAACTGTATCGATTGTACGACAACAACGTGAAATTGACTTGTTTTTTGTTGCGTTTTTGCCTATTATAAAACACAGATTCTAGGTGGTAGGTCCCCTGTATGCGAGAGGCCGGGTACTACCGTTTTGTCTGTTTCTGTCACCAGAAGCAACCCCAAACATAAAATAACAATAATTCTCATATTGCCCAGTGACTTCACTGGCTTCAATGTCCTTCCAAACGGAACACAACAGCTTACATACTGTTGCTTGGCGGTCGAAATAGACAAAACGGTGGTATCAACCCAGACTGCCTCTCGCATACGAGGGGCATTTTCGAACCATTCGACCACCACTATTCGAACAGTAGTATATGTACTTTTTAAAAAAGTAAATACAAAAGTTCAGAGTTAGTTCAGTAACTAGACCCAACTAAAATAGATTGTTATAAATTTTATCCTACCCAATTAGGCAACAAGACCCTAATTTTGTTTCAAAGCCTTTCGGGATTTAAGGGATCAAACTTGAATTTATTCAATTTAGAATAATAATATTACCGAAATTTGTGTTTCAATATTACAGGACACGCTTTTTTGGATCTAAAGAGTTCTTATAATCGCGTTAAGCGTAAATGGCGTAATGTGACGTTACTTACCAAGTCGTGCATCCACTTGCCGTCATTTGACAACTACCCCGTCCAGCAGATTTGAATGGCTTCTAACTGGTTTGATTTATATAATTCTTTCTATAATAGATTTTAGGGAACGTAAGTTATTGACTGCCTCGGTGGCGCAGTTGTAATATGTACGCTTTACGATTAAAGCCAACGCTGGGGTCTCGGTTTCGATCCCGGGTCGGGTAAAGTGGTATTGGGTTTTTCTAATACGAAATGCTCAGTATCAGCTGGGAGTCTGGAATTTGTGCCCGGTATGGCGATAGGCTCGCCCCCTTTCACATCGTAGGACGGAGATACGCTCGGCGAAATGTGGGTGTACTAGTTACACCTCTGCCTACCCCTTCGGGGAATACAGGCGTGAGTGCGTATGTATATATAGTCAAATACCCTATTGTCAAAGGAAAATAAATGAAAATGTAATGTAGAAACTCCGTTTTATTGTCATACGTACATCATATTCAGTAAAAGCATGCGAATAATGAACCCGCAACTCAACCCAAATGTAATTCCACGAGACGCGTACACCTGCACAAGAAATTTCAATTTATCTGCGAAATTCTTTCTACTCACCGTAATTACACGCATGAGATCTCTCTGTTGCGCCCTCGACATGGAGCAGTACTCTGAAAATAGAATATTATATTTGTAAATGTTTTTGGAAATTTGGGTGTACTGGTTACACCTCTGCCTACCCCTTCGGGGATTACAGGCGTCAGTGCGTATGTATGTATGTAAATGTTTTTAAACAAAGGGGTTTTCAATACACCTCTGACTTTTCTAAGTTACGTGTATATTAATAGTTAATTATCACTTGCTTAAACGGTAAAGGAAACATCGTGAGGAAACCTGCATACCTGAGAAGTTCTGCATAAAAATTTCGAAGGTATGTGAAGTCTGCCAACCCGCATTAGGCCAGCGTCGTGGACTAAGGCCTAACCCCTCTCATTCAGTAGAGGAGGCCCTTGCCCAGTAGTGGGACGTATATAATACAGGGCTAGTATTATTATTATTATTATAGGTTTAGATGAAGAGACGAGCAGGTCGCTCGCCTAATGGTAAGTGTAAGGTTACAGAACTTAGTAAGTAGTTAGTAGTGCATGGCACTGAACTGCGCTCGTCACCTTAAGCATAGACTTAAAGAAAAGACATGAGGTGTTAAGTCTCATAATGCCCAGTAATTTCACTGGCTTAATGTCTTTCAAACCACAACAATGTTACACAGTGCTGCTTGACGGCAGAATTAAAAAAATCGGTGGCACCTACCCAGACGGTCTCTCGCATAAGAGGGACCTACCACCTACATGTTTACGCATAACTCTGCCAATGACCGATTCTTTTAGAATTCGATAGAGTTTCCATAGGGTTTTGGGTGGTCTCAATTTTAAGAAATATTTCCACCCTTAAAGGGATTCTTTTTAATAAATGTAAATAGTGAATTATATATTTTTTATAACCGGCTCAAAAAATTAATAAGCTAAAATTAAACTAAACAACAACTTGGAGTGGACAGTGGTAACAACCTCGTCGAGCCGGCCCATTCATGCTGTAGACAAGACTGCCTATAGCATGGCTCTACCATTTTTATAGTGCATAGAAATAAATAAAATAATAATAAATAATAGATATAGAAGGACAATAAATATTTAAGTAAGTGGCAGAGCCACGCTGTTGACACCTTTGTGCCGCCACTATGCTATTCTATGCTATGCTATATATAAAAAATCAGAGATTAACTGGAAGAGAATGCTTCAGACAAGTCCGCTTATACCTCTAAATACTTAAAAATATGCGTTATACGACGAATATCCTTTTTTAATTTTAAATCGCCTAAATTAATAATAATTAATTCAAAATCCGTCTAAGTTGATTATGAATAGAACTAGTCGGTAAAAGCCGAAGATGTAATTTCAACCCACTTCCCAATTTAATGTGGTATATATAAAATCTAAAACTATATTCGGAGTAGAGCCGAGAGCGGCGACGGCGCGGCGGCGAGGCGCTCGATTTAGCCCTGAATCGGATGTAATACAGCGCGACGTGAACGTGTACATTCTATGATGAAAGGCTGCCCTAGAGTGTTCTCGGAATATTGCGGATATAAAATTCATTGGAAAGAGTGTACTTAGATACAGTGGATGGACAAGAATTTAATTTGACCACCACCCGACACCACAGTAGGGTTCATCCTTATTACCTGGAAACAATCCCGTCTAGCACGGTATGTTTCCAGCGTTCATTTCTACCTCGCACATGCAAGCTCTGGAATGAACTCCCTGCGTCGGTGTTTCCCGAGCGTTATGACCTGTCCTTCTTTAAGCGAGGCTTAAAAAGAGTGTTCCTTCAACGGTAGGCAGCGGCCTGGCTTTGCTCTGACATTGCTGAGGTCCATTGGCGACGGTAACCACTTACCATCAGGTGGGCCGCCCGCTCGTCTGTCTATCTAGGGCAATAAAATATATATAAAAAAACATGTTGATTTTAATTTTGTCAATAAATACATACTGACTTGTTGCTGAGCACGGGACTCGTCTATATGTAATATATAATAAATGCCTTCTTTCACCACGCTGTAATAGTGGTTGGTTAGTCAACGCTGGTTGATAGACTTCACATACCTTCAAAATTCTTATTATTATTTATTTATTTATTTGATTTAACTACAACGGGACTAAGACCAATTACAGTAATTAAATTAACAAATTTATCACTATTAAATAAAAATCATTATAATAATAATAAAGGAGTATCATTCATACATAACCCTTTTCGCAAAATTGAAAAAAAAAAAACATATGGAGGATTCTCAAGTTTGCAGGGTTTCCTCACGATTTTTGTTACACGTTATAGGAAGCTTTAATTAATAATAAATATTTTTTATTTTTTTTATTTTTTAACGTCTATCTAAGCGTAGTGTAGGCCGACCTCGAGCCCGCTGGACCGACGACCTGATACACGTAGCGGGAAGCGGCTGGATGAGGAAGGCGGAGGACCGTCAAGGGTGGCGCCAACTTGGGAAGGCCTATGTCCAGCAGTGGACGAATTCAGGCTGATGATGATGATGATGATGATTTTTTTATGATTGTTTACTAAACTTAGGTACTATAAAGATTGTGTAAGATAAATTGTAACCATTTTGTCGATCCAGGACAACTGTTGCGTCAGAGGAGTTTATGTATTGTTTTTATCCACGAACAAGATAAAGACGTTTATGCAGGTTTTGGGCACTGGTTTTTATTAGGACGTACTTACTTCTTATTACGACAACTTTAAGTGAGCAGTGGTCTATTTTGCATTTAATTGAAGAGGTATATAATTATCTGTCAATTGGGAAATACCAATGAGCGTTACACGGCAACACCACGCATCCAAAGACTTTAATGTATACTAGACAAGCTGCGCGGTACATAGAAATTGTACCAATAAGTTGCGGTCAATTGACCGTAACTCAATATTACCATCTCGCTACTCTCAACTAGAACCCCTATCGCGCTCCTTGTTTGTGAGCTGCCAAACTCCCGCGTTATGTGACACAATTTTACTTCTAAACAGCCCGTCTAGTAGTATACATTAAAGTATTTGCACGCATCT
The DNA here is from genome assembly GCA_905332985.1 of Mimas tiliae. NCBI lineage: Eukaryota > Metazoa > Arthropoda > Insecta > Lepidoptera > Sphingidae > Mimas > Mimas tiliae. Next base: position 1,916,742 of record HG995251.1, read on the forward strand.
CACGAATTTAAAGTTTTCGAAGTGTGCATGCATTTATTAATATAAAATAATACTAAAGCCTTTACAATACTGACATCTATATTTTATGTAACTGTTTCCGTAAAGTTATCATTGTGTAAACCTTTGATCACGGTGACGATGGTCAAGCCCTCATACTGACCTTAATCTATTTTTACAACCACAGGCAAATGTGAACATATTATTTTAGTTTTAGATTACATTAAACACTTGTGGCATTAGCTTTACCATCTACCGAAATTACATTTGTTATTCCAGTCTGGCCGCTGGCCGGACAAAGGTCAGTGGTTATTCTTGGGCGCCGAGAATCCCGTCATCTATTTCAATCCAATTAGAACCACTAAGCAATTTACGCTTTATCTTACACTTCAAGCATCCATTTTCAGTAGTAGGTCAATTTTATTACTTCATTTTATGCGATGGGTTAAAGGTTTTCAGGTTAACGTTGTTGGATAATTGGTATTAATAAAATAATCTTTCTAGATACGGAGTATAGAATAAGATCTAACGATAATTAAGGTAGTCTCACGCCCGGTTTCTGAAAGGCTTATCAATGTTAGATTAACTAATCAAATGTCAAATGTCATGTCAAGTCGAAATTGAGTTGCTAGAAGCGTGATCAACACCTTTGATTTGACACACATGTTAACTAACATAACTTTCAAATTAATATGAAAAATCGTATGTCAAACGGTATATAAAGAGATCAAATATTATTAAATTGTTCACAAAATAACGTTTCAGCAACTCGAATAGATTTGACAGCGATGTCAAATCAAAGTCCTGTTAGTTGAATGTTGATTTGATCAGCTTTTCAGAAAACGGGCGTAAGTCTCCCGTATATGATGATACTTTGTCTGGGTTACCACTGCTTTGTCTATTTTAGCCGTCACGCAAGCGGTGTGTTAGCCAGTGATATTATTGGGCATTACGAAACATAACATATATCTCTAGGGAACGATTGCAGTGTAGTACTATGGAGCACTTTATTAATTCAAAGTTATTAGTGGATTGCTAATGTTTATAGGCAGATGTGGTACTTACCATCCGACAGCGACCTGTTCGTTTTGTAATTCTGGCGACGTAGTCACTCTTTATACAAGTTTTACTTCTACAGGCACGGATCTAGGAGAGAAAATGGGTGCCACGGTCAATGAGTTAAGTAAAACTTAAGTACTCACGGAACAGCAAAATTGCCGCCACCCCTCCGTAAAGAGAACAAATAATCATCCGTATTCACAAAAAAATACTTGCGTATGTAACACCTGGTTCCTGAAAGGTTGATCAAATCAACATTCAACTTACAGAACTTTGAGTTTGACACCGCTGTCGAATCAATTCGAGTTGCTGAAACATTGATTAGTGTAAAAATTAATAATATTTTATGGCTCTTTAGTACCGATGGTATACGATTTTTCATATTAATTTGAAAGTTATGTTAGCTAACATGTGTGTCAAATCAAAGGTGTTGACCACGCTTCTAGCAACTCAATTTCGACTTGACATGAGATTTGACATTAGATTAGTTAATTTAATTTTCAGAAATCGGGCATAAGACACCAATACTATGCTAAGTAAGGCATTGTCTGCTGTGTATGACATGGCAAGACACTTCATTCACAGAAACCAATTCCAGACTCCGGGCTGATATTAAGCATATCATGATAGGTAAACCCAATATCACCCTCAACCGACACGGGGATCGAATCCGAGACCGCAGCACAGCATACGCATTACCCTACCACCGAGGCAGTCACACTCGGCTTGTCGAACAAATATCTACAATATACCCCTTAGCAATGTTCTGCATTCGGTCCTGTACACCTATATCACTAATTCGCGTGCTCTAGCCGCGCAGCCCGTCAAGCTTAAATGAAAAGCCCTATGTTTAATAGCGTAGTTAACACTTAATGCGACAATAGCGTATCGCATAAAAACAATTAGAAAGCACGCGATTGGCTCGTTGGCTCGTCGCGTCGGCCTGATAGGGTTGCCAGGGTTGCCTCAATTTGGTATCTAAAATCTGAATTAAAATGGTAAAGCCACGTTGTAAACAGTTTTGTCCATAACATGATTGGCCCGGCTTGACCGGGTTGTTACCATTGTCTCGCAAGAAATCGAAGTATAGTAACTTGCCGTTGCGCTTAAAGTCTACTTTTGATATTTAATAGCTTTTGTTCGCGGCTTCACCCACGTGAACAGCATTTTCAGGGATAAAAAGTAGCCTATTACCGTCTCTATGGTCCCATCTATCTTTTTACGAAAATTCATCATAACCGGTTCAGCGATTTAGGCGTGAAAGTGTAACAAACAAACAAATAAACTCGAAACACTTACGCACTTATAATTTTACTGAGAATACTGTAATTTTTTCATCTCCTACTAGAAATACAAGGTCCCGAGAGGCCGTCTGGATTGCTACCACGCTATGTCTATTTCTGCCACCAAGTAACAGTGTGTAAGCTCTGTTGTGTTACTAAGCATTATGAGACTTAACTTATATCTGGTAGGGTGACGTGTGCAGTCCAGTGCCATGCAGTGCTTCGTAATTCAAAGCAATGTGTGGCGTTGCTTCTGTTTATAGACAGGCGTGGCGCGTAATAATAATTTTCTGACGGTAACATCAGGGGAGCGACCAGCTCGTCTCGTCATTCATACAAATAAAAAAAAATACGATATTGTTTTCAACAAAGAGGCAACCCTAATAACGTACTAGTTGCGTGCCGCGGTCCGACCTTACCAGATTAATGTCAATGTTTCAAGTCTACGACCTCACATGAAGAGTCATTGGCCATTCCACTGCATATAACATTCGTATTGAGTGGTAGAGCCACGCTATAGACACTTTCGTCAACAGTATGAATAGGACGGCTCGTGTGGGTCGTTACCACTGTCTCACAGAAAACCGATGTAAAGTAGCAGCTTGCTGCTGCGTTTTCGGTTGTAAGGTTTCGTCATGAAATCTGCATGTGACTTTGTGCATCTCCATACTTATCTACTTTCATATGAGCCTTTAATTAGATCTCAATTCGAATATGCAATCCCGATCTGGAATCCATTTTATAAGAAGTATACTGGTCGACTTGAAATAGTTCAGAAAAAGTTCTTACATTCTATGAACTATAAGTGTCAGAATTCTAACATTATTTACGCACAATTGTTAAATCGTTACAATATTTTAAGTTTGGAATCTAGACGTTGACTACTTGACGTCATGATGCGGCATGGTTTATGCAACAATCAGTTTGATTGTACTGGAATTACTAATAAAATATGTTATAAGGTAGGTGTGCTTATACCAGGGGTACGCGTGTTAGCGTATTCTGTTAATATTGGTATATTGAGGGTGTCTGAGAAAGCAACGTCGGGTACACTGAAATAATAATGGGGTGATATAGTTGTGGAAGGGTAGTTAAATGGTATAAAAGAGGTTGTCGCCAGAACTGGACGTCTTTTGCCCGCAGTCAGTCAGACAGTCTCCAGTTTAGTAAGATCAGTGCTCAGAAGGCCAATTCTCGTAATTTTAATTGTTCAAAATATCATTCCGATCTAGTCTCAGCGTCAAGAAAGTTGCAATGGCATTCTCTTAACCCAAAAATCAAGTTATGCTGGTTTACTATTCGGTCCTAGTTGTTTGAGTTATAATTAGAGAACGGTCTATAGAGAATCCTGACATGGGGTTATGGTCTGTAAAGCAGTGATATTGTAAATGTAACCAATAAACTATGAGTTAAAGTGATTACTGTCGTTTGATATTAATAGAATAATACTGGTCTCACGTAACTTCTAGCACTCGTGCCTCAGTTATTTCGTACAGATACATACGGTTTGACTGCCTCGGTGGCGCAGTTGTAATGCGTACTCGTTACGATTGAGTCCAACGCTGAGGTCTCGGGTTCGATCCCCGAGTCGGGTAAAGAGGTATTGGGTTTTTCTATTACGAAATGCTCAGTATCAGCCCGGAGTCTGGAATTTGTGCCCGGTATGGCGATAGGCTCGCCCTCTATCATATCGTGGGACGGAGATACGCTCGGCGAAATGTGGGTGTACTAGTTACACCTCTGCTTACCCCTTCGGGGATTACAGGCGTGAGTGCGTATGTATGTACATACAGTTAAAAGTAATGCCGGGGCACAAGTACCGCTCTGTCGTCTTGCAGATACATACAACGCACACTTCACAGAAATCGACATATTCTCCCTCTCTAACCAAAGAAGAGAAAATGGCCATTCACAAACTTTCCGTTCTACTTTAATTTAAAATCCTAATTTTAACCGTGTAATATCTAATTTACTAGTCTGTTTGCTACAATTTGTCTTTTACTCTTTTTAATTTATTTGGGGACAATGGTGTGGGTTGTATGTTTACATATTCATTTGTTAAGTTTGCATATTCTTAGCATGTCACCGTTTATTGTCCCAACAATAAAAAACAAAATCAAAATAAAAATCAAAATAAAATTCAAAATCAAAATCAAATTCAAACCAAAATCAAAATAAAATATTAATGAACTCTCGTGGTCACTCGTTTTACTGTAAAAGCATTTTGTTAAAATAGTTAGTTTTAAAAGCTATGCGGCGCGTTTTCAATTAAGCGTGCTGTCATTGCAGGTAAATTGGTTCAGAAGTACATTAAACCTCTCAAACTAATGGAAATGGATTTCATCTCTATAGTACGAGTGGGTATATCTATCTATATGTCTCTGGCATTGCGTCGCATAAACATTTTGATCTGGTAGAGCTACGCTGTAGACAATTTTGTATACAACATGAATGGGCTCGTCCGGGTCGTTACCACTGTCTCGCAGAAAAGCTACGTAAAGTAGCAGCTGCTGCTTGCTTGCTGCTGCGTTTCGTACGGTGAGTGAGATATCCGGGGGCTCAAATCCCCTCTCCTTACCAAACCCTTAATTATTCCTTTATTTTAAGGTTGGCAATAACTCTTTTGGTATTGTGGGCGTACATGGGCAGTGGATATCACTTACGATCACGTGACCCACTGCATGTGCAATATATAAAAAAAAAATGAATGGACCGAATTGAATGCTGTTTTTTGTTTCTCAAGCTGGTTTAATCCAGATTATTCTTACCTATGTTTGAAGAAAATTTGTACAGCCATTTAGAAATGATTGCTCTACATAAATACATACGCACTCACGCCTGTAATCCCCGAAAAAGTAAGCAGAGGTGTAACCAGTACACCCACATTTTGCCGAGCTTATTTCCGTACCATGATGTGATAGAGGGCGAGCCCATCGCCAGCCAGGCACAATTCCTCCTCCGTGCTGATAATGGGCATTTCGGAACATTAAAATCCAATATCACTTAACCCGACCCGGAGATCGAACCCGATACCTCCGCACAGTAGTCGTAACGCGTACGCATTACAACTGCGCCACCGAGGCAGTCAAAGACCAAATTCTAGGTTGGGCAATTACAATTTGTATTTGAGTTTCAAGCGAATGACCTACTCGTGTCGTCACTCAAAAAAGAAGGCTCGCTTTCTATCACATCATGGGACGGAAATAAGCTCGGCGAACCGTGGGTGCAGCACTAGTTGCTCCGCTGCCTATCTCTTCGGGGATACAAGCATGGACTTACGTCTGTATGTAACTTTAAAGACGTATTAAAAGCCTAACACAAGTAAACTTTATGTCCTGAATTTACATTTGGATCAAATTTATGTGTATTTTTCATGACATCCGTATGAATGTGTAAAACTCGTGTAAAATAAATGATGATACGTCATTCATAAAAGAGATTATCGCTTTCAGACGCAATAATCATAAAACTGTTGTATCCTTTATCTACCTTTTTATACAGATGCTAACTTAGATATATGGTGGTCGTAATAATAAATATTATGTTATGCTAAATATTAGAACACTAAATTTAAAAAACTTAAAAAACCAACTTCTAAAAATAACACCGAAGTTCAAGAATAAAATTTTCTAAAGGTATCCGTTGTCTCTGCATGCCCCTATGGGAAACAGATGTGAGTCTATATCTATCAAAAAGACCGAAAAGTCAAGTCAAATATAAATTTCTATGGTCTTTTTGGAGTTATTGCCAATTCAGTTAGTTTAAAATAAGACTAAAGAAACTTCATTTAGATACACGAATTTGCTTTAAAATTAATGTAGACGGAGTATTACAAAAGATTGTATTGGATTTGGGATCAAGTTTACTATAATATTCGCTACCTCTAATCCCTTTCACTAAAATCTAACTTCTTTGAATGGTGTATGTACCTAATTAACGAAAGTTATTTCAGTTTTAGACTATTCAGTTATTATTTTATGTAATATTTCAAAGGTGTTCGTTGACTGTGAACTGTCAGACAGGAAGTTTAAAGTTTACCGAGTTGATTGAAGATATTCAACGCGTTTTGATGGAGTATCTTTAGAATTAAACATTTAAGAAGAAGATAGATATTTTATAAAGAACTAGCCTTTGCTCACGGCTCCGCCCGCGTGAACGGCCTTTTCCAGGATAAAAAGTAGCCTATATTACTCAGTGATAACGTAGCTTTCTAACGGCAAAATAATTTATGAAATCGGTCCAATAGTTTTTAAATTATTCGTTACATACAAAAATACAAAAAAATCTTTCCTCTTTATAATATTACTGTAGATTACAATATGCACGATGCAGTCTACATGCATTGATCTACTGAATAGTGTTTTGACTTGTCGGACGTCATCGCAAGCCACAGTGCTGTTTAGGCTTGCTGATCTGGCTTTAACTAAGATGGTATTTATAAGTATAAGTAATATTGCTCTATTTTGTGTTATATCTTGTGTTGTTGCCTTTACCGGACGATATGGTCGCTCAGTGGTTAAATCCTGTTAAACTTCTTCTTCATCCACCTACCCTTATTCCACTCGCAGTGGGGTCATCGCAACATGCTTTTTAACACATGCTACAGAAAAAATTGTCTTGTAGTTTTTACGAGCGGCCGTCTGCGTGACGTCAACTCCTCTGGGGAGAAAACATCCAGGCCCGAAACTAATATTTGTAGATCACACAGACATTATAAAAGTAAATCCTATGCAGGTCATGGCCTACATGTATGCCAAATTTCATTCAAATCCATTCAGCCGTTAATGCAGGATTGATTAACAAATATCCAACTCACAAACGGCCTAACTTTCACATTTAATACATACATACATACATACACACTCACGCCTATGTCCCATAGGGGCAGACTATTGAGTACCACAAGCTACGATCGATATGCGGATCAAATAAATGACATTCTCTGAAAAGGGCACGTCACGAGTACCCTCAACCGACGAAAATGTATGAGAAGATGTATGAATGTGGAAGAGGCGAAAGAGGGTGTCACATTTAATATTAGGATTATTTATGTTTGCCCTATCTATAGAGTATTCTCTGAAACTACTGACTCAGACTCTAAATATTCTTTCACTGATTGAAAACTATACTATTACTAAGTAACATAAGATTTTAATTTATAAAATAAAATATTTTTTCCGGCAAAGCCGCGAGCGGCTATGATGTATCAGGGTATGATAATATAGATTGTAGAAAGTTATTTTTTGTTGTCAGGTTATCCACCATGAGGCTAGTGGTGCCGGGGTGTGTGAACGATCTTCGCGGCATGCCTTGGGTTCGAATCTTCGTCATCATGGGCTTAATGGCAGTCTATCTGGCATCAGGTAAGTAATAGCGAAATTCACGATTAATAACAATTTTATGAGTGGTAGAGCCACGCTGTAGACACTTTTGTCTACAGCATGAATGGGCCGGGTCGTCCGGGTCGTTACCACTGTCTCACAGAAAACCGGCGTAAAGTAGTAGCTTGCTGCTGCGTTTCGAACGGTGAGTGAGATATCCGAAGGCCCAAATCCCCCTCCCTTTCCCAATCCCTCAATTATCCCTTTCCTTTAAGGTCGGCAACGCGCCCATAACTCTTTTGGTATTGTGAGCGTACATGGGCGGTGGTGATCACTTACCATCAGGTGACCCACTTACTCGTTGGTAGGCCTATGCAATAAAAAAAAACAGTAGTGTTTGGAAATTATAGAGCCACGTCGTCGACAGTTTTGTCTACAGCATAAATGGGCCAACTCGACCGGGGTATCACATTGTACAACTGTCTCACAGAAAGTGGCAGCTTACTGTTGCAAATACATTTGAAATGGGAATGCCTAGCCAAACAAAAAAAAATTATATCAAATGTCCAGTACTATAGAACGCAACGTCATAGGTAAAGACCTATTACATTTTATTTATCGCTTGTAACATGAAACTAACTTTATTGCAAAACGATACAATTTCATGGCTCCAATTAAAAGTTGAAAATTAGCGGCAAAACGGTGTTTTAAAGCCGATCCCGGCGAGGATATTTCCTTGCATAACGAAGGTAATTCTTCGCCGGTCCGCCGCTCACCCGGCTAACTTTCATAATTACTCTCCAATTGACTCTGTGATTTCGGTTTTACAAAGACGGTGTTGAGTTATGTTAATTTTAAACTGATTTAAAAAGTAAGAGGTTCTCAATTCTTCTGTATTTTGTTTTTTAACCGGTTCAAAAAAAGAAATATACTCGAATCGTCTGTACACAATTTTTTTTTTAATGTATGTTCACGCATAATACCGCAAAACGTGGACCAATTTTGATAATTATTTTTGTACTCAATTGGGTTTACTGCGGTGCCATTTAAATAAATAATTCTAACCCTAACGGGCGGAAATCGGGATTGGAAGATTAAAACATCTTTATGCAATGATTTATGCACCGATATTGATGATTATTAACCGAAAAAATTGTAAAATAAAACCTTTTTTACAATAAATAAAACGGAATCAAAAAAATAATAAGTTAAAAATAAAACCAAACTATTTTGGGTCCGCGTGGTCAGGTGGTATCAACCATTGCAGTAACACCTTCTCAAAATTGTTTGACACAAAACCGAATCCCTCGCAACTGAGGTGTTTTTTATTGAAACCATAGTCTATATTATCTGACAGCCTCCGTGGCGCCGCTGTGAAGCGATAGACCTTGGGTTCGATTCCCGCACCGGACAAAATATTTGTATAATCTATAAATATTTGTTTCGGGTCTGGGAGTTTTCTCCCCAGAAGGGTTAACTTGGCCAGCCTGAAGTTAGTTACGAGCGGCGTCCCAGCTATTATTTTAAGAGAGTTAAGGTGGCGTGGAGTAAGGGAAGCCGGCAGAGAGTGCGGTTAAGTTGGTAGCTTCAAACCGGCCAAGTTATTTTATTCGTATTGTATGACGCTACTAAATAAAACTATATAAACGAGGCGAATTATTTCAGTTGTTGATATAAGTATATAAATAGCAAACTTTATTGTACTCTAGTCTAGAAACATTAAATTAATAGTTGCTCTGTATTTATATATCAAATGGCTTACGGGTTTAACTCGAATAATGTACATTCATTTTAGTATAGATCATATTGGATTAGTTTGGTGCTCAGTTTAGAGAGTAAACATATTCTTTGATACGGTGCTTTGTTGCTTTTGTTCACTAGACACAAAGTTAAATTGAAATGTACGATACGTCAGAAGGCCAATTCACGTAATTTTAAATGTTCAAAATATCATTCCGATCTAGTCTCAGCGTCAAGAAAGTTGCAAATGGCATTCTCTTAAACCAATAATCAACGTCAAATGTGAACATAGATCGTAATGAGATTGAATGTAGAATAAAAGTTGACTGAAACCAAAACGGTATAATGCTACTGCTAATTCTCTATATAGACTGCTCAGTCTCTCCCGTGACCACGAAGGCTGAAAAGCTTTCGAAACGTCGGGACTAAAATAAAAATTGAACCGCGATAAAATCCGTATAAACTAGTTTTATTTCAATGTGTAATATTCGCGTAAACCTAAGAAAAAACTAGCATACATACTTCATTTTATTATTATGTTAGTGAATATGCAGATAAAAACAATAGAGTGAGTTACCACCTTCACTTATCGTGAGTATTTCATAAGATTTATAAATCTTTTATACATTGCAAAGTTTTTCTTTTTGATCTAAGATTACGAATATCTCTCAGAATTCTTTTATTTTTAAAGCTTAAGAGCTATTCAGGTAACTTTTTTAATATATTTGTTTACTCTCCGAGGATTTCGCGACGGTTTACAAACAATTTTGCTTTGGTTGGAAAGTACTTGAACGAACAGGAAAGTTTCGTCTTTTATTTAAGTATCGCAATGTAAATGAATGACAATATATTTGAGGTGAAATTCTCGGATTTAAAAGGATTTTCGTTCACAGGTAAATGTTTTAATGAAAAATATGGTGCACTTCTTTAAAATTGTTTTCACTTCGTCCATTGTTTTACGAGACATTAGCTTTGTAAGACTCACGCCTGTTTCCCATAGGGGTAGGCAGAGACAACGGATTTCCAATTGCTACGATCCTTGCATACCCCTTTAGCCTCATTCATTCTCATTAAGTTTTTCATGCATGCACGTCGGTATAGGGTACTGCTGACCTGGCCTTTCTCGAGAATATCTTGGCTACCTGGCTTGTAATATGATGAATAAGTAAATCACGCTTATGTAGATAAAAGCATTATTTTTATGAAACTATTTTTAAAGTGATCTACCGAATAGACCTAATGGTAGATATGTTGTTTTTTGTTTCATTTCTCTCGATCACAGTCAACATGTGTGGTATATATTGCTAGTTTTCACTGATCCTTGCTTAACTTTAGTTGACACGTAATACAACACATCTCAACTTAAAAATAGGTGATTTTCGTCATGCTGATTTGATGTATGTTGGGCTAGTTAAGAATAGGTCATAACGGGCATGAAGTCCTTCCTACTCTAAACAACTCTATAGTTAGAGCTCCGTGGCGCAGCGAGCGCGAGTAGTCGGCTGCGAAGTGAGAGGCCGTGGGTTCGATTCCCACACCGAGACAAATGTTTGTGTGATCCACAAATATTGGTCTCGGGTCTGGGTGTTGTGGGACCGCAAGTCCCTCGTAGTTCCTGATACCCACGACACAGGTTTAACTAGTGTGTGGTCAGGACTATGTGAGTGACTAAAAACAGAATTAAAAACAGAAGCAACGCCACAAAGAACTTTAAATAACAAAGCACTGCATGATACAGGACTGCGCTCGTCACCCCGAGACGTAACGTGTTAAGTCTCATAATGCCCAGTAATTTCACTGGTTTCAATGTCCTCCAAACCGGAACACAACAGTGCTTACACACTGTGCTTCGCGGCAGAAATTGACAAAGGGGTGGTACCAACCCAGCCGGCCTCTCGCATACGAGGGACCTACCACCTTGTAAAGTACTTGTAAATTCCAAACAATTTCATAATCATAGTAATTGCTATTAACGTAACATTGTAAACCGGTTTATGTTACAAAAATGGTATGTGGCAATAGATCTAATTTGAATTTAATATTGACCATCAACGTAGAAACAGTGATAGCTCAGTGGCGAGTGATACGGACTGTCGAGACTAAAGTCGCAGGTTCGAGACCGGCCTCAAGAGCATACACCTCTGACTTTTCTGAGTTATGTGTGTATTAATTGTTAAATATCGCTTGCTTTAACGGTGAAGGTAAGACCGTGAGGAAACCTGCATACCTGAGAAGTTCTTCATTAGAATTTCGAAGGCCAGCGTGGTGGACTAATGCCTAACCCCTCTCATTCAGTAGAGGCCCGTGCCCAGCAGTGGGACGTGTATAATACAGGGCTAGTATTATTATTTTATTATTATTGACCATCCTATAAGCCTTCACTTAGTAAGTATTTGAAATAGACAGTTGGGGTGCTGACAAGTAACATATTCAACTTGATATTGTACTCTCCAACAAATTTGAGACGAAAGAGCATATACTCGTATGAGGGCTCAGCAGCAGACGCCTTAATAGAGCTACACTACCTTATCAGGGGAAACAGTCGTAACAGGCTAGAAAAGATCTTCATCTTCTTCCACCACCTTCTATCCCACTCGCAGTGGGATCGGCGGAACGTGCTTTCTAACACATCTTACAGAAAGATTTGGCATGTAATTTTTACGACCGGCCTGACTGACGTCAAACCCTCTGGGGAAAAACACCCAGACTCAAAACATGATATTTTTGGCTCACACAAACATTTATCTCGGTGCGGGAATCGAACCCGCGGCCTCTCGCTTCACAGCTGGCTACTCGCCTACTGCGCAACGGAGACTGAAAAGATCATTATCTGAAAATAAAACTGTAATGTCGCTCGTTATTTAATTTAGGCCGGTCAATATAATAATAATAATAATAATTTTACTGTATTCAAATTGAATGTTATACTTATTGCGCTTGGATGTATATCTGTTAGCAGTAATGTTCATGAATAATTTTTTTTTTTTTTTTTATTACATTGAATGACGAGACGAGCAGGTCGCTCGCCTGATGGTAAGCGCCACGCCTGCTCATAAACAGAAGCAACGCCACACAGAACTTTAAATAAAGCACTGTATGACACTGGACTGCACTCGTCACCCCGAGACATAAGGTGTTAAGTCTCATAATGCCCAGTAATTACACTGGCTTCAATGTCCTTCACACCGGAACACAACAGTGCTTACACACTGTTGCTTGGCGGCAGAAATAGATAAAGCGGTGGTACCAACCCAGCCGGTCTCTCGCAAACGAGGGACCTACCACCTAAATATAAATTACGGTAGGATACTCTCCGTATAGGAAGTCAATAGGTCAAAGGCACAGTGGATCGAAGCTGTTATGACAATATATCATGTGGAAAAAGGTCACAAGAGCCAATCAATATAATAGCTAACCAAACATAATCAATGGTAAAATTTGACACTAATTGATATATGAATGGAAAAATTCTACAGCGATGGTTCCATTAAAGTGTCAAGTTTCGATCACAGTAGTTTATGAGATTTCTGGAGGTCCAATAAAACAGTGAATGAAAAAATGTGGTCAAAATATGTCGATGGCATCCGTAGCGCAGTAGGTGAGTAACCGGCTGCGAAGCGAGAGGCCGTAGGTTCGATTCCCGCACCGAGACAAATGTTTGTATGATCCACAAGTGTTTGTTTCGGGTTTGGGTGTTGTGGAACCAAGTCGCTAGTAGTTCCTGATATCCACGATACAGGTTTACCTAACGTGGGGTCAGAACTATGTTTTTTTTTAATAGCAAAGGTCGGCAAACGAGCAAGTGGGTCACCTGATGGTAAGCGATCTCCACCGCCCATGTACGCCCACAATACAAAAAAATTAAGGGCGCGTTGCCGACTTTAAAGGAAATGGATAATAAGGGATTGGGATTTGAGCATCCGGATATCTCATTCACCGTACGAAACGCAGCAGCAAGCTGCTACTTTACGCCGGTTTTCTGTGAGACAGTGGTAACGACCTGGACGAGCCGGCCCATTCATGCTGTAGACAAAATTATCTACAGCGTGGCTCTACTACTACGAAAAATAGCACTCTATGTGTGTGACTGTTGGGTGTATTTATTTATTTATGTATTCTATTGTCCCGCTGCTGGTTACGAGCTTCTCTACTTTTAGGAAGGGTCAGGCCTCTATCCACGCTGAACTAATGCGAATTGATAATAATCTTAATGTAAATACGAACATAAAATAAATAATGTAATTAACACAAAAATAACGGTAATTAACGAATAGCTTTCACTCAGAGTTATGTTGATTGATCAATATAATATGAACAAGAGTTATTTACAATATAACTGAAGCTAAAAATAACCATAATAAGAAATTATTTGTGTCACTCAGTTTGGATGAAGGATTTATAGAGGCCAGTCAGGATATAGACATTTTTCTCTACAGATTGAATAGACCGGCTCGTCCGGGTTGTTACCACTGTCCTACAGGAATCCGACGTGATGTAGCAATTTGTTGTGTACGGTGAGTGCGATAGCCAGAGTCCCAACTCCTCCTCTCCTTCCCAATCCCTTAATTACCCTTTTACTTTAAGGCTAGCAACGCGTTCACGATTCTGATATTGATTTTTTTTTATTTATTATTAGCTTGAGTGACTAAACGGGCAGGTCGCTCGCTTGATGGTAAACGTCACGCCTGCCCATAAACAGAAGCAACGCCACACAGAACTTTGAATGACAAAGCTCTGCATGGCATTGGACTACGCTCGTCATCCCGAGACATGAGGTGTTAAGTCTCATAATACCCAGTAATTTCACTGGCTTCAATGTCCTTCAAACCGGAACACAACAGTGCTTGCACACTGCTACTTGGCGGCAGAAATAGATAAAGCGGTGGTACCAACCCAGGCGGCCTCTCGCATACGAGGGACCTACCACCTTGTACTATGGAATTCACTTACCATCAGGTGACCATGCTCGTTGTTCGACCTCTGCTATAAAATAAATATTTGTCATTTTATATATAACGTTGAATAAGCGTACATATTATATACCAATATTTACAAAGCCTGTACATATAAAGTACCTAAGACAAACAATTTACACGCCTAGTTTATGAGAGTTATTTGTTGCTCAATAGAATTTGGCAGGCGTTGAACCTTGGCAAGATGTAAAAGGCCTTGTGATTTTGTATACCAAGGTTATATACCAGTGTATATTTGACTTAGTTAATATAGTTCAGCTTTATTCCCTCCAATCTATAATATTGGGTCTTTTGTCCAAACTGTAATTTTGACAGCTCCGTGGCGCAGCGGGCGAGTAGTCGGCTGCGAAGCGAGAGGCCGTTGGTTCGATTCCCACACCGAGACAAATGTTTGTGTGAACCACAAATATTGGTCTCGGGTCTGGGTGTTGTGGGACCGCAAGTCCCTCGTAGTTCCTGATACCCACGACACAGGTTTACCTAGTGTGGGGTCAGAGCTATGTGTGTGACTGTTGGGTGTATTATTATTATTATTTGCTGACATTTTTCTTGGACTGCACTTCATTACATACATCTACGCCTATAATCCCCGAAGGTGTAAGCAGAGGTGTAAACAGTACACCCACATTTCGAGCGTTGCACGTTCACGATTTTCCAAGCGTATCACCGTCCCATGATGTGATAGGGGACGAGCCTATCGTTATACCGGGCACAATTCCAGGCTCCGAGCCGATACTGAGCATTTGAAATAGAAAAACCCAATTGTACTTTCACCCGACCCGGGGATCGAAACCGAGACAACTGCGCCACCGAAGCAGCCAGTCGAGGCAATTATTATTATATTATAGAATAATATGATGTAATTGCCTAGTATATTGTTAATGATGCTATGTATGTTATGCATAAGTATATAATTTGATATAATTTAAATAAACGCTTTCATTCTTTCTTTCCTCGTTTTTAACGTCGGTTAACAATTTGTCAGCTCTGCTTTCTAGAAGGTTTTATATATTACATTTTGATGACGCGCATTATAGTTTAGTTTTCAATTTAGAATAACATTATCATTCAATTTAGATAATGGATATTTGACAGTCAAGTTATGATCTCGAAAATTCTGATAAAAGAAAAATCATGATGAAACGCAACGTGCAGACTGCAGACGTGTTGAAATTTAAAATCAAGTTTTAAATTCAATATAATTCAATATTGGTATTTGCATGTCATTTGCGAGATTTACTTTTCGATAACAATACATTGTTTTTTTGCATAGGTACAAAGGATTACGTGTTACGCATCAATGATCTTAAGATTTTGGCATTTTTCGACTAAGTCGATTGTTTCACGGGAATTGATTAGTGCCAGATCCGTGACTTACCTATTTTTAATCGAATTCAAAAAAGGAGAAGATTTTTGATTTGGCGAGATGTTTCTTTTTTATCCAAGTATATCGATTGCTCCACCCTTTATTACTCTAAGGCTCCACTTATGGCGGACCGATTTAATTGTAAAAATTCATTGTTCGATAGTGTCCAAACAATATTCCCATTTTTGGTTAAGATCTGTCAACGGATACTAGCACAGTCGCCACGATCGTGTTCATTTTGACAGCCTCCGTGGCGTAGCCGGTTGCGAAGCGTGAGGTCGTGGGTTCGATTCCCGCACCTAGACAAAGTTTGTCTGATTCATAAATATTTGACTCTGGTCTGGATGTTGTGGGACCGCAAGTCCCTCGTAGTTCTTGATACCCATAATACAGGTTTACCTAGTTTGGGGTTAGGACTATGTGTGTGACTGTTGGGTGTATTTATTAATTATTTACTGCTTAGTATTTTATTGTATCATGGCATTCTTGCTTTCTTCTTTCACCTGCTCTTATCCCACTCGCAGTGGGGTCGGCGCAACATACTTTTTAACACATGTTACAGAAAGATTTGGCTTTTAGTTTTTACGACCGGCCGCCTGCCTGACGTCAAACCCCCTTAACGTATTGTATAAAATATAATATTATTATTATTATGCTTTTTGTACCAGGTGCATCAGTGTTCCAAGCGATAGAGGAGCCTCTGGAATTGGAACTTAAACAAAAAATGATTCTCCTGAAGAAAGACTTCCTTAAAGACCATCCTTGCGTCAAAGGTAAGTCGCATAACTAAATATTATTCCTGTTACACAACTAAATATTATTCATGTTCTACTTCCACCTGACCCTATCCCACTCGCAGTGGGGTCGGCGCAACATGCTTTTTAACACATGTTACAGAATTAGTTGGCTTATAATTTTCACACCCGCCGCCTGCCTGAGTCGACCCCTCTGGGGAGAAACACATATTACGTATTAACATTATGAAATGTCTATCATTATCAAATAATAGTAAAAAAAGACGGAATTTGCTATCGCCGGGCAAAACTGGTGGTGGTGGTGGTTACAAGGTGGTAGCTCCCTCGTATGCCAGAGGCCGGCTAGGTTGGTACCACCGCTTTGTCTATTTCTGCCGCCAAGCAAACACTGTGTAAATACTGTTGTGTTCAGGTTTGAAGTCCAGTGAAATTACTGGGTATTATGAGACTTAACACCTTATGTCTCGGGGTGAGGAGCGCAGTCCAGTGTCATCCAGTGCTTTGTTATTTAAAGTTCTGTGTGGCGTTGCTTCTGTTTATGAGCAGGCGTGGCGTTAACCATCAGGCGAGCGACCTGCTCGTCTCGTCATTCAAGGTAATAAAAAAACCGTCAATATTCGGTGAAATAGAATAAAAACGTTTATCTGATTTGAAACGTTCTCACGGACCCACTTGACCCCTTAAAGCTCGAACACGTCCATTAAAACTTAAAAGGTGGCTCAGCTCTAGTTGTACTCACGAAGTTTACACACAATACACTAAAGAATAAAGCACGTTAACTAAATATTTGTGTAATCCACAAACATTTGTTCACATTATGTTTCACCGCAGCTGTTCAGCTGAGACCGATGAGATCAACAAAATCATTTCGGCTGCCCCCGGGCTCGGTAGATATAATTTAGTTTTCTCTGTGCCAACAAGGCCCACTTACCTATCAAATTGTCCCTCGCTCATCCCCGTATCTAGGGGGAGGGGGACAACCGGGGCACCCGCCTCGGTGGCAGTTTCAGGCATCAAAATCATAATATAATATGATTAAAAATAAAAAAATTGCTCCGCAAAGCGCCTAGCATACGGAAGCCCTGGTTGGCTCACCGTCGACTGTTAAGAAAGAGGCGCCACACAGGCCCACACCACAAGTGAAAAGTGCACATTTATTAAAGGGTTCTTATTGTCCCATTCACGAAAATTGATGATTGACCATTATATTATATTTATGAGGTTATTTCAATAATTTAAATCCCAAACGCTGAAGAGAGGGGAGCCAATATCAATTTTCTGCCCGGTTCTGGCACTGCCCTCGCTGAACACGCTAGTACCGTGTGCCAGCCCCTTATAGCAAATGCTATTAGGTAGGTATTATTGATAAGAAGACTATGCTAGTACCGTGTGTGAGCCCCTTATAGCAAGTACTATTATTATTGATAAGAAGGAAGGACACATCGCTAGGAAATCAATTGAGATCGAGTCACGACCCGGTACATTACCGTTTGTGTTAACATCACTGATACTCGTATCAGTGCTGCTCCTTAAGATAACAGCTAATTGGTCCTGAGAACTCTACACAAATGGTTTTCACATGTTCACATTTATCAGAAAGGGTTCTTAGAAATTGTTATACAGTATTTCGTTTTGCAAAGGTATTAAAACTTTGGGTGCCTCTAACGTTAATTACTATGCAATGATTGTATGATTTTTGGGTCAGTGATCTCAACCAACCAAAAACACCCACGATACAAGAAGAGCGTATGTAACACAAGTGTGGCTGGCCTCATATGGTATGGGGTTTGAGAAGGGAAGTGGAATTTGGGCCTCCGGGTATCCGAAAATTTAAACGGAATATTTAATTATAAAAATGTCTATTTTTTTACTGCCTCGGTGGCGCAGTTGTAATGCGTACGCGTTACGATTCCGGCCAACACTGAAGTCTCAGGTTCGATTCCCGGATCGGGTAAAGTGGTATTGGGATTTTCTATTACGAAATGCTCAGTATCAGCCCGCAGTCTGGAATTTGTGCCCGGTATGGCGATAGGCTCGCCCCCTTTCACATAAGGGACCGAATTACGCTCGGCTAAATGTGGATGATGTGCATGATATTAGACTGCCTAGAATTATTGTGGCCAAGTACGTGCTGCCTAATGATCTAAATGCTAATAATTATCAGGGCTAAATAATATTTGTAACATTTACTAACTAATTACGTAAATGGACTTACGTAAGATTCTAATGTAAACATCATTGTGAGTCCCTTACTTTATTACGTAAGTTGTGATATGTCAAATCAATAATTTCGTGCGTAGGTAATCGTAGTATACGAGTATGTGAACCACTTAATTAATTACGTGAAGTCTTACGTAACTCGGTAAGTACAACTTAGAAATCTAATTCCTGAGGCTACTCTTAAACAGAATTAGACAGTCTGAACTTTTATAAACTTGTATAAAGAGTACTTTATATTTTCACGCAGTAAAACAGTATAAACTGGAAAGTTACAAATTAGTGATTAGTTAACACAACAATAAACTAAATATTATTAATAGTGACATTTAATTCCTTCCATGACTGCCTCGGTGACGACTAATGTGCTGAGGTCTCGGGTTCGATCCCCAGGTCGGGTAAAGTGGTATTGAGTTTTTCTATTACGAAATGCTCAGTATCAGCCCGGAGTCTGGAATTCTGTCCGGTATGGCGATAGACTCCCATCCTATCACATTATGGGACGAAAATAAGATCGGCGAAATGTGGGTGCCCTAGTTACACCTCTGCCTACTCCTTCGAGGATTACAGGCGTGAGTGCGTATGTATATGTATTTAATTCCTTCAGTCACAATTATAGATCAATCCATATACACATAGTTGCTATATACACTAGTAGTTACAACTCAAGCGAGTCTCATAAGCTTACACTTTTCTATCGACTTATATGCGAAACGTACAATTTTTCCTTCAATAAACCTGCAGCAAAAATCCAGATAAAAGAACCCACACATGCGTCCAATCCTTTGATCCGATAGTGTACGGGGAAATCCATTTCAACGTAACAATGGGGACACGACGTTTATAAAAATGACAAAGCACTAAGGACGAGTTTAATCAAGTAATCCACAAGATTACTCTGTAGGTGACGTAGTAAGATCTCATTACACTCAGTACCTTTGTACTTAAGTAATAAGATTAATTTTATTGTAGACTGGATGGCTGTTGGTTTTGGGGTTATACGAGTATAAATAATAACTTTCTCACTTTTAAACTCTACTCATACACAAACACATTATCTCACACACAAACCCACACTCTCAGACATAACCCCACACTCTCACACATAAACCCACACTCAACATAAACCCACACTCTCGCACACAACCCCACACACTCTCACACATAAACCCACACTCTCACATAAATCCCACGCTCAAACACAAACCCACACTCACGGAAATCCACACTTTCACACACCCCTCGCTCTCGTACACACCCCCACATTACCCCCACACACACACACACACACACACACACGCACACACACACACACACACACACACACACACACACACACACACACACATAAACACACACTCACACACATAAACACACTCTCAAGCATAAACGCACACACGCTCTTTGACTTCACTCACGCTAACAATTAATGTTTTCATTATTTTAATTGGTTTCTCAAGACACAGGCTCCGCCTAATTTGAGAACCCCTGGTAAATGTTTTTGTATCTTTCTCTATTTAAATAAAGATTTATTCATTTTCATTTTTTCATTTTCATTCATGCTTAGAGTTGCTTTATTATTCTAAGATAATATGTATATAATTTATGTAAGTATTATATTATATTATATGGATTATTTTTGCTTAACATATGCATAAATTATTGTATTTAGTTATGCTTATGTACATCATTTCTCCTTCTGAATCGTTTTCCATCCAAAGGTTGTCTGGCAGAAATCGCAGTTAGCGATAAGACCGCCATTTGTACTTCGCAATATTTTTATGGTTATATTGTTTTTAATATTCTTTTTTTAAGATGTACAATAAAGAGTTTATAAATAATAAATAAATACACTCAACAGTCACACACATAGTCCTCACCCCACAGTAAGATACGAGTCTTGTGTCGTGGGTATCAGCAATCAGGAACTACGAGAGATTTGCGGTCCCAGAACACCCAGACCCGAAACAATTTTTTATGGATCACACAAAAATTTGGTCTCTTTGCGGGACTCGAACCCACGCCCTCTCGCTTCGCAGTCGGGTACTCGCCCACTGCGCCACGGTGGCTGTCAAATATGTGTCTATAGTTGTCAAGGATCGTATTGACCCCTTTGTGTGTATGTGAATATTCTGATATCACAGTTAAAATGTCCAACAGAGTTTTTGTTACATATTGTATAGTTATAACGCTTAACCGAACGGAACAATTTGAATGAGGTTTCTTTCCGTTGGTTTAGGGCCGTTCCCAATATTCTGTCTATCGACAGATTTGCTTACTGGCAGTAAGATTGACACATTTTGTATTGAAGATCTGTCAAAATACTATTGATAGTAAGCAAATCTATCGATAGACAGAATATTGGGACCGGCAATTAATCGAGATAGTTCTTAGACAGGTATGCGATCATTCTTTATAAGTGATGTCTGGAGTTTTAACTGTTTTATTAATAAATTTTACTACTTAAAGTTTATTTTCCAAGACATTATCCTTGATGTGTACATAATTCATGCTCATTAAGGAATTTCCCTTGCACGAGATGTACGCCGCCGAGTTTATAATTATATAGGTAATAGTGGGTAGATGAACTTTAACTATAATGAGTATCCAGTATCAAGTATCGTAGAGTAGTTACAACTAGATAAAACCACGCGAGTGTTGCCATACTAGTGACAATCTCCAATTTAGGGAAATTAAGAATTATGTTGTACTACTTTTAGTAATTCAGACTGTAAAAAAGTAAAGAATCGCTCTAAAACTGATTTCGTATTCGACTAATATGAAATAACATTAACCATATTCTTCTTCCACCTGCCCTTATCCCACTCGCAGTGGGGTCGGCGTAACATGCTTTTTAACACATGCTACAGAAAGATTTAGCTTATAATTTTTACGACCGGCCGCCTGGCTGAAGCCAACCCCTCGGGGGGGGAAAACACCCAGACTCGAAACATGATATTTGTGGATCACACAAACATATGTCTCGGTGCGGGAATCGAACACGCGGCCTCTCGTCTCACAGCCTTCTACTCCCCTACTGTGCCACGGAGGCTGTTCATATAAAATTAACTATATTATTAATTTTAATTCATCATCAAGACTGCCTCGGTGGCGCAGTTGTAATGCGTACGCGTTACGATTAAGGCTAACGCTGCGGTCTCGGGTTCGATCCCCGGGTCGGGTAAAGTGGTATTGGGTTTTTCTATTACGAAATGCTCAGTATCAGCCCGGAGTCTGGAATTTGTGGCCGGTATGGCGATAGGCTCGCCCTCTATCACATCGTGGGACGAAGATACGCTCGGCGAAATGTGGGTGTACTGGTTACACCTCTGCCTACCCCTTCGGGGAATACAGACGTGAGTGCGTATATCAAAACTTGTACTACGCCTACCTATTTACGTCCACCACGCTGGCATAATGCGGCTTGACAGACTTAGCATATCTACCTTTGGAATTTTTATGCATGACTTTTAGGTATGCAGATTTCTCACGATGAACAAGCGAACAAATTAAATACTAATATACACGTAACATAGAAAAGTAAAAAAAAAAAACATGACTTATGTAAATAACTACCAATTTATTTTTAAAAGTGGTATAATAAGTATTCATGAGAATTTAAACGACGTTTTCGATCATTCGCATATTTAAATTGCACGTTAAACAAGTTTTTATACATTTAAAAGATAAATGCTTTTACTTAAATGATTTTAATCATATGTAAGTGATCATTTTACAATAATCTGGCTTCAAAAGGACAATGCCAGAGCTTTTTATTCTGCCTCTGTGCAATCTGCCTAAACTGCATGCAAAGAAAAAAGACGGACCTTATCAATAAACATTCTAATATTTAAATAGTATAGTTGGTATTTTGTCTCATTCACTCTACTCATTTGCCTTAAGGAAGAAATGACAAAATGTTGGTTCCAGGTGGTAGGTCCCTCGTATGCGAGAGGCCGTCTGGGTTGGTACCACCGCTTTGCCTATTTCTCTCTCCAAGCAACAGTGTGTGAGCACTGTTGTGTTCCGGTTTGAGGGGCATTGAAGCCAGGAATTGCTAAATATGTATTATGAGACTTGACAACTTGTGTCTTGGGGTGACAAGCGCGGTCCAGCGCGGTGTATTTCAGGGTTCTGTGTGGCGTTGCTTCTGTTTATGGCCAGGCGTGGCGCTTACTATCAGGTGAGCGAACTGCTCGTCTGGTCATTTAAGCTAATAAAAATGGGGCAAGAACCCGTCTATCACCGTCCTAAGCCTAATGAGACGCACTCACAATCACCATATCTGGATATTTTCAGAGATTTAAAGGTGTGGGGAGGCGTACGAGGACGAGACAAGTCAAATTATTTTGCATAAGCTTGTTCTTCACATGCAAAATAATACGACTTAATACACACTACCGTTCGAGGCTTAACTTTTTACATGATATCATTAACTGTAGGTACTCTATAGCGATAATTTGGCATACGATTATCATGTATACGGTGCTATAATTAATTATAATGCTTGTAGAATTATTTCATATCTTTTATCAATTTTATGTTTGATCTTATCACAATCTTTACAAGATCTCTTCCTACTGTTATTATCATTATTGTCCACATAAGTAATATCTAAATAGACGTCGTACTTAATCTATACCGAAAACCAAACTTGTCATATTTTTAAGGTTTCGTACCCAAACGGTACCAATGCTACCTATTACAGAGGTTCCCGTCGTCTGTCTATCTATCCTAACTTTAAAGTACTCTATCTTCTGAATCGTAATAAGTAGCTGGCTGGAATGTTAACAGCATATGTGTTATTACGGCGGACGTGCTAACAAATAATAAAAAAGCAACATAAAGTAAAAATATAAGAGGGGTGGTACGGAGCCCTCGATGCATGGGAGCTGCTGTCACGTCACAAGAATAATATGGTGATGAGGAACACTTGAACTACTTTGAAGAGCTGTTGAAATACTCTAGGACCCTACGAGGTATTTTTCGCGTGTAGTAAACACGAGCTGAGGACTTAATAAGGTAACGTCGAGAGCAAACTAATTCAAAGATCAGAGTACACGTGTTATGATTTTACCCAAGCTTTTTGTTTCTTATGGCTACAAGCACTGAATTAACCCAGGCTTTCTTTTCGATTTCGTAGTAAAAAGGTACATTTGCGTCATCTGTCAAATCTATTATGTCTATGAATTAAATATTAACATAGATAATAAAACCAGACAATCATTTACATATGAAATCTTATTATAATTTTTCCTAAAAAATATCCCATTTCAGAGTCGAATCAAATTTACTGTTTCCGTAAACATAATATCTAAGTAATAGTTAATTTTAAGATTATATACCTCTATTCCTTCTACAATTTATCTATCCATATTGAAACTGATGAGTCAATAAAACATGTCACAACGCTAAAATAATAATAAAGTTTACTGTATGATAAAAATGAGGTTTAAAAGCAATTATTTACGTATATTAATCGACAAATTTTAGTAGTCGCGAGAATATTACGACCGTCATAAACCCAAACGACTTATCGATATATACGGATTAGAAAAGAGTATAATCGTTATCGTGTCGGGGTATTTACAAACAAGGAATGACAACACCACGTAAGATAGCGGTTAGATGTTCGAGTGTCCACAGTCAGCGACAGTTATTCTCAAAACGTAGTGTAGGGCAGTCGTTCCGCTAGTTGAAGAATTAGGCGTCTGCCAAATTCAATTCCAAACGCGTTCCAATTAAAATGCATCAAAATGGTGATACTCAAACTTGAAAATTGTCGTCGTGATACGAATGTAACAGAGATATTCGCGTTGTTTTTCGAACCTAATCATCCTAAAAGATTCTTCAAGTACAGTTGACCAAGATCCCTGAAGTTCCGGGATTGCGGTAAGTGTTTCGGAACCGTGTACTGCAGTAGACAAGCCATCTTAAGATTTAGGACAATCCGCAATCTGTGTTTTTGAATTTGGAACCATGAACAATTGTTGAATTTTTATTTGGAACTTTTTAAATTTGAAACTTTTTGACGGTGAATTATTATTTTTTTAAATATGGAGAAGCCAAGGTACGCACGTATACAGTCTTACGGGAGCATGTGTTCTGGAAGAAGTGATGATGACATGACTGTTCACAGCCAGTTATTTCCTTATCCGAAAAAAATGGTCGTGCAAAGAGAAATTTTGTATGAGGAAGAGAATCCGCCGTTCCAACCGCTTTTTGCGACTACCCGCCTTTTCGGAAAGGCTAGATTTACCTGTTTGTTACTGATCTACGTGGTGTTCTATGCGGTCTATCTGGCGTCGGGTGCTCTGGTCTTCTCGGCGTTGGAAGCACCTCTTGAGAACCAAATCAGATTGGATGTAATCCGAGCCAAATCAGATTTTATGATGCGCCATCCCAACGTAACAGGTAAGCAATTTACCTACCTATTTTGTTTTTGTTTTTTTAGGACAACTAGGAATGTCACAAAACCAAGTTATAAAAAGGTAATGATTAATGTAGTCTCGTTTTTATGTGTTTATCGGAATGGTTATTAACATGAATAAAAAAAACATTTATATTTTCTAATACTAGGAAAATATGTGTAAACAAAATTAAAATTCTTTATTTAACTGATGAAATCAAGTGGAGGAGGTTCTCAATTCGTCGCGTATACTTATTTGTTTTTTTTATTGTGTATCCACGCATTACTTTTCACAGATTGATCTGACTTTGATGATTCTTTATTCATTCGAAAGGGTTTAAGGTATTGGTCCAGTTTAATTTTCAAGGAGCAATCCCTCCTAAGGGGTGAAATTGGGGATGAAAGACTGAAACTTCGTCATTGCACTGCGCTCGGCACGCTAAGACATAAGTAAACCTAGTAATTGTACTGGCTTCAATATTCTTTAAACCAAAACATGACAGTGCTTACACACGGCTTGACGGCAGAGATGGACAAAGCGGTGGCACCAAACCAGACGGCTCCTCGCATACGAGCGACCCGACTTAGTACCTAGTTTTTGACGTCTTCCAAAAGTGTCTCTACTGCTTGAATGAAAATAATCTTTAGTAGTGTAGACGGTTGTTAACAGAATGCCCACGCGCTTGTTTTTTTTAGAAAATATTCCATTAGAAACAGGTTTGACGCAACTCTGGCATGGTGTGGGTTAGACCACAAATTACGTAACGTCTCGCGGCGATTCTGACATTGAAATTGGAGGCAATTATATCATTTTTATGAAATGAAATACATTTATTAATCATGTAGGCAATTAAAATAGCGCTTATGACAAGTCAGTACAGAATAAAGAAACTTATGTATAGAAATCATATCAACTAATGTATACATAGCATCGTCAAAATACACTAGGCAATTACACTAAATTTGTTTATTTGTCCTTTAATTCTACATACGCACTCACGCCTGTAATCCCCGAAGGGATAGGCAAAGGTGCATCCAGCACACCCACATTTCGCCGAGCGTATCTCCGTCCCTTATGTGATAGGGGCGAGCCTATCGCCATACCGGGCACAAATTCCAGACTCCGGACTGATACTGAGTATTTCGTAATAGAAAAACCCAATACCACTTTACCCGACCCGGGGATCGAACCCGAGAACTCAGCGTTGGCCTCAATCGTAACGCGTACGCATTACAACTGCGCCACAGAGGCAGTTTTAATTTTACATTAATAATATTTTGAGTCGATATGGACCACAGGTATATACCGAAACGGCACGTGTTTTA
This sequence comes from Mimas tiliae, assembly GCA_905332985.1. Taxonomy (NCBI): domain Eukaryota; kingdom Metazoa; phylum Arthropoda; class Insecta; order Lepidoptera; family Sphingidae; genus Mimas; species Mimas tiliae. The sequence goes on from HG995251.1 coordinate 1,943,188, forward strand.
AAACTACCACCGGGTCCAAAACGACCCAGCTTGAAAAGATCCGGCGAAACAAACTTAATGGGCTTACTTTACCACTGGATTCAACGCAGTGCGATCCAACTCTGATATGATCCAGCTAGTCGAACTCAGGGGCTTGTTTTTGGTACGATTTTTCAATCTAAATTATTTTGGGAAATACAAAGTCCTATAGTTAACTTTAAGGGAGATTGAAAACGGACTATGATATCTCCGAATTGTTGTTTTAAAACTACCCAAACGCGACCCTGCCTGAGAAATTAATTTAGAAACGAATATGTAAATTAATTATGCTTTAGAACGCCATAAAATATTAACATCGTACGTAATTATTCAATTATGAGATAACTCGAATATTATCTACAAGTTCTACTGAATAATTATAACTTATTAATAACCTAGAATAATAAATATTTTTCTTTTTCTACCTGGCCTTATCCCATGCGCACTGGGGTCGGCGCAACATGCTTTTTAACACATGTTACAGAAAGATTTCGCTTGTAGTTTTTACGCCTGCCTGACGTCAACACACATAGAATGCACCTAGATCCAAACAAATATTTATGGATAACACAAACATTTTCTCTTAGTGCGGGTATCGAACCCGCGGCCTCTAACTTCACTGCCGACTACTCGCCCACTGTGCCACAGAGGTTATCATATAAGTGTGAGAATAATCAGCTAGTGAAAACAAACATTTTAGCTGATATTTCACTATAATCTTTCATGGTAATAGACATATAATAAGAAGGTATTTTTGAAAATTAATTCCCTAAAGGCATAAAATAGGGGAAGTAAATTTATAAAAATATTAAACAGACATTTCGATTCGAAATTTCGTAGGAGTAGGTACTCCTCCTTATAGGCAACTACGTATTTCGCGTTATCTCGAAAATCATTCCCTTTATAGGGGGTTAATGCTTTAAAAGAACGGAGATTGTTCCGGATAAAGACATTTAGGCGGGCGGAGCATGACGACATGTGTTGCCAGATGTCCTCATTTTGGTGGGACGTCCCGCGTTTTCGCCTTTTCAGAACACGTAACGTTAGCAACATCCGAGATGCCGAAAGTTCCGCTTTTTACCCTAGGTCATTTGTCGAGAACAAAACCTGTACTTATAAAAACAAACGTAGGTGCATGAAGGATCTACATGATCTTTAGTAATCTCAGAAAATATGTTTTTGTGTTTGCAATTAAAGTGTTGCAATGTTACACATTTATAAAGTCTCGTTTAAAAAAAAAGTCGCAATCCATCGGTTGCCTTTTACTGACAATGTTTCATTTTAGAAAAATTGTATGGGAAAGAAAATCAAATTAATATGATGCTTCGTCAGCGTCTGATACATCCGTAGTGTAGTGTGGCGCGAGCCTTAAGATTAAAAACTAAGGACCGTATTATAGAACAACAATCAAGTGAGCTCTTTGCCAAGTGTCGATTTCAGTACACGTGATTGGTCTATTTTTGGCGGCAAACAAAAACAGCGTTTAGCAAAGAGCTCACTTGAGTATCGTTCTATGATACGGGCCTAAATCTGGGTTCATAGCAAAGACTTTAATACATGTTCAAAGGCGCAACCTCACATTTCACAAACCCATTTATTTAAAATTATGGACGCAACAACTCTATAGAATCCGTAGGGTATTTTTTATCAAATTATTTAACTAAGCGAAACGGGAGTTACCACATTTACATATGTAAATAAGTACACACACAACATCTCAGTAAGTAATTACATATCTATGTATTTAATTGACGTAACACATAAGATATTATTTGCTTTAATAACAAAGTACCTATTAGAAGAATGACTAATTACTAAATAGTTTTCTATCAATATTATTTTATTTGTATCGACGAAGTTTATCTAATACACAGTTAGATAAACTCAGTTTAAAGTTCATCTAAGCTTGCGGCTATTTATCATGACAAAACTAAAATTTCATTGAAGCCAGTGAAATTATTAGGCATTAGGTAAAAGACTTAACTCATTGGTATAAATTGAGCTGCTCGAACTCTAATTCAAAATTAATTGTATTAATGTAGTGCAAATATTGTAAATCAATTTTGAAAAGAGCAACGTTAGAGTTTCTTGCCCGTTTTTCTTTAACGAAACAGCATTTTGACTGAATCTAATTGATGTAAGTATCACATTTTATGCATTCATTAATATTTCCATGGCATGACAACTTATGTCTCGGGTTGACGGACACAGTCCAGTGCCATACACTGTTTTGTAATTCAAAGTTTTGTGTGGTTTGCTTATGTTTATGGGCATACCTGGCGCTTACAATCAGGCGAGCGACCTGCTCGTTTCGTCATTCAAGCTAATAAATAACGCAAATTAAAGAAGGTTCCTCTTTTTGTTACGTCGTTTCAGAATAGGAGTCCGTAGTCAAAAGGTTTAAATGGAATCCTTACAATGTGATAGTCCATCCGTTCGTAGAAATTTCCATTGGAATGTGTCATTTACCTAAAATATCCGGTTTTCTGAAGGCAACAGAAATGCCTCAACTCATATGAATTGGAATGTGATCTTGACCGTGGTACACTAATCAGATTTTACGTTATATGATCGAATTTTTAAATATAAATAAAAGCTTATTTTAATACAAGTTAATTCATTACGTTACACAGAATCTATTCAGATCTAAACATGAAACTAGCTTTTGCTCGCGGCTTCGCCCCAGTGAATGTCTTTTTTTGTAGACACGGGCATATACTACTGGGGTAAATAGTAACCTATACCCTAATCCAGATCATGGTGTAACTGTGTGTCAAGTATCAAAATATGATGGAATAACAAACATCCAAATTCACAAACAACTCAAACTACATACATATTAGTGGGAAACTCATAATTTTAATCTTAATACTGTACTTATTTATGAAAATTTATGTTTGTGTTTGTCGTCTTTGCGTTCGCGAATCATGTAATGCAATGATCATTTCATTTCATTTCAACTATTTCATTTCATTGCAACTATTTCATTTCATTTCATACTTTTTATGAAAACAAATAATTTTCTAATTTTGTTTGTTACGCTTTCTCGCCTAAATCACTTAACCGATTTTGATGAATTTAGATGTAGAGATAGATGGGACCCTGGAGACGGTTATAGGCTACGTTTTATTTCGGAATAGTCTTTTCACGCGGGCGGAGCCGGGAGCAAAAGCTAGTATTATAATACATTAGATATAGAAATCTTAATAAGGAAGAAACCAATAATGTAATATCAGTATTGAAAGAATAAATTAATAACTGACACGTGTAACTCATGATGAAATGTAGTTGACTTTTGTCGAGGTGATTGATCTGTAGGCCAATTCTCGTAATTTTAAATGTTCAAAATATCATTCCGATCTCAGCGTCAAGAAAGTTGCAAATGGCATTCTCATATACCAATAATCAACGTCAAATGTGAACATAGATCGTAATGAGATTGAATATAGAATAAAAGTTGACTGAAGCCAAATCGGTATAATGCTACTGCTAATGCTAGGTGCATTTGACGTTGATTATTGGTTTAAAAGAATGCAATTTGCAACTTTCTTGACGCTGAGACTAAATCGGAATGATATTTTGAACATTTAAAATTACGAGAATTGGCCTTCTGTTAACGGTTTTGAGAAAACAGTCTTTCTATGCATAATAAACAGTGCTTATAGGTATATGTATAGTTTTATGATATTTATACATCTATATTATTTAGTATAGAAAATAGTCGTTTTATTAATGTGTGTTACTTATGAGTATTATTTTTATTTATTAACAAAAATAAAACCTTTCTATGAGTTAAAAAGTTTTTATTTCTCTAAATAATCATAATATGTGTATAATTGAATGATTAAGTTTTAGTCACAGAGTAGTAATTTAAACGGACGGTATATTTCGAATGAAAAAAGAATCATCAAATCGGATAACTCTGTGAAAATGTATAATAAAAGAAACATCTAAATCACGGAGTTACAATAAAATCTCTTAAATTTGGTACTCAAATCTATTTCAGCAAATCAAACTTCGGAATGAAACATTATATGATCGAACAATATGATAGAGCTCAATAAACGTAATTTCGAACTGTTTTACATACATACTTAAGCTAATAATGTAATTTATTATTAATATGCATTACTTAGTTATGTCATTTAATGACATGCATATACTTTCTATTCTATTTTTAGATCAGCATATATACTTAATGAAGTCCATTGCACATTAAAACACCTACTCAATTTATTGATCTGTTTCTTTTTATATATTAGAGCGATGAAATCTTATGCTTTATTGATGATGCTAAGGATGAAATCATTATGCTACCATTTTTAAAATGCCTACAGGAAAAAGAACCAGTTTAACACTAGTGATTTCTTAGGTTTACGCGAATATTACACATTGAAATAAAACTAGTTTATACGGAGTTTAAATGAGTCTCTCCCGTGACCAGGAAGGTTCAACCTTGCTTTCGAAAGGTCGGGACTAAAATAAAAATTAAACCGCGATAAAATCCGTAAAAACTAGTTTTATTTCAACAGTTTATTACTAGTTAAGTATTAAATACTTTTTGTAGTAGAGGCCGGCAAAGGCGGACGGAGAAGACTAATGCCTGACCCCTCTCATTCAGTAGAGGCCTGTGCCTAACAGTTGGACGTCTACATAATGTATGGCTGATATTATTATTATAAGAGAACAACAAACAACTGACTGACTGTCTCGGTGGCGCAGTTGTAATGCATACGCGTTACGATTGAGCCCGACGCTGAGGTCTCGGGTTCGATCCCCGGGTCGGGTAAAGTGGTATTGAGTTTTTCTATTACGAAATGCTCAGTATCAGCGCGGAGTCTGGATTTTGTGCCCGGTATGGCGATAGGCTCGCCCCATATCACATAAGGGACGGAGATACGCTCGGCGAAATGTGGGTGTACTGGTTACACCTCTGCCTACCCCTTCGGGGATTACAGGCGTGAGTGCGTATGTAGAACAACAAACAAGCCCATGAACACCTCTGATAGCAGAAGAATCATGGATGCGTTAACGATCTTAAAGGACAGGAATCGGTATTAGTAGGGGGAGTGGGGTTTGATGATGAGAAATTAAGGCGCTTATTTATAAACTTTTAAGCGCTGTTTAGTTAAAACACTGTTGTAGTCCATTTCGAGCCACTTTATACATCATGTTGACTGAGGCAAGATAGTGTTTAACTAATCAATTTTTAAGTAACGTTTATAAGTGAAGCCCTATATGTGTAAAGGGGATATTAATATTATAACAGTGAATAACAATCGCAAATGCCCGTTTTCACCAACGTGCCCGTAACTAAGGGTCTCTTAACCTAAGGAATTCCTTAAATCTAGGTATCCCTTACCTAAGTTTGTTTTCACGTAGTTAAGGGCCACATTTGAAACATAGGTAGTGATGGTGAAAACAAAATCAACACTTAAAATTTCTTAGGGGCTCGCCTAAACTTAGGGATTGATGGTGAAAATGGGCATTGGTGGTTTATAATTATAAATAAATAAATACACCCAACAGTCACACACATAGTCCTGGCCCCGCACTAGGTAAACTTGTATCGTGAGTATCAGGAACTACGAAAGACATGCGGTCCCACAACACCCAGACTCGAGACAAATATTTGTGGATCAGGCAAACATTTGTCTAGGTGCGGGAATCGAACCCACGGCCTCACGCATCGCAACCGGCTAGTAGCCCCCTGCGTCACGGAGGCTGTCAAATTATTATGTAAACGTGGTTGACGTACAGTTACTGTTATCAATACATAATATATATCTCAGCCTGTTGTCGTCCACTGTTGGACGTAAGCCTCCCCAAGTGAGCGCCAACCATCCCGGTCTTGAGCAGCCCGCATCCACCCGCTACCTGCCATCTTTTTCAAGTCGTCGGTCCACCGTGCAGCAGGGCGTCCTACACTACGTTTGCCTAACCGTGGTCTCCACTCCAGCACATGTCTGCTCCACCGACCATCTGTCCGTCTGCAGACATGACCGGCCCACTTCCACTTCAGCGTGCTAATTTTGCGAGCAATATCGATGACCTTAGTTCTCTGGCGGATGACTTCATTCCGAATTCTATCCACCAGAGAAATTCCAAGCATTGCTCGCTCCATAGCACGCTGAGCTACTTTGAACTTGTGGACCAGTCCGCTGGTCAGTGTCCACGTTTCAGCTCCGTAGGTCTTACGGGTAGGACGCACTGGTTAAAAACTCTCGTTTTTAAACATTGGGGATCGACGACTCGAAAATGTTACGTAATACATAACATAATATAAATACAATTATTATCAGTCATCGTTATTGAAATAAAACTAGTTTATACGGATTTTATCGCGGTTTAATTTTTATTTTAGTCCCGACGTTTCAATAGAGAAGATGGTTGGAAGCTTGCACAAGCCTGGGATCCAATTATACATTTAATTAAATCGGAACCCAAAAGACCAACTGCCAGACCTCAAGATACCGTGAGCTCTTTCTGCGTAGATCGGACTAGTGTCAACTAACTTTTTAAATAATTGAAAATTTATGTATAATTTTAAAATGAAGGTAGCCATTGTAACATTAACTTTTCGAGACGACCTACACCTCAGTCTCTCCCGTGACCACGAAGGCTGAAAAGCTTTCGAAACGTCGGGACTAAAATAAAAATTAAACCGCGATAAAATCCGTATAAACTAGTTTTATTTCAATGTGTAATATTCGCGTAAACCTAAGAAATCACTAGTCATCGTTATCATAGAGCACGGGCTTATTTAGTTCACTCTCATTGGTGATATTACCAAATAACATAATTATATGATATTGATTAGCGCGTGCAAACTATTGATTTGATTCAGTTCTAATTATTTTTGAGTGAAGTTAGTTGAAAGAACTTGACACTAGTTTTTCATGGAATATGCCCATTGCCCCGTATTCCAGGCGATAGAGGACGGGACAAAAACTTAAAACTTAAATATTTTTTCCCGCGAACTTCCGCGTGCAGACTAAAATGTATTTTTGTGAAGTCTATTAAAACTGACTATGTTATTTTATTATAACTGGGCAGAGTTTTATATGAAAATGGATATATCCAAGAACATTATTGCATAGTAATCTATTTTTAGAAGCACGTATCAGTTCTTAAAAGCTAGCACATGACCTTTGCCATTTGAAAACCTAGTAGCCTGGTTTCAACGTAGCATAGGCGAGAGGGTTGCTACAATTAGATACAGTAACGTACTTTTCATCTTAATTTCGTATTTATAGATCAGATATTTCAGACAAATTATTTATTAATAGGTAAAAACATCGTCTATATATACTTGATAAGCATTTCATAAAAAAAATATACGATACCTTATTAGGTACGAATAATTGGCAACACTTGTAAGTGCACCACCTACAGTGACCTACACACAATTCTACACAAACACTCGATACAACAGAAATATATTAATAAAGCTGTATATTTTCGTCTGCCGTAGGCGTTTCGATGTCTGCGGCCATCATCTATTCTTTAGGCAGGGTATTTCAACGTCCTGTATTAAAACTCGATTTAGGATCGTCGCGCAGTAGGGTTTAATATTTAAGTCAAGTCACACGCACACACAGTCGTAGTTTATACAAAAACACGCACTCATAGCAAGACGTGCAAGTATGAGTCGAATTATTTCTAACCATGATTATAAAAACCAACTTTAATTCTGCGGCATCGAAATATGCCCTGGGGGAGCAATCTTACTTTAGGCTAATCCTCTTGCTCGATGTAATTTATAAAAAATATATTAATAGCAGTGATAGCTCAGCGGGAAGTAGTACGGACTGCCGGGGCGAGGCAGGTTCGAAACCAGCCTCAAGAGTTTTTAAAGCTAGGTGTGTATTCATTGTTAAACATCGTGAGGAAATCTGCATACCTGACAAATTCAAAAAGATTTTCGAGGGTTTTTGAAGTCTGCCAACCCGCTTTAGGCCAGCGTGGTGGTCTAAGGCCTATCCCTCATTAGTAAGACTTGTATAATACGAGGCTGGTATTATTATTAATATGTATAATTATAGTATAAAGAAAAATAAAACGTGACAGCGATGCGGTTTATTGCCCTCACGCTTATGTAATTTATATTTATTCTATAATAGCATTTGCAACTCCGCCTGCATGAATGTATTTTTAATATATCCCACGAGAACATAGTTACATACTTACGGGATAAAAATTATCCTATGTCCTAATCGAGGCCATGGCAAATTTCATCCATAACCATTAAGTTTATGTGATTGATAAAAAAATCCAAATTCGCAAGTCACATATGAGTTACCGAGATTGCCGGGAACATCCTCAACCCCCTTCGGGGATGCAATTCACAATCCCACAAACTCCAAAACTTTCACTTTTATACATACGCACTCACGCCTGTAATCCCCGAATTATTTCACATTTCGCCGAGCGGATCTCCGTCCCACGATGTGATAGGGGGCGAGCCTATCCCCATACCAGGCACTAATTCCAGACTCCGGGCTGATACTGAGCATTTCGTAATAGAAAAACCCAATACCACTATACCCGACCCGGGGATCGAACCCGAGACCTCAGCGTTAGACTCAGTCGTAACGCGTACGCATTACAACTGCGCCACCGCAGTATTAATAGTAAAATATAGGTAAATAAATCTAAAGAAATAAAGCGAGATTTACAACACATTTTGTAGAAGTAAACTATAACTCTTTGATAACTTTATCATCTTTTTATACATAAATAACCCCCTGTCATATATATATTAGCACCTACTTACTTATTGAGGAAAAAGGGTTAGTCTCATATTGAAGGTAAGTATACATTTTGATAAACTTATCAGAGTTATTCCCCTTTAATAGAGATACGTGATACATCCCAAATCCCATTAAATACCGTTATTTCTGGACCGATAACACTTAAGAACCTTCAAGAAAAACGCCTTTTCTTTCCTCAGAAGCCGGCAACACTCCGACAATTCCTTTGATGTTTATGGTGTCCATGACCGGCAGTCGTCACTTACCAGCAAATAATTATACGCTTGCCTGGTTGTCCTATATAAAAAAAATAATCATGACAATAGAAATGTTGTAAGGCTTTTATTTATAATTTGTTTAACGTCATATTATTTTTATGAGCTTCAATGACGAGATGAACAAGTCGCTCGCCTGATGGTAAGCGCCACGCCTGCCCATATACAGGCACTGGACTGCACTCGTCACCCCGAGACAAGATGTTCAATGTCATTCAAACCGAAACGCAATAATACTTACACACTGCTGCTTCGTGGCAAAATAGACAAACCGGTGGTACCAACCCAATGGACTCTCGCATTTGAGGTTCCTACCTACCACTTACCATATTATTTTAGTAATTTACAAAATTATGAATTTATTGCTCTTTTTTAAATTAAATGGCCATTATTCTTGATTACCTATTATTTATTATGTTGTCATAAAAGAATGTTGTATCTTTATTGCTTGCAACTGTGACAACTAAGCAACACGGCACGGCCAGACCGGTAGTGGTCAATTGATATCCATTAGGTACCTTATAAAGCAATGAATGAATTGATGTTTGATTGATTGTGGAAGACATGCATTGAGATCCTCAGGAAAGGCAAAGGCGAATATAAGTAACTACCTAGTAATAAAACGTAACGGTTTGACAGCTGTCATTATGACAGAAGGTTTGGAGTTTGGACATGGCGATTGTATTATAACACATTACTATTATAATAAAAGACAAGAATACTGCATTGCAAACTATATCAAATTAAACACACCCCTTGGAAGAGTTACATTTAATAATATAAGAATGAACTTTCGAAAATTTTCAAGTAAAACGCAAAACCATAGACTTCTTTTCTTTCTCCCCAGTACTAAGCCGTCCTGCTTAAACGCTTCCACTTCACCTCGATATTAAGCAGCTTCCATAGACTCTCATGGCTCCCACTGATACAGCACGCCAACGCTTTTTGGGCCGTACGCCTGATACCTACGATCTGGCGCAGGCATTTGCGACCGATGTACTCCTGCGGTTTCCTTAAAACGTGGCCAATTCACCTGAAGCGACGTTCCCAGAGTTCATATAAGAATAAAACATATTTATTCTTAACACAAACATTATTCCAATAACATAAAGTACCATCGGTTTCCTGTAGCGTGATAAATAACATTCAAACATATATTATTGGTGATACGAACATGTAGTCTGTACTCGTAGTATCTGACACACCCCCTGCTGTAGATAGGCTGACCCCGGGAGGAATCTCTTTAACAGGGCCATACTTTGTTACACGAGAAGAGCGATTTTCGTTGTACAGCGGATGCTTATGGCCGTTCCCTATATTCTATTTACAGATAGATTATCTTACTATAAATATTATATAAATACTATCTTCCGATACGAAAAAGATGGCGGGTAGCGGGTGGATGCGGGCTGCTCAAGACCGGGATGGTTGGCGCTCACTTGGGGAGGCTTACGTCCAACAGTGGACGACAACAGGCTGAGATAAAAAAAAAAAAAACTATCTTCCATAAAAAAATATTGCTAGTAAGCAAATCAGTCGGTAAACAGAATATTGGAAATGGCTATTAGTAAGTGATAGAGCCATTCTGTAAGACAGTTTTTTATGCAGAATCATGTACAGCTTGAATGGGCTCGTTTGCCCGAGTTGTTGCCACGGTCTCACAGAAATCCGACGTGAAGTTGTAGCTTGCTGTTGCGTTTCGTGAGATATCCACAGGCCTAAATCCCCCCTACTCTTCCAGATCGCTTAATTATCCATTTCCTCTAAGGTCGGCAACGCGTCTGTGATTCCTCTGGTATTGTAAATGTTCATGAGCGGTGGAGATCACTTACCATCAGAAAACCCACTTGCTCCTTTGCCGCTGGCTGCACCATTGACTAGTGGGTAGGTCTCTCGCTTTTTTCTATTTTTGCTGCCAATTAGCAGTAAATACTATTATAACTTCCTCCGTGGCGTAGTGGGCGAGTAACTGATTGTGAAACGTGAGGCCAGAGGTTCGATCCCCGCACCGAGACAACTATTTTTAAATTCGGTCTGGGTATTATTGTAGTTCTTCATATCAACGACACAGGATATCTTACTGCGAGGTTAGGACTGTGTGTGTGCGACTTTTGGGTATTATTTATTTATTGTATGTCGGTTTTAAATTACTGGATAATGGGCATTAATGAAATTTATCATTTTAAGTCTTGGGTGACGAGCGCAGAACAAATCATGCAGAACTTTGTAATTTAATTCAAGCGAGCCGTGTCCTTGTCTTGAAATTTTAGAAAGAAAAGCTAATATGAATACATTACTATGTTATTCGTCTACTGAATTAGTTATTAGGTTATTTTATCTGATAATATTTATTCATGTTCATCGTATTATTGATAAGATAATAAATAGCCCCTCGAGATTAACGATTCGTACGCGTGTCGTTAACTCTTTTTTACACGTGGTATTATTACCAAAATTTCCTGTTTTTTTATATAATTAATCATAGGTTTACTGAATCAAGTATGTATTTATTTTATTTTGCTTATGTAGAAAAAATCTAAAGTACGTTATCATCAATAAATGTTAAGAAATATATAAAAATCGTTCTGTTTGAAAATTATTTTAAATTTTATATTAACAACATCACAAAATATGATGTAGATTTAAATAGTCTTTACAAAACAGTATACTTATTTCTTCAAACAAAATGACAAAAAAAAAACTGTTGTTGCTGGAAACTCGCCCGCTGTACGCGTCTCCTATGACAATGTGGAGTAGTTTTTTGACCTAGCTCCGGGCGATGGCACAGATCGAGCGCAAAATGCATCGACCTCGCTGTACATCTTCAATACTGTACCTACCTAACTACTGATGCACGTACTCTAACTTGGATTCAATAGTTATTTGATTAAAGCTCATTTACTTTCACGCATCACGGTATCAAAGGAAAGCAAGGATTCTCGCTAAGTACCTATTCGAGTTAATTGTAACAATAAAATAGTCATAGAAGCATTTCTTTTTAGTTACACTTGAGTATTTGACGAATAATAATATGATCCTAAACAGCGATAACACAGCGCGGAGTGGTACTGACTGCCGAGACGAAAGTCATAGGTTCGAAACTAGCCTACAGAGCATGCACCTCTGACTTTTCCAAGTTACATCTTAATTGTTAATTATTCTTATCGATTATTTAACGGTGAAGAAAACATCGTGTAACCTGCATATCTGAGTTTTTCCATCGGGATTTCGAATGTGTGTGAAGTCTGCCAACCCGCATTAGGCCAGCTGGTTTGACTCCGGCTGTCCACTGCCCGGCAGTGGAACAGTATAACAGAGGGCTGATAGGTAATATTAATATGAACCTGGCCGGCTTTACCAGGTGGTGAATGGAGCGCACGCTCGAGGCGCCAACTCGGGTTGAAGGCGTCTCCGCATGTTCATTCACCTCTCGGCAAATTTAGGCTTTACACATACCAATCCATAGACAATGCCCACCATATTTTGTTCAAGGTACATCCTATAGAATGTCTTATAGTTAGTTTCGGGGGGTCGTCAAATCGTGAATATGTGACATATATTACTAAACTAATAAAGCGATTGGCACATATTATTATATTGTTGTAAATATAAATTATAATAAAGACTGCCTCGGTGGCGCGCTGAGGTCTCGGGTTCGATCCCCGGGTCGGGTAAAAGTGATATTGGGTTTTTCTATTACGAAATGCTTAGTATCAGCCTAGAGTCTGGAATTTGTGCCCGGTATGGCGATAGGCTCGCCCCCTATCACATCAAGAGACGGAGATACGTTCGGCGAAAAGTGGGTTACACCTCTGCCTACCCCTTCGGGGATTACAGGCGTGAGTGCATATGTATGTATAAATTATAAGTGACATCTAAGGCCCAAAAGCCAACCTCACGTGCACATGGGTACACTCTGCTGATTAGCGGACGAGGCAATGGCAAAACTTGGTTCCCGGTACGGGTTGTGGGGGTCAGACCCAGCCACGTCGCCCCTTATAATACCAAATACCGTTAAATCTAACTGTACGAGAAGGCGGACCTTGGCACTAAACCAGGATAACGCCAGGCAGGAAGAAAGAAATATAAATTATGAACTGTTATCTTGGTAGTATCCAGCCAGTCACTTGGTCACTTAGAATCTGCCTGGATAAAGCCTACTATGCTTGTTTCACAGCCAGCTAATAGCGTATTCGAAAATTCTCATACTAACTTAATTCTAAGCAATAAAATTACATAATCAACATAAGCGAAGGCAACATGAGTAACTCTTTTTTTGTTTAAACCAAACCTCCGGTTGGGAACTGTCGGTTGAACCGGTTCTCTCGAATAGTGAAAAAAATTGTCGGTGGTACCTACTAAATGTATATCAGAGCGACTTTGGAAAGCACATGTTTAAGTAGGTTAGTTACGAATAAAAGCTGATATGCATAGTTACTGATAGTTCTAAAATAATCTACTATTTATTTATTTAACTTTATTTACTAATGTATAAAGGCGGTCTTAATGCCAAAGGCATTATCTACCAGTCGACCTTGGATTATGCAGAGAAGAAACAAAATATATATACTATTTCATGTTTTTTTTTAACCGATTTCTAAAAGTAGAACGTTCTAACTCGTCTATATTAAGATATATTATTATTAACATATGTTATGCGATATCTCTGCCTAATATGAGCCGATTTTAATAATCCTTTTTGTATTTGTGACTCAGGAATAATGAAAAATATGACACGTCCAATACAAAAGTGATACTTTGATAATTACTGTAGACAGTTTTGTCTACAGTAATTATTCCTTTCCTTTAATTATTAATTTATTCGACTACGCGCCCATAATTATTTCGGTATATGGGCGGTGGAGATCACTTACCGTCAGGTGACACACTTGCTCGTTCGCAGGCCTATGCTAAAAAAAACTCTTTTAAAATTCACAGCATTCGCGCCACTGTTCCGCCATATTGTGACGTCAGCGGACATTCGACGGTATAGTAAATTAAATAGCACAGAAGTGAAAAGGTTATCATCGAACATACCCCCCGGCTACACTGCCGCACCGCGCCGCGCCGTGGGTCACTGTCCAAGATACAACGCACTCTCATGATTTACGACCATGTGTACTGACTTTATATGCGAAATTCTGCAATCGTGTGTAACTGTGTAATGATTTAATACTTCATTAAGATTGTATATGTCATGACAGGCTATTATGCTACTTCCTATAGATGTGTGTTTATGAGTTTGTGAATTTGGATGTTTGCTTTATCAGCCTTCACGACTGGGGCGGATTTGGATGAAATTTGGCACACAGGACATAAACTATTTATATTTTACTAGCTGTCCCGCGCGGTTTCATCCGCAACTACAGCAGCGCCACCTACCGGGTCCAATTGTGAATATAAACCACCCAGGGCGCCACTCAAAGGCATACAAAAGAATTCATTCAAATCAGTCCAGCCGTTTAGGAGGAGTGCAGACACATACACACGTACAGTAGAATTATATATATAAATATATATGTACCTAAAAATGAATATCCGCGTTGAAATGAAAACCTCATCCGTTTTACATCGGTTAAAAAGACATTCTCGCATGGTCAATTTCATAACGCATAGCAAAAAGGAGGTTCTCAATTTTTACAGCGATTCCCTATAAATTTACAAAGAAATTCCGCTTCTTTCATATGAGAATATATAAATTTATGCGTGTATTTTTACAGCAACATTTTTATCAAAATTAAGTAGCTCCATTTAACATTAGCGATAAAACCAATCGCGGTCTTCTTTATCTAAAATTGAGTGGCTTTAATATGTAATTGCGATTAGTTATTACTGATTCTCTATACCTAAACTGGATCATACATTCATACGCACTATCACTTTTACCCGACCCGGGGATCGAAACCGAGGCCTCAGCACGGCAATCCTACCGTGTGCGGATTATTTACAACTGCACTACCGAGGTAGTCTCGTGCCGATATGAAATAAAATGAAATGAAATAGTTTATTTGTCATGTAGGCAAATAAAGAAACTTACTCGTATGTATAGAAATGATATCAACTAATGTATACATAATATACATAGCATCGTCAAAATATACTAGGCAATTACACTAAGTTATTTATTTGTCTTTTAATTTTACATTAGTAACAATATTTGTATTCTGGAAACGTCCAGAATTATTAAATTTAATAATTTTGAGTCTATATGGACCACAGGCATTTACCGAAACGGCACGTGTTTTAAAACTACCACCGGATCCAAAACGACCCAGCTTGAGAAGACCCGGCGAGACAAACTCAGTGGGCTTACTTCACCACTGGATTCAACGCGGCGCGACCAAACTGACCCACTGAGAAGATCCAGCTAGTCGAACTCAGGGGCTTGTTTTTGGTCCGGTTTTTCAATCCAAAATAATTAGGAAAATACAAAGTATTTTTATTTTAAGGGAGATTGATACGGACCATGTGTATCTCCAAATTGTTTTAAAACTGCCATTTATATTTTGGGAAATACATAGTCCTATATACTGGTAAAATGTACCCACTACCCGCTTACTTAAAGCCATTTATAATACTAGTCCTGAAAACACATTTACTACATTGTCAGGCCTAACTATCCATAGAGATCCCTCCTTAATCTCCTAAATTAATGAAATATATAAATAGAACGCAGTCCCAGATGTTCGGTACAAAGTCCCTCACAGACCTTCTAAATAAACTTTTAATTAATCTGCCCCATGCGGTTGGGGTTGCAAGACCTTTATAACGGAAAGTCGAATTTTCAACCAGATCCAACATTGGGCCAGGCACAGGAGTAAAATGCGGCCCACTGTAACTATAAACGCGCGTGGAGGCAAAAAATAAGTGTTTTTAAATTATTAGCATGAGTGACGAAACGAGCAGGTCGCTCGCCTGATGTTAAACGTCACGCCTGCGCATAAACAGAAGCAACGCCACACAGAACTTTGAATTACAAAGCACTGCATGGCATTGGACTGCGCTCGTCACCCCGAGACATAAGATGTTGTCTCATAATGCCCAGTAATTTCACTGGCTTCAATGTCCTTCAAACCGGAACACAACAGTGCTTGCACACTGCTGCTTGGCGGCAGAAGTAATTAAATTAAACTTGAAAACTGACTTAAATACTGAATAGTCACAAATAACTACGAATATCATAATACTAATGATGATAGTAGGTACAGTAGAGAGGTTCTTGCTGAGTCGGTGGCGGCGTCTGTGTTGATCAACTGCACCAACTCCCAAAAAGACCCTACTCAATTAACTATATTTTTTACGTTAAGGTGGTAGGTCCCTCGTTTGCGAGAGACCGGCTGGGTTGGTACCACCGCTTTGTCTATTTCTGCCGCCAAGCAACAGTGTGTAAGCACTGTTGTGTTCCGGTGTGAAGGACATTGAAGCCAGTGTAATTACTGGGCATTATGAGACTTAACACCTTATGTCTTGGGGTGACGAGCGCAGTCCAGTGTCATGCAGTGCTTTATTTAAAGTTCTGTGTGGCGTTGATTCTGTTTATGAGCAGGCGTGGCGCTTACCATCAGGCGAGCGACCTGCTCGTCTCGTCATTCAATCTAATACAAAAAAAAAAAAAAAAAAAAAAAAAAAACGTCGCGTCGCGTCGGTACGTTCAGGGTGTAGTTAAGTTTTATAACTGAGGCAGATTTGAAAATGTTGCTATAGATTACCAAAAATAGTGATAGCTAATTGGAAGTGGTTCTGAGGTGCCCCAGGCTCACCTATTACTAATTTGGCCAGAGACCCGCTCAAAAACTTCCTACTTTATCCGCACGCCTGGCAACCCAGCGTTACATTTTTTATGCCGTCATTAATGTTGCGGTGTAAAACCATGTTTGTTTTTAGAAGTGGTGCGAGCGTTTTAAAATGTATGGAAGTAGGTTTTTGGGGTAATGAGGGATTTTTGTAAGAGATGTTTGACCTTTAGTTTGTGGTTCATTAGTTGGTAATGAGGATTTTAGTTATGTAAAGTGGATTACATTCCGTTGTCCTTTGGTTAGTTAACTGCGGATTACAGCATAACGTATTATTATTTACAAGGTAGTATTTAAGAGCCTGTCTGGGTTGGTACCACCGCTTTGTCTCTTTCTGCCGCCAAGCAGCAGTGTGTAAGCACTGTTTTCTTTTTGTTTGAAATACATTGAAGCCAGTAATATTAATAAACTTAACATCTTATGTCTCGGGATGATGAGCGCAGTTCAGTGCCATGCAGTGATCTGTAATACAGAGTTCTGTGTGACGTTGCTTCTGTTTATCGGCAGGCGTGACGTTTAAAAACAGGCGAACGACCTGCTCGTCTCGTCATTAAAGCAAATAAAAAAGAAATAAAAAAAATATAAAATCTGTAACGAACTACCGAGACAGGGGTCGCATTATCGATCCCCAGGGAACACGTCTCTGACATTTCAAAGTTAATAGTGTATTCATTTTATCGCTTTATTCAATTATCGCTCGCTTTTTAACGGCGAAGAATAACATGTTCATAAGAATTTCGAAGTCTCCCAACCCGCATTAGGCCAGCGTGGTAGACTAATGGCCATTCCCAATATCTCCCAATATGAATCGAGAGATTTGCTTACTGGCAGCAACATTTTGACACATTTAGTATGAAAGATCTGTCAAAACACTATTGATAGTAAGCCATAAGGCGTAACCCCTGTTATTGGTAAAGTATTTCCGTGCCCTGCGTTGATACAGTATATTAGTCAGGCAGGGCTGATATTATTAGACCAAAACTACAGGATGTATTTTATGTAACATAGATCGGCAAACGAACAAGTGGGTCATCTGATGGTAAGTGATCTGCACCCGCCATTAACGCTCATAATACCATAAGACTAATGGACGCGTTGCCGAAAGGGCTAATTAAGGGATTTTGAAA
Source organism: Mimas tiliae (assembly GCA_905332985.1). Classification (NCBI taxonomy): domain Eukaryota; kingdom Metazoa; phylum Arthropoda; class Insecta; order Lepidoptera; family Sphingidae; genus Mimas; species Mimas tiliae. The sequence continues at coordinate 1,961,154 of HG995251.1, forward strand.
GGGATCAGGAATTTGAGCCTCCTAATATCTTACTTAGGAACAAGAGTAAGCTGCTAATTCATGTCAGTTTTCAAGACAGTAGAAATAACCCAGTCGAGAAAGTACGTTCATGCTGTAAACCTTACTGTCTACAGCATGAGTGGGCCGGCTCTAACACGTATGAATGTTATTTATATGTGAGTGTGTATGTACTTAATAAGATCCTCGGTTATTTATTTATTTATTTTAGGATTACCAGAAGACGATACACTACACTAATATAAAAACATACGCAAACAAACAAAAAATATAGTGTTCTCCCATAAACAGGCAACCACAACTTACAATGGGTAACTAGCGCCATAAGAGTAGCAGTTATTAAATAACTTTAATTAAAATAAATTGGTAATTAAACATACGTAAGCCTTAATTAAATGTTTTTAGTAGTAATTTCGGTCATATTGCCCGTCGACAACCGGACAACCTTGATAAGTTAGTTGTTGTGGGTAAGGTGGAAGGAAAGAGACCCCGCGGCCGAGCGCCTAGCCGTTGGTGTGACCAAATAACCACCCTCACTGATCTTCCTATGACAACCGCCCTGAAGGAAGCTGAGAACCGGACAAAGTGGTAACGGCTAATACTGTTGTATTGTTTTGTCAACGAAGGCCTTTCAAGGACACGACCTTCAGTAATGAAGAATACGACCAAGAAGTGTATATACTTTCAAATTAATGCAGAACCTTGTCGTCAGATGATGATCTCGAAGCACTCCTGGAGGAAGTGATTCGCGCGAGCAACCGCGGCGTGTCAGCATCGGGTAACGTGAGCGGTGTGCCTAACTGGAGCTTCGGTCAGTCGCTGTTCTTCTCCTCTACCGTGGTCACTACTATTGGTAAGTATATGTACAAGGTGGTAGGTCCCTCGTTTGCGAGAGGCCGTTTGGGTCGGTACCGCCGCTTTATCTATTTCCACCGCCAAGCCACCGCAGTGTCTAAGCACTGTGGTGTTCCGGTTTGAAGGACATTGATGCCAGTGAATTTATTGGGCATTATGAGACTTAACATCTTATGTTTCGCGGTGAAGAGCACAGTCCAATGCCATGCAGTGCTTTGGAATTTAAAGTTCTGAGTAGTCTTGCTTCTGTTTATGGGCAGGCGTAGCGCTTACCATCAGGCGAGCGACGTGCTCGTTTCGTCACTCAAGCTAATTAAAATGTGAATGTGTTTTTATAATGAAGAACACCCTCCAACTAGGTGCAACCCAAGTAAGTTAAGTTGGTGGAAAGGTAGTAGGTAGTAGATAATGGTATCTGATATTTGTACCCGTTTGTACAGCGATCACCGTGGATCATTCCGGCGAAGTGCATTGGCGTTCCGTAGTTTTCACTAACCTTTAAGTTTGAGTCGAAGAGGATGGAGGTGTTGACCAAGTACCATACGATATTGAAAACAAATAAATTATATATTTATAAACGTTCAGCGTAGTAATTGTATTTAAATATAGTTCAATAAGCATAATTAATAGCTCATAATCTATAAAATTAATTATAACTTGAATACATAAGTCAAGGTGAACTATCAAAAAGTTTCGACAGGCGGTTGGTCTGACATGGAATCAAATTATCTTGTTAAAATAATGTATATTTTGAACCCTCATAGTTTAATTATAATAATAGGGATTTATATAATAACAAGAATAATAAATTATTGTAGGATTGTATGAATGGCAGAATAACTGATAGGATAGTAATGATTGAGTGAATATAGTGAATGAGTACGAATGAACGAGGGAATGAGCGGAAGTTTGGAAGGGGAGAAGATGGCGGTTGAACTTGTGAGTGAAGACGTGTCGGATAAGATATTAAGATTTTATTTGCTAATTGTGCTGATTTTGTAGTAAAGACTTGTTGAAAAACCTGTATTTTTATCCTCGAACCCTACATTATAATAAAATAAACCATAATAATCAAACAAAAGGGTTTTACTTCAAAATAAGTTGAATTTAAAATTTAATTTTAAATCATTTAGGTATATAGATTACTCAATGTTTAAATGTCAGCCACAGGATCATTGCGACTTCGTCTGGTGGTAAGCGTCACTCCTGTCTATAAACAGAAGCAACACCATTAGAACTTTGAATTATAAAGTACCGCATGACACTGAACTGCGCTTGTATACCTAAGACATAAGGTGTTAAGTCTCATAATGCCCAGTAATTTCACCGACTTCAATGTCCTTCAAACCGAAATATAAATGTTTACACCCTGCTACTTGACGGCACAAATAGACAAACCGGTGGTACTCACCCAGACGGCCTCTCGCATACGAGGAACCTACCACCTATTATGCCTCATAGTTCCTGATATCCACGAACAAAAATACCAAAGTTGTATCTAGTACGGTGTCAGGATACGTGTCTATTGGGCTCAATAATAGGGTAGTTTCCTATACTGAATTTTATACATTATTTTATAAGCAACAGAAAATGATACGCAAAAGAAATCCTTTTATTACGAGTAAAACACAATCAAAATTGGTTCAGAAATATGCCCGCAGTTATGACTTTAAATGTTGTTATAAGGAAAAGTGGGTGCGTAGTAGGGATATCTCGCTTGCACGCGTGCACCATAATGAACATTTTACACAGTGACGTCAAAGGTTGTGTCGTCTGTCATTTGACAATTACCCCTTCTACAGGATTTGAATGGCTCCTAACTTATATAATTTTGGTCCGATTTATAAAATTCTTTCTGCAATAGATTTTGAGTACTGATTACACCTCTGCCTACCCCTTCGGGGATTACAGGCGTGAGTGCGTATGTATGTAACGTATTGATTTAAATAATAAAATGTAGTCAACTACCCTATTCTATGCTTTTCTAGGCTACGGGCACGTAACACCGCTATCGAAGCCTGGCAAGCTGTTCTGCATGGTGTACGCAGTCCTCGGGATCCCATTGACGTTGGTGCTACTGTCAGCACTGGTGGAAAGACTGCTGTTGCCCGCCACGGCCATGCTGCGTGCCCTCAACGCCTCGCTCGGACATCTGTACAGACCGTTTACCATACGGCTAGTTCATCTGTCCATTATTGGTGAGTGTATTCTATTCTATTTTTAGATTATGGCTCCATCTATTTTCGATGATTTCGCCAATGTCAAGTATTATAATAGCAATATCTAAAAATAAAGATCGAAACGTAGACATCTTTAAAAAGATGTTCAATTGTTAGTCAGGTGAGTGTATTATATACTCGCGATAAAAAAGAAGTATGTTATAAATTTGTCTGCCTTGTCTTCTTCTTTCTTTCTTGTTTAGTGGCGACGAGTATGAGTGTAGCTAGCCAATGTCACGTGGTGGGTGAAGATAAACAAAGGAGATTGGTATGTTTGAGTTAGAATAGTGTTAAAGAATAAATGTTTATCACAAGTAGAATTTTGAAAAGATGCATTGCAGTTGAAGTATATCTAAAAACACATCAAAATACACACCCAAATGTATACCAATATAAAATAATATAAAAGATATAGCTTGCTAGTAAGAAAGATTTATTTACTGATGAACTATAACTAATGTTTGTGAGGAATTAAATAGCTAGATGATAACTACCTAAATATTAATTTGCTAGCTTTGAGTACACGCGACGCGGGTGACAATCAATTGCATACTAAATTACATTACATTGCTAATTACCGCCGCGGCACCAAAAATGCTGACAAATGAAATGTATGGCGCTAGCCCGTACAAGCACAGACAAACTAAACTAAACTATCTTCTTTGAAACCTTGTCTGGGTGTAGGTATGTGTGTGTGTGTGTGTCTGTCTGTGCACTGCATCGTAGGGCCTAAGCTCTGATTTAATGGACCTATTTGAATTGAGTTTTTTATATTTTAGTCGAGATGGTTGTTAGGCTGACTAACTCGGTAGCGTAGTTGTAATGCGTACGCGGTACGACTGCCGTCCTGAGGTCTCGGGGTTCCTCTTCTACTGAATTAGAGGAGTTCGGCCTTAGTCTTAATGCGGATTGGTAGACTTCACATACTTCGAAATTCTTATGAATAACTTCTCATCTATGCACGTTTCCGGTAATACACACGTAAGCTATAAAAGTTAGAGGTTAGGAGGTAGCTCTTGGGGCTAGTTTCGAACCTGCAACTTTCGTCTCGACAGTCCGTCACTCTCTGCCGAGCTATCGCTGCTTAAAAGATACTTATATTTCTAGTGATGTCCCTGGTTATATTCTTCCTGGTGTTGCCTGCATGCATCTTCGCTTACCTGGAGCCGGAGTGGGACTTCCTCGACTCGTTCTACTACTGCTTTATATCGCTCACCACCATCGGTCTCGGAGACTACATCCCAGGAGACTCGCCTGGACAGCCTTACAGACCTTTCTACAAAGTTGCCACCACTTGTAAGTAATTTAGAATGGTCTCTTTAAACTCGTATGCCTTTTTTTATTGCTGAGGCCGAGAAACGAGTAAAAGGGGTCACTTGGTGGTAATCTCCATCGCCCATGAAATCCATTCAAATCATGAATGCTGACATTAAAGACACAAACAGTCTACACATAGTCCTGACCCCACACTAGGTTAACCTGTATCATAGATATAAGCAACTAGGATGGGGACCGCAACCCCACAACACCCAAACCCGAAACAACTATTTGTGAACCACCATTTGTCTATTTCCGGAAATCGAATCCATGACCTCTTGTTTCACAGCCGGCTACTCGCCCGCTGCGCCACGGAGGCTGTCAAACTGGCTGTAAATGTAAATTGGCAAGGGGGGATTAGTACCTCTGGAAATTTCACTTACCGTATGAAACGCAACAGGAAGCTGCTACTTTACGTTTATTTTGTGTGGGACTGAACAGTCAACGGTCCAGTTTCAACAACTTTTGTAGATTCTTTTTTAATTGGTGTCGTGGTTTTAAAGGTTAGATTAAACACAACTATCTGGATTAAAATGCTTCCCATCCAAAATCCTTTACCAAATACTATACCAATTAATGACGATGATGATGACGCTGCAATAATTTTATTCTGTAGTTTACTTAATCATCGGGCTGACATTCCTAATGCTGACACTGACGGTGTTCTACGACATTCCGCAACTGAACCTGAGCACCGTGTTCTCGTCAGTGAAGCTCGACGACGACCCTGAGAAGATGAGGCTCAGCGGCTCCGGAGTGATGGGACCGGGATACGGCATCGGAGGACTTGTGATGCGCGACGACTACAACCATCACGACCAGCGACGCTCCGTCGTGCACATCCGACCGCACCTCGACGACAGCCCCAGCCCTGAGGACACCACGCCAGTGCACGCGCGAGACATGAGGGTCCATTAAACAACACCTTCACATAATCAGGCTCCTAAACGGTTGGTGCTAAGCTCATGGACGCAGACTAACAAACTGAATAGACTTGGAATGTACTTCGCGTGCCGACTGCCGACGTGTTGCCCAACTTATTGGGTATTCTATGGTCGCGATTGTCAGATTTCCTGATTTTCAAGTAGGTCTACTGATTTGTCTAGTTTTCTTTTAGGGCTCCTAAAAACGAATAAAAATGGTCGTCAATTTGAATGAGGTTTTTGTGTCGTGCGGTTTTGCTTTTAGCGTCACGTCAATTTTGTAAATCTTCTGTTATTCGTGGCTCTTTAGCTGATCTACTAATTTTAAGACCTAATATTTTTGGAAAAATGGCAACTAGAACTATAATATAATCTACTTTTTATGTTACCACTGCATCTAAACACAGCAGAACGGAAGAAAAACGTTTAGTTTTCATACGGATTGAAGTAGTTACTTGGTCTATTTAGATCGATGTCTGTGGTCATGGAATGATCTCGAATGTTCCCGCAACGGATCTATACGTGTGAATTTAAAATTTCTATGTGTTGTAGTTAAGTTGTGGCTATGTATAGGAAAATTAAGAATCGGTGTATGTTTAATTTGTGAATGTAAATCTGAAAAGAACTAAATATTTCGTTGTGTTTATTTTTAAGTATTTTGCAATTCAGATTCAAATTATTTACGTTTTATTCCTATTGACTACCGTCCTTAAAGTTTCATTGATAAAACTCGAAATTTGCATTTAACGTTTCGAAAGCTCAGTTCATAAAACTAATACTTGCGTTCACCAAAGTGAATCGCGTTTGGAATAAGACTGACGAACTTTATCAAATTTTCACTTTTCTAAATTCATTTTATACTTTGAAATATTTACCGCGCAACAAACGTGGCGGTCGAATTGAAAAAATCTATGACGAAAAATATTATATCTCAACAGACTGCCTAAAATGTCCTTCTATATGTATACGTTTTACACACGTCTAAACTTTAAGAATTTTCATAAAACAATACACAATCACGTCGCGTCGCATAAATATCGAAATCATATCAAAATAAAAATTTGATTCTAACTTAATTCCTCAATTGGCAATGAAATGAAATTACTTTATATTACAAAAGGCATTTAAATGCTCAAACATATGCATACATACTAAATATAACAGAGATATACCTAACTCGAACAATAATAATTTAGAGGAGATATACAGTAGGTACCAACATGCTAAAATATCGATAAATTTTCTGTTTAAAATTAGTGTTGGATACCTACAATACAGTGCGTTTCTGGTACTTTCCGATTCTGATATATATTTTTTATTAAAGTCCAATACTAGTGTAAATTGTGACGTATCAATTATGTGTGATAGATGACCAATAATTTAGTAGTTTCATTGGATTATATAAAGAAAATATAAAAAATATATCTTACTTATAAAACCATTATAAAAATATTAAATATTATAAATACATATAATATGTAATTTGGAAAATTATATTAGAATGTATTGTATAAAATGGTAGAGTAAATAATAAACAAATTATGCTTACTGTATTAAGAAGTAAATAAAAATATATATCCGTAAGTAAAAAAGCATTTGCTCCATTGTTTTAAAATTATTACAACTAATATTAGCGCTATAAACACTAATCAAAACAAAAATAACTTAATGATCGATCTAGGTCTAAAACATTTTAAGTCATGCTTATTATTATTTTAACAAATAACATGTTTCATTGTTTTAAGTGTATATAATGATTAAACTGAATTTTATTTTTCGATTATAAAATAATTAATATTCAGATAAGTAGTAGATTTACTTTTGGATTTACCTATATAAAATTGATATTAAAATTATTTTAAATCGAAACGCAATGACAATATAATCTAACTTATGAAACGATTATTAAAGAAAGGTATTCTGCAATTATTTTTATACTCACTTGGCAACGCATTTATTTTCTTACATTAATCTAGTAACTTTTCTATTTTAAATGATAGTTCATAAAGGCGTTTCAAGTTACAACTACCTACTTGCATACACGAAATATAATTGAATTTTAGTATAACAATGTATAATAGACACAACCTTGAAAAAATATGATTGATTTATTTTTATCTGATATAAAAACAGCAATATAACTAAAAACGGTCAAACGAAATTTGTAATAAATAAAATAAAAATACTCAATTTCTGTCGTATTTTTTCAAAGTTGACTTTAGTATCAGAAAATATATTGAATGTTAGAATGAAATATCTGTGTAAGTAAAATAAGTGTGTAATCTTTATTCATATGTTTCAATAATCGATGTACTAAAACAACTATTAGTTCTTAGTGTAGTGCGTAGTTTACAACACAGAATGCCTTGAATGGATATATTCATAATACACATCTGTATCCGAAAGTAATTCGTAAATAAATCAGCTTGAAAACATATTTTATCATTGTTTCATTTATCCACAATCAAAGTAGGTAGGTACTTACGCCATAATACAGTACTTAATTTATTATGGCGTTTCAAAAACATAAACTCTGAAATACAGTAGGTACATAAAAAATATAGCTACGTGGTTGATGTTATAAAATAAAGAAACAGTGATAGGCAGTAACCGTTTAATCTTTAAAAAAAAACTTAGAACCCTGTTTTCATAATAAGCAACCCAAGTAACTTCGGCAATGAAACCCATATTGATTATATTATAATTGTTTCTCCACAAAAACTTTCACCCCTATTTTACCTCTTTGGGGGATGAATGATCCAAAATCCCTCCTTAGTGCTCTCAGCCTAATCCATCCTTGAGGGCAAACTTTCTTCATATGAAATTTCATCATAATCGGTCCAGGAGTTTAGCCGTGAAAAATTGTTATTACTATAGGCGTGAAAAGGTAACAGACCGACGCTTTTTAACGATTTAAAAAAGGTGGATAAGTATGCGGTTCGTATGTATCATTATCATTCGCAGGCTTTTTCATTTGCTGGACGTAGGCCTTTTTTAAGGCCATTCGTCTCGTATGCAGGTACAACATGTAATTAATTATGTAAAAATCCTGATTTTCTCAAGAACGAACTAATCTATGTTGACGAGTCTTTCACGAACGTAATCTTATTTATTTGAAAATTCTGTGTAAGTACTTATATTAAATGAAACCTTCCACCAAAGGCACACTGCATTGAAACAATGAAATATGTGCATTTTTACCATGAGTGTTGATCGACCTTGTGCATTCGATTGGCTTGAAGAAAATCGTCTGAGAAACATCGTACTGAAAGAAATTAACACCACTTCCGTGTTTCATCGTTCTTGTAAGACGGACTCAAATGATAAGTATCCAGAGCCGTATTACCTATAATTAAAAAAAATCTGCAATGACAGTCAAATCCAGCGTTGCCAGAATGTACTTTTTATACGGAATTCTGTACTATTTTCCATCGGAGCGTATCAAAATCGTACATCGCTGTGATCGTACCTCTAGGTCCATATACGCATATACAAATTTTGCTATAGTCTGTCATTTTTATTGTCTAGAAAATAAAGTCACTTTATTATTACCTAGTAAAGATGGGTTAATACAGATATTTGTTCCTATAGGTAATATTGAATATCCTTCATAATATTACTATATATTGTTGTAGTGTTAAGTCAAGCGGCAGTGATTGGTCAAGAACATCGTAGGTGTACCAAAAAAATGGTAATTAGGTACTGACTGGAATAAGCATATCAGCGGTGAGCACGGGGAGCTCTGGCAAAAGTTTCTGACTGGGATGATCACGTAAAATATTTGAGGATATTTGCTTGTATAAAAAAAACAAATGTCCGTTAAATGGTGTCAGAACCATGAAGACCAAATAAGAATGGGCATACTTATATCGTACCATTTAAAAATGATTTCTGTGCATTTTGGACATGTAAGAACAAATTAAATGCAAAGCGGAGCTTTCTCGTGCGCATAGAGAATGCGAGTGATTTGGCGGAAATAGTCAATCTCTTTAGGAACTACTTTGTTGTGAAATCGTCTTTAGGCCCATCTCGGTCTATGACCAGTCTGAAATCTGAAAAAGTACTGGGAACCAGATTAATCGCCAAGGAAATATAGCTAAGGTTAGTATACAATCAATGTCCAAAGGCAAGTCTCCCAGCCATGACTGTCTCAGTATGAAGCATCTCCGATATGTAGGACTTCACTTACCAAGAGTATTGCTATGCTTTACTAGTTTTGTTTAAGTCATTCATACCTACCTTCAGAAATGCTGAGGAGACTAAATATTCGTATTGTCAAAAATAATATCAATCAAAGGATCGAGCTATTGCGAGTGGTAGAGCCACGCTGCACCCTTTTGTCTACAGCTCGTCCGGGTCGTTACCACTGTCTCACAGAAAACCGACGTAAAGTAGCGACTTGCTGCTGCGTTTCGTACGGTGAGTGAGATATCCGGATGTGCAAATTCCCCTCCCCTACCCAATCCCTAAATCATCCCTTTCATATAAGGGCGGCAACGCGGCCATGAATCTTTTGGTATTGTGGGCGTACATGGGCGGTGGATATCGCTTACCCAGGTGACCCACTTGCTCGATTCCGTCCGATGACATAAAAAAAAACAAAAAATGCTAAATCCAAATTAAATTTAATTTCGCGGGCTAATGCTGATATTCCACCACAAGGATATCGGCTATGCCAGAAGTACCTGCACAGCCGAGCCGCTTCAAAAGCCGCGCTGTTTTCGTAAAAATAAGTACTTACCGTAGACAAAGAATTGTGTCGTACTTTTTTGGGATATCATACTGACAGCACCGTTAAATTAAAACTAACCTCATTTCCATGGCCATGAATAAATAAAAAAAATATAACCTCAATTTTTACATTTTACATGTATGTACGCCAGCAACAGTTTAAATAGTTTTAAATGTAGTGAAACAAAGTGCTTGCATCAACCAATAAATAGTAAACTGTATTACTATTAACCAGTTATCGAAAATGTGCATTTTATACAAATAATATATTTTTTTGGAGTTTTAACCACTAGCTGTGAGCTCACGTGTTTACTTATTTGGTGTTTACAATGGAACTCATGGATACACCAGTGTCAGCATTCTCTATTTACAACGCCAATAAAAAAGCAAATAAAGAGAAAAAGAATAAAAAGAAGTTAAAGAAAAAAGCGTTAAAGGCAAAAAATCTTACGGAAGATATACCAGAGAAAATCCAGAAGGAGATAGCTAAAAAAGTAAAAACTGATCAAAAGAAACAGAAAGAATCCAAAAATATCGCCAAGAAAAAGATCCATAAAAAGAAGAAAGCTAAGAAACAAAATATTGAAATTAGTAAGAAACAAAGTATGAAGATACAGAATTTATGTAATAGTCTAGATTCAGACTGTTCAGAGGATATTCCAGTTCTTTCAAGTGCAGTAGTACCCACGACTGTCGATGATTACTCTGATGAATCACACCTCAGTGACAGTAGTTTTGAGTTTAAACCAGTTCAGACAGACAGTGTAGAAGAGGGTCTCAAAGTATTCAAATGGATGATAGCACCTTACAATCCTGAAGAATTCCTTAACAAAGTGTGGGAAAGCAAACCCTTACACATTGCACGAAAGAAACCTCAATATTACAAAGAGATTATATCAACTCCAATCATAGATGACATGCTACGTAATGAGAATATTCAATTTACCAAAAATATTGATGTCACATCCTACGTAAATAATAAGAGAGAAACCCACAATCCAGAAGGAAGAGCTTATCCCCACACAGTTTGGGATTCATACCTTAACGGATGTAGTATCAGATTACTAAACCCACAGACATACATACCAAAATTACATCTACTAAATGCGACGATGCAAGAATTCTTCAATTCATTTGTTGGTGCCAATGCTTATCTCACTCCACCTGACAGTCAAGGGTTTGCACCTCATTATGATGACATTGAAGCCTTCATATTACAAGCAGAAGGCAAGAAACACTGGCGGATTTATAAACCTTTGAACAAAAATGAAGTGTTACCACGAGTTTCATCAAAAAATTATGACCAAGAGGAAATTGGTGAACCTGTAATGGAAATTACATTAGAAGCTGGGGATATGCTTTACTTCCCCCGAGGATATATTCACCAGGGTGTTACGATTGACGGAGAACACTCTCTACATGTCACAATCAGCATGTACCAGCAGCATTCCTGGGCAGACTTGTTGACTAAGATGATTCCTGCTGCATTACAGATAGCTTTTAACGACAATGTTGAATTCAGACGTGGTTTGCCATTTGACTTGTATGACAACTTTGGTCTTGTCAACTCTGACGTGAACACTCCAAGACGTGCTGAAATAACAGACTTAATCCACACTTTATTTGATCAGATTAAAAATCATTTACCAATTGACGATTCTGTTGATCAGATGCACAAGATGTTCCTACATGCTGCTTTACCACCAGTATTAAATGATTTGGAAAAAGCAGTCACTGTATTTGGAGACAATGATGTCATGATGGATGGTGGTAAAGTGACAAACAGAGTTGAAATAAGTCTAGACACAAGAATAAGGTTGCTGCGTAAAAATATACTAAGGATGGTGTCTGAAGAAAAGATTAGACTGTACTATTATGTAGAAAACTCATTGGAATACCATGGAAATGAACTGCCGTACTTTGAGATTGAAGAGGAATTTGCCCCGGCTATTGAAACACTGATTTTAACTTATCCAGAATATGTAGCTGTGGAGAATCTGGATATACCAAATGATTCAGACAAATTGCAGTTAGTAGATACTCTGTGGTCACGAGGCTTGATAATGACTGAATACCCTCTTGAAACCTTAGATGATGATTAAGAATAAAGTTGATTTGTTGTTGAAATCTGACATATTATTTATAAACTCCTCTACATTAACAAAAATCATATTGACATTTAATTAATGTTTCACACTATAGGCATAGTATTTCAGTTAACATTGCAATTAAAGTTGCAATCAGTTTATTGCCTTTGCTCGCGGCTCCGCCCACGTGAACGGCCTTGTCCGGGATAAAAAGTAGCCTATGTTACTCCGTAATAATGTAGCTTATATTACATACGAAAATACAAATCTTTCCTCTTTACAATATTAGTGTAGATATAGTACTAGCTTTTACTCGCAGCTTCACCCGCGTGTACTGCGTTTTCCGGGATAAAAAGTAGCATGCATATGTTCTAATTCTGGTCATAATCTACCTGAGTGCCAGATAGATTATATAGATATAATAGTAATGGGATATTTAGTATGGTTGGCGCTTTGCAGATATTGCATCAATTGCAGGGACCAAATTAATTTAGGTGCAAGAGTATAAATAAAACTCATAACTTTCTTAAATTATTATATTTAATTCTGAATTGCATATAAATTTGTGGACTTTCTGTTACAATAGTACTCTTGAACTGATATCAATAATTTTTGTATAAAACGCTTAAAATATGTCATACACTATTGTACCAGAGTGCCGAGACGTGACACATACCGATCCCTGTGTTCACTATGAACAGAAAATACACACACAATAATTTATAACCTAAGCTTATATCTCTTTAGAAATTAACCTATTCAATACCTATTTTATGATAGAAATTAGGTACTTAAATTTTCTAATACGTCCCACACGCACGCGTTCACCGAACGTGTAAACAAAAATAATGAAAACATGCGATACCGTTACCATCAGATATTGTCAAAACTACGTAAATTATAAATGAAAAATATATTAAAATACCGTGTACAAAAGTACGCTCGAGTTCCGCGGGTATTGTTGAACTTCTTTGATAAGGTAATAATGGTTTTTTTGGCAGATTAATACAATAGTAGCTGCATACTGCAAAAACTTGGAACTGCTTTCAGTTCAGTCAATTCGTTTGAAAATAACTCAATCGGTTTTAGACGAATACAATAGTTCATTCTGCATTGTAAAATTATAACAAATACCCACACAACTCTAAACTGATATTGATAAAGTTCTGTGTGTAACTAGGGTAAGATTTGATTTAGCTATAAGATGTCTCAAGATATATTTTACAAGAGGCAGTAATTCATATAAACATTTTGGTATTCGACTGTACATGATATAGTGAATTAATCACATGATTAATTTTTTACATTAAAAAGCTTGGTCCAGACCTCGAAAGTAACGAATATCGATGAAATTTTTGAAACCTCAACGACTTATTTTTACACGAAACGTGACAGAAAACCCCCACGCTAAACCCAAACACTGATCATATCAAAATATATTTTATGTGAAGCCAAAACGTCCAATGATAAAAACATTATATGATAATATTTTAAATTCTTTGTACTGATATACAAGATTTCCGTCGCAATACCTAATTGAATACTTTCGCAAAATTTAGAATTTTTAGCCTAAACTTACAAAAACAAATTAAAACTATTGCCTAAAATTTACAGAGGTAAATATACCTCCTCCCGTCACATCGTCTCGTGCAGCTGAATTTAAGGGATGTATACATTTATTTATATGCAATTTATCCTGGTCAACAAAAAGAGCCCTCACAATAAATGAGTTTCAAATATTATATGCCATTATTTCTCTCATCCCCTCGATTTGGCGCCGCAGTGCCTAAATAGTCGCCACCACGGCGATTTCTACAAGCGTTACACGATAAATTATATATGTATAATAATATATGCATACAAGATACTGAATAAATGTAACATGACCCATTAAAACAGCACACACGATAAATCGTTAACATTTCTTGTTAATGTATAATATTTACAAGGATCTCTATTACTTACTCTTAATAGTTAGTTCACGTTAGTAAAACTATATTAACTTGCTATTAATTCACTTCTCAAACTTTCAAAATACATTATTACAATAACATTGTGATGTTAAAGATTTTCATTGTCTAACAAGGACGCCTTCACATGGTATGGTACTATATTAAAATCTGTTTCATTCGACAATGTGATGGCGGCCTAACACACAGTTATTGCTTCACATTACGGTATTCAACATAAAATTAAAATAGAAATAAATTACACATCGAACATGGCAACACTTATTCGGATACCAAGAAAAGAAGCTAAATATTATAAACTTTAATTATTCTATCTTGAATTAATATGTATGAGACACCATCAAAAATGAACATTCATGAATTCATCTTAACATCAAACTTAATAAAATGATTAATTAAATTGTGCTATTTGTTTAATTATAACATGTACTTAATTTTAAAAAAGCATAGATAAAAAATAAAAACTTTTTTACAACATTCGTATAGAAGGTAGATATTAATTAGTAAACAAACAAACGGTTATGCGGGTGTGAATACATCGATACAAAGAAATAAATATAAATCTAAAAAGATACAAGATATTAAGCCTATCACTGTGTTGACAAGTGAGCACTTTGCTTAATAAAAGTTTAGCTAATTCATTACATACAATTATTAGCTATATAGCAAAAGATGCCATTGTGTCTACACAGGCTTTTATACTAATAGCGGCTTAGCACGGTTCTATTTTATTTGACCAACTGCTAAATCGCGTGCGATTTGAATCGGGAACACTATCAATCGAATTGATCGGAAAAACAATAGATTTCGTTGATTCAAGTCAGTTGATTAACTAAAACCGAACTGTAAGAACCCGCTATAACATATAGTATAATAACAAGCGAGAAAATAATTCATTAATGTTAATAAAGATAGAAAGTCATACATCCACTGGATTTTGACATTATGACATCTGTAGCATAATGGGCGAGTAGCAGACTGTGAAGCGAGAGGTCACGCGTTCGATTTCCTCACCGAAAGAAATGTTCATGTGATCCACAATTTGTTTTGGGTCGAACGTTGTGAGACTATTAAGTCTCATAGTTCCTCATACCCACGACACAATATATTCGTATTTCAGACGTCAGTACTATGTGCGTAACTGCTGGGTGTTAATAATTTTAGTCATTCTGGACAGGGAAGCAACGTTTAGTTAGAAATTCTTAAGTCTAAAAAGTAGATGCTCATGGTTTTTGGCGAGCTAAACGATGGCATTTAAGCCTTATAATAATAATAACGAAAAATGCCGGATAAAATACACGAAGGCAAAGTAAGATGTAGACATTTTACTTCTTTGTATGAGCTGTAAACAAGAACCAAATATTTTAACAAAGCTTAGTACTCACAAATCATTTCAGCAATATAGAAAATATAACGAATAAAAATAGATTTAAAACTACATTTCACGCACTTAACCACACTGTGTTCTAATAAATTTATTCTTTTACATAATTAATATATCGATGTCGATAGATCGATTCTACTTGTTTATCGAATATCGATAAAAATTGTAAAGGGGTTTGAGTGACACGGCGTACGTAAGGAATCTATTTTTACGATTTCACGTAATATTCGTTGTTGCCTATGGATTCAAGGCACAATAATTCTACTACTTATATGGTTTATCGATACATTACCCTACACTAACACAGATTCTTTTGTTACACCAAATGTTTCTTCAACATGTAGATATCAATATAAGAAAAAGAAACAATTATAAAAATAAAGTAAACAATTACTAAGTGTTTAAGATCGTTGTGGGAATAAACTGTGCTGTTAGGACTTGCCTATAATCCTTCGGGAATATATTCTCTACTTTTTTATTTGATCTACTTATCAGTTTCAGTATTCCCTATCTCTTTTTTTACAATATTTAATTTTGTGCAATTTAATGGTGTTTACGTCAGTAAAAAATATCTTAAATATAACATAAGTAATAAGTAAAAGACAATAACGTCTTCGTTTGTCGATACACCGTGCACAACTCTAACCCCGCCAATCGACATATCGACTCAGATGTCGACATGATTGGGCACAAATCGTACCCCGTATTTATTTTATCAGGTAAGACACTTAAAGTACATATCCGTTATAGATAAATTATCGAAACGAGTCGTTTGCGTGTGTAGTTTTAATATTTTAACCGTAAAAAAATGAATAGAAACCAAGAGGTGAAAAAAAACAACCTCGAGAATATTATAGGTAATCGCTTTACCCGTTTAATATTCTCCCAACTAGTTTCTTTTCACCTCTTGAAACCTATTAGCTCCATATTTTTACCGATAAATTTATCAGTCGAGTGTGTAGACAGATTATTATATGGTGTCCATACTCATAGTGATATATCATAGACTCATGCGCTTTCATTTTCAAATTGCGTCTTCCTTTCCGTATGCCTCTCGTATTACCGTACATTTACTGCATACAATGAGCTATGATCAATTCCATATTTGTGACATGTAGCATATTGCTTCCATCTTGGCGCTACAGGCATGAAACCGAAGACGCAAGCTGCATGTTGGTATCGCATGAGTAGACATAGCTAAGATAGACTTCCGGTGGTGACGTCAACGCTTGTTTATACTGAAGACGTTAGTAACGTTACCCTCGAATAGTCGCCATATTACGTACAGGGGTGACGTCATCGACACGACGATATGAAGTGTTGGTTTACGTTATATACCACTAGACACACAAGCGTCTTATTTCGCTAATATTGCTATATGTTAATGTGTTAGCCACATGTGTCCGATCACTTGAACAACAACGTCAAGTCGCGTCGGTGTATTATTTCTTCGCGGGTGGTTTCCGCGGCGTGCGGGTTGTCTTCCCGGTCGATGTCGATGGAGTCGGCACTATCGGTGATGATTTCAACTCTGTGAACCAACATATTCATTTATGCATTCTTCAAAATTATACCTGTATCTTATGATATATATATATATATATATATAGGCCAAAGAGGTATGCAAGGATCGTAGCAAGTGGAAACCCGTTATCTCTGCCTACCGCTATGGGAAACAGGCGTGAGTCTATGTATGTATGTATCTCCTCACTAGTGGTGCAATCACGATTCATTCGAATCATTCGACAAAAACTACTCGACTTGTCCGTAATTTGTATTAGTGTTCGATATGACGGGTTCACCTATCACATCATGGGATGGAAATAAGTTCGATTAATTATGGGAGTACTTGTACCGCCTAGCCCTTCGGGAATACAGAAGTACAATGTATAAAATAGCTTACCTCTAACCGATCTCCTTCCTTTACGCACCGGCGAAGTGGTCGTATCTGGTTTCTCTTTCTGTTTGGCCGGTGTTCTTTTAGCCGGTGTTTTTGATTTAGCTTTTTCCGTCACCGCTGTAGCCGTCTGCCGATAAGTCTCACATTCAGAACGTTGCAGGTTCGACTATTGGTTACATTAAAAGCGATCAAACCATTCCTTCTTTTATTAACATTTATAACCAACGATAAAAGTAAGACTTTAATTATCGATAAAAAAAAACAGACATTTAGGTAATTTTGTTCTATTTTTTGATAAGGAGTAATCCATAGCATGAATGGTTTGCTTTTAAAAAATTAACAGTATTTGAAATAAAACACGTGAGTACGTAAATCTTTCAATGAGCGTTATTTTCAATATCGACGTGGAAGTATACACGGTTCAATTTTAATTAACAACAACAACAATAAATGCCTAATAGTAATTGGTTAATGGTCAACCTAGTGTCGCCTCCGACCTAGCTTAAGGAAAGCTGTCAGTTGATAACAGCCGGAACTGACTTTTGACATGCCCGCCAAAGCACGGAGACGTTCAGTTGATATACCACTAATGGCCGTTCACTTATATTCTATCTATCGGTAGATTTGCTTACTATCAATAGTGTTTTGACAGATCTTCCATACAAAATGTGTCAAAATATTACTGCGAGCAAGCAAATCTGTCGATAGACAGTATATAGAGAACGGCCATAAGCGGTCACCCATCTGTAGACTGAACACGCCAAAGGTTGCTTCACTCGGTAATCGTTTATTGATTAGTAAGTGCAACTGGATATCAGCGCCTCAAGAAATTGGCTTATTAGTGTATGTTATTGTTCACAACAAAGTGATTAGTAAAAACAAATTTGTGTGTTTATAAGTACGTTCGAGATTGACACTGGTGGTAGTTTCTAGTACTGTCAAGTAAATTATAGTAGTGTCCTTGATTTGTCAATAATACGCACTCACGCCTGTAATCCCCGAAGGGGTAGGCAGAGGTGTAATCAGTACACCCACATTTCGCCGAGCGCATCTCCGTCCCATAATGTGATAGGGGGCGAGCCTATCGCCATACCGGGCACAAATTCCAGACTCCGGGCTGATACTGGGGTATTTCGTAATAGAAAACCCCAACACCACTACCCGACCCGGGGATCGAACTCGAGACCTCGGCGTTGGCCTCAATCGTATCGCGTACACATTACAACTGCGCCACCGAGGCAGTCAAATTTTTACTTATTTATTTATTTTATATAAAGACGTATTAGTCAACATATGTACTACTCTACCGACTAATCAAATAAGGTAATATATAAAATAAATAAAATTAGGTTTTGAATTATTCTACAAAAAATATTTATGTTTTACACATACAGTGTTATGAATTACTCCTTAACACCTACGTCTGTCAAATATTATATTCCTTACGTATACTACATGCGGACATATCATGCTATAAATTTTCGATAATTCGCAAATAAAAGAAGAAATAAGGCAAACAGAGAATCAAAATAATAATGATCAACACAAAGCAAGCAATGATGGTGGATGACGATGATTCGGCACACAATGGTTAGTATCAGAATGTGATGTAACGAATATTGTTCAAACAATAAATTAATTTATTTCATAAGAAATAGGCAACACTGACCTTATTATGCTAACAAAGCTTTCTTACTTAGCCAATATAAATCAGCATATACATTTCTCAGTGCTATTAAGTGATGTACTTAAAACATTGTATCGATATTTACGGAGATTGATACTATTTGAAAATATTACACTGGACACCTTAAATTTTATGGACGTCTTCTATCTTCTTAGGTATTGCGAACGAATGCATAGCACACCGCGCACAAATGAGTTGAGCTACCTTTAATAGAAGTTATAAATACGATATACTAATCTATTTTTTATATATTATTTTTATCGAATTTTATGTATTAAAGGTAAACTAAACTATAATTCATTGCTCTTTGTGCTAATAATCATTCTGCACGACTCAAAAAATCATATTCTAAGATAGATTTATATTGAAAGGAGATTTTATTTATTTGTAGTCAACTGAAAGATGATAATGTTTTACAGTAAAGAGGGGAATTCGTTACATCACGCACATAGGAAACCTAATAGGCAATAATTATTAATTCTAATAGATTCAGCATAGATTTCTATCAAAAGGGGACTTTTAAGTCAAATAAAGTAATAATATACTTAAATTTAGCTACCTTTAGCAAGTTTACTACCGTATTGTTCAATATAGTTATCGTAATTTTGGGGCGGTATTTTGATAATAAGCTGTCGATCATTTAAATTTTGGGGACAATTTTGATAATAGCAGCTCAAAATGTAAATTTTAGAACAATTTTGATAATAAGCAGCCATAATTAAGGCAATTTTAAACATATTCCCGTGCATTATCATGCACCCCTCACCTATATTATTTATTGTTTAACAAAACTTTAGATTCTCAAATATAGATGGGCTCCAATGCATGAATGAGACGTGAATAATAAAAAAATTAAATACCTTTACCCAAATAATAATATATTTACTGTGTTATACCACTGTTGATGGCTCGGCGCTCAATGGAGGGACTATACAGGACCGCAGGGCAGTTATTTAAGCTTAATTATTTTAAATCATATATTAATAACTTCAGCGTTCGTATTTAATTGATTCCGTAATGGCGCATATGTCAAACAGCAATGGTTAGCGTATTTAAGGGTTGTATCATTTGTTTTCAGTATCAAAATGTCATAATCTGCAAATGTCGTGAACCATTGCTCCTTACAATAACTTTCACATTAAATTACGGATACACTAAAGGTTTTTTAAACTGAAATTCAAATTTTACATTCAAACATGTTGTATTATCCTGAACTAATTTAATTTTCTACACTTACATACATTCATACGCACTCACGCCTGTAGTCCCCGAATGGGTAGGCAGAGGTGTAACCAGTACACCCACATTTCGCCGAACTGATCTCCGTCCCACAATGAAATATGGGCACACATCCAGACTCCGGGTTGATACTTAACAGTTCGTAATAGAAAAACCCGTGATATTGGGTTTTACTCGACCCGGGGATCGAACCCGAGACCTCAGCGTCAGCCTCAGCCGTAACGCGTACGCATTACAACTGCGCCACCGAGTCAGACTTTTTATACTTATTTTAGATTATTATTTATTATTATGAGTGTAATAATAAATGAAACATTAAATCAGGATACAACACATTTTTGAATGTGAATTTTTAAACCTTTCTTGCCACCATTCAAAAGTCAACAAAATACCAACACTATGATTATTAAAATAAAGTTTAAAATAACTTGATTTGCAATTCTGTAATGGCCCGTATTGTCGGTGGGCGTCGGCCCTTGTACAGAGCCACAAGTAAATGATATCGACTGCGACTTGTGGCTGACTGTACTAAAAAAAATTGCATGCATCGATAAAATTAACCATCAATATAATTTCTTAAAAAAAAATATAAATTTTTCGCATTCTTTTCTAACTAGAAAACCTAATGAACCAAATTACAATAAGCGCCGTGTCCTTGAACTTGGACGCCATTTTGCTTTCCTATACAATACGTCACACTCACACAAAATGGCGTCGCGACAGCATTTTTCAGTCTATAATTTAAAAGTAAATTTAGTAAAACCAGTTAGAATGTGTTCGAAGGACATATCGCCGTCTCGCTCTCGCTCGCACAACAATCGATCAGGTAGAACGAGCAGGCGAGAGGGCGAGAGGCGCTGTAGCGTATACACTATACACCGCACACGTACTCACTCGCCTGACATGAATGTAATGGATGGTGGTTGCGGATACGTACATTTCTATATATCCGTTGTACTATGCCTACCTTGCTTGTACTCGCCACAACGGGCGTACTACCTGGCGATTTTCGTTTATTGTTTGTTTGTTTACTCTGTGTTGGGGTTGTTTTTGTTTTGCGAGCGCTTTTCGGACTACGCTTTGGCGTTGTTCGCGCCTTTTTCGGCGTTGGTGCATCATTCTGAAACAAACAAGACGGTCATAACAATTATGTATGGAATTAATAAATATTAGGGTCTGTTTCACAATATTCGAGTAATATTTAACCACCATCGAACTTAAAAGAGTCACGCCCGGTTTCTGAAAGGCTGATCAAAGTAAAATTGATTAGTTAATTTTACTTTGATCAGATATCAGAATCGATATTCAAACGGAATGAAAAAACTCGCATGCATAAATTAAAAATAATCTTATTTATTTTTATACTTTAATTATTTTATTGTTTGTGAACCGTATTTCGATTGAATACCTCTGCAAGAGCGATGACTCGGAGCCAGAGCGAGATAGCAAGTTGCGGCATCTACGTACATCAAACGCGCCCGGCTTCGTCAATACGTCACATAAGTCAGCTGTTCATCACTTTTCAGATGAACATAACATACGCACTCACGCCTGTAATCCCCGAAGGGGTAGGCAGAGGTGTAACTAGAACCCACATTTCGCCGAGCGTATCTCCGTCCCACGATGTGATAGGGGGCGAGCCTATCGCCATACCGATATACCATATATATACATATAAAAATATCATTTTTTAATATGTTCATTTTTCTAAGCTACACTTGCAAGGATAATATCTCGCTTTTGTTTTTTTTTATTTAACTATTTTTATTAAGTTTTATATATGTCTACGTTTCTATCTTCACGACCTAGAAAGGTACAACGTGGTTTTTTTTAAGTACTGTATACGGGCTGCACTATGTCCTCAGGTGCAGTGTTGTAACTCAGTACCTCCGGGAACGTCCCACTTGCGATTAAGAAAGCGGGGTTTTAAGTTGGTTTATACCAACTTAAAACCCCTATGCTGTTATCAGCATAGGGATTTTTTGGTTAGGGACCGGACCCGAGAAGTGCTTCCTAAAAATTTCGAAGGTATGTGAAGTCTGCCAACCCGCATAAGGCCTAACCCTTCTCATTCAGTAGAGGAGGCCCGTGCCCAGTAGTGGGGCATGTGTAATACAGGACTAGTAAAAAAAAGGCCCACCGGTCGTTCAGACAACTGTGTCGGAAGGCTGGTGAGTCCGGCATACCCATCCCCCCTTCCGCCGGGGCTCGGAAAGGTATCATAATCCGGATTTTCCCCGCGGGGAAAAAGGTGCAGTGTAACCAGAAATACAAAAAGGTACATACGGCAGCGTCTTCCGAGTTGTCCTGCTTGTTGCGCGGCGAAGACTTGGAGCTGTTCCGCTTACGAGACTTCTTCTCCAGTTGTGATTCGTCTGTGTATAGCGATAGATCCACTGTACAAAAACGATTACATTATACTACTACAGTACTAGCGTTTTTCACTCTTGTAAGTAGAAATGTTAGACCTCCATTACATTTGTAAGCTTTCCTCATGTAAGTTATTTACTGAAAAATACTAACGTAAACAGAATTGTAAGTTGCTCACTGTAATTGTAGTTAAAATATGTAAGTTATTTGGGATAAATAGGTTAACGATGTCTAGAAATTTTTCCAGGTGTTA
Source organism: Mimas tiliae (assembly GCA_905332985.1). Classification (NCBI taxonomy): domain Eukaryota; kingdom Metazoa; phylum Arthropoda; class Insecta; order Lepidoptera; family Sphingidae; genus Mimas; species Mimas tiliae. The sequence continues at coordinate 1,984,107 of HG995251.1, forward strand.
CCGTATCTGTTGGTCATTTAAGTTTAAGGAAGTCTGTGAGCAAAACTTACATATTTGTAAGCTTTACTCATGTAAGTTATTTACTGAAAAATACTAACGTAAACAGAATTGTAAGTTGCTCACTGTAATTGTAGTTAAAATATGTAAGTTATTTGGGATAAATAGGTTAACGATGTCTAGAAATTTTTCCAGGTGTTACCGTATCTGTTGGTCATTTAAGTTTAAGGAAGTCTGTGAGCAAAACTTACATATTTGTAAGCTTTACTCATGTAAGTTATTTACCGAAAAATACTAACGTAAACAGAATTGTAAGTTGCTCACTGTAAATGTAGTAAAAATATGTAAGTTGATTTGGGATACATAGGTTACCGATATCTAGAAATTTGGTCTGGTGTTACCGTATATGTTGGGTCATTTAAGTTTAAATAAGTCTGTAACCAACACTTACAAATGTAATTGAGGCCTTGGTCTATTATAGAAATATTACGCCAGCAGGATCTGCATAAACTGTAATAATGACACATTTATGACTAGCAACATTTATTATCCAGTTGCGGAACTATACCTGTGTGGATATTTTAGAATGGAATGATCTAGAAAAATCTACAACGTTAGTTTTGACTTACTAGAAACGTTCTGGATGTTCGATACACATCGGCTGGACATGCGGTCGGCACATAAAGGTGTCGCGGTCGATGCGCAGGTCAGTTTTTATTCGTATTAGATATAGGAAAGATCTCTGAGCGACAAAGCGTATTTAGCGAAGTACATCAAGTGTATACAGTGTGGCGCCGCCTCGCCTGCCTTCAGGAGCTGCGCCCTACTGTCGCTGCGACATGCGACACTATCCATCAGTTGAATGATCTATACGTACGTCCGTCGGGGTGTTCTTCTGTGAGTGGATGGTGGTGCTCTGAGCCGCGCTCGGCGCGGAGTGCTCGCTGCAGGATGGAGGTGGCGCGCGCCGCCTCGCCTGCCTTCAGCAGCTGCGCCCCGCCGCCGCCGCCGCCCCGCCCGCCGCGGGACAGCGACAGTGTCGTGAGCACGCACTCCATGTCTGTGCGGACAAAACGCACAATACTCACCAATACTCACACACACCATCTTGTGTCATGGATATCAACAAGATATCATTTAGATCACACATCACCGAGACCCGAAACAAATAACTCTAGGTTCATTAACTAGCGGGCTTAAGATGTGCAACACGATATATCCCGTGCCCGAGAGAGATAGCTATCGACGAGTTCGTAGACAAAATACCATAAAGAATTTAAAAGTATTATTTTCCCTACTCTATGTCTGCTTTTAACATAAAGAAACGAGTATTCTATGCAACCGTGTGAACTTCGATATACATATAAAGATAACCAGATAACACTGATTTTTTTACGACAAAACGAGTCGACAAAATCATCTCTTACATATGCTAAACTAAGGAGATAGATCTCTTGGTTTACAAGAAGCCATCAGCGTAAGTAGCACTGCGTTGTCTATTTCTACTGTCAAACAACCTTTTCTAAGCACCATTATATGCCAATTTCAAGAACATTGACGCCTAAAATTTGGAATATGAACAAATAACAGCAAAATATGCATATGAAGCAGTTTTTAAGTGTTACTCAAACATATAATAAATGTAATTCCAACCTTAATAACCCGCAACTTACCCGTAACATCATAAAAGTCTGGTTTGTATGTCTCTCCTGAGGGGTCTGCGGTCTTGTCCTGTGAGAGCCAACGGATTTTGATCTTGCGTGTGGTGCGATACACGTTCTGCATCGCTTGGCACACGTAGAAACCACCCTCGGCATTACGGACCGCTAGGTATTCGTTTCTGATGACAATGAGGATTGATGGCGTAAAGGAGATGTTTCATTATTTTTTTTTGTTATGGCATTGGCGGGCAAACGAGCAAGTGGGTCACCTGATGGTAAGTGATCTCCACCGCCCATGTACGCCCAAAATACCAAAAGAATCATGGGTGCGTTGCCGACCTTAAAGGAAAGGGATAATTAAGGAATTGGGAAGGGGAGGGGGTTTGGGCCTCCGGATATCTCACTCACCGTACGAAACGCAGCAGCAAGCTGCTACTTTACGCCGGTTTTCTGTGAGACAGTTAGTGGTAATGACCAGGACGAGCCGGCCCATAAATGCTGTAGACAAGTGTCTACAGCGTGGCTCTACCACTCATGATGGCGTAACTACAGCGTGGCTCTACCACTCATGATGGCGTAAAGGAGATGTTTCATTTTTGGAGTACAACTATGTTCATTATATAACATGTAACAAAAACCCTGTTGATCCTTTTAGCTGTGTTATGAGAATCGATACTTAAACATAAGGAAATATCTCTTATGAAAAAAATGTAACATAAAAATGGGACAGATGGTGGGCCAGCAGCTCAATGAAAGTGGTATTTTAAATTAAATACTACTTAAAACTATAATTTTATGTGTTTTACGTGCGTATTGATAAAGCGGCGACTTGCTGTAATAGTAAAAAGGTGCCGTACCGAGTAACTACCACCTTTGATAAACCACCGGGTGATCGCCAATCGTTATTTTTATGGTAGAATTTTCTTAATTGAGATATTTCTTTACATTTGAATAACGATTCTGATAACGTGGTTAAAAGGAACAACAGGGTTTTTGTTACATATTGTATATAAAAGAGGGAATATTGGTAGTGCTGGAAAAATATAATTGCATTCATTTGATAATTATAAACGTAAGATTTATTGTTTTAGAAATTTTAATTTGATGTTTTCTGCTGATACTAAGCAATATAGTAAAAACCAAAACAGTACTTAAATGTACGAAATACTATTTATTTTATACTATACCAAGTCTTGGGCCAGACATACATTTCTAAAACAATTCTTTCCTTAATGGTAAGGTAACAGTTCTAAGCAAAGTCTACATCGAAGTAATGTAATCCAAATACCACTTGCACCGAGAAGGCCACCGTAGGGTTTTTAGTTAGTGTTACACCATAGATATTTTGGTAAGGGACCTGGTCCAGTCGTTCGGGTAATAACAACTGGGTCAGAAGACTGGAGAGTCCGGGCATCCATCCCTCTTCCTCTTACATAATCGGGTTTTATTTTCAGAAGGAAAAAAAACATTTCTTGGCCTAAGTCTGGTTAGCAATCATAAAACACTTACGCCCCGTTTGTGAAAGGCTGATCAATGTTAAATTAACAAATCAAATGTCAAATCTCATGTCAAGTCGAAATTGAGTTGCTAGAAGCGTGATCAACACATTTAGATTTGACAGACATGTTAGTTAACATAACTATCAAAGTAATATGAAAAATCGTATGTCAGACGGTACTAAAGAGACTTCAAATATGATTAAATTTTACACTAATCAATGTTTCAGCAACTAATTGATTTGACAGCGGTGCCAAAATCAAAGTTCTGTTAGTTGAATGTTGATTTGATCAGCCTTCCAGAAACCGGATGATAATCTATTACTTACTTATAAAACACAATAAGTTTGTCATCGTTAGGTTTGGTCGGTGTGGAGCGACCAGCTGACGCGGACAGTTTGGTCGCCATCGCGAGCTCTGGAGTCGGCGATTGGTACAGTTGCACCTGAAATAGATAACATTATGTAACTTAATGGATTCAGATAACACTTCTAGTCCTTTTAACAGAAGGCAGACAAACGAGTAGAGTTTTATTAGTGGTAGAGCCACGCTGTAGACACTTGTCTACAGTCTGTGTGGGCCGGCACTTCCGGGTCATTACCACAGTCTCACAGAAAACCGGCGTAAAGTAGCAGCTAGCTGCTGCGTTTCGTACGGTGAGTGAGATATCCGGAGGCCCAAACCCCCTCCCCTTCCCAATCCCTTTCCTTGAAGGTCGGCAACGCGCCCATGATTCTTTTGGTATTGTGGGTGTACATGGGCGGTGGCGATCACTCACCATCAGGTGACCCACTTGTTCGTTTGCCGGCCTATGCCATAAAAAAATATAAAAAATACGAGCATGGAACGAGGGGAGGGGGGTAATCTGTAGATAAAACGAATGAGATGTCTGATTTCGACGAGCAGGTTACTCGCATAAACATAGACAACAGAACTTCAAATTACAAAATTCTACATTGCAATGCGCTTGTTACCGTGAGATATACCTAAGATGTTAACGCACGAATACCGAATATTGTGTTGAACATGTTAACCCTCTTATGAGTCAAAATTTTATGAAAATAAGTAATCGGTGTATTTTCATAATTCATAATGCCCAGTAATTTGATTGGCTTCAATGTCTTTCAGTGCTGCGTGGCCACAGAGACTACACGGTATAACCTAACCAGATGGACTCTCGTATATACGAGACCTACCACCTTATTTAGGATGAATGATTGTAAAAAAACTAAGAATAAATTATTATTAGAAACCGGCAAATGAGCAAGTGCGCCACGTGGCTGTAAGTGTTTTCCACCGCCAATGAACACCTATCCTACTTCCTACTTTTATACTAGTAACGTAAAAATTTGGGTGTTTGTGAGTTTCTAAATGTGGATGTTTGTTAATGAATCACGCCTCAAGGTTTTTATGAAATTTGGCACATAAGTAGACCATCACCTGGTTGTACGTTTCTGTAGCGTTAATACAAGACATACTGGAGCAAGACCGGGATGGTTGGCGTTCACTTGGGGAGGCTTACATCCAACAGTGGACGGCAACAGACTGAGATAATGCCGGAGCCAAGAACAAAAGCTAATAATTCCATAAGAATCAACCTCCAGAATCATGCCGATTCGTGCTGCAGACAAAACTGCCTACAACGTATTTCTATTCTCTACCATTTACATAATACATACGCACTCACGCCTGTAAGCCCCGAAGGGGTAGGCAGAGGTGTAACCAGTACACCCACATTTCGCCGAGCGTATCTCCGTCCCATTATGTGATATGGGGCGAGCCTATCGCCATACCGGGCACAAATTGCAGACTCCGAGCTGATACTGAGCATTTCGTAATAGAAATCCCAATACCCGACCCGGGGATCAAACCCGAGACCTCAGCGTTGGCCTCAATCGTAACGCGTACACATTACAACTGCGCCACCGAAGCAGTCCACAAGGCACCATTTACATAAACTTTGTTAAATTTTAAGTATTTTATTAAAATTGCAAATTTTATATTGACAAAATTGTTCAGACTTTGGTTAGCGTGATAGATCAGTGTGATTCATTAAAGTTTATCGCGCAATAAATTGCTGATGTTTTTGTGTTTATATTAAGTTTGCACAAGTTTTGTATCACATGACTTTGTTCTAATACCTTCACTTTTATTCAAGGATGGATGTAAATCCTTTACTTGATGGACTGATCCGTAAAACTAATTTTTTTAGTTCAAAGTCAATCTTGTTAAACTATTTAAATGGTATCGAAAAATTAAATAGCGGGTGTAAACCGCTTCCGAAAACAAGAAGGTGGCAGTGTTGGTGATTACAAACACGATATCATAAAAAAATCGCGAAATAAGTAGCCTTTTTTGCATGCACGGTTTTGTTTAGATCAATAAATACGATAATGTTTCATTCAAATAGTATATTTTTTAATAACGTAATGTAAAGCCAATGAAAAAGCGCGACGCATGCGCGATATACCTTAGTGTTGAAGCGCGGTAATGCGTACGGGTCATCGACCCCGACTTTAGTATTAGTACGCATTACATTGCGGGTTTACGTTTCTAAAATGGCAAGTAAACAGCAAAATAATAGTGTTTCCTATTTATGTTAAGGTTGTGTTTTATACACTCCAATAATTATTTACATTACAATAGCTATGTTGTCCATTCACTTTGAAATAATTACTTGACATTTTAATACATACATACGCATTTACGTATGTAATTCCCGATGGGGTAGACAGAGATGTAACCAGTACACCCATATTTCACCGACCGTATCTCCCTCCCATGATGTGATACGGGGCGAGCCTATCGCCATACCGGGCACAATTCCAGACTCCGGGCTGACACTTTTATCCGACCAGGGGATCAAACCTGAGACCTCGGCGTCAACTTCAGTCGTAACGCGTACTGTTATATATGTAATATGTATGGTGTAAAGCTTACATGGACATATCGAATAACTAAATTGCTGACTAGATAAGTTCAGACGACATCGTCCCCCGGGTACATCCTCAGTCCCGTACCGGTCATCGCAGATTACACACTTACCGAGTGTTCTAAAGGTTTTCGATTAATACCGCCACTTCTTGGGGTCTTTCCATATATTTTAAATAAAGATATTTCGTTTTGAAATAAATGTTTTTTTTTAAACATTAAAACCCGGGGCGGTCTAACAGTACGCATTAAAACTGCGCTACCGAGACAGTCAAGGCATTTTAATTTGTATACTATTTAAGTTTCGTTTGTGACAATAGGATAGCCGTAATTAAATCTTACTGTCGTACTCCGTCGTATTCGTAGACGTAATTTATGTTTAAGTATTAATTATTTATTCACCGCTTCCAACAGGTCGGCCTGGAAGGCATTAGGGGCGGCCTATGTTCAGCAGTGGACGTCTTGTGGCTGATGATGATGATTCATTAGTTATTATTTAGAATTCGATTATTTCTCAGATACGTCAATTAAGATTATTTCTGTACTCAGTAATTGGGATTAAAACATTTTCTGTACTTAGTAACGAAACATAATGCAATAACTAGCTCCGAGTGTGGTTAAAGTCGAATTATAAGAAATGACTTCTAAGTGCGGTAGTCAAACTCATAACGTAAATCAACAAATTTGATTTGTTTAAATAATTCACAACTAACCCTCTATCATTGTTTTTGTTATATGTTTATAGTATCTTCCTATTTCTTAGACTACTTTAGGTTTCCAAATTAATCGTCACTACTTAATATTAAATTTTTATCAGGCCAATGACTTGTAGTCTATATGATAGGATCGATAAGAAAAAAAAAAACAAATTGTAAGTACACAACACTTACGCGTAGTTTAACCTGCCTGGCCTAAATTTTGGTCACTTTACCGCCTTCTACGCCTCCTGCCCCCGAAAATAACTGTGATATCCAGGCATAGAGGTAAATATATGACTCAAGTACTCTGTATGAAAATTTGAAAACCAAATGTGCCTCATTTTTTGTACTTTGCGAGACGTCAAAGAGCAATTAAATGATGAGAAACACATTTGAACCACTTTGAAGAGTTTTAAAATACGATGCGATACCAACATTTTTGTCTGTTTGACGCTGACGTCTTACTGTTGTAACGTCGCGTCCCGTCGAGAGCAAACTATATTATACACGTGCTCATGATTTTGACCAAGATTTCGTTTCGATTTCGGCAAACGAAGTATATAAGTTACTCTGACTATTAGATAGTGTTTGTGGTGGTACTATTTGACTAACTCCTGGCCGCAAAATTAATGCATTACTATTTATATACCTATGTTATTTCTGCCGCCAAGCAGCAATGTGTAAGCAATATTGTGTTTCCGTTTGAAAGACATTGAAGCCAGTGAAGTTACTGGGCATTATCTTATGTCTATGGGTGACGAGCGCAATCCAATGCTTTGTAATTCAAAGTTCTTGAGGTAAGCCACAGATAAGCGTAAATAAACAATCATCTCTATGGTAACCATCGAAATAAGATGACAATAATGAAGAAACGTAACTCAAGCAATAAAATGACTCCACCAAAACTCTGTGCAAACTCTATAAAAGTCTGTACAGCTCGTTAATTCATCAATTCATAAAAATTGGATCATGATCTCTAGTTGACACTTAATACGTCTAATTTTTTGCACGGTGCAGAACGTTGTATCTCGATCTAATTAATTTAATAAAAACTATTTATTAAAAAAAATATTTCATATTTAGACATTAACTTTTATGAAATAAAGTTGATTTTTAACGTTCATTAATTTTTGTTGCGTGAGTGAGTGTTAAGTGTAAGTAAGTGGAGCCGTATTTTTGGCAGATTCTTATGAGAGTTATAGTTCTAATTATCTTATTTCGATGATGGTAACAATGTATGTTGTTAAGGCTCGGTATATAGCTATAGCTAGTCGGATCAGATAGTATGGTCATACTATCGTAAGGCACTCATGCCATACATTTGTATGAATATTAAAAAAGTTGGAATATAAATAAAAAGCATTAAAACGCTACCTACTGTCGTATTACATCTCGGTCACGCGAAAACTCCACTTGTTAGATTTTTGTATGGCACAAATCGGCGTAGGGTACAACCTTAAGGCGCGCTCTGCATATCGTCAATAAAACTGGCTGAATCCGATCGGATAATCTGATCAGACAGTAAGAACTAGGAAGCAAAAATTTGGCATAATGTGAGTTGCACCATCTGTAGGTTAAAGTCATTGTAACAGGCAATGGTTCATAATATTTTCAGTATTATCAAAACGTCAAAATGAGTACCTAGATGTCGTCAACGGTTACTTGTGGTAACAAAGTAGACTGACGGACGGTGCAATCCCCGCGGCTAATATGTAGAGATAGATAGATAGAATATTCTTTATTGCACACTAAATAAAGTAGCTAGGTAGGTTATGTAGTAGTACACTAATGTAACACGCTTAATAAATTACAATATCGCTTTGTTCATTATTGGTGAAAACGAGAAAATGTGTTTCGGAATGGCAACAACTAACAGTAGTTTATGGTACTGAAGTTTTTAACAACAGGTACATTAGTTAAACATAAATAAGTGAAGTAACAGTTAAATCACAGTTTAAAACACAACTGTTATAAATGAGTCAAGTCAATGTTATTTTTATTGTTACCTACTGAAAAAACTGAGTCTACGAAATGCGACTAGTAAAGCCATCTCAGCAAACAGCAAGTTATAGAATAAAATAAAATTAAAAAAAATCGTATCCTTTTTACTATTGAAATAGTGTAGAAAATAATTATGATGTGCGTGTTCAAAATGGCTAAGTGCATTACATAATATTTTAAGAACCATACTATATTAAAATCAATCCATATTATAGGGAAATTGCAGTTATGGCGCGAAAAACTCGCTCCAACGGAACTTTCTGCCGAACGCGCGGACGGCACGCGGTTGGTACTTTAGCGTCGTTTTATTTAGCACTGCACTAATAATAAACATAGGTGTGTACACTTTGGCTCGCGGCGTTGCTTATTATTTCGAACAAACAGTTCCATAAGTAAAATGTGTTATTACTCTATGAAGTTTAAATGCTTTCTTGTTGTACCTAATTGTATTTAAATTCCATTAAAGCCAACGATTACATCAACTAAAGAAAAATAGGTTCGAAATTTGATTATTTAGAAATACATTTTTTTAATGTTTTATGTGAAAAAAAATTATAATGAATGGCATTTTAAAAGTCATTAATAGACATTACAACTTTTGCCGCCGCATTTCGTTGGAATACCTAGAGTAGGCGAAATCGAAATCTATCAAAATTCTTCAGAATCCACTGAAAGTTTAAATAACAGGCCAAGAATTCCTAAAATGTGTTGTTTGAAAATACTTTTTTTTTGTTGGATAAGCGACTTGGCAATTTTTTTGTTGCGAATAAAGTGAAGTTTTTGAAACAATATGAATCATCATTTATGATGTAATAATATTGATGTGTCCATTTTTATTCTAGCATGAAGTATGGATAGCCAGTTTTACTTAATTTATTTTTTTAATAAATGAAGATAATGTAAGATGTTCATAAACATAATACATAGATTTATGGAAAGTTAATAAACATTACAATGTTAAACATTGTTTATTGATAAACTTTTACATAATGATCTTGTTATTGTTGGAGTACAGAATTTACCATCTCACATGGTACTTATAGGTATTTCATCACATTCTATGCTATTTTTGTCAAACCTCAACAAAGTAGAGTTTTATGGAAAGAAAACACATTTATTTCAGACTTCCACAACAAAAAAAGAAAAATTAAGTGTTGTGCAATGTGATACATAAGTTTGACTACTTTGTGTGTGTGTATACATGTCTGGCATTATAGAGGCTAAATGAATAAACCAATATAAATGTTATATGAAATCTAATCCGAAGTGTTCTTAGATGGGTAATATAAGGGTGAAATGGTTTAAGTTAAGTTGATCACCGGTCTGTGCAGACGTCCCCACCATAATGTTATATATAAAAATCAATTGCTGTTTGTTAGTCTCGCTAAAACTTAAAAACGGTTGGACCAATTTTGATAAAACTTTTTGTGGGTCTTTGAGTAGGATCCTGGATGGTATATATTCACAATTGGACCCGGTAGGTGGCGCTGCAAGCAGTAGATGTTGCGGATGAAACCGCGCGGGACAACTAGTTACAAATAAAAATAGCTGCGTAATATTGACTTGATGCTGCAATCAAGCAGCTTCCAATTCCTCAATAATTATCAGCAGATACAATGTGTTTATACTCATTGGATATGTCTCATTGAGTAGTCAGAATTTCAGGTGTTTTTATGATTAAGTTATGTGCAAATTAGTTGTGAACTTATCATGTAACAGATTTTTAAGTATTTTTCCCTCCAAAATCTTTTTTGTCCTTGTCTGTCCTCTTTTTTGCTGAAAAGTATTATAAAAATGTATAAGTATACTGACCTTAGTTCTATTCCGCTTTGTTCTTGTGTCTGGAGTACCATCTCCGTCAGTGGATTTTTTGGCAGAATTCAAGCCATCAGTCGCTTTACTTGGAGAGGCTTGTCTCCTCTTCCTCATTGGGGGAGTAACTGTAGCCAGCTTCAATGTAGACTTGGGTTTCATCTCTGGTTTCACAGGCTTTGGCTCCACTTTTTTCTCCTCAACTTTTTCCTCCACACTCGGAGATTTCTCTGCACTCTCTTCTTTTTGAACAGGCTCTGGTTTGTCTTGCTTCACCTCTTCTTTTTTACTTTCTTCAGATGTCTGTGGTTCCACTTTGGGTTCCTCCTTATTTTCTTCTGGTTTGGATTCAGTTTTAGCACTCTCGGCTACAGGTGCATCCTGTTTTACAGGAGTGGGAGCCTTTTCTTGTAATTGACTGTCATTAGCCGTTTCTGGAGGTTTGTAATCACTTTGTGTTGGCGCCACATCTGCTGCTGGGGAGGGTTTAAGCTCTGTTGGTTTTGATGGAGACTTCTCAGGTGCCTCATTTGCTGTGGCCACCTTTGGCTGAGCTTGACCGTCAGTTTGGCTTGCAGGGTTGGCCGGTTCACTTTTCTGTGGTGTGTTTATAGTGCTGGATGGCTTTTCAGGTGGTTTTGGTGTACTTGGTGACGTCCTAGCAATATCCAGCTTGTCCTTATTAGTCTCAGGATTTTGAGGTTTCAGTGCACTGGGCACATTGGATCCAGACTTTGGTGAATCAATAGTGCCGTTAGCAGGCCCAGTAGAGTCGGGCTCCTTTTTTTCTGGAGTGCGTGTTAGTGCTAAAGGTTGAGATGCGTTAACCTTGTCTTGAACTAAGCTGATGGGTCCAGTGCCACTTTTGCTAGGGCTGGCAGTATTTGTAGATGTGACGGAGTTCTGCGTAACGTGCGACAGGTTGCCATGGTGACTCATATTCTGTGCCATCTGAGCCATGTTGGCAGACACTGGTGCCATAGACGGCACCGCGTGAGGAGGGACCGGCACGTGCGGCGGCGGCGGCGCGTGATGCGTCAAGTTTTGTCCCACTAAGTTATTAGTACCGTGATGGAGGGAATTCTGTGCGCCCTGAGGATGACCCACAGAGTGGTTGACGCTCGCCACGTTACCCTTGGCAGGGCTCGACTGCCCGCCTGGTTGAGGTACCCCCGGCTGTGGTAACACCGGTTTGAGAGCAGAATTCATACCGAACGCGTCAGCGTCCACAAACAAGAGCTGAAACACAAAGTTAACGCACGTTTATGACAATGTTTTTGTTGCAGGTTAACGCATCGCGATGTCTTTGACCCACAACAATAATTTATATATAATAGACTTAAGTATATGGAACGCGCGCGTAAGAACGCGGGCAGCACTCGGCCCGTCCCGAGCCCGCTTTCTACGTGCCGCTGTGAAAATCAACCGTTTGTGAGTTACCACTTGCTGATGTGATGACAAAGGCCCATGAAATATCCGAAAGTGGCGGCCCGCGGCGGAGATAGACGCAAAAAATAATGCGTTGCTATAGTCAAGAAACTTCCGCAAGACACCCGCTGACGACCCTCACCGCGCCAATGCACTCTGTCCTCCGTTAACACTAAAAAACACACAATCTCACTCGCGACTACGTAATTCCATGATGTATTCGCACTTCTAACCACGAATTAGCATTCACTTTACTCTAGAACAAGTACATAATAGGCACAGTAGTTTCAGAGATGGCGTCGGCATAACGCGCATGCACCACCCTCTTCCGATTTTGGCCAATGAAAGCTTGTGACGAAACGAGGTTTAAACGAATTTTTCCGAGAAGTGTTTCTCTTTTTGTCACGTTATAATGTATAACGCTGTCTCGACTTTTTATTTTTATTTTAGTTTAGAATGCGTTCGTAATTTTTCAATGGACCTTTCAAATATAATTTAAATAATCTTAGCGTAGATATTACACTATTTTGCAAAAAAAAAGAAATAAATGAAAAAACTGGTGAATTTTTTTAATTGGAAATTGAAAGCTATGAGACCGCATGAGACGGATTTTGTCCCTCGAGATCGAAATAATTAGAGATGGGTAACACTGCGCTTCGCCGTGCAATCGCGCCAAGTGCGCCAAGATGGTGTAGCTCACTTCTTCGAAATGTATTGGCGCACAGCGCAGTTTATTTGGAGGTCGAACATCAGCAGTAGCCCGCAATTTTTTTATATTGCTTCTCGATATTTCGACATAATATTATTATAACGATGAAATTAACCATGGTTTGTAAACTGATTAAATAGTCATAGTAATTAGCCTTTCACCTACAGCTACAGCTTTGTGCCATCTACGATTGCTACACACAGCCGTGATCTATTCTTGCGATCTGTTCAGCGTCCACCAATCAGAGGTCATCACCCCCCTGTCAGTCGCCTTCCGAAAACCTAGACATGTTAATCTGTTGTTTATTACATGGTGACATTCCTTTCCCCTACTGAGTACCTAGTTAACTATATAGCAAAATGATACACACTAGCGGCGGCGCGGCGCGACGGGTCCAACTCATCAACTCTTCAGATAATTCCACTAAGGGCCATTTTCATTAAATTATCTTAGTTAGAGAGGTATGCAAGGATCGTAGCAAGTGGAAATCCGTTGTCTCTGCCTACCCCTACGGGAAACAGGCGTGAGTCTATGTATGTATCTTAGTTAGATTCACCAGATAGATTCCTAATGGCCGTTCCCTATATTCTGTCTGTCTCTAGTTTTGCTATACCGGCGATAGAAAATTTTATCTATTTTCCGTTTTACCGTCCCAATAAACTTACTAATGATAGGTAATCCTATTCTTCATTGCTGTCTACTGATGAGAGGACTGATAGCTGACTGCAGATATACAACACTATGAAAATGACAGTTCAAGCGTCCCAATATTTTTTATGTGCTATCTGTCGATAAAGTTATTTAGTTTTTTCTTTATCGGTAGATTTTGACCGATAAACAGATATCCTCGGCTGTAAAAAACGAAATAAATAACGCATTTTGAAGAAATAGCCATGAGTATACAAGGCTTACATGGCACTTGCACTGCAATACAAAAAACTAAATAAATTATGTAAAAATCTAAAAGAAAATATAAAAAAATCTAAAATTTCCATAAATAAAAATAATGCACCGTTTTGATAATTAAATTAAGTGCAAGAGACATATAAATATTTGTTAATGCGAACAAAATAATTCCCCACTTCAGTAAAATCCCCCAAATTCGCTTGGGATTTTTGTTCAAAGGACTTGTATTCAGAGCCGTAATGTATTGACAGTAAAACGTTTCGTTATTACATTGTGTTTTGCAACATAATAAGTATTTCTCGTTACTATTATTTCATTTACAGTGGTAAAAAATAAGAATTATAGATAAATGTTAAATTAAAACTTATATTTCTAATCTAAATCATATCTTCATATTTTCTAACATAAATTAAACAATAGTTCCTCTTTGTCAGCTTGTATGAACATAACGCACAAGAGGGCCCAGATAGACTGCCTATCTATTGCTATCATAGTATCCGATGTGCATATCTAAAAAAAATAGGGACGATTCCAAGCAGTAGATAGAACAATACGGATGTTTGAAGATAGCTATCTATCGTGAAATTGAAGATTAATATTGGGAACGGCCATTAGATGAATCAATCAGAATACAGATTGAAGGTCACGAATACAAATTTCTTAGTTTGATTTCCGAGGCCTATTCGGATTAACCGTAAGTTGGGTCCACTGTATGTAGTTCCAATTTCAAAGTTAGGTTGGTCCATCAGCCATCTTTAAGGCTAGGCTCGAAAGCTTAATATTCTCCTAGTTCTAAGAGAACAATATAATTTAAAAGAGAATTTTGGCGGGGATTCTGACAGTGCGGTGGCTCTCTTGTTCTAAATATTTCTTAAACTAGTTTACAAGTTGTGTTTGTTGATTTAAGTGGTGAGTTTTTGTGAAATAAACATGAACGATGATGAGTAGTGTATGGAAACATTGAAATATGTGAATTTCGGTGATTTTTGACCAAGGGTATTGATCGACCTTTTGCGTTCGATCCAGTAACAAGTAACCTTGAAATCGGCCACAACCGTATGTCATAGTTCATAAAAAATCAGAAAATAATATAATAACTGATTTGGCAGCATGGTATCTTAGCTGGTTCCATATGGAACAAAAAAAACAGCGCGAGTTCCGAATCTAAAGAAATACCTTTCTTAGCATTGCATTTATACATGGTAATATTTTAAACTTGGATCATATTATTAATTACTCTAATTAAATAATGGTATTACGTTAAATGTAGATAATGTTGAGGTAGAACCTCTTTGATTTATGACGACGTAAATATAGTTTAAAATTATCTGTCTTGTTCTTCTTGGTTCGGTTGTTTGGTTGTCAAGGTATTTTTACTGTTACTGTTTTTTCTGTTGTCAAATATAAATAATATAATATTTTACCTTGTGCTAATTATTGTTTTCTTCTACACTGCTACTGCATTGCGCTATTAAAATCTATGCGCTACAAAAGGTTATGGGCCCAGACGTGTGAAGTATAATATAATTACTATAAACCATGGAATTAAGTAAAATTCAAATCGCCAAGTTGGATGGAACCAACTGGGTGCAGTGGAGGTATAGAATGACTGCACTGCTACGCGGAATGGATGGACTTATGAATATTGTTCAAGGGAATTTAAGTAAGCCTGAAGAACCTGTGGTGAGTAGTGACGATGGAGATGCTACTGCTGCAGCAGTATTGGCTACCTATAACAAGAATCTAGGAGAGTATCTGAAGTTGGAAAGTACTGCTCTTTTATTGATTACGAACAATATCATGGATGAAGCACTAGACAAAGTAATCAGGTTCACAAATCCAAAAGATGTCTGGGATGAACTGCATAGACTGTACGACGGCGTGAATGATGACCGCTTGTATAATTCATGTATGGAATTGTTTCAATTCAAGATGGACATCTCAGATGACATGATGACTCACATCTCGAAAGCCAAAAATTTGTGGCATAAAGTAAATCAAGAGCTGGTAAAAGCGGACGAAGGGAAAGAATTACCTGAGTTACTTTTGATCTGCAAGATTTTACATACGTTGCCGGAAGAATATTTTTCTTTCAAGTCGAGTTGGATAATGATGTCAAAGAAGGACAGAACTGTGGACAATTTGACCAGTCAGCTGTGTGCTCACGAAAGAGCCTTGATGACAACCTCCAAGGAAGATAATGGATGCGTGTCAAGAACTTCTGGTGAAGCACTGGTGGTTAACAGCAACAAAAGAAAACTCAAGAAAAGGACAAAAACTTTCAAATGCTATTGTTGCGGTGAAGTCGGACATTTCAAGAAGGACTGTCCTAAGAAGGAACATAGTGGAAAACCTGGTATGAATAACATGATGGCTGTGTTAGTAAATGTTACAGATTGCAGTATAGATCGAGACGAGTGGTACGTTGATAACGGGGCTACACACCACGTCACGATGCGAGGTGATCTGTATCGGGATTTCGAGCGTTTCCAAGAACCACACACAGTGACCACTGCAGATGGTAAGGCAATTGGTGCATTAGGGAAAGGTTCGATTCTGATGAAGACGAAGAAAGGAACATTCGTGATGAACGATGTGTGGCATGTTCCTAAGGTCACGAAGAATCTTTTTTCGGTACTTTCAGCACATGATATCAATTCAGATAGTCTGTTTGAGTCACGTGGCACAACGTGTTCATTAAGCATCAATGGAAAACTGTGCGTGACCGGAAGCAGACAGAAATATGGAGGCTTGTATAAGCTGAGTTGTAGACCGGTTCAACCTAAGGAACGTGTGATGATAAATGCGGTCGACACTTTACAGCTTTACCATGAACGCATGGGTCACCAAAACAAACGCCATGTGAAGCGAGTAATAGAGCGAGAACTTGACGTGAAGTCTAAGGACAGTGGAGATTTATGCGAAGGATGTATCTTTGGAAAGACACATAGACGGAAATTTGGTCTTCGGGAAAAAGCTGTCAGTCCAGGAGAACGCATACATTCAGACGTTTGTGGACCATTCCCACTAAGTTGCTCTAAGTCTCGGTACTTTGTTATATTCAAGGACGAATTCTCTCGATATCGCTACGTGTACATAATGAAAAATAAGTCGGATGTATCTGAGTGCTTGCGTCTGATGTTAGCAGAAGCAAAGGTAGCAGGTCACCGAATTAAGGAATTTCTAAGCGACAACGGCGGTGAGTTTGATAACGAGAAAGTACGCAAAGAATTAGACAAACATGGAATACACCAACGCTTAGTCATGCCCTATACGCCAGAGCAGAATGGTTTAAGCGAAAGGGAAAATAGAACAATCGTTGAGATGGTCAGAGCAATGATGCATGCACATGAGGAGCTTCCTCAAGTTTTATGGGCAGAGTTAGTGCAGACTGCTGTTTATATATTAAACAGAACAGGGCCAACTTCTGTGGAAGATAAGTCTCCGTTTGAGTTGTGGCTTGGAAAGAAACCACAACTAAAACATTTGAGGATCGTCGGCTCAACTTGCTACGCGCATATTCCTAAACAGAATAGGAAGAAGATGCAGAAGAAGGCTAGGACGTGCATTCTAATTGGCTATGACAACGACGACGGATATCGACTTTGGCAAAAAGAATCGAACTCTTTAATAAGATCTAGGGACGTCACTTTCAATGAAAGACATTTAGAATCAAAAATAGACATTGAGAATTCTGAAGTTATCAATGACGTAACTGAGATTGAGGTTCCTTTACAAGTCAGAACAGAATACCAAGAAACACCTACTTCTATTGCTGTAGAAGTGAACGATGATGCGCTTATTGAAAGGTGCAGCGAGCTTGAATTTGGAGGAAACCAAGGTGTTGTTGAGGCTCTTGTCACTAGCAACGATGAGGCAGAGTTCGAAGATGCATTGCCAGAGATGCCAGAACAAGATGAATCTATTGAATTGGAGGAGGAGAATGAGAACTCAGGTGAGATCATTGAGCAGTTAGCAAGACATGGTATGCACTTAAGGGACCGCTCTGATCTCAGGCGTCCGGTCAAATTCAATGATTATGTGTCTTATGTTGGCATAGACTCGTACACAGAACCTAATACGTTTAAAGAAGCAATAGCATGCCCTGATAAGGTATTGTGGAATAAAGCTATGGAGAGTGAAATTGAATCATTAAAAGAGAATGAAACTTGGATTCTAGAGAAGCTACCAAAGAACCGGAAAGCGATTCCATGCAAATGGGTCTATAGAGTGAAACTGAATCCTGACGGAACAGTCAATAAATATAAAGCTCGGTTGGTGGTAAAAGGTTTTCGACAAAGAAAGGGAGAGGACTACGACCAGACTTTTAGCCCTGTAGCAAAGATGGCAACGGTGCGAGCTGTGTTGAGTATAGCAGCTAATGAGGGTTTGAAATTAAGTCAGTTCGATGTCTCAACAGCTTTTTTATACGGTTCTCTATCTGACGAAGAAATATTTATGAAGCAACCGGAAGGCTATGACGATGGAACGGGTAGAGTTTGCCTGCTAAAGAAAAGTCTTTATGGTTTAAAGCAAGCTCCTCGTTGCTGGAATAAGACTATACTGGATTTCTTCAAGAAAATTGGTTTTGAAGTCAGTGAGGCTGATCCATGCTTATTTAAGAGAGAGAAGGTTAATGGAAAGCTGATTGTGGCTCTCTATGTGGATGATGGCCTAATTGCTGGTTCAAGTAAGGAGTTAATTGAGGAGTTTCTTGAACAAGTAAGAGAAAAGTTTAAGATTACGACCAAACTAATCTCGTATTTCTTGGGTATAGAAATAGAAATCAGAGAAGGTGGTGATGTAAGAATTCACCAGACTGCCTATGTGAACAAAATTTTAAAGCGGTTTGGAATGCAAGACTGCAGACCGGTGACTACTCCAATAGTCAAAGAAGATGCAGCTCAAAGACCAGAGAAAGTTGAAGATTACTTTCTTACTAACTATAGACAAGTTGTTGGAGCGCTTGCATATCTGATGGTGGGTACCAGACCTGATATTGCATACGCCGTGAGTGTGGTTTCTAGAAGCCTAGAGAATCCAACTCAAGGTGATTGCATAAGGCTAAAGCGTATTCTTAGATATTTGCAGTATGCTCCAGATATGGGTATCCTTTACAAAAGGAATTATAAAAAGGGTAACATAGAGTGTTATAGTGACGCTGATCACGGTGGAGATATTGCTACGGGAAGATCTACTTCCGGAGTATTATGCCTATATGCTGGTGGAGCAGTATCGTGGCTCAGTCAAAGACAGCAGAGTGTTGTTATATCAACAACAGAAGCGGAGGTAGTTGCAGCCAGCGAGGCAGCAAGAGAATGCATTTGGCTAACTCGTCTTTTCAGTGGTTTGGTAAAAACAGAAGGTTTACCAGTGTTACATGTTGATAATGAGGCAGCTGTACGTTTAGCTGAAAACCCCGAGTTTCATAGAAGAACCAAGCACATACGGATTCGTCATTTCTTTGTGCGTGAATTAGTGACGAATGGAAATCTTATTGTGAAGAGGATTAGTACTGAAGTACAGCTTGCCGACATTTTTACGAAGCCACTTCCTAGACCGAGATTTAAACAGCTAATGAATGAGCTAGGTCTATACGTCGAGAGAAGGTGTTGAGGTAGAACCTCTTTGATTTATGACGACGTAAATATAGTTTAAAATTATCTGTCTTGTTCTTCTTGGTTCGGTTGTTTGGTTGTCAAGGTATTTTTACTGTTACTGTTTTTTCTGTTGTCAAATATAAATAATATAATATTTTACCTTGTGCTAATTATTGTTTTCTTCTACACTGCTACTGCATTGCGCTATTAAAATCTATGCGCTACAAAAGAAAAATGACGTTTAAATTATTTAAGCATTATAAATTGTATGATGTATTCTGCGATAATATTTTATTTTTATCCTGGAGGAACACATCTAAAATTAAACTGGGCAATATGCAAGTGCACAATGCTAAAAATATTAACATCTAAAACTTTGAAACGTAATTGCATATTTTCTTGTGCATGTTTAAAATTTTTATAATACAAAAAGATTTATTTAGTTCTATTAGATTGCAGCTAATTATAGTAATTTTAAACAGTTGTTCGCAATGGTGAGATATTTTTTGAGATTTACAAGCGTAAAGTAAAACTGACAGATCTAAAACATCAATGTTCAGCCGCAAGAAACATTGTCGTGATTATTTAATTACGCTATTAGTACGTGTTGTAACTTAAAAAACTACTATATATTCGTTTTTATGTAGTGAAGAAATAGTTAATAATGCAAACTCTTTGTCAGTTTTTTGATAGTTAACCTTTTTAGTGTGCACATGTAATGTTTTTTCTTCGTCTCAGGATGTCCTGTCCCGGCCTGCTGAAGAGTTCGGTAATGACGAGACGTTGGAGCATTTATGGGCGGCTAAAGCCATAGAACACAGCGACATTTATTTCAATGTAAGAACCATTTTTAGATTTGTTTACTTAAATAAGTAGGTATTGTTTATGTATATTACCTGAACGAGATACATAGGATCTGATAAAATATATACATACGCAGTCACGCCTGTAATCCCCGAAGAGGTGTAACCAGTACACCCACATTTCGCCAAGCGTATTTCCGTCCCATGATGTGATAGGGCGGAGCCTATCGCCATATTGGGCACAAATTTCTGACTCCGAGCTGATACTGAGTATTTCGTAATATAAAAACCCAATATCACTTTTTACCCGACCCGGGGATTGAACCCGAGAACTTCAGCATCATCCTACACGCATTACAACTACGCCACTGAGGCAGGCTAAAATATATTGAAAGTTAAATATTCAGTATTAAATAACAATACTTGTAACTTTAGGTAGGTACTCATATTCTTCTACCTGCCCTTATCCTTCTCACAGTCAGGTCAACACAACATGGTTTTTAACATATGATAAAGAAAGATTTGGATTCTAGTTTTTATGACTGGCCATCTTGATCACAGGTCTGTGCTACTCGGACTCGCCCCCACTAGTCCCCATTATAAATACATAATATGTACATCAGGAAAGGTTGATCATCTGGTCATTCAGTATTCTTTCAGTTCTGTATTCTATAATTATTGCTAACATTGATTAATGCAGTTCCATTTTTTTTTATATATCATACGGTAAATGGTAAACGGTAAACGAGCAAGTGGATCACCTGATGGTAAGTGATCTCAACCACCCATGTACACCCACATTACCAAAAGATGACCAAAGGATCATGGCTATTTTGTCGACCTTAAAGGAAAGGGATAATTATGGGATTGGGAAGAAGAGGGGGATTTGGGCCTCCGGATATCTCACTCACCGTATGAAACGCAGCAGCAAGCTGAAAATTTACGCCTGTGAGACAGTGGTAACAAACCGGCCGAGACGAGTCCATTCATGCTGTATACAAAACTGTCTGTGAACCGATTGGCTCTACCATTGAAAAATCTAATTTCAAATATCAATTTCAGGTGCTATGTTCAGTAGACACAAGATTGCTCCAGCTAACTCCTCATGATGACCTCATTTACACCCACTTTAGACAAGACTTCCCCGACATGGATGTAGCCTTCATCAACGAGAACGAAATAAAAAATAATATCAACAAAGCAAAATGGAGAGTGTTCTGCGATAAGTTTAAAAATATTGTAGAAGACTACAGTTTTGGTACATTAATGAGAGCTGACTGTAACGGTGATTATTCTGAACAGAACACTATATTAGTAGCTAGAGTGCAGTTTTACGCAATAGAAATTGCAAGGAACCGTGAAAATCTCAATAACAAAGTGAAGACACTTTTTAAGTGTGCATCAAAGGCTAATTTGGAGAATCAGAAGAAAGTTCAAATTGCAGTATAGCTTTAATGAACATTGCCAGCTTTTATAAGATACGCCTAATTAATTATAATCATATTATTGTACCATTGGTTTTGGAAATATGAATGGAATGCCATTGGTTACATGTGTAAAATTATATGTTGAAAAGTTTGCATCTTGTATGTTTGAATAATTTTTACTTTTTGATATTAGGTATTATCATGGACCAAATATCTCAGTAAACTCAGTACAATTTGTGCAAAATAATGGCTTGAAGTTAGTCACTTCACGCACACCTTTTAGTTTCTGATAACTAATTGCTTATTCACTTATTTTTGTTTAAGAAAAATATGCCATCTTAGAAGAAAAATAAGTAGTAGTTGTGATGGTAAACAGTCAGTTTCAAAGGATATTGTTATGTTCTATAACAATAAATTATCAATTAATCTTGTATGTTTTATTTTGATCTTGCCAGATTTCGATTAATATGTTTTGTGTAATGCCTTGAAGTATCTAAGAAGTATGAATTATTTATTAAAAATGTTACAGCAT
Organism: Mimas tiliae; assembly: GCA_905332985.1. NCBI lineage: Eukaryota > Metazoa > Arthropoda > Insecta > Lepidoptera > Sphingidae > Mimas > Mimas tiliae. The sequence goes on from HG995251.1 coordinate 2,006,108, forward strand.
TGGCACACCAAATATATTTCCAAGACTGATTTCATATCTTTGTACAACAGAGTTTAGGCTCTCTTACTGCTTTGATATTATTGATTGATATAATTGACTGCGTTATTGTATCCCTCAAGTAAAAGTAGGGACTCGTTATTGCAAGTATTTGTAAGTAGGATGGTAGCTGTCAGCAAGTGGCGACGTTTCCGGTTACTTCTGCCGTTCATCTGTATGAGCCCTAACTAAAATTGCACAAGTCCCCCTACAAAATGTACAGTATTATTTTCTCAGTGGTAGGTCCTTCATATACGACAGGCCATCTGGTATGGTACGTATGGCTTTACGTATTTCTTCGTAAGTACTTTTGTTTCGGTTTGAACATTGATGTTATTAAAGGACATTGACGTCATTGAAGGACACTGAAGTTATTGCAGGACATTGAAGTCATTGAAGGACATTGAAGTCATTGAAGGACATTGAAGCCATTGAAATTACTGGGCATTAAGAGACAAGTGAGAGGTGACGAGATTCGTCAAATGCCATGTAGTGCGTTATAATTCGAAGTTCTGTGTGGTGTTGCTTCTGTTTATGGGCTGGCGACTGACCTGTTTATTTCGTCATTCAGGCTAATTAAAATAAATACATACATACACAGAGTCACGCCTGTTTCCCATAGGGGTAGGCAGAGACAACGGATTTCCACTTGCTACAATCCTTGCATAGGTACCTCTTTGGCCTCATTCACTCTCATTAAATTTTTCATACATGCACGTCGGTTTAGGGTAGTCCTGACCTGGCTTTTCTCGAGAATATCTCCAACTTGAACTATGAAAGTTCGCCGAGGCCTTTTAGTATTTAGTAAAATAAATATCGACCGATAATATTGCAGCTGTATGGGAGAGGCGTTAGGCACGGATCTAGGAGTTGGAAAGAGATGGGCAAATTTGTGTAATAAATTGTGGACGATATCTGTTAGATTTATAGACAGTATTTATCTAATATAAAGTAATTGAAGAGAAAACTATTTGAAGAGTAATTGCCTGTCCTAGATCCGCTCTTGGCGCCAATGCGATTTACATCATCTGTAACATTCTGTAGGGGCGAATGTGCAAGAAGCAATTTTACGTAAGCATAAAACCTTGCCTACTTGTCTCAAATTATAATGGAATGTAGTTTCATCTAGAACACCCCTTTTAGCTATTTTATAAATAAATAAGGATGACTTATTTGGTCATACGCCCGCCCCTATGGAATGATGCGCTTAATGCATGTATTACAAATGACTGTCGAACCATTATGTAATTTAAAATACAAAGACTTTAGGATATACATTAAAGACTTTGGTAAAATAGCAATAATTAATCGTATATTGTAAACATAGTATGCATTACAGATTGAATCGTCATTCGTTATTTAATTAATAAATCTCATCGTCACCAGTCTGTTCACGTAATTTTAGCTTGTCATGTTATAATTTTGTAGTCAGAATAGCAGCTACCATTTCGGAATCATTGGAATAGTTACCTGACGAATCAAAGGCTTCAATTTACGCCAACCTATTTTATAGCTATAATGTATCGAAACTGTAGTATTGAAAGGTGTCTCAGGTGCCATTGTACGGTGCCACTACTATAGTGCACAGCCATGAAAAGAATGAAAATAGAACCTGGCACTTATGCACTTAATATTATGTAATATACTTACAAGTTAAGAGTCCAATATACCTACTACCTAAATTCAATCTGTAAATTTAGACTGGGCTGGTTTGGGTCTTTTCTATAGCAAAAGTTTGCAAACAAGTGGGTGATCTGATGGTAAGTGATCTCCACCGCCCACAATAGGTGCCAGAAGAATCATGGACGTAACCGACCATAAATAAAGGAAAGGAATGGGGTGTGGGAAGGGGAGACTTAGGCCTTCTGAAATCTCGCTGACTGTACTTCATGAAACAGCAAGCTGTCACTGTCGTATACTCTTTGTTATTGATATTGTGCATCAATGTATTGTGCATTTCCATACTTACCTAAATTATTGTAATTATTTCTATTAAAACTGTATGAAGAAGTGAGTCACCCGTAATGTTCTACGGAGCTGAAACGTGGACACTGACCAGCGAACTAGTCCACATGTACAAATTTGCTCAGCGTGCTTGAACGCAATGCTTGGAATTTCTCTTGTGAATAGAATTCCAAATGAAGTCAACCAGAGAACCAGTCACCGACATTCCGCGCAGTATTAGCACGCTGAAGTGGGCCGGTCATGTCTGCAGACGGACGGATGGTCTGTAGGTACTTGGTGCTTGAGTAGACCGCACTTAGGCAAACGTAGTGTGAGACGCCCTCAGCTTAACTGTACGATGGACAGACGACTTGAAAAGGTGGCAGGTAGTGGATGGATGAGGGCTACCCAAAACTGGGATGGTTGGAGCGTACTTTGGGAGGCCAATATTCAATAGCAATACTGTTTTTTTTTATGAATACACTGCACATCAGTATATTATGTGCCCAAGTACTACCCAAAATTGGGATGGTTGGCGCATACTTTGGGAGGCCAATATTCAATATCAATACTGTTTTTTTTTATGAATACAACACTGCACATCAGTTTATTATGTGCCCAAGTAATCAAACAAGTGGAAGATATAATTTTGTAACTCTAATAGTAACACAGGCATATTATATACCTAATTATATTATAGCTTAGTGTAAGTTCACGCGCGGCTTTTTTTGTGATTAAAAACTCATTTGAAGTGCCGTTTTCTCATCCATTTTTTGATATTAAATTGTGTAAATTGCATAATTTTGGTCTTTTATTTACTTTTAACATGTATAGGTTTTCGCATAATGGGTACTGTTCATAGATATGGACTTTTTTATAAAGAAATGATGCCAACGTACGTATGTACGTATATTTTATTTGTTATCTTGAGTCCCTTATTCCTCGAATATTGCTGAAAATAAAATTACCTTATGTGAATGATATGTTCTAAACCCCTGAAATATCCCACATAATGAATGATTATTCGTAAAATGCCAATATTTAGCGACGGTAGTGACGCTCTTCTGTTTACAGTTAGCTTGGTACATCTAGTACAATGGAACATACATGATACATCTATAGAAATGAATTCTCAATTCGATGATATATATTTCCATGTATGTATATAGTTTATCTCCACGCACATACACACACACTGGCTTTAAATTCTTGGCAATAAAATGGTCCACAAAATAAAACCAGTTTTGAGTTTTAGTTTTTTTATTGTTCTTATAGTCTACAAGTTTAAGATGCCTCCATCGCGGTGGCGGTTTCTTCAGTGTACTTGCCCTTATCCTTGCCGAGGGCCGCCAATCTACCCTTCGCTCTGCGGTCGAGGATCGACTTACGATCTTTATTCATCTTCAACTTGACGATGACGCACTGGAAAGGTTGCTGGGTAAGTCTATGGTAGTGTACAAGGCATAGATTGTAGATGATGATGGATAATCAGAGCCATGGAAGTGTCTCAGCAATAGCAATGCCGCTGCCTCGCGTCAACCTTCTGTCGTAACTTCAGGCATGTTCGAGACATGACGACGGAGTCTAAGTTATAAAGTTATCATCATTTTCTCATAGATTTTTGATAGACAGAATGACAAGATGAGCAAGTTGCTCGCTACATGATAAGCATAAAATCTGCCTATAAACAGTAGTAACACAAATCATTTTCAATTGCAAAGTGTGCATTACTTTGTAATTCGATGTTTTGAGACTCATTATTCCGAGACATAAGATATTAAGCCTCAAAATCACTGGTTTCAATGTCCTTCAAACTGAACCACAATGATTGCATAAAGAATAAGTGCCAAACTGATGAGACCTACCATCAAATTTCTACACATATAACACGCTAGATGAGCTCATAGGGTTTGCTACCATCAATGTGAAAGCATTATTGTGTGCTAGTATGAAGGTACTAAAATGACTAGGTATCATAATTGTATTAGTATATAATTACATACCCTTCAAAAATTTACAATGATGTCTTGCCCCATAAATCATAATTAATACCTAGTGAAAACCGCATCGAAATGCGTTGCGTGGTTTAGGACTTCTGGATAAATAGACAGACATAGAAAATGTCTTTGTTTTATAATGTATAAAATATAATGGTTACTTTAGATATTTGAAAAATAATGTAAATAATTGTAAAAATTTGCCATTTCCATAAATGGAGTTATAAATTTTTCATAATCCATTCCTTTGCAAGTATTGATTTTTATTAACAACTGAATCTGTTGGTGTAATAATACAGGGTGGCATAATGTGGTAAATATAATTGGTTTGACTTCCCAGCAAGTAGCATTTAATTTCAGATTTGGCCATAATCCCAGTAAAAAAGAACATTATGTATGTGTGAAATTGTTTGTCCTTCTTTGCACACAACAGATTGAATGGATCATTTATATTATATATATGGACTGCAAGGCGACTACACTTTATTCCAGAAATATGACAAGAAAGATATCCATATGGTAGAGCCACTGGCAACAATTTCTAGGCATTTTGTATGATATGCACTAGCTTCTAGGTGTTTTATACAACAGTGATTACACTAGTTTAGTGTAATAATTGTCCACTGTATTATAAATGCCATCTATGTTATTTGTACTTGATATGATTTCTATACTTTTTTATTAGCTTGAGTGGCTCCATGCACAACACAAGCTGATGGTAAGCAGAACACATGCCCTTAAACAGAAGCAACACTGTCTCATAATGCCCAGTAATTTCATTGGCTTCAATGACCTTTAAACCGAAACACAACAGTGCTTACACGCTGCTGTTTGGCAGCAGAAATACTCGAAAACAGTGGTACCATGCCAGCCAGCCTTTTGCATACAAGGGACCTACCAATTAACAAGTTATAACTCAAACTGAAAAGTAAAAAAAAAGTTATTCTACCTTTGATGGGTGGATACCGACGTATGCACTGGCACCATTGGCCTTCTCACGCTGGATCCTTTCAATATAGACTACAAACTTCTTACGGTACACTTGGACTACTTTGCCAACCTGCTGGCCTTTGTAGTGTCCACGGACAACCTGCAAGTTTCAAAAATTCCTATAACTTCCTAAAAGTATATCACTCTGACACATGAAAATTTAATGTCTATGCTTTTTCTCTATAATAAATTAGGGTCATTCAAGTTTTTCCTGAATTAGGACTCCACATATTGTTGGTTACTTTATGTTACCATATGAAGTAATATTTAGGCCAAGAGCTCGGGACAAAAATATAGTTATATTTTTTTTGTTTTATTGTCATGAAAATCTCTAAGTGTAGTTATAGCTGTAATATATAATTAAATACAGCTACTTCCTAATCAGATGTATGCAAAATTCACTCAAACCCCACTTACTGACTATATTTTTCACAGTAACAATATTGTTTGAGATAGGTTATGGTTAATTACCATGTTGTTTAATACAGAAGAATCACACCCACATGTGATATATTAGTTTGTAACACCGTTTTACATTCAACTATCTGGGAATTTATCAAATAGTTTTGTATATCTTCTTATAAACAAGTAATCGAGATACTGTAGTCTATAGAAAGGAGCTACTACTGATTTGTTTATCATGAGTTTTAAGACATGTGGGAATTATGGTGACCTAATCAATAAGTCAATATTAAATTCGACGGCAACTTAATTCAATGGTATCATATATTTAATTGATACAGAAACACATATGTGGTGGAAATAATCAGAGCCATATTTTGAACCATGGCGCAGGTCGGCCGTACGCGCTCGGGACTCGAAGGAGAAAACCCCCAACTAATCCCTCGCACGACAGCAGTTACCTGCGGTCTGTGAATGGTTTGTCTTCATCATTTTACTTCACAACCACACATGTTAACATTAATTATTTCATGAAATTTGCCCATTGTTACGCTGATATAAAGTGTAACTTACTTGAACTTCGTCGTCTTTGCGGATAGGCATGGATTTCACGTTGAACTTTTGCCTTAACTCCTTGGATAGAGGTGATGACATTAGAACTCTTCTGATGTGTGAAGGGGCACTGAAATGCCTCTTCCTGTTTTTCCTCCTCGAGGACGTGACGAGCCTATTGTACTTCATTCTGTCGCTCTTCACTGTAACACGAAAGTACCACGTTTATTCACGGCTCCAATGTTTAGGTTATTGTTTCCTGCGTGACAAACGTCAGTTTGCCGCGGCGAGTTTTGCGAACACCGAAATTAATTCTATACAAAATATCCATTGCAGACGGCTTGGGATATGTTGTAATATTTAATTTTAGCGATAACATTAAAATAACTTTACGCTAGGCTACGATTTTCGTGGATTTAACAACCTACCCTGAACGACACGGCAGAGAACCGAAATAAAAAAGGAATTTCTGTTGTGTGTTGCCAAATAGTGAATTTGTAAAGTTACTATATGGAAGAAAAATATGAAAAGATTTGAAAACTAAGGTAGTTAACGCATGGTTTTAAAGTTTACTCATAAATTTTAATAAAATAAGATTCTTTATGTAAATTACAGTAAAAATAGTACTATTTCATAGATTTTATTCGCAGTTTTTTAGCAGTTGATAGCTACTAATACAAAGTAAATTTTTAAGTTGGCATTTTTTTAGTAAACTGACATTATGGTTAATATGAAGTGTAGAGGTCAGGACTACAGTCTTTGTATCAAAGAGTATTTTATACTTTAAATGGCAAATATGTGTGTTCAGCGTACAATAGCAATTACTTATGCACATAATGCTGGTTCACACCATTCGATTTTAGTTGATCAACTGCTAAATAACATGCCATTTTTTAGTGCTATCGTGTTTGTAATTACCAACAGGCAAAACTACCACCTTCATTCATTTTCGGAAGCGTTTCCTAATCAATGCGACGCAGTTGTGTCCATCTCATGACATTTTATGACCGTTCCCAATATTCTGTCTATGGACAGATTTGGTTACTGTCAGTAATATTTTAACACATTTTGTATGCAAGACTGTCAAAACACTATTGATCAAATCTGTCGATAGATAGACTAGAGGGTACGGCCATTAGGGCAATGCCTTATCGATAAGTAGGTACGTTACGCAATTATTTTATGATAATGACTGTTATTAATTACGTTATCAACATGTAAAACTATACCTATCAAATACTTTAATGTACACTACTAGACAGGCTGTTTAGAAGTAAAATTGCGTCACATAACGCGGGAGTTCGACATCTCACAGACAGAGTGCGCGATAGGGGTTCTAGTTGAGAGTAGATGGTAATATTGAGTTACGGTCAATTGACCGCAACTTAGTGGCAAAATTCCTATGTACCGCGCAGCTTGTCTAGTACTATGCATTAAAGCCTTTGATACGTACCTACATTAAGCGTGAAATAAGTCGCTTCTTCCGGCCTCTACGCCTCTTGAGTTACCGAAGACAATTCCCGCGCTGCTCGTGAGTAACTTATCGGCCAAGTTAGTTTGCGTTTTTTGATATTATAATGTAAGTATGTACTGTCGCTATAGAATATTTTTTTAGAAAATAGTATGGACCTAGAGTCTGTGGTGGCGTATATTTAAATAGTAAAAATAGTAAAAAAAGAACACGCTTTTATAGAAAATCCAACTTAAAAATGAAAAAAAAAATTAAATTAAATTAAATTTTAATTAATTAATTATAACCACGGTGGTGGTGGTGAAGGAAACATCGTGAGGAAACCTGCATACCTGAGAAGTTCTTCATAAGAATTTCGGAGGTATGTGACGTCTGCCAACCCGCAATAGGCCAGCGTGGTGGACTAATGCCTAACCCCTCTCATTCCGTAGAGGAGGCCCATGCCCAGCAGTGGGACGTGTATAATACAGGGCTAGTATTATTATTATATCATTATACATCGAGAGATACTATCCTTACACAGGTAATTTTAAAATGTTATTTAGATCTGAATTTCTGTGTGTATTGACGAAGCCGGGGCGCGGCACGTTTGGTGTACGCCGCAACATGTTATCTTGCTCTAGCTCCAAGTCATCGCTCTTGCAGAGGAAATCAATCGAAATACGGTTTATAAATGAATAAATGAATTCAAGTTTAAAAATTAAATATGATTATTTTATATAGTCCAATTTTCGTATGCGAGATTTTCATTATATTTAAATATTGAGTCTGATATCACAGTTAAAACGCCCAACAGGGTTTTTGTTACATATTGTATAATACAAGGATGGTAATGAATATTATTATTAATAATATCTAACATACGTATGACTTGACACACAGCTATGATTAGATCGACGTATCGTGACGTAATTAAAGTCAGTTCTGGGCATGTGGGCGTTGTGAGAAGTTTGCCCCATCCGAGATGCTGAACTTGCGATATTAGTTCTATGTACACACGTGTATACTATATTGCTTGAATTGACTACATGATTACAAGAATAGCTCCTAAGCAAACTATATTGATTATAAATTAACTACTTAAGGGTGTCCACAGACACTCCAATGTGAGGTCGCAGCAGGCCCGGTTCTAGGGGGGTGTTTCTATTATTCAAACTCATAATATAATATGATTAAAAATAAAAAAAACTTGCTCTACAAAGCGCCTAGCATACGGAAGTCTGGTTGGCTCACCGTCGACTTGTAAGAAAATGGCGCCACACAGGCCCTTTGTGCATCATTATTATATTTATTTTTTAGTTTTATAACTAATTTATCTCAAACACTGGAGAGATGGGCGCCACTGTCAAGTTTCTGCCCCGGTTCCAAAAAGTCGTAGATCCGGGGCTGGGTCGCATCATATTTTTTTTATAGTAGAGCCCGAAAGCAAATGGAATAAACATATCCACGATTCTTCTGGTATTGTAGTTGTTTACGTGCGGTGGAGATCATTTAGTATCAGGTGACCTGCTTGCTCGTTTACCAACCTCTGCTTTAAAAAAGTGGGTGCCCAGTTAATTCCGCCGCCCATGAACACCTATATTACCAAAATAATCATAGAATCTAATCTTTTATGATAGAATTGGGGATTGGGAAATAGGAACGGTAGGGGGAGTTCGGCGTCCGGAATTGACATTTTACTATACGAAGTGCAACAACAAGCTGCTAGTTCACGTTGGCTTTGTGTGAGACAATGCTACTATCCCGTCCAAATTATGCTGTAGACAAAACTCTCTACAGCGCGGTTCTATCACCCATTAGCTTCACAGGCCTTGCGTTGAAGTCATAGAGTTGGGTTGGGGGAATGGGGATTGAAGTATTTTCGAGACGGTAATAAAATTGTTATATACCTCCTATGTTATATACCTATTGCGAGGCATTCACAGCCAGTTGCCCTTATTAATCAGTAATCTGTAAACGATTAGTGATATAAGCAACCCTCCATGTGTGTGTCCGACACGCACTTGACCGATTTTGTAACCTGATTAATTAATAATCAAAAAAGGGTAAGCAAATCGTGCAGGAGAGGCGCGAAATATTTTTTTATAGAAGGGAGGCGTGACTTAAATAACTTTGACTTAAATAACTCCTGCTTGAAGCAATAACTACAAACGTCCTCGTGACAAACTTTAGAGCGGCCATAAAGATTTACAAGAACTATACTACTAACTAAATAGAGCGTGGCTAAACCATTTAAAAATTTTGTTCGAATCATATAAAATACACGAAAGTTTGTGATTCAGAATTAAATCTAGGGTCTTACGGTTTACTGTCCAAATCCTTATTTAAACTAAAGAAACACTTCATGTAAAATAATAACGTTTAAACAAAATCTCTCAAGTGTTTTGTGATTATAGATATCTCGATATCGAGTTAAATGCTTACGAGTAGGTGTAGGTGAGAATATTTGAAATATACAAAACATAGTTACTGTTATTGACAGGTCGGTATAGGCAGGAGGACAGGGGGCGTATAGATTGTAACAGACTTCCGAGTCGGGAACAATCGTCAACAACTGTTTACAGTAGTGTCACTATCAGCTTACCTACGACCTTGTGACCTCTGCCCTCGCGGCCTCGCGTCCGCCCTCAGCATGCGTGCCCGTAGCAAAACAGAGGGAGCTAGCTAGCCCTCCTAAACGCATGTCCGAGTCTGCGCAGTAGGCGGCAGTTGCCCGGGCCGGCCAGTGAATGAAGCGCGGCCGGCGGGGGCACACGCAGCCTCTCGCTTCAATCGCTTACCACCTGATATGAGTGACGCCGGGTGCTGTGCGTAGTGTTGTGATGCTTAGCGCGTGATCGGAGCGATGGCCGAGTGCTCGCCTGAGCCCGGCCACGACACACGATGCGCTGCCCCGTAGGTAAGGATCCCGGGCTTCAAGGTCACCCCGTAAACAATTCCCTGGTGACACCCCTCCATTATTTTGACACCATTGTGGCCGGTTTACGGTCGTTACGACGCTACGTTATCGTTTGTCTTGAATGTTGAGTCACTGCCTTTATGTGCGTTGTTTGTTTTCAAGAAACATCTTGAATTCCGAAGACCACTTCGGATGTGCGGTGTTGCTCTTGATTTTCCGACAGCGTCTCGAGAAGGTGCCATTTTGGCATTTCAAATGTTTAAAGAACACCTCAGTTTTCATTAAACATCACGTATTACCTAACCATGCTATCGTAAGTGCGCGATATTATGTTCATTAAGTACTCGGAGAGCATAAGCGATTGGGAACTCAGAAGACCTTTGCATATTGTAAAAGAAGGCCAGGCCTTCAGGCAATACGTCGTACAACCTCGTCCAATGATACATGCCATTAAACATTCCTTTGAAACTGTAATTAATGTGCATTTATGTCGTACACCGCCGTCCTTCACTATTATAGTGCATTGTTTTCTTCTTGCTTGATTGATTATTTTAAAATGAATGTGAATGGTGCATAACACTTGAGAATACGTAAATAATAATTTATTTTGTCTGGAATAAGTTTTATTTTTAACTAACTTTTGCACGTGAACGGCATTTTCCAGGATAAAAAATAGCCTATGTCCTAACCTAGGTTATGGTCTACTCTGTGTGTAAAATTTCATTCAAAAGGCGTGAATGACTAACAAACATCCAAATTCACAAACGTCCAAACTTTCATATTTATTATAGTAGTAGGAAGTGATAGCTCAGCGGGGAGTGGTATGGACTGTCGAGACGAAAGTCGCAGGTTCAAAAACAACCCCAAGTGCATACACCTCTGACTTTTCTATGTTATGTGTGTATTAATTGTTAATTATCACCTGCTTTAACGGTGAAGGAAACATCGTGAGGAAACCTGCATACCTGAGAAGTTCTCCATAAGAATTTCGAAGGTATGTGAAGTCTGCCAACCCGCATTAGGCCAGCGTGGTGGACTAAGGCCTAACCCCTCTCATTCAGTAGAGGAGCCCGTGCCCAGCAGTGGGACGTATATAATACAGGGCTATTATTATAGTAGGAAGTAAGATTAAACGTTATTACCTAGTGGTACCTGATTACTCCTCGGTTGAATTGTGACCACTCTATACATGGTGATAAACCTGCCACTGTTGTTGTCTATTTCTGCCGCCAAGCAACAGTGTGTAATCACTGTTGTGTTCCGGTTTGTAGGACATTGAAGCCAGTGAACTTACTGGGCATTATGAGACTTAATACCTTATGTCTCGGGGTGACGAGCGCAGTCCTGAGTCATGCAGTGCTTTGTTATTTAAAGTTCTGTGTGGCGTTGCTTCTGTTTATGAGCAGGCGTAGCGTTTACCATCAGGCGAGCGACCTGCTCGTCGTCATTCAAGCTAATAAAAAAAAACAGTGTCTCATTCCGGAGTCCGCCAACGTATACGTATACTGAATATACCAGTAACGTGCGGCCGGCATAATTCTGATCGTCGAGAGATAAATTGGTGCAAAAATCTCGACGGTCGCCATTATATATGAATTGCACGTATCACGTAAAATAAAAATTGGCAATTTTAAATTGACAAGTCATTATTGTTGAGATTATAGAAAATGGACCAAAAACAAGCCCACTGAGTTTGTTTCGCCGGGTCTTCTCAGACAGGGTCGCGTTTGGATCCGGTGGCAGTTTTAAAACAACAATTCAGAGGTACACATGGTCCGTATCGATCACCTTAAAATAAAAATAGGACTTTTTATTTCCCTAATTTATTTTGGTATGATAAACCGGACCAAAAACAAGCCCACTGAGTTTGACTAGCTGGATCTTCTCAGGACTGGGTCGCGCCGCGTAAAATCCAGTGGTAAAGTAAGCCCACTGAGTTTGTTTCGCCGGGTCTTCTCAGGTTGGGTCGTTTTGGATCCGGTGGTAGTTTTAAACCACGTTCCGTTTCGGTAATGCCTATGGTCCATATCGACCTTTAAAACAGAGAAAAAATAACAATAATAATAATACTTAACAATTCTGGACTAATATAAAAATATTGTAAACTTTATAGTTGCCCAGTGTATTGTGACGATGCTATGTATGTTATGTATATATTAGCTGATATGATTTCTGTAATTACATAAGTTTCTTTATTTTGTACTGACTTGTCATAAGCGCTATTTTAATTGCCTACATGATGAATAAAATTATTTCATTTCATTTCATTTTGCACAGTTCTTACCATAAGTGCAGAGTAATCATATTGACGCGGATTTAGAAAAAGACATTGATATGTAATTTTTTGCTAATGGTGCATAGTCTGGTGTAGCAATTGCGAGTGATATTGGATATTTATTTTTGTCGAATTTGGGAGTACGTTGAACTTAAACAATCTCTTAAATTATGTTAGATTTACTTTTACATCTGTGTGCAATATTAAAAGTACTTTCTGTTGTTTTATGAAAACTTTTCTCATAAGCAATTGATATATTTTAAACAGCGATCAGAAACTTATTATTTCAACACTTAGATCGCATCTGTCAATTTGTCGATTAACTAGGTGGTAGGTTTTTCTTTCTTTCTTTCACTGTTGTGTTTAGGTTTCAAGGACATTGAAGCCAGTGAATTTTTCTTTATTGCATAGGCTGACAAACGAGCTAGTGGGTCACCTGATGTTAAGTGATCTCCACCGCCCATGTACGCCCACAATACCAAGAGTCATGGGCGCGTTGCCGACCTCAAAGGAAAGGGAGAATTAAGGGATTGGGAAGGGGTGAGGGATTTGTGCCTCCGGATATCTCACTCACCGTACGAAACGCAGCAGCAAGCTGCTACTTTACGTCGGTTTTCTGTGAGACAGTGGTAACGACCCGGAAGAGCTGGCCCATTCATGCTGTAGACAACAATACTGCCAGCGTGGCTCTACCACTCTAAAATTACTGGGCATTATGAGACTTAACATCTTATGTGTCGGGATGACGAGCGCAGTTCAGTGCCATGCAGAGCTCTGTAATCCAGAGTTCTGTCTGATGTTGCTTCTGATTATGGGCAGGCGTGACGCTTAACATCAGGCGAGCGACCTGCAAGTATCATCATTCAATCAATAAAAAATAAAAAAAATTGTATTAGAAATCATTTTTTTTAATGCTAAGTATCATATAAGCGTATGACGGAGTGGTATAAATATTAAATAGTTACTATGAGTCTGTAGAGACAATATTTTTTACAAATACTCCATTTATCATTATGTTGTAAACAAAATGAGATATGTGATGACTAGATAAATTGCATTTAAAATCCAAAGACTGGAGCTAAGTTGGTCACTAAGATCTTAGGGTCAAAGCCAGCCTCACCTGCATGTGGTGCACTAACGTGCTTAACGGAAGAGGCAATGGCGAAACTTGGTTCCCTTGCGAGTTGTGGTCAGACGGCGGGTCGCCCCACATAATAACAAATCCACCGGCAAAAAAAACTGAGTGGCAGAGCCACACTGTAGACAGTTCTGTCTACAGCATGAATGGGCCGGCTCATCCGGGTCGACCACTGTCTCACAGAAAACCGACAAAGTAACAGCTTGCTGCTGCGTTTCGCACGGTGACTGAGATTTCAAGAGGCACAAATTCCCCTCCCCTTCCCAATCCCTTACTTATCCCTTTCCATAAGGTCGGCAACGCGCCCATGCTTATTTTAGTATCGTGGGCGTACTTGGGCGGTGATGATCACACCATCAGGTGACCCACTTGCTCGTTTGCCGGCCTATACTGTATTAAAAAAAAAACATGAAATGAAGGCGGACCCTGGCATTAATCTGAGAAACACTAGACAGAAAGACTTATCATTATATTCTAACCAAAAGGAATACGTGATGACTAGATTAATTGTAAAATACAAAGAAATCGTCTTACCTAATTGCAAAACTGCATTAATTTAAATAATAAGGTATATTGGACTACATATTGGACTGTTTTACTGGGAACTTTTTATAGCATAGCAAACGAAGTATTACCCTGATGGTAAGTGATCATCACCGCCCATGAATATATACAATATCAGAAGAATCATGGATGCGTTGCCGCTCGTAAAGGGAAGGGGAGAGGGGATTTGAGTCTCTGGATATTTCACTCACCGTACGAAACTCAACAGCAAGCTGCCACTTCATGTTGGTTTTCTGTAGACAGAACTGTCCACAGCCACACACTTAATCACAGCGTAGTTCTATCAAATGGAAAACGAAGATTTCCGAGACGCATAATTGAAATAATATTATTATAGTTATTTCTCTGCCCAGAGGGGTTGACGTAAGGCAAGCGGCCGCTTGTAAAAACTACATGCCAAATCTTCTGTAACATGTGTTAAAAACATGTTGTGCCGATCCCACTGCGAGTGGGATAAGGGCAGGTGAAAGAAGTAGAAGTTTTATGAGTGGTAGAGCCACGCTGTAGACAGTTTTGTCTTTTTTTCCTGGTTTTTTTTTATTGTTTTGGCTCGACCGGGTCGTTACCACTGTCTCACAGAAAACCGACGTAAAGTAACAGCTTGCTGCTGCGTTTCGTACGGTGACTGAGATATCCGGAGGCCCAAATCCCCTCCCCTTCCCAATCCCGTAATCATCAATTTCCTTAAAGGTCGGCAACGCGCCCATGATTCTTCTGATATTGTAGGCATTCATAGGCGGTGAAGGTCATTTACCATCAGGTGATCCACTTCATTTGCCGGCCCATGCTATAAAAATGAAGATTGTTGTTATTTCTGTATTTACCAATAAGCACAAGTTATCGGAAGCGTATTTCAAAAACGGTCTTGGTACGCTATTTTCCAGGCAATCGTTACACAAAGTAAGTAAGATATTAAAGCGATATTTAAAATTCTCCCTGAGCGTTGATTAAAACCCTTTTAATGCTCCCCGGCGAGGCACTCCTACAAACTGTAATCTTTTATAAAATAAATTGCTGTTAGAGATTGCCATTTCTGTTTAAAAGTGCGTTTATAAAAGTAAAATTAAAGTACAATTTCACGAATTAGTGCAATGCGGTACAGTATTTCGGTTCTTTTATGCAATAATATTAGTATTTTAGAGTATGGAGAAGCAACTAAGTCAGCCGGCATAGTTATAACGGTGGTTGAGAGTCTCTATTCTGACTATACTGTCTTACTATCAAGTGCTATGAAGAAATTTGTATGCCAATAAAGTAAGATATATGTAAATTTTCAGATTATCATTATCATGTCTCCCTCTAATAAGTCAAGCCAGCACTTTTTAGGCCTTCCGCGGGATAGTACTCCTGATACGAACAATATTACTAGGCTTAATTACAACCCACAATAAAATCACTGACTGCCTCGGTGGCGCAGTTGTGTACGCGTTACGATTGAGACTAACGCTGAGGTCTCGGGTTCGATCCCCGGGTCGGGTAAAGTGGTATTGGGTTTTTCTGTCACGAAATGCTCAGTATCAGCCTGGAGTCTGGAATTTGTGCCCGGTATGGCGATAGGCTCGCCCCCTATCACATCGTGGTACGGAGATGCGCTCGGTGAAATGTGGGTGTACTGGTTACACCTCTGCCTACCCCCTTCGGAGATTACAGGCGAGTGAATTAAGTGACCGACACCAAGTAGATTAATAAAAATACTTTATTTGAACAGAGTGACAGCTTACAAGTACAAAAGAACAATAATCACTTAGTCTAATTAGTCTACGGCTTATATACTACTTAAATGCTTACTTTACATTATTCGCCGATGGCGCAAGTATTGCCTTGTTGTTAAGGGCAAGAAGTGCTGGCGAAGGATATTTGGTGGGGGTGGACACCCTTAACTCCTCCCCCCTTAAGAGAGAAATTATCCGAAGGGTTCGCAGAAGGCTTCGGAGAATTTCGATGAAAAATTCTATCTTTAAAATTTATTACAATAAAAATAGCACTTATAACTATTACAAAAATATAGAGACAAACAGTCCATACACTGACGCTAAGGGTCACTTCGTAGTTTTGTTCTTCACTTTCACTTACACTGAACTTTGCACTATTTATGACTTCTTTAACGTCACTAAGATCCACGTTCGTCAGATCGATCTGCTTGGCTTCTCTCTGGATGGTGTGATGAAGCTCTGGTATTCGTATCACCGGTAACTGCAGGCTATTAATGGTTTTGTTATAGCTTGTTGCTGCATTAATATATATTTCTCCAACTTGTATTTCACAGTACTCATTCTGTGTTAAAATATAAGTTCCTTGGATGTTAAACTTGTGGATTTCCTCCTTACAATGTTCTGTAACTATTAGATTGTCTTCAGTATATATCAGCCAGTTGTTGTTCATTATTTTCTGGATCTTCAACTTTTCAATCCTGATGTGATTTTGAACACATTGGTTATAGTTATTCTTTATCAACATAATTTGTTCGATGCAGGTCTCAGTAGGATATTGGACCAAGTCTTCTTCTGAACACAGGAATCTGTGGTCTTCTATTTCTTGGCAGGGTTTTGCTACGGGCCTGTATTTCAATCTATTCACCGCTAGGTAGGGATATTTTGGAACGATTATAAATGTTTGCTGGGAATTGAAAATAGGAATTGGGATGACCTTGTAATAAATAAACGTGTCTGATTTTATCAGGGGAACTTCCAATACAAAAACTAACTTCCCTATATCTAAATATGATTTCACTATAATATTATTTTCTAGTTTAATTAGATTATCTTTACTCACTGGGTATATGGTTTTTGCATGCTTTTCAATTAGTTTAAGTGTATTTAATAGTTCTGTGCCATTAATAATAGACTGATGTAACGTATGAAGTTTACTAAATGCTATCGCTGTTTCGATCTCTTGTATATTTTCAAGGATAGTTCGAAAGTTACCTAGAATATGATATAGTGCATTCATCACATGTAATAAGTTATTAAATTTTACTTCATTTTGTAAAAGTGACTCTATTTCGTTGGTCTTAGAGCCTAATTTCTGTATATTAGAATTAATTAAATCAGAAGCGTTGACTAAACTATCGAAAGCTTTTTGAATTGACGATACTTTGCGTTCGACTAAATGCTCCCTATTTCGTAGCCTACCAATTTCATTATTATATCTTATTGCATCGTCTTCATCTAAGTTACCAGATATCACTTTTATCAGAGAGCCAAGGGGTTTTAGTATTGCTCGCTTTTTTCGACTATTATATGGCAAGATTTGATATAATCTATTATTGGTTACCTTTATTAAATAGTCTATTTGACTTCTTAAACCTTCTAATTCACTACCTAACTTACTATTTTCTATCGATTCATTTAATTTTCTAAAATCTTGAATATTAATATCTATCTGTACTTCTAAAGATTCTACGTCTAATATCCGAAATATAGTCCAACAATTATTCTTCATCGCTGCTACTCCCAACTTGAACGATATTATTCCCGGGTTTCCTTCCAGATTCTGCAGGTACAGGGCTTCCGTCAACGTTGCTAGTGCCAGAAGTGCCAGGCATGACCTGTGGAGGGCGTTTAATATTTTTCATTGCTACTCGTGTTGACCTTTTCTTCAATTGTACGGGGATTATATTCCTTTCTACTTTGTCAATCACTTTAGCCTTTTCATAACGGGGTAGTTCTTTAGCCTTTCTAGTTCGTGTATTTTTCATAAAAATCTCATCACCGGTTTGTATAAGTGGTGGTTCTTCACCGCCTTTCTTTTCTTTAACCTTTACTTTGTCTGTCTGTAGCTTATCGGTTACGTAATATACTATAAGTAACTTCTGTGTTAAATTTCTTTCCCTATCTATGTTAAAAGCATTTTCTCCGTCTGTTTGTCCAAATACCAGTTCGAATGGTGTAAAATCAGTAGCTGTATGAATGGTGTTGTTGTATGCCATAATGGAGTATGTCATTACAGATGCTGCGTCTTGGTCGGTTCTCTCATATTTTGCTAAGCGGTATATTTCAATGATGGTAGAGTGGAATCTCTCTACGACTGCCATTGAACTAGGGTTGTTAGGAGTCCCTATGTGAAGTTCTATTTTGTATAACAAGAGCATTTCTTTAATGAGTTCATTGTTGAATTCTGTTCCGGAATCGCAATTAATTTTCTTAGGTAATCCGTACATGCTAAAGTATTTAATTAATGCTTTAACTACCTCCGGTGTACTTCTATTTGGAATGGGGGTAGCTTGCCCAAGTTTGCTAAATGCATCCACTATGGTTAGATAGTATTTCCCTTCAATAAATAGCAAGTCCATAAAAACCTCCTGAAAGGGTGCATTTTGGCTTTGTGTTAACTGAATTTGGGGCTTGATTGGCTTCCTCTCGTATTTCATTTTTTTACATTTCTCACAAGCATTAATGATTGCACTTATTGTCTCTTTCATATTGGCCCACCAATAATGCCTTTTGAGCTTAGCTAAGGTTTCGTTTATACCTCTGTGGCAAGTTTTCCCGTCGTGATATTTCAATACTGTTTCTTTCTGGTCTTGTTCCGAATCTGTTAAATTAATTACTCGTTCTGTGCATTCTATAAGTTTTAATGTACCCTTTTTGAATAACCTAGTTACTATGTTCGCAAACGTTCCTCTGAAGTTTGGATGTTCAAAATATATAAAGTACTTATATTTAGGATCAACATATTCCTTCAAAAATTCTTTAGCTAGCTTTTCGTTATTTTTTGGCATATGAACCTCTGTTATGCGTTGCTTATTATTAGAAATATCTTTTACTCCAATTTTGTCCTTAAGCCATGAGAACACTAAAATTTGTCTAGGCTTTGTGTCAATGGCTTCGTTCAATATGGGGATACCTTCGTGTTCCCTGTTTGAAACGGAATTGGCCGTTGCTTCGTCATCTACTTCTAATTTGTCCATTATTTCTGTTAACCGATCTTCCTCTGAATCCGAGATTTCTATCGTTTCTATTTTGGGTGATCTGTTAACCTTCTTAATGTCTTCTTCTAGGTCTAATATCATTTCTTCTATTTTATCATCATCATCATCTATGTTAACTATAACTGAGTTGTTGTCGTCTTCTAAAGTGTTAAGTTTGATTCGCGAGAGGGCATCTGCGTTTGTGTTCTGAGGGCCCTTCTTATAACGAATCTCGAAGTCGTATTCTTCTAGTCTTAATCGCCAACGCGTTAACTTACTGTTAGGCTCTTTTAGAGAATAGAGCCATGCTAGTGGCCTATGGTCAGTATAAATTGTAAACTTGTTCCCGTATAAATATGGCCTAAAGTGTTTTACTGCCCATATAATGGCTAACAACTCCTTCTCAATTGTGCTGTATTTAATCTCGGTGTCGCTTAAAGTTCTACTAGCATACGCTATAGGTTTGTCAGACCCAATTGACCCTTGTGATAGGACCGCTCCAATTGCAAAGTTAGATGCATCAGTGGTCAATATAAATCTTTTGCTAAAGTCAGGAAACTGTAACAAAGGTGCGTTGGTCAAGAGCTTCTTGCAAGTGTCAAAACTTTCTTTAAATTCCTCATTAATTATAATTTTGTGTCCTTTCTTTAGACAAGCCGTAAGAGGTCTAGTGATTTTGGCAAAATCTCTTATAAACTTCCTGTAATAGCCAATGAGGCCTAAAAAGCTCTTAATTTGTGTTGTTGTTTCTGGTAGAGGGTATCTTAAAATGGCATCAATCTTGTCATTGTTTGGTTTTAAGCCCTCGCTCGTAATTGTATGGCCTAAATATAATACTTCTTTTCTAAGAAAATGTGATTTGTCTAATTGAACCTTTAAATTCGTTGCCCGAAGTCTGTCAAAAACAATTTTGAGTTTTTCTATATGTTCAGGCAATGATTTCGAAAATATGATGACGTCATCCAAGTATACCAGGCAATGCAAGCCTTGTAAACCTCGCAAGACGTTATCCATGGCCCGTTGAAATGTGGCGGGTGCCGTTTTTAATCCAAAAGGCATCCTATTAAATTCGTAATGTCCAGATGGTGTGCTAAACGCCGTTTTAGGTCTATCTTCTTCCTGGACCTCAATTTGGTGGTACCCACTAGCTAAGTCGAGGGTTGTAAAGTAGGTACTTTTTCCTAACATATCAAAAAGATCATTGATATTTGGGAGTGGATATTTATCGTCCGTGGTGATTTCGTTTAAACGTCTATAATCTACTACTAATCTCCACTTTTTTTGTCCCGAAGCGTCCGTTTTCTTAGGTACGAGATGTACCGGGGCACTCCAGGGTGAGTACGATTCTTGTATAATGTTATCTTTAAGCATTTTCTCTACTTGTTTCCTGATTTCTGTCGACTGTATGGGAGGTAACCTATGTGCCTTAATATTAATTGGATCCTCATTTTTCGTTCTTATATTATGTTTCACTTGATTAGTAAATGACAATGGAATGTTTTCGCAATAGAAAATATCTTTATATTCATAACATATATTCTGTATCATTTCTTTTTCTTCCACATTCATATGCTCTAACCTTAACTTATTTAAATTTTCTGCAAGCAAACAGTCTATATTCATACTACTATCTATAAAATTTATATTATTCGATAAGTTTTCTATAAAAGGCTCTACCTGAAAAGGTGCCGTTACTACTAAGGTCATATGCTCATTAGTATAATTCTGAATTATAGTTGTTGCGAGACCTTTATTACATCTTACTAAAGCTGTGGGCATACGAATCCCTTCAGCAAATTGTTTAAAATTAAGGATAGCTTCTCCTTCTACTAAATTAACTGGTAACTTAACTCTAAGCTCACTACGAGGTGGCAAATTGTATGCCTCTCTCATAGGGGGTGTATAAATAATCGGTATGCATGTATTTTTTAAGCATAATAATTGGTTTTTCATATCTATGTTTGCATTTAACTGCTTTAATAGATTGCTACCTATTAACCCATCATATTTGTTATCAACACTATAAATATAAAACTTATGTAATTCATTACTTTTAAAAATTCTCGGTAATGGAATAAATGCTGTTTGACTATGTGTACTTATTGCGTGTGTACTAACAACTTCGAACGGTTCATGACGTAAATACTTTTCATAATACCTATTCGCGATTCTAGGACTTATAAATGACCTACTGCTACCTGTGTCTATCATAAAAATCGCCTGTATCTCTGGTATAATGATATGTGGTAAGTTTAAACGACGATTACAATTTACTTTTATTCTTTCTCTAACGTTGAGGCCGTTATGAAAAAATTTTGTGCTGTGATAGTGTCGTCGGAAATGTTATGTATATCATTATTCACTAAAGCCGTGTTATTCTGCGAACGATCGTCGCTATCCGTGTAATTAATGCGCCTTGAACTCGCGGTGCGCATTGTAACATCAGTATTGGAACCTGATGCGATCGGTGGCGGCACATTAAACGGCGATGTGCGCGGTGCATTGTTATAAGAATGCTGACTGTTATAATATTGCCGGCGCGGCGGCGAGTTGTTATGAGTGTATTGTTGGTTTGTATGATTATTTGTGTTATAAAATGATTGTCTTGTGTTTCTAGACTGGAATGAGGTACCTGGTGTGTATAATGAACCAAACGATTGCCTGTTAATCGGATTGTTCGGTGCATGTGTACCCGATATTTCCTGTGACTGTGTCTGCCTAGGTGGATTTGAATGAATGCCTTGTGCTTGCTGCGTTGGTGTACTAGAATTAAAATTATGAGGCCGTGGGTTCCTAACCCTATTGTTCCTATAAATATTATTTTTCGAATCGTATACGACTTGAAAGTTTTGTTCCTCTAATACGATTTTTAAAGCGTCTTCTAAGGTTTTTACACCACGTAGCCGTACTAAGCGGACTATGTAGGCTGGTAAATTATACAAGAAAACATTTAGTGCACTATTGTTATATATTTCACGTTTAGCCTGACACACTGTATCGTCTTCGATAGACTCGTTGACCTTGCAAAATAAAGCACTTCTAATATGTTGAAGCCTATGACAAAAATCGAAATAACTTTCGCTTCTACCTATTTTCGCGGATTCCAATTCTAGCGCTATGCAATCCTCTGTTCTCGGGTCCCCGAAATGCTGACTAAGCAATTTTTTTAATTCACACCACGTCTGTATTGTGTCTCTTTCGCCTACTAGATTTGCTGCTTCTCCCGTTAATCTACTCGTTACTACGTGATATAAGTATTCATTTTGTATGTTGCCACCTCCAAATGTTAGTAAAATATACTCGCACTTTTTTAGGAATAGTGGCAAGAGTCTAGAATCTCCTCCAAAAATAGGAATGATCTTAATCATCTCCGCAGGGACGCGAACAAGATTCTCTTGGTTCTCCATATTTTAAAAATTATAAAATAAAGGTAATAATCACAGAAAAACAAGGAAAAACTAAATTGAATAAATGCGAATGTGTAATTTACCTATACACCTAGTATTTAAATATCTAACACGTAATAATAATAAAAAAAAATATGCAAAATATATTATCAAGACTTGTTTAATCCCCAATAACGACACATAAATTCATGTACAAGGCTAAAGGAAAGCTTAAAGGAAGGTGAAAAGATTTACTCACAGTCCCGCTGCTATGTCCATGTCCTTGGGAAGATTGTTCTTGATCCTGACTGCTCCCACTGTTCTGTTGTATTTCGGCGTGGCTTCTTAATAAATTTGTTTGTTCGGATCCCAAATTAACCGTAGAGACGGAAGATAGATCGCGGATGCACGGAGACCGAAAATTATATCGATCGACGCGCAAGGATCTACTTATTGGGATCCTACCGGCTGCGCCAATTAAGTGACCGACACCAAGTAGATTAATAAAAATACTTTATTTGAACAGAGTGACAGCTTACAAGTACAAAAGAACAATAATCACTTAGTCTAATTAGTCTACGGCTTATATACTACTTAAATGCTTACTTTACATTATTCGCCGATGGCGCAAGTATTGCCTTGTTGTTAAGGGCAAGAAGTGCTGGCGAAGGATATTTGGTGGGGGTGGACACCCTTAACTAGTGCGTATGTCACAGTAACTTGTAACTTCACGTAGGTTATATGAGCTAGTGTATTCTGTTGAACCGGCCCATTTATGCTACAGACAAGAGAATCTAAAGTGTGGCTCTACCAGTTTATAAATAACCGTGTATTCGGCATTATTGTAAATTGTAGCCTATTGTATTTACTCTAGATAGTGTAAGTTTGGCACACTCGACCCACAGTCCTATATGCTGGGCTATTTATTATTTACCAACACAACTGTGTTACGGGTGACCTCCCACACGTTCGCATCACAGATACAGCCTTTAGGTACGATCGAAATTTAGTTACAAGATATAAGATATACATAGCTGCGATTTAAATTATCTGTTTTGGAAATAATAATAATAATACACCCAACAGTCACACACACATAGTCCTGACTCCACACTAGGTAAACCTGTGTCTCCTTTCTATTATGTATCTATGGTCGTGGGTATCAGGAACTACGAGGGACTTGCGGTCCCACAACACCTAGACCCGAGACCAATATTTGTGGATCACACAAACATTTGTCTCGGTGTGGGAATCGAACCCACGGCCTCTCGCTTCGCAGCCGACTACTCGCCCGCTGCGCCACAGAAATGGTCGTGTTTTACGTTTTTTTTATAGCCGAGCCCGACAAACGAGCAAGTGAATCACCTGATAGTAAGTGATCTCCACCGCTCATGAATATCCACAACAGCACAATTCCAAGCCAAAGGGACAATGGGCAAAATATCCCAAGTGTTGTAGCACTTTGAGTAATATACCATTAGTTATACGGGGATACGCGGGATAGTACTCCTGATACGAACAATATTACTAGGCTTAATTACAACCCACAATAAAATCACTGACTGTCTCGGTGGCGCAGTTGTAATGCGTACGCGTTACAATTGAGGCTAACGTTGAGGTCTCGGGTTCGATCCCCGGGTCGGGTAAAGTGGTATTGGGTTTTTCTATAACGAAATTCTCAGTATCAGCCCGGAGTTTGGAATTTGTGCCCGGTATGGCGATAGGCTCGCCCCCTATCACATCGTGGGACGGAGATACGCTCGGCGAAATATGCGTGTACTAGTTACACCTTTGCCTACCCCTTCGGGGATTACAGGCGTGATTGCGTATGTACCATTAGTTAGGTATCATTTAGAAGAACAATATATTCTACGGCAAGGAACCTGAAATCCTGGTCAGAAAAAAGTTACATGCGTTAAAAGTTCTATGTATTGTATTGCGTAGTCATATTTAAGTAAAACCACAATCATTGGGTCCCTCTCTTTGACTAATGCCCATTTATTGGCCGGGGTAGCGACCGCTAAGTACTCGGTCAAAAATACGACATAGTGACCTACTTTTGCGACCCTTGTTTCGGTACCAACTATGTCTAGTTACTTTGTAGTTCAGCATGACGATTTTAATTGGTAAAATAATTTAGAATACGGTGAGAATGTGATCAAAGTATTGTATCAATTATATCGAGAATCGAGATACTTCTGAATAATATCGAATTCCTGTTAAAGCTTAATATATGGGTATTTAAGCCCACTTGCACGAACTTGTCTAAATACGATTTAACGTCACTAAGGCCCACTTACACGACGATCCTAAATCGAGTTTAACCCACTAAATCAGTGTAAGACACGTCAAATCGTATGAAAGTTTGACAAAGTAAATGAGTTTAGTGGTAAATCTCGATTTGGGATCGTCGTGCAACTGGGCCTTACTTTTAAAATTGGTTTTGTATATTTGTTTAGTTTTACCAGCAGACTTAACACTAGAATAATTCTTAAAATATAGTCATAATGCAAAATATTGAGTAGTTCGGTAGTCATTATTGACAACGTTTGCAAGAAGTTGCTGACGAAAATCAGTTAACCTACATTAGTAAGCTATAGCGTGGCGAATTCCTGAAGCTCCCTGAATCGTATGTATGATTCATATAATTCGGAGACTTCAGAAATTTGATGAGCTATACATCTGCCGACAAGATCCAGATCAACTCAATCATCAAGATGAGACAAGGAGTCCTGTGCAGAGGATTGAAAAATCTACGTGTAAATTAGTGAGGACAACTAGGAGGACGGCTGGATTCCATCTTTACGTGGTATTTAAGCGATTCGCTTCTTCTTTTATCATGCGTGCTGCTGAGGATTGAAATTCGTTGCCCGTCTCAGTATTTCCGGAATGCTACAATCTGGGGCTTTTCAAAGTTGGAGTGAAAAGGTACCTATTAGGCAAGCGTGTAACAACGTAGACCGTATCGTCACTTTTAATCAGGTGCGATTACGGTCAAAGGTGTTGCCTATTATCTAATTAAAAAAAATGGAGCCGAGGCATCCCCTAGAACAGTGGTCGGCGAACCGAGAAATGCGAATTGCATACAGCTCTTGAGCACTTTGAGTGCAACGCCGCCATATAAGACCGATTTTGTACTGGTATGATGAGACTCGAAACTACAAGGAATCGTGGATGTAATATTTTAAATTTAGCTCACAAAAAAAGCTGTTGTACCATCGATATTTAACCCTTTTGACTAATAAGTTTGTCGACCACCGCCCTAGTTAGCTGAAGATTGATCCAAGATTTAAGATGTTATAAAGATTGAAGATATTGAAGATATGAGTGATAAAGATTGGAAGAAATTCAAAAAATTACTCGATAAATGATTAATTGCAGATTATTTTATAACTATTACTTATTGAAGGCAATGACTTTAAACTAGGTTGGACAGATATCTGGATTATCCCACAAATCCAGATTTCCGTAGGCTATAGGCGAGAATATAACAAAAAGTTGGTAGGTCCCTCGTATGTGGGTTAGTACCACCGCTTTGTCTATTTCAACCGCCAAGCAGTAGTGTGTAAGCTCTGTTGTATTTCGGTTTGAAGGATATTGAAGCAAGTGAAATTACTGGACATTATGAGACTAACATCTTATGTCTCGGGATGACGAGCGCCGTTCAGCGCCATGCAGTGTTCTGTAATCCAGAGTTTGGGTTACATTGCTTCTGTTTAAGCTTAACATCAGGCGGGCGTCCTGCTCGTCCAGTAATTCAACGAAATAAAAACAAAAAAAATGAAATCTGTAATTTACGAAGCCGTGTCACACTATTTTTTTCATACTGTGTGACGCGGTCACGTAAACAAGACTTTTCTGTTTTAGCCCCACTGGCACGACGATCCTAAATCGAATTTAAACCACTAAACCTGTTTATGAAACGCCAAATCGCATGAAAATATAACATAAGTAAGTTTAGTGGTAAATCTCGATGTAGGATCGTCGTGCAAGGCGGCTTTAGTCTCGTATATGTCATGCGAAGAACTCTATCAATCTAAATGGATCTTGATACCCTACACCGCGACACAAGACTTGCATCTTAATGTGGAATTAAAACTATATGTGTGTTTTAAGTGTAATGCTTTGAGTAATTGCTTTATAAATTTCGATAGAAAGTTGTATCATCATCATCAGCCACAAGACGTCCACTGCTGAACATAGGCCTCCTCTAATGCCTTCCAGGCCGACCTGTTAGAAGCGGCCTGAATCCATCGGCTTCCTGCAACCCTTGTCAGGTCGTCAGTCCATCTTGTAGGTGGACGTTTTCTGTTGCGCTTGCCCGTACGTGGCCTCCATTCGAGAACTTTTCTGCCCTATTGGCTATCAGTTCTGCGAGCTATGTGGCCTGCCCATAAAAGTTGTATGCTCATGTTTAATTAGATTAGAAATGATTAAACTTTACTAGCCTTTGCCTCCACTTCCGTGAATGTCTTCGTTCGGGATATAATCTATGCGTATATAATATAATTTGATCAAAATCCGATCAGCTGGTAAGGTGTGATTGAGCAACAATCTAAACTCATAAACTCAAAAACAGACAAACTTTCCCATTTATAATATGAAATTAAAAAATAATTAATAGGATCACAAAGAAAAAATGTACATTGATTCAAAAAGAACGTTACAATGCGATATTATCAAAAGCGATCTCTTCTTGCAAATTTTGCAAATGAAATTTACAAAAGGAAAAATGAGGTGGTGTATTTATTTAACAAATGACCCACTTTGTAATTTAAAAATATTCATACAGTGAAAGTTGCGTGGGTAGAGCTGAAGGTTGGGTTCAGTGGCGTCCTGCGCGCGTCATTAACGTGCACTTTATAAACTCCCTACAAAAAGTGTCACCTACACGCGAGTCACGGGCGTTTATTAACCTTTTTCAAAAAAACTTAGAAACCGACTTCAAAGTAAAAACACTGAAAATTCCAATATAACAATTTCTATAGGTCTCTTTAGAGTCGATGCCTGTGTCGTTGCTGGTCAAAAATTGCATTGTTTTTACCCTATTAATTTTGTAAAAAAATTGCATTAATTGTGATCTGTACTAATAAATTTACTTTCTTTCTTTCCTTTAAGGCCGGCAACGCGTTCATGATTCTTCTGGTATTGTAGGCATTCATGAGCGGTGGAGATCACTTACCATCAGGTGACCCATTTGCTCATATACAGCCTATACTACTGTCAGTCAATTTCCGTACTCGATTTTAGTATGGTGTAGAGACGTAATAACCGTACTGACGTTTGACGTGATCA
The DNA here is from genome assembly GCA_905332985.1 of Mimas tiliae. Lineage (NCBI taxonomy): Eukaryota > Metazoa > Arthropoda > Insecta > Lepidoptera > Sphingidae > Mimas > Mimas tiliae. The sequence goes on from HG995251.1 coordinate 2,033,966, forward strand.
TCGCAAACCTGTCTTTAGCATTAGAAATACAATTCTAAAACCATTTTTCGCCAAAATTTCACATCTGAATACATTTACCCACAATATGATTAATTAATCATATACAAACGTACCTACAGTCCATTACGCTTTACATTTAGAACGTACGAGATGTCAAAATTTTAATGAGAGCCTCTCTACGGTACGGAATTAAATTTCGAGGCTTATTTTATTATATCAGACATCAAAAAGAGATTCGTTGGCGCAGAAAATTAGGTGGTCTCAGCTGAAGTGGCGGACCCGGCTTTGTATTTTATTGCGTGCCTTTATTCACCTAGATAATTGAATGGATCTGTGTTAGGAACCCTGTTACTGTGCGTCTACTTTGTGTCAGATATGTAACAAATACAAGTGTGGGCTGTCAAATCATCATCATCATCATCATCAGCCACAAGACGTCCACTGCTGAACATAGGCCTCCCCTAATGCCTTCCAGGCCGACCTTTTGGAAGCGGCCTGCATCCATCGGTTTCCTGCAACCCTTGTCAGGTCGTCGGTCCATCTTGTAGGTGGACGTCCTCTGTTGCGCTTGCCCGTACGTGGCCTCAAAACTGATAACCGATGGGGCAGAAAAGTTCTCGAATGGGCTGTCAAATGTTATGACCTAATGTCACGACCGGATCCGTTCTGACATCTAAGGTTCTGACCTAGGTTCTGACACCTCTAATTTTGCCGTGTCATGCCATAGCTCTCGTACGTACGCGCACGCCTGTATATAAGGGTTAGGCATCAAGCAACTAATGCGTGGGTTTGCCGAACTATTTTTTTTATTGCTCTGATATACGAGCAGGCGGCCCACCTGATGGTAAGTGGTTACCGCCGCCCATGGAATTCAGCAATGCCAGAGCTAAGCCCCTGCCTACCGTACCGTATAAAAGGTTGTCTGGAAGAATTCGCAGTTAGCGATAAGACCGCCATTAGTACTTAACTTATAATTTTTAAGATTCTTTTGTATTTTTATTTTTCTTGTTTAAGATGTACAATAAAGTCTATAAATAAAAAAATATGATATCGCCATATCGGGGTCAAATTCCAAAAACGGGCAACTCGTGTGGGGTTTTTCCAATAACTTCTGCCAGTCTACTCCTGAAATACGATTTATGGAAATAATTTTAAAGCAATTTAGTTCATTTCCATACTCTCGAGTATTCTTGTAATGCGATGGTAGCGCTCAACTAGCGGAATTAATAATAATTACTAATTATTATTTTAATCATTAATTTTAGAGCAGATATGTGTATTTACGGTCTCGGGGGATCCAGAGTGCTTTCTGGATTGCTGCCGGAACCGCCCCAGCACTCTGTTGCTTCGTGACCCGTCGCTTAGGATCTAGGAGCTCCTCACAATACGGAAGATATTCAATAGGCAGCACGATATTTCGTACTTATCTATAAAAAAGCTATATTATCCCTCATTTAATATTCTGAATATTTAGAAGATAGGAAGTCATGGCAACAGTTAATAATAACGGCAATATTATAATAGATGTAGTTACTAAACAAATCAAAAAAATTGCTTTTCTTAAATTTTTTTATTTTTTTTATCCTGGCTCGGCAAAGTGACTACGCTACACCTGATGGTAAGTATAGTGCAATCCATGAATACTGTCGACCAACGATAGACACTGAATCTACCGCAGATCGGCAGAATTATGCCAGTCTGCTTAGTTGCTTCTTCACACACCGCACACAATTTATATTATTGGGATTTTTATTGTCGGGCGGTTCATATAATTATGAACCATCGTCTCGGCAAATCGAATATATGGTGTGAATATAACCTGCATTAGTCGACACGTTCAGAATTTACACGGTAAAACATAGACGCACTTTATTTTATATAACCAAGCATATTATTTTAACGCACATCGGAACGAACACCTCTGTTCCAGGAATCCCCACATGTTTGCGACGATATGGCTTTATGACCCAATAAACTTTCATCAAAATCAATATTGCATAGACAGCTCAACTTCCTTTGCAAACATCTTCTCGGGGTGATGGGCGTAATGCCATGCAGTACTTTGTAATTCAATAATTTGAGTGGTGTTGCTATTGTTTATGCGCAGGCGTGGCGCTCACCAGCAAGCGAGCAACCTGTACATTTCGTCACGTGATATAACTACAAATTAATGAATTATCGTATTTCTTCATTTCTTAAGCTGTGAGACATTACTTGTTGTCTTCATAATAGAGTAGTTTCTTGTGTTGCATTTTATATTCAAAAGAAAATAATACGAAAATGAAATCATTTAAAACACAATCAGGTTTAAAAAATGAGCCCGCTATTAAGATGTTAAGTATTGGTAATGTAAAGGTGAGCGCGTAGTGGGGACATCTTACTATCTCGCTCACACGTGTGCATCGTAAGCGTTGATCGTAAGGGTCATTTTGCAAGGTGACGTCAATGTTTGCGTCGTTTGTCATTTGAGAAGTACCTCGTCCATCAGATTTGAATGGCTTCTAACTTATGTATTTAATTTTGGATTGATTGATAAAATTCTTTTTACAGTGGATTTTGGGTAACATAATTTACTGAATTATATATTTAAATAAATTAGGTCTACTACCTTATTCTACATTAACTGGAAGTGTCCTGTAGGATTTATGGGTGATTTTGCGCGTGTCAAAATATGTATTTATATAAATCTTGATTGCGTTGATTTAGAAGCTCGATTTTTTATACCTCCAAAGGATGGTAGACATAGTACCTTTAAGATATTATTTCAGCTTGTACCTTTGTACTTCTAATGGATACCAGAAAAATTATCTTTGATAAACGGACAGACGGACTGACAACAAAGTGATCCAATAAGAGATCCTTTTTTCCTTTTGAGACAAGGAGCCCTAAATTGATATTAAACTCCACGCTTGTTCGCTAATATATGAATTTCACGTTTCTACAGTATCATACACCTAACTCAATACCTAATATAAAACCCATTTTGATCGAGACAAGAGACCGCGGCAGTGCGACGACCGCGACACTTCTGCTTTGTTTGCAATTGAATATGCGTTTTGAGGTTAGAGAGCGACCGTTTTCATAGAAACCTACTACTATTATAAATGAGAAAGTTTGGATGGTTGTGAGTTTGTTAGTCAATCACTCCTTAACAGGTGAACCATTTTGGATGAAATTTGGTCACTCAGGTAGACCATAACCTGGACTAGGACATAGGCTTTTTATCCTAGAAAAGGACATTCACGTGGGCGGAACTGCGAGCAAAAGCTGTTTCATATAAAGCAGTGGACGTGTGGCTGCCTGACTCACGTACTTGTCGCGGTCTCCTGTCTCGGCCTCGTACCTCAAAACGTACCTTGCCATGTCATGGTGGCTCTGTCTAAATGTATTCTTTGGTCGTGTAACCTAACAGACGTCAGGTGAAAATACTCTCCAGAGTCGTGTATATTTTTTTAGCAACGCAGTTTAGGTTGCGCTGCTATCCTGACATGTAACGTACGGGAGCGGTGAATTTTTATTTTTAAATATACCTTGTAAGCATCATGTGATTAATAACCCCTGAAACAGAGAATTAACAGGCCTTTTTATAACGCTGGAAGCCATATTTACACGTGTGTGAATATTTCCGCATGAACGCGTCGTGGAAATATTATCCATAATAATTATTCATGCTAATTTTGACTGCCTCGGTGGCGCAGTTGTGATGCGTACGCGTTACGACTGAAAATGACGCTGAGGTCTCGGGTTCGATCATAATAATTAACAGTGATATGATCAATCTTATCGATCTTAATAAACAAGTGATTAAAATTAACAAGAAATTTTAGGAGTCTCATTTTGAAATGACCCGGTACATAGGTATTTACTGTAAGGAGTATTTAATGACTCTAAAATATGACCACACCTTTCGGTAACACGTTGTATATTTACATCATAAATATTTCCCTTAAGTCCAACTTCACCTTACGTATTCAAATAGAATATTTGATAAAGAACTTGTATTTACATACGCAGGGGTTCTCTCGGGGAGTGAACATGGAAAATTCAAGTTTTCATACAACGATACAGTTAAATTTGCACGCTGACTCACTTTTGATGACGTGACGTCATGACGCGTATGCTTTGTATCGCAATGTATATTTATTGCCTGACTGCCTCGGTGGCGCAGTTGTAATGGATATGCGTTTCGACTGAGGCTGACGCTGAGGTTTCGGGTTCGATTCCCGGGTCGGGTAAAGTGATATTGGGTTTTTCTTTCATGAAATGCTTAGTATCAACCCGGAGTCTGGAGTTGCACCCGATATGGCGATAGGCACGCTCTCTATCACATCATGGGACGGAGATACGCTCGGCGAAATGTCGGTGTACTGGTTAAACCTTTGCCCACCCCTCCGGGGATTACAGGCCTTTCCTTTAAGGTCGGCAACGCGACCATAATTATTTTGGTATTGTGGGCGTACATGGGCGGTGGAGATCACTTACCATTACCCACTTGCTCGTTTTCGACCTATGACATAAAAAAAACTCACTTAAACTAGCAGGCTCGGGCCCCTGTTTGGCTCGTCATTCAAGTGACTAATAAACTAATAGACTAAAAGACAAAAAGTATCACTGTTGTCACTCCACAACCATAGTATCAAGGATGGCTCCTTTGTTCGATAAGTTCGCATAATGCAACAACTAAAAGCATCTCATGAACCTTTGTCTCGCCTCTGTTTGTGATTAAAAAAGTAAGAGCTGACAATATCGAGTTTCCAATAGTTGTTCTGCTTCCTTTGACAAAGATTCGCTTTGTTCGCTTGCGGGGCTTTTTAAATGACACACAAACATTTTAATGTTGTCTACACCAATATTATAAAGAGGAATGATTTGTATTTGTGTATGTAACGAATAAACTTAAAACAACTGGATCGATATCTAAAATTCTTTTGCCGTTAGAAAGCTACATTATCACTGAGTAACATAGGCTACTTTTTATCCCGGGAAAGGCCGTTCACGCGGGCGGAGCCGCGAGCAAAGGCTAGTCATTTATAAAGGCCTTTCTCCGATAGTCGCGTAAAGCGTTGCTTCTGTTTATGGGTAGGCGTGACGTTTAACATCACATGAGCGACCTACTCGTATCGTCTTTGAGGCAAATTAAAAAAAAGCAAGTTAAGGAGCTCCTCACAATAAGGATGATATTCAATAGGCAGCACGATATTTCGTACTTATCTATAAAAAAGCTATATTATCCCTCATTTAATATTCTGAATATTTAGAAGATAGGAAGTCATGGCAACAGTTAATAATAATGGCAATATTATAATAGATGTAGTTACTAAACAAATCAAAAAAAATGCTTTTCTTATTTTTTTTTATCCTGGCTCGGCAAAGTGACTACGCTACACCTGATGGTAAGTATAGCGCAATCCAAGAATACTGTCGACCAACGATAGACACTGAATCTACCGCAGATCGGCAGAATTATGCCAGCCTGCTTAGTTGCTTCTTCACACACCGCACACAATTTATATTATTGGGATTTTTATTGTCGGGCGGTTCATATAATTATGAACCATCGTCTCGGCAAATCGAATATATGGTGTGAATATAACCTGCATTAGTCGACACGTTCAGAATTTACACGGTAAAACATAGACGCACTTTATTTTATATAACCAAGCATATTATTTTAACGCACATCGGAACGAACACCTCTGTTCCAGGAATCCCCACATGTTTGCGACGATATGGCTTTATGACCCAATAAACTTTCATCAAAATCAATATTGCATAGACAGCTCAACTTCCTTTGCAAACATCTTCTCGGGGTGATGGGCGTAATGCCATGCAGTACTTTGTAATTCAATAATTTGAGTGGTGTTGCTATTGTTTATGCGCAGGCGTGGCGCTCACCAGCAAGCGAGCAACCTGTACATTTCGTCACGTGATATAACTACAAATTAATGAATTATCGTATTTCTTCATTTCTTAAGCTGTGAGACATTACTTGTTGTCTTCATAATAGAGTAGTTTCTTGTGTTGCATTTTATATTCAAAAGAAAATAATACGAAAATGAAATCATTTAAAACACAATCAGGTTTAAAAAATGAGCCCGCTATTAAGATGTTAAGTATTGGTAATGTAAAGGTGAGCGCGTAGTGGGGACATCTTACTATCTCGCTCACACGTGTGCATCGTAAGCGTTGATCGTAAGGGTCATTTTGCAAGGTGACGTCAATGTTTGCGTCGTTTGTCATTTGAGAAGTACCTCGTCCATCAGATTTGAATGGCTTCTAACTTATGTATTTAATTTTGGATTGATTGATAAAATTCTTTTTACAGTGGATTTTGGGTAACATAATTTACTGAATTATATATTTAAATAAATTAGGTCTACTACCTTATTCTACATTAACTGGAAGTGTCCTGTAGGATTTATGGGTGATTTTGCGCGTGTCAAAATATGTATTTATATAAATCTTGATTGCGTTGATTTAGAAGCTCGATTTTTTATACCTCCAAAGGATGGTAGACATAGTACCTTTAAGATATTATTTCAGCTTGTACCTTTGTACTTCTAATGGATACCAGAAAAATTATCTTTGATAAACGGACAGACGGACTGACAACAAAGTGATCCAATAAGAGATCCTTTTTTCCTTTTGAGACAAGGAGCCCTAAATTGATATTAAACTCCACGCTTGTTCGCTAATATATGAATTTCACGTTTCTACAGTATCATACACCTAACTCAATACCTAATATAAAACCCATTTTGATCGAGACAAGAGACCGCGGCAGTGCGACGACCGCGACACTTCTGCTTTGTTTGCAATTGAATATGCGTTTTGAGGTTAGAGAGCGACCGTTTTCATAGAAACCTACTACTATTATAAATGAGAAAGTTTGGATGGTTGTGAGTTTGTTAGTCAATCACTCCTTAACAGGTGAACCATTTTGGATGAAATTTGGTCACTCAGGTAGACCATAACCTGGACTAGGACATAGGCTTTTTATCCTAGAAAAGGACATTCACGTGGGCGGAACTGCGAGCAAAAGCTGTTTCATATAAAGCAGTGGACGTGTGGCTGCCTGACTCACGTACTTGTCGCGGTCTCCTGTCTCGGCCTCGTACCTCAAAACGTACCTTGCCATGTCATGGTGGCTCTGTCTAAATGTATTCTTTGGTCGTGTAACCTAACAGACGTCAGGTGAAAATACTCTCCAGAGTCGTGTATATTTTTTTAGCAACGCAGTTTAGGTTGCGCTGCTATCCTGACATGTAACGTACGGGAGCGGTGAATTTTTATTTTTAAATATACCTTGTAAGCATCATGTGATTAATAACCCCTGAAACAGAGAATTAACAGGCCTTTTTATAACGCTGGAAGCCATATTTACACGTGTGTGAATATTTCCGCATGAACGCGTCGTGGAAATATTATCCATAATAATTATTCATGCTAATTTTGACTGCCTCGGTGGCGCAGTTGTGATGCGTACGCGTTACGACTGAAAATGACGCTGAGGTCTCGGGTTCGATCATAATAATTAACAGTGATATGATCAATCTTATCGATCTTAATAAACAAGTGATTAAAATTAACAAGAAATTTTAGGAGTCTCATTTTGAAATGACCCGGTACATAGGTATTTACTGTAAGGAGTATTTAATGACTCTAAAATATGACCACACCTTTCGGTAACACGTTGTATATTTACATCATAAATATTTCCCTTAAGTCCAACTTCACCTTACGTATTCAAATAGAATATTTGATAAAGAACTTGTATTTACATACGCAGGGGTTCTCTCGGGGAGTGAACATGGAAAATTCAAGTTTTCATACAACGATACAGTTAAATTTGCACGCTGACTCACTTTTGATGACGTGACGTCATGACGCGTATGCTTTGTATCGCAATGTATATTTATTGCCTGACTGCCTCGGTGGCGCAGTTGTAATGGATATGCGTTTCGACTGAGGCTGACGCTGAGGTTTCGGGTTCGATTCCCGGGTCGGGTAAAGTGATATTGGGTTTTTCTTTCATGAAATGCTTAGTATCAACCCGGAGTCTGGAGTTGCACCCGATATGGCGATAGGCACGCTCTCTATCACATCATGGGACGGAGATACGCTCGGCGAAATGTCGGTGTACTGGTTAAACCTTTGCCCACCCCTCCGGGGATTACAGGCCTTTCCTTTAAGGTCGGCAACGCGACCATAATTATTTTGGTATTGTGGGCGTACATGGGCGGTGGAGATCACTTACCATTACCCACTTGCTCGTTTTCGACCTATGACATAAAAAAAACTCACTTAAACTAGCAGGCTCGGGCCCCTGTTTGGCTCGTCATTCAAGTGACTAATAAACTAATAGACTAAAAGACAAAAAGTATCACTGTTGTCACTCCACAACCATAGTATCAAGGATGGCTCCTTTGTTCGATAAGTTCGCATAATGCAACAACTAAAAGCATCTCATGAACCTTTGTCTCGCCTCTGTTTGTGATTAAAAAAGTAAGAGCTGACAATATCGAGTTTCCAATAGTTGTTCTGCTTCCTTTGACAAAGATTCGCTTTGTTCGCTTGCGGGGCTTTTTAAATGACACACAAACATTTTAATGTTGTCTACACCAATATTATAAAGAGGAAAGATTTGTATTTGTGTATGTAACGAATAAACTTAAAACAACTGGATCGATATCTAAAATTCTTTTGCCGTTAGAAAGCTACATTATCACTGAGTAACATAGGCTACTTTTTATCCCGGGAAAGGCCGTTCACGCGGGCGGAGCCGCGAGCAAAGGCTAGTCATTTATAAAGGCCTTTCTCCGATAGTCGCGTAAAGCGTTGCTTCTGTTTATGGGTAGGCGTGACGTTTAACATCACATGAGCGACCTACTCGTATCGTCTTTGAGGCAAATTAAAAAAAAGCAAGTTAATCAGTGACGTCAGTGGCATCAACATTTTGCTTAATTGCAGCTTGTCAGTGATGGCGGGCATTAGTAACTTTACCGTCGAATAGTCGGCAATAGTTTAATATAATTCATCATTTTACAAAGGAACGTTTTGAGGTACGCAACTGAGTCAGGGAGATCGCGACGCGTAAAGCGAGTCAGGTGACAGCCACAAGTCCACTTTGTATGAAATTGTATGGGTAATGTCTCCGTCGTATACCTCAATACGTACCTATACAGTTGCATAGAAAACGGACGTATCGCTTCCGTCTTCTGTAACTGTCGTCTGTCTCGGTCATGGCTTTCAGAGTTAAACTATCCTTTACTGTGAGAAAACTACAGCATGACTATCGAAAGAATTCATTATAATTAATCGAATTACTCAATAATTATAAATTCAATCATCCATATCGGATTTATTATTATTAATCCAATCCCTGATACCCGAACACCATAGATACCGTATCCCGAGCAGTAATTTATAAACTTTATCCGAGAACGTGTCTGCTTTTCCTCATTCTCCCCGCCATAACTATTTGTACTATGGCCTTCATATAATTCGGAATGGACGGACACAGGTAGAGGAGGTCGGGGCGATTGGCCCAACTACATTACAAACGTGAGGACAGAATACGAATGAACCTGACGGGATAATGGTTCTTGATGTGACCAGAACTATGACTATTCATGGGATAAATTTTCTCTGGAATCGATTATTGGGTTTTGTTATTATGATATGGATTTTCTAAAATCATTGACATTTACCAACGCGTTTTTGGTTCTGGTACATTTTAATGAAATGACCGCTCATGACCCCCAACAATTCAAGAATTATAAACCTGTTTCCGGCCTTTTAATTAAGGTTGGGAAGGGGAGGGGGAATTTGGGCTTCCAGATATCTCACTCACCATATGAAACGCAACAGTAAGCTTCAGGTTGATTTTTTATGAGATGGTGGTTACAATCCGATCGAGCGACTTTTATTTATTTATTTAAAACGCAACATTCGACGACTCATTCATTTTGTATATAAAACCACAGCGTGACTCTACCATATATATATTCTACATAGGTACATACATACGTACTTATGCCTGTAATCCCAGAAGAATGTAGAGGTGTAACTATTTCCGTCCTATGATGGGATAGGGGGCTAAACTATCGCCATACCGGGCACAATTCCAGACTCCGGGCTGATACTAAGCATTTCGTAATAGAAAACCCAATATGACTTGTACTCGATCCGGGGATCGAACCCGAGACTTCAATACAGCAGTCGTACCACATACGCATTACAACTGCGCCACCGAGGCAGTAAGGCTTAAGGCTTCTTTACATAGGTATTAAAAATATGACTTCATTATCATAGAAATATGGCGCATTTTAACTCAATTTTCTTTGTACACCTTTACATAATATTATCTTCACATATTCCGTCGTCAAAAGAGCGCGACTCGACGTAGACATCAAACAGGTTGTAAAGTTTACTTTACGTGTAAAATTTTCACGAGCTCCCGTTTTACAGTACCTTGTTTGGCTATTACCCGTCTTCTAATGTTTTAGGGATGCGTCTTTATTCCTTTGTGTTCCGTAGCTAAATGGCAAAAAGAAACCCTTATCACTTCGCATTTCTTTACGAAGCTTAAATATGTGGTCACAGTTTGTGTATTTCTATTGCGAGGCACATGCAGGCATTTGACAGCCTCCGTGGCGCAGTGGGCGAATAGCCGGCTGCAAAGCGTGAGGCCGTGGGTTCGATGCCCACTCCGAGATAAATGTTTGTCTAATCCACAAATATATTTTGTTTCGGGTCTGGGTGTGTGGGACCGCAAGTCCCTCGTAGTTCCCGATACCCACGATACAGGTTAACCTAGTGTGGGGTCGGGACTATGTGTGTGCCTGTTGGGTGTGTTTATTATTTAAATTTTTGTTTAACAAATTTGTTTCTCCTCTCAAAGAAGGGTAAAGCAAGCACGGGCCAAAGCCAAGTGCATAAGTAAATAACTATCTACATTTCGTCACAGGTTTACGTGTTAAGCGGCAGGTATTAAGTATTACTGCCTTTTGCAGAAGTAGGTATGTTGACGGATTGATGTTTGGAACGTTAAGACTGGTGTTGAGTGATTTTGGGATGAAACCCGTACTAGAAACAATGATTATTATTATTGTGTCTATACATATACATCCCGCACACGTCGCACAAGCGCAAAGTTGATTTGAATTATCTACTTAGTACATAAAACTTCAATATGCTATCATTTGTATCGGGGTAGGGGGGGGGTCGGGTAGGTTAGTGCGCAGTGAACAACCCCCGCTGGGTGCACTTAGCGACCCCGATGACCCTTATTAGTCACTTCATTAAGGGTTACTGCGCTTGTGTTTATTTTCTAATGTTTTACACTTTAGACATTATGTGCATTAATTTAATAGTTAGAAATAAAAAACCTCGGTTTCATTATTACATACATACGCACTCACGCCCGTAATCCCCGAAGTGGTAGGCAGAGGTGTAATCAGTACACCCACATTTCGTCAAGCGTATCTTCGTCCCATAGGACGATAGGCTCGCTCTTTATCACATCATACACAAATTCCAGAATCCGGGCTGGTACTGAACATTTCGTAAAAGAAAAACCCAATATCACTTTTACCCGATCCGGGGATCGAACCCGAGATCACAGCGTCAGCCTCAGTCGTACGCATTACAACTGCGCCATCGAGGCGGTGGAGGTACCATGGGCGCGTTGCCGACCTTAAAGTAAACGGATAATTAACAGAAAGTAAACCATTAACAGAACCCTCTACATAAATTAGAAAATCATCTCAAGTTTTAAAGGGCTGAACAGATATTCTTCAAACGTTGATAAGAATTATCATATACTACATATTCTTGGAGGTATAAGAAGTAACATAGGATACTTTTTATGAAAAAAAATCTATTTGTTTGTTACGCTTTCGCGCCTAAATCACTGAACAGATTTTGATGAATTTTGATGTAGAGATGGATGGGACCCTGGAGACGGTTATAGGCTTCGTTTTATTTTCACGCGGGCGGAGCCGTGGGCAACAGCTTGTACTATAATATTTAAAACGGGTCTTATTCGCCTGATATTTCAATGTATATAAATATCAATTTCTTTATTTTCCGACGTTTTGTATCGGCCGTGGTCACGGGCGTGGTCCGATGAGTTTTAAATATTATAGTATGTATACAAATCATGAGTCTAAAAACATTTAGCTAAGAATCAATTTAAATCAGCTTTCAAATAAAAAACGACGCGTTCAAATAGGTCTATTAGTTTATACGGTAATATGCTATAGACAGATACACACACACACACACACACACATACGACGGGATCATACATACGCACTCACGCCTGTAATCCCCGAAGGGGTAGGCAGAGGTGTAACCAGTACACCCGCATTTCGCAGAGCGTATCTCCGTCCCTCGATGTGATAGGGGGCGAGCCTATCGCCATACCGGGCACAAATTTCAGACTCCGGGGTGATACTGAGCATTTCGTAATAGAAAAAACCCAATACCACTTTTACCCGACCCGGGGATCGAACCCGAGACCTCAGCGTTAGCCTCAGTCGTAACGCGTACACATTACAACTGCGCCACCGAGGCAGTCTCGACGACGGGATCCAACCTATAATACTAATTTATTGTCAAGGGTTTGAAAAAATAGGAAGGAAATCAAGTAGCTATAGCTCAGCGGGGAATGGTACTGTTGAGATGAAAGTCAAAGGATCGAAACCAGCCCCAAGAGCATGCACCTCTGACTTTTCTATGTTTCGTGTGTATTCGTTGTTACTAAAATTATCGCTTGCTTTAAGTTAAGCCTCGCTGTAGACACTTTTGTCTACAGTATGAAAGGGCCGGGTCGCCCGGGTCGTTATCACTGTTTCACAAAAAACCGACGTAATGTGGCGGCTTGCTGATGCGTTTCGTACGATGAGTGAGATATCCGGAGGTTCAAATTCCGCTTTCCTTCCCAATCTCTTAATTATCCCCTAACTTTAAGGTCGGCAACGCACCCATAATTATTTCGGTATTGTGGGCGTACATGGGCGGTGGAGATCACTTACTATCAGGTGACACACTTGCTCGTTTGTCGGCCTATGCTATAAAAAAAGGATACCCCACGCTTACCACTCGTGATTCCGAGCACGCATAAAATAATCACTATACTTTTGACATCATAAATAAAACAAGACCTAATGTTCCTTAGTTGGCGCAAATCGAACAAGAATCTACATACGATGTGGCTTAGAAGCAAATATATGTTATTTAATGCTCATTTCATCGACTGTACATAGGGTTGTTGAGGCCGGCCGCGACATTCCTTCGAATATTATTTAGTGTAAGCTCGTCATTACCTTATTACCATATCTATTGCTTGGATCTTGTGTTTTGATCGAGTTCAGTGACTCGGAGATTTGGTTGTAACATGTCGCTCAATCCTTCTTAATGATGTGTTATATGTAAATGGCGTTGCTGTTTGTGGAGAGTAAAAATAAATATGAAATTTTTAGGTGCCAAAATTGGATAGTTTTGTTTATAGCATTAATGGACCGGCTGGACCGGGTTGTTACGACATCTCACAGAAAACTGACGTGAAGTAGCAGCTTGTTGTTGCATTACGTAAGGTGAGAGAGATTCCGGAGGCCCAAATCCCCTTCATATTCGCAATTACTTAATCATCCCTTTCCATTAAGGTTGGCAACGCGTCATTGATAATTGTGTCAATATTGTAAGTAGTTCTAAATCATATATACAACGTGTTATAAAAAGGGGCGGGCAAATTTAAGCAATGTATAGTGTAGGGTATAAGTATTTTATCTCCCATAGTACCAATTCCGATTGCATTGCTAGGGAAATAATTATAGAATTTTCTTTTTTATCGAATGAGTAACATGTCGATATCGACTTTCAACTTTGAACAACACTAAATAATAAACAATGATACTATAGATCTCTTTTCATTTAATTATTTTATAATTTAAAAATCATTAAACAGTTGTCAAATGTCAATATTTATTTGACACAGTCAGTTTGGCAATTTCTGATTTTATGAAGTATGATTGAATACGAGTTCATAATATGTTGTATTTGACTAAAATCAAGTATTATGTGAAAACACATTTATTCTTCAATACTATTCTAACTCCACGTGACATTGGCGGAATAGCTACACTCTATGCTCGTTGCCATTTACCAAGAAAGAAGAAGAAGAACCAAGTATTATGTGTTGATATTTTATGTTGGTGTAACAAATACCAGCTTTTAAGAGGATCGTCGACTGTATTAAGCCGAATTCATAGATGGAAAACCCGAGAATGAAGTCTTTAACATGCTTCTAGAGGATGGTACCTATATCGTCTTCAGCACACAGTCTCTTTCAAGTGTTAATTTGTGTTTAAATTACAAGTTACGTACGTATGTCCGTAGAATTACGTACATCTTATTCAAGTTTATTGAAAAGTGAGTGTCGTTCATAACAATTAATAGTGATGTCATCAATCTTATCGATCTTAATAAACGAGTGATTAAAATTAACGTGAAATTTTTGGATGTCTTGGTTTTGAAAAGATCCGGTACATAAGTACGAATTATAAGGTGTATGTAATGACCCTAAAACATGACCACACCTTTCTGTAACACGTTGTATAACGTCATGTTTTAATGGCATAGGCCGGCAAACGAGCAAGTTTCCTTTTAATTTAACAAACAAGGACGTACTCAATTCGACTGAATATTTCGATATATGTTTCACGATATCTCCATTAAATGTGGGCCGACTCTTATGAATATTTTGTTTATCGTAACCAATGTAAATGCAACACGATTTGCATTTTAAATGTAATTTAATTTTTGAAGCCGATTTCAAGTTTCCCCTAAATATATAGTTATTGATTTAATGCAGTGCTATTAAATATAACAAAAAGTAGGCTGGCTTATTACGAAATATTTAAAATCACAGTGTAGGTATTAAAGCGGCTTCGTGGCATAGGGAAATTTTGTTTCATCTCTTTCCATAAAAAGGGTCTTTTCCACTTTTACTTAAATTCTTTACTCTCCAAAACATTTCTGATTGCTCGCCAATCAAACGGTTAAACCTCAGTGTACTTTATAATCAAATCTATCGACCCGAATTTGATTACTCGTATATATTAGGACTGTTTGAAGGATAATAACGGATTATAGAACGTAAAATAATGTATTAAAGTCGAAGTTGCCTTAATGCGTGTTTTAACAGTTACTGCTTGAGGTTAATAGTTATTTGCAACTTGTTGACCCAAATTTTATTACATACTAAATGAAAGAATGATAGTGTTTATTGTTCATGTAGGCAATAATATACAATGTGACAAGTCAGTACAAAAATAAAATAATTATATGTAGATATCAGAAATTCTATCAACTTATTTATACATCACATAAATACCATCATTAACAAAACACTAGTCAATTTACAACTGAATCAGTTTATTTTTATATACTATAGGCACTCATGCCTGTAATCCCCGATGGGGTAGGCAGAGGTGTAACTAGTACACCCAGATTTCGCAGAGCGTATCTCCGTCCCACGATGTGATAGGGGGCGAGCGTATCGCTATACCGGGCACAAATTCCAGACTCCGGGCTGATACTGATCATTTCGTAATAGAAAAACCCAATTTCAATCCACTTTACCCGATCCAGGGATGGAACCCGAGACCTCAGCGTTAGCTTAATCGTAACGCGTACGCATTACAACTTCGCCACCGAGGCAGTCTGTTTATTTTTATATATGTAACAATATTTTAATATATTATACACATCATACTGCTGGGGGCGGGCCTTCTCTTTTGAAAGAAAGTTAGGCCTTAATCCACCAATCTCGCTTAATGCAGGCTGGCAGACTTTACATACTTTCGTTTTTTTTCATATGGAGAACTTATCAGGTGTGCAAGTTTCTTTACGATGTTTCCTTCACGGTTAATAATAATAATAATAATAATAATACACCCAACAGGCACACACATAGCTCTGACCCCACACTAGGTAAACCTGTGTCGTGGGTATCAGGAACTACGAGGGACTTGCGGTCCCACAACACCCAGACCCGAGACCAATATTTGTGGTTCACACAAACATTTGTCTCGGTGTGGGAATCGAACCCACGGCCTCTCGCTTCGCAGCCGACTACTCGCCCGCTGCGCCACGGAGCTGTCTACGGTTATAGCGACAAATAATAATTAACAATAAATACACACGGGACAAAAGCCGGAGGTGTATGCTCATAGGCTGGTTTCGATCCTGCGATTTACGTCACAGCAGTCCGTACCAGTCCTCGCTGAGCTATCACTGCTTTTTAAGACATATAAATTATCAAGCTGTAAACAGAGAACCATATTTCAACTTGGTATTATCTAAATTGGTTGTATAATGCGTTATCTGACGGATACAATTTATTAATTAAAAAATGCCCTCAATAAAATAATTGATGGAACCTTAGGAAAACTACCACGTGCTGACAAGCAAGGTTTACAACGATGAGGGCTATATAGGTATGTTTATATATAGGGCTATCTCACGTTCTAAGATTATATTTAGTTTTCTACAATCTACAAAAGTTGTCGGTAACTGATTTTAATTTAGTCATATGTCCTACTTCTTTAGCTCTAAATTCCTATATGATATCAACCGATTAGTACTGTCCTCCGATAAATCATCTCCTCCACAACGTTTTAAGAGGTAGGTAAGCGATACTTAATTGGTAGACGGTGCAAATAGTCAAATCCATACGGAATTACATAAACAACAAGGTGGCGCTAGTCTATAACCAATTTAATATACTGTTCAAAATTAAGGCGACAACAGGTTAGTGGTCTGGAGTAAAGAAAGAGACAGGGAGATGGTTTATAAAAGTAAAGTTTATATCTAAGTATAAATTTATAGCTATTTTAATTTTATTTTTAAAAGTGTCTTACATCGATTTCCCTTTACCCTTCGCTGCTACCATTGTTCATAATTATATTTTTATTCTCAATGTTTTAAAATTACTCTTAAAATCTTCGTCTATATCTGCTTCATTAAATAAATCAAGAGCCGTGACGTATCCACCCACGTTACGATAATCATAATAATGCATGGTGTGACGTAAACATAACTTAATCCTAACTGCCCCAGATGGGCATCTGCGTGAAGATGCGTCATTCCGTATAGGTCGTTATATTTATAGACAATAAAACTAGAGCGAGCTAAGCCAACCTGTCGTATGACGTCATATGTGAGCTCCATTTTTAAGTAATTGATTATAATATGAATATATTTTTAGATTGAAGTATTTCGCTAATTAAGTGCACATAAAATATATGTTAACCAAATGAAATATTTTATCTAGTATTTCATATCATATTTGTCACAGACAGAAATATTATAAAATTTAATTCATTATTTTGTATGTCATTTGGAATAAACATTAATTCTTCATACAGCTGCAAAAACAAAGCAAAATAAGAAATGAATGGTGATTTCTTATGTTTACGCGAATATTACACATTGAAATAAAACTAGTACTATTATTGTCAACTAACTTTAAAAAAAAATTAAAAATAGATGTTTTATTTTAAAATGAAGGTAGCCAATGTAACATTAACTTTTCGAGACGACCTACAGTCTACTCTACTACCTCAGTCTCTCCCGTGAACACGAAGGCTGAAAAGCTTTCGAAACGTCGGGACTAAAATAGAATTTAACCGCGATAAAATCCGTATAAACTAGTTTTATTTCAAAGAAATGAATGCTTCAATTATCCAATTCACGAATATTCAATGCGAATTCAGGCAATAGCGGCTCTGTCGCTCGTGTATTGTCTACAAATTCGTAGCTGCTACGAGCTACAATCTATGTAGCTGTGCTACGGAAACGCTACGCCATCGGACGTTCTACGCTCTACGGATATTATTCCATTTGAGGTTTATTCCAGTAATTAAACTGGACATTGGATTGTTGTGATGTTTTTTTGGAAATTGGTTGGCGGTATAAAATTATTTACCTCCAGGCTCGATTTTAGAGCCCACCAGTAAAGCTCGCTCGTATGTACGACAATACAACGGGGAAAATACCGAAGAGCCAAGCTCAGCTCGGTAATCATTCTTATACAAGTTCCAACGCTAGCCTGTTGGCTCTTCACTCAATTAGTACCACTCACCATTAGTCAAGTCGTCGTTTTTAAGACCGTTGTGTTATGGTTCGACGATCACTCACTCAAAAAGAGAAAAATGAAACGAAGTTCACTAAAAGATTATTCAACACATTCTTGATTATATAAGTTGCAAAAGCCGATTAGTATAATAGTTCATTTTTTATATTCCACTGCGAAGCTTAAATGTTCTCTGAAGAGAGGGCAGGGAGAATAGATCCGATAAAAATAAAATGTAAAAATCTATTTCTTAATAACCTAGCTTAAACGTAAAAAACTCCAAACGTCAATGACCTGGACTCAAGTCCGAAACCATCCTGAACCCACACTTAGATACAAGTTTTGTGTCAAGTGTAGAACTACGAGGGACTTACGGTCCCATAACATTTAGTCCCAAAAAAATATTTTATCATACAAATATTTTTCTCTGTATGTGGATCGAACCGTGGCCTCTCGTTTCATAGCCAGTGACTGAGTGAATCTGAACATATTACGCTTTGAATTCCTAGTTACATAATAACCAGAAGTCGTTGGTACGTGAATTTGATAAGATAGGTTTCACAGACATAGCTTTATATAGATGACGCAAGTATTTAATCTGTATAAAAACCGAACATGCAAATTTTCTGTACTCGTACCTGCTGGAAACGTTAAAAAAGTAATTTAGTGTTGAACTACTTTTAAAGACACTCTATGACGTAATAAGCATTTTTCGTGTGTCAGATGATTTATTACTGCGGTCGAGAGCAGAGAAAATCGAAGTAAACTTGCTCCTGATCTTGCCCAGGTTTAGTGTAGCAGAATCAGCAAATTAGCAAGTGGCTCATCTGATGGTGAGTGATCTGCATCACCCATGATCTACCACAAAACAAGACGAATCATAACTGCATTGCCGACCTTAAACGTACAGAGTGCGTATAGTTGCACCACACATATATATTTATTTTTATTTATAAATTTATTTCTTTATATTAATATTACTATATATTTATTATATAATTTAAAAATGAGTATGCTATCAGATGATGAATTCCATTCTGCCAACGAATCCGCTACACTGTTCAGTGACGACAGTTTCTGCTCAGTGACTGATGGGCTTGGTGAGTTGATACGGCAAACTTTCAACGTCAAAGCTGGCCATTCTTTCAATACTTGCCATATCAATGCTCAGAGCCTACCCAGTCATTATACCGACCTGTTGGAGACTTTTGCTGACGCAAATGTTCATGCCGTCCTGGTTTCTGAGAGTTGGCTCAAACCTCATCTCCTGTCTACACCTACCCCCTCCCTGGTTTCATTCTGATTCGGAATGACCGTGCTGATAGGAGAGGGGGCGGGGTCGCTATTTATCTTCGTAGTGAATTTCCCTATAAAATAGTAGCCTCTTCCTCTTCTCTTTGCTCAGATTCTGCTGAGTACCTTTTCCTCGAGGTTTGGGTCAAGGGAGCTAAAACCATACTTGGTGTCGTCTACTGTCCCCCTGCCATCGACTACTTCTCCAGTCTCGAATCTGTTCTGGAATCTTTAGGATCAGAATATGTACATCACATAAACATGGGTGATTTCAATACCAATTTTCTCATTCCCCAAACTCCTCGCTCCTTGAAACTCCTCAATATTATCGAGTCAGCCAGTCTACACGTTTTACCTTTGCAAGCGACACATCATAACGCAGATGGAAACTATACTTGGCTCGACCTAATCCTCACCTCTAATCCCTCTCTTGTTTCCAGTCATGGACAATATCTTGCCCCGGGCTTTTCTCATCACGACCTCATTTTCCTATCTTATGCTCTTAAACCTCCCAAATCCCTCCCTAAGGTTCTGCACATGCGTTGTTTCGGACGCATGGATACGGACAAGTTGTGCGGGGATGCTGCAGCCTTACATTGGGACCAACTGATAGTAGCGGCCACAGTGGACGAAAAAGTAGAAATGTTTAATAATAAGATCATCGCACTCTACGACGTCCATGCTCCTATGAAAAAGGTTAAGCTGAGGCATCCGCTGGGCCGAGTCCCTAACACCTACAACCTATATAAACAACCTACACCGGCATACCAACTAAAACCCCGCGGTGGCCTTCTTCGGCGCATGTGGAGCGGCCCCGGGGTATCCTTAGCTATATCTAAGGATTGCTACCGGAACCGCCCCTGCGCGGTGCCGCCTAGCGGCCCGTCTCCTTGTCGGGGGGGCTCAGAAGCCCCCGCGCACCGAAGGACGCCCTCGGCGTCAACGGCAGACACGAGGCCGACCACCCGTGCTGCCGTCCATCCCGGGGTCACACGTACGAAAGTACCATAAAGGGCGCTACGACAGCCCCCGGCTGCGCGCCCGCGACCCCCGATGGCCCCAATTAGTCGCCTCTTACGACAGGCAGGGGATACCGTGGTGGAATTCTCCAAACGCCCCCATTCCACAGGGCGGGAGACGCCGGTCAGTCGTCCACCCGGCGCCTCCTACGTCTCCTTTGGCGGCGCGCGGGATCGTTCTGCTCACGATCCCGCTCGGCGCTCTCCTTTTGCGAGATGACGCACTCGCAAAAGGAGGCTACCGCCTGCCAAGACCTCCGGCTGCCGACCATGGCAGACACCACGGCCGGCAGCGACAGATCATCTCCGACGACTGCTCTGAGAGCGCTGCGCTCGTCACTCCAGGCTGGACACTCCTCCAGGGTATGCTGTGCCGTGTCCTCGCGGCAGTTGCCACAATGGTGGCACACGGCAGAGTCCTCCTTCCCGACTATCCGACACAGGTACGAGCCGAAACATCCGTGACCCGTCAGTACCTTTTTTTTTTTTTTTTTTTTGTCGCGGGGAAAGCGACTTATTGCTACCGCCCCGCCCCGGGGGAAGGCGGAACGGTTATGTTGGGTTCACCGGTCTTACGACCCAGCACTACGCCACCCGGAAGAGATGTTAAATCCGGGCGACCACTGGGCTGAGTCCCTAACACTATATACAACCTACACCGGCATACCAACTAAAACCCCGCGGTGGCCTTCTTCGGCGCATGTGGAGCGGCCCCGGGGTATCCTTAGCTAAATCTAAGGATTGCTACCGGAACCGCCCCTGCGCGGTGCCGCCTTGCGGCCCGTCTCCTTATGGGGGGCTCAGAAGCCCCCGCACACCGAAGGACGCCCTCGGCGTCAACGGCAGACACGAGGCCGACCACCCGTGCTGCCGTCCATCCCGGGGTCGCACGTACAAGAGTACAAAAGGGCGCTACGACAGCCCCCGGCTGCGCGCCTACGACCCCTGATGGCCCCTATTAGTCGCCTCTTACGACAGGCAGGGGATACCGTGGTGGAATTCTCCAAACGCCCCCATTCCACAGGGCGGGAGACGCCGGTCAGTCGTCCACCCGACGCCTCCTACGTCTCCTTTGGCGGCGCGCGGGATCGTTCTGCTCACGATCCCGCTCGGCGCTCTCCTTCTGCGAGATGACGCACTCGCAAAAGGAGGCTACCGCCCGCCAAGACCTCCGGCTGCCGACCATGGCAGACACCACGGCCGGCAGCGACAGATCATCTCCGACGACTGCTCTGAGAGCGCTGCGCTCGTCACTCTAGGCTGGACACTCCTCCAGGGTATGCTGTGCCGTGTCCTCGCGGCAGTTGCCACAATAGTGGCACACGGCAGAGTCCTCCTTCCCGACTATCCGACACAGGTACGAGCCGAAACATCCGTGACCCGTCAGTACCTGTGTCAGCCGGAAAGTAGGCGCACCGTGGCGCCTGTCAACCCACTCGAAAAGGACAGGACGCACTGCCGCGACAGTCCTGACACCGGCACTAGGGCTCTCCAGCCTGGCATGCCACTCCTCCACGGCGGCTCTGCGGAATCGGGCCGCAATCTCCCTCGGAGCCAATCTTTCTCTACGTTGGGACGCCCCCTCTCGCCAAAAGAACGCAGACGAGAGGAAGCTGAGGCATCCCCCTGCCCCTTGGTTGACAAACGGGGTTCGGATGGCGATGAGGCGTAGGAACAGAGCTTTCCATAATTTCAAGAAGAATCGCACGGAGTATAACTGGACATTATACAAAGGTGCTAGGAATCGGTGTAACCAGATGATACGTTGATACGTAATGCCAAACGCCGCCACATTCTCAATAACATTACTTCCTCTTCTCCTGCCAACATATGGAAGTTCCTCGGGACTCTGGGTATTAGCAAGGAGAAACACGTAGACTTTCAGAGGACAATTGGTTTGGACGATATCAATGATCATTTCACAACTCCTACTTTGCTGGATCGCCAAACCAAATGTCGTACTCTGAATTTCTTAGCTGGTCTTCCTCATCCCAACATTAATTCTTTTCACATTTCTCCAGTCGAGACGGAAGAGGTCAAAAAGACAATCCTCTCGATAAAATCCAATGCGAAAGGCTGCGACGACATTAGCCGTCGCATGAATATGCCTATCCTCGACCATATTCTCCCCGCAGTTTCCCATATAATAAACTTTTCATTTAGCACTGGTGTTTTTCCGTCTTCGTGGTGGAGAGCCCTTGTAATTCCTCTCCCAAAAAATCATAACCCATCACTTGTAAATCACTACCGCCCTATTTCCCTTCTCCCTTTCCTATCTAAGGTACTTGAGGCCTGTGCCCACAAACAACTGTCTAGGTTTATTCACCTGAACAGTTTGTTAAGCCCACTGCAGTCCGGTTTCAGTCCTGGTCACAGCACCATGTCCGCACTCCTCAAAGTGACTGGCGATATCAGAGCGGGGATGCAGGACACCAGAGTCACTGTGTTGACTCTGGTAGACTTTTCTAACGCATTTAATAACGTCAGTCACGATATCCTACTCGCTATCCTCTCCCATTTAATGATCTCTTCCGTAGCGTTGGAATGGTTCTCCACTTATGTTCGAGGGCGTCAACAGTCAGTACGTCTTGGCGAATCTTCGTCAAACTGGCGTAACCTAGACTCTGGTGTCCCTCAAGGCGGTATACTTTCTCCTTTATTATTTTCTATCTTTATAAATTCTATAACCCAAAATCTACACGTTTTGGTTTGGGTGTTAACCCAAATAAATGTCAGGCAATAGTTGTGGGTAGCTCGCGGTTGATCAGCAGATTGGACACAACAACTCTTCCTCCAATCATTTTCGATGGTTCGCTTATCCCTCTGTGCCCTACTGTTAAAGATCTAGGATTACATATCGACTCTTCCTTGAACTAGCAAGCTCAAGTAACCTCTGTTTGCCAAAGAGTCACAGGCACCCTTCGTGCTCTCTATGGCCTTAAAAACTTTCTCCCGTATAAAACCAAGACGATGCTTGTGCAGACCTTAATCTTCCCTATCATCGACTATGGTGATGTGTGCTATTTTGATCTGAATGCAGATCTCCTCAATAAACTTGACCGCCTTCTCAATAACTGCATTCGATTCATTTTCAATCTCCGTAAGTATGACCATGTGTCCTCATACCGTTCCCAACTCTAATGGTTACCTATCCGCCAACGTCGAAATCTGCGCGCGCTTACTACTCTCTTTTCTATTCTCACTTCCCCTAATTCCCGCTCTTACTTGACTTCTAACTTTCAGTATCTAGGCTCTAATCATGACAAAAACCTTCGCTCCTCCAGCAGTCTTCTTCTCCAGTGTCCCTCTCACAACTCCGATTTCATTCATTCCTCTTTCGTGATTCAATCTATACTTCTTTGGAACGCGCTTCCCCTCGAAATCAGGGCAACCACCAGCAGGTTAACTTTTAAATTAAAAGTACGGTTACTTTTCGCTGATGGTGTGGCAGAATCACAACGTTAGCAGATACATAGTAATGTGTATTGTATTTATATATATATTTGTCATATATGTATAGTATATATCATATATATTTAAGTTCTATATAATATATATTATTTATGTATGTATTTTATGTATTAGCATCTTGTCTACTCCTTTCTTGTTAGTATTTTCTTATCCATGATTTATATCCACCCACATTGTCTCGTCTCTGCATCACCCACAGGTAGACTGGTAGATAATGCCTTTGGCATTAAGTCAGCCTTTATACATATTGTGTATATGAAGTTTAAATAAATAAATAAATAAAGCAAGAGAAAGTGATTGGGTAGGGAAGGGTGGATTTAGGCCTCCGGATATCTCACTCAACATAAGAATCACGGCAGTAAGCTGACGCTTCTCGTCGGTTTTCTGTAAGACTGTTGTAAGTTGTCTACTTAGTAGTGTAACTTCATTTTGGATTTGGCACGCGAAAATACCCTTACGTCATTTATTGAATCTATGTCTATGGTTTCCTTTATCTACTACACGTGGATGAATTGGTAATTCTCGACGTGATTTCGATTAGAGAAAGACATACAAATTATAAATAGATGTTAGGCACATGTGGGGTTTCATTGTTTCGTGGATAAAGTGGGAAGCAACAGAGACTGTACGATGTACCTTCGATTCCTGAAGAGGAATAAGGTCAGTAATATCGACATGCTTCGTCAATTGTAAAGTAGAACAGAATGAGTAATAGCGGGTTGATATGATTAAATTTTATTAAATCACGTGCCATTTGAATCGACTTTCAATCTAATTGATCAAGTAAAACCTATACAGCATTTGTTGTTAAACCTCTCATGCTTCATCCAGCTCCCAACAGTTCTATGAGGTCAAACCTATGTTACATAAATTTGAATTAGGACTGGTGTCCGAGAGTATCGACCTCCCGACTCCGTCCCTGCGTTCAACGCCAGTTGTTTACGAGCGCAGACAATTTATTAGCTCAACTATATTGCTTCTGCTGACATAAAATAACGGTATTTCCAATACACACATCTCTCAAGCGACTATTGATCGATTGATTTTTCGATAATAAGAGTGTTTATGGATTGCAGCCTATCCAAATCCGAGATTAAGATCTGAACTGGAGACATTCTTGACTTCAGAAAATGGGATTTTACCACTGTCTCACAAAAAACTGACGTAAAGTAGTAGCTTGCTGCTCCTTTTCGTACGCTGAATGAGATATCTGGAGGCTCAAATCCCCTTACCTTCCCTTATTTATACCCCCCAATATCCCTTAATTATACCTGTCCTTTAAGGTCAGAAACGCGTCCACAATTTTTCTGGTATTGTGAGGATTCATGGGCGGTGGAAATCACTTACCATCAGGTGTCCCACTTGTTCGTCCAATTAAAGTATCTTGACAAAAAGGACGAGATAATCTTTAAGGCATATTTTACGAGCTTTTGGGAAGGAGCGAGAGAAAGAAGAATTGGCATACCAAAGCAATTGTTGCCACACATTTTTTTTATTTTTTATAGTATAGGCCGGCAATCGAGCAAGTGGGTCACCTGATGGTAAGCGATCTCCACCGCCCATGCACGCCCACAATACAAAAGAATTATGGGCGCGTTGCCGACCTTAAAGGAAAGGGATAATAAGGGATTGGGAAGGGGAGGGGGATTTGGGCCTCCGGATATCTCACTCACCGTACGAAACGCAGCAGCAAGCTGCTACTTTACGCCGGTTTTCTGTGAGACAGTGGTAACGACCCGGACAAGCCGGCCCATTCATGCTGTAGACAAAATTGTCTACAGCGTGGCTCTACCACTCGTATTTATTATACTAGCTTCGGCGCGGCTTCGTCCGTGTAAATTTTCTCAGTTAAAAAGTAGCCTGTGTCAGAAATCATGCCATGGTCTACCTATAAGAGAGGTCTACCGGCTACCACCTAGTATGTTAAATTGAATTCACAAAGGTAGTGTTCTAACAACAATATAATTGTATATATCTTGACGTGGTAGAGCCACGCTGTAGACAATTTTGTCTACAGCATGAATGGGCCGGCTCGTCCGGGTCGTTACCACTGTCTCACAGAAAACATGCGTAAAGTAGCAGCTTGCTGCTACGTTTCGTACGGTGAGTGAGATATCCGGAGGCCCAAATCCCCCTCCCCTTCCCAATCCCTTATTATCCCTTTCCTTTGGGGTCGGCAACGCGCCCATGATTCTTTTGTATTGTGGGCGTACATGGGCGGTGGAGATCACTTACCATCAGGTGACCCACTTGCTCGTTTGCCGGCCTATACTATAAAAAAAAAATATCTATGGTACGAGAAGGCAGACCCTGGCATCAAGTCAGGATAATATTAGGCAGAAAAAAAAGTTACAATGTGTTATTAAGATTAAACATTGTGATACGCTCAACAATAGATAGAATATTATTCGCCGATAACGGGTGGGCGGATAAAAATATAAAACTCTGTGAATATTGGAAACCATTCTCGATTTAATTAAAATTGGGGTGGACCGTTCGCTCCCACGCGTTGGGCGTCAATGACCCTGCAATTTATGTGAACAGGGCTGTTGTTAGTGGTTTTTGAAAGGCAATCTCACAAAGAAGATATTACATACATACGCACTCACGCCTGTAATCCCCGAAGGGGTAGGCAGAGGTGTAACTAGTACACCCACATTTCGCCGAGCGTATCTCCGTCCCACGATGTGATAGGGGGCGAGCCTATCGCCATACCGGGCACAAATTCCAGACTCCGGGCTGATACTGAGAATTTCGAAATAGAAAAACCCAATACCACTTTACCCGACCTGGGAATCGAACCCGAGACCTCAGAGTTAGCCTCAATTGTAACGCGTACGCATTACAACTGCGCCACCGAGGCAGAAGATATTACTCAGTTGATAATAATAGTATATACTATGGCGTCATTTGTATTTTGTAAATGCGCTGTTAAGACTTTTTATTACTATTTTTTATAGCAGAGGTCGGCAAAGGAGCAAAGTGGGAGTTGGTATATGAACGGTAGCCGCTCATGAACCAGAAGAATCATGGTTACACAATAAATTAGGGACAAAATACTATAGATTGCTTGGCAG
Organism: Mimas tiliae; assembly: GCA_905332985.1. NCBI lineage: Eukaryota > Metazoa > Arthropoda > Insecta > Lepidoptera > Sphingidae > Mimas > Mimas tiliae. Next base: position 2,060,968 of record HG995251.1, read on the forward strand.
TACTAGAAACACTGCTACAAAGGTAGCGCATAACCAAGTAGGTCGATAGGTGCGGGAAGAGCGAGTTGTATATATTATTCAGACTTTGGCAACACAGGAAGTCAAATGTATGCGAGAGGCTGATTGGGTTGGTACCACCGCTTGTCTATTTCTGCCGCCAAACAGTAATGTATAAGCATTGTGTTTCGGTTTGAAAGTGTGCGGGAAAAAGCTAGTTTTTAATATATAGAACTTAGAATTTCGCGTATAACGCTGTGGCATTTTTATTAGACGTTAACGTAGGAAGTATATTCACAGGTATACACGTACTACATTGCGTTCGGATTTTTAACAGAGTTCTAAAAAGGAGCACGTTTAATTCGCTCGTTTAAGCTCGCTCCCTTTTTTAAGTCGGGCATCGGATGTCCACGTATCCGCCCCTCAAAGGGTAGGAGTGCCTCCCGCATCCTCCTGCGCATGACCCTTCGGTGGGGGATGGCGAGCTAGTATTTCGGTTTTTTCGGCCTATGCGGCACAGGTACCTCCTAAAGCAACCGTGCCTCGAGAGGACCTGCACCAGCTTGAAGGTTAGTGACAGTCAGTCGTTCGGAACTGGGCGGACAGCCTCGACAGTCTGCGCCGGCCGAAGGATTGACCATCCGCTGCCTTCACTTTTGAAGCAGGGACTGTCGAACTACGCTCGTCCCCTATCACATTATGGAATGGAAAAAGCTCAGTGAACCGTCGATGCACTAGTTGTACCTCTGTCTAACTCTTTGGGGAATAAAAGCGCGAGATTATGATATTATTTTATATATATTTTGGTCAATACAGTGTTACTATCTTTAATATTTAGGTAGATACTGCAAAATTTGATTTTCGTACAGCTTATATATTTTCAACAGTACATTCTAATAGATGAAAGATTTCCGTTTTGATTGAAGCTTAGCAATTCCAATTAAAAGGAAAAACATCGCTCCAATGTTCATTAATTTTGACGTCGTCGGGCTGTATGGAATGATTCCTTAGACTTGATAGATTCAATTTACTTTGAATTGTTGGAACTCGAAGCTGTTCGCCGCTTAGAGATGAGCTAGTCTATATAGAATTATCGACAATTGTTAGAAGGCATTAGACTATAAGGTATAATATGGTATCCGTCTTTATGTTTAACCAAGGAAAAGAAAGAAGTCTCAATTTGATGCGTATATTTGTTTATTTTAAACAATTAACAATTTATTTTAAAACAAGTTGTTGTTGAGATTTTATTTGAGAACTTTACCTTTTTATAATATTAGTGAGACGGTGGGTCGCCCCGTATACTACCAAATCCACTGTCAAATCATGATGGGTAGTTGGTCCGCCCGCCAGGGCTTAATTCCAATTAAGCCGAGATAATGGCAGGCATTAAGAAAGAAAGTGTAGATTGTTATGGGCAACCAACATCTTAGACCCATAGCCAACCTCACCTGCACGTGGTACCTACACTCTACTGATTACGGACGAGACAATGACGTAACTTGGTTCCCGTTGGGGGTTATGGGGGTCTGACGGCGAGTTGCCCCATTAAATCACGTAAAAATAAAAATTGGCAATTTTAAATTGACAAGTCATTATTGTTCAGATTATAGAAATTGGACCAAAAATAAGCCCACTGAGTTTGTTTCGCCGGGTCTTCTCAGACAGGGTCGCGTTTGGATCCGCTGGCAGTTTTAAAACAACAATTTAGGGGTACACATGGTCCGTATCAATCCCCTCAAATATTTTTTTTTTATTTTGGTATGATAAACCGGACCTAAAACAAGCCCACTGAGTTTGACTAGTTGGATCTTCTCAGGACTGAGTCGCGCCGCGTAAAATCCAGTGGTAAAGTAAGCCCACTGAGTTTGTTTCGCCGGGTCTTCTCAGGTTGGGTCGTTTTGGATCCGGTGGTACTTTTAAAACACGTGCCGTTTCGGTAATGCCTATGGTCCATATCGACCTTTAAAACAGAGAAAAAATAACAATAATAATATTACTTAACAATTCTGGACTAATATAAAAAATATTGTAAAATTTATAGTTGCCCAGTGTATTTTGACGATGCTATGTATGTTATGTATATATTAGCTGATATGATTTCTATACTTACTTATGTTTCTTTATTTTGAACTGACTTGTCATAAGCGCTATTTTAATTGCCTACATGATGAATAAAACTATTTCATTTCATTTCATTTCATTAATACTAAATACAGTCAAATCTATATATAATATGGTAAGAGGAAAGAAGTGTAGATTGACATTAGAAAATTAGAAAATAAAGTATGGTCTAAGTCAGTTCTTGGTTAGTGTGTTGATTTCATATAATAAATAATAAGACATATCTAAAGGTGCTGTAGACGGTGTATTAAGCCCCGCCCATCCAACTGCCCTTATCTAACTCGCCGTGTGGTCGGCGCAACATGCTTTTTAACACATGTTACAGAAGTATTGGCTTGTATTTTTTACGACCGGCCGTCTGCTTGACCCGAAACAAATATTCGTGGATCACACTAACATTTTGTCTCGGTGCGGGAATCGAACCTGCAGCCTCTCGCTTTACAGCCGGCTAGTCGCAATGGAGTTGGATGGATAGTCGCGCTATAGAAACGGTGTATTTAACGACTGTTGATTTATCTACATAATCTTTGGTATACATATTCCTTTATAAAACGCCTTCATAATTCAACGCTTCGATCTTTTTTTACCGACTTTAGTTTACTACCTTTTTACAGTTATAATGGAACATTTTCATTTAGTATCTTTTCAAATATTAAAACGATATAAAATAATCGATGCATCATTTGACAAGAAGACATCGATCATCTCTATCGGTGATTGTGTATTTAACAAAGTATTTATTACAAAACGCGGGAAATCAGACGATTCTACAAAGCGGATTTAATACCACGAAAGTGTTTTGTTATTACAAATTTATCAATATAGGGAACTCTGTCGAGCGCATATTAATAATATCTTATCTACCTATGTAAAACGGATAGTACGAGTAGGTACTTGATACTTACTACATACGAATTCTATTAACTTTTATAACCTACAAACTTTAGGTTGATCGAATGTACTTGAAATGGCAAAGGAGTCATAATCCATACAGCCATGTTTGTCATTATTTATTTAATTAAAAAAAAAAATGGTAATTCGCTTCATTGGCCTGGTGATGGCGTCTATAGACTGAAAAACTGATGAGGTCCTGAGTTCAAATACTAGTACAGGCAATCAATTTAAGAAGTAATACCATGCTATAGACTGTTTTGTCTACAGCATGGATGAACGCACTCAACCGGGGCAGTACCACTGGTCTTATAGAAATATTTCTTTATTACCTATTTATTTTTCTTTCCCAATCCTCATTCCATTCTTTTAAAACCATTTTTTATTCGATTACAAGGACCTATTATGTTGGTTAAGATTAGTTTGTTTCGATATGTCGATTCGCTAGAAATTTTGCGTCAAATATAAAATAGCAGTATTTTTTACATAAGTTGAGCGTACCTGTACGAATTGTACTTTGACAGAAATTTCCGTAACAAAACTATTTTAAACATATATTTTTTGTACAGCAATAGGTTCAGCAGATTTCTTAGAATTGTCTTGTAACCCAACATCATTTTTACGATTTAGCTTCAGTTACTGCCTTAAGGGCCTTAGATCCTTTCTCTGGACTGCCTCTTTGGCGCAGTTATAATACGTACACGTATTGGGTTTGTTCCCCGAGACGGGTAAAAGTGATATTGGGTTACGAAAGGCAGGTATTCTGGTGGGCGCTAAGGAGGTACCCGACACCTATATTGATATTATTAGGAACATGAACCTCCGATCTGTGTAACCGGTTCACATTGCTGGCTTTGCGAACCCATCACCTTCCCGATTACCATTGGTTTCCACCAAAGCTTGGGACTGAGTTGATAAGGAAGAAACTTGTGAAAGAAGACGCTTGGAAACAGCGATCTGTAATTAAATTTGTCAAAGGCTGAGTACTATGTCGACGGCAGTACAGATCTGGATAGGATCCGGATAGAAAATGAACTTGCCGATGACATCATCGTTGACGTCGAAGCTGTTATTGGCGCCACTTAGGCTAAGTGGTATGGGAGCACAGATGTTAATTGCGACCGTAAGATGCCGATGAGACATTTTTCAAAGAATATTTCTTCAAATGGTTTTCACTTATAACCAACATAATGTAGGTAAATTTCTGTGCCAGTTTATATTTGGAGGCCCAAAAAGCACAGGTTTGACGTATTAGAGGAAGACATGAGAGCCAATGGTTTCACTACTGAGGATGCTTAAGACCCGGCTAATTAAAAGCGTCAAAGTAGTATGGCGGGTCTTGATACTAAGGAGGGATAGCGTCAGGCAGAAAACATTTAACGTCTCCCGATGAACTGAGGTTTTGTACCGACTTCATAAGCCACCTCATCAACGCTAGTTTCAGCCGGGCCGATGATTCAGCCAATTTTTGGCCGAAATCGAAACTGCGACCGCTACCGAAAACGAGACCGAAACTTTGGTTTGTCACTAAACTAAACGAAATTTAATTTCTCGTCGATAATATTTAATACTTCTTCTGTCATGATGATTTCCTTGACGTATTTTTTTCGTAACCTGAATGACGAAACGAGCAGGGCGCTCGCCTTATGATATTACCACGCCTGCCCATAAATAGAAGCAATAACACCACACAGAGTTTTGAATTACTTGGTTGCGTTTGTCACCCCGAGACGTAAGTTGTTAAGTCTCATAATGCCCAGTAATTTTACTATTTCACCTAGTAATTTATTTATTTATTTCAAGGCGTTTCTGAAATGAATTTTGGGTTGGTAACCCAACATCCAGGGGTGGGCACCAGTTAATTATAGATGGGCACAGTGGAATATTAGTTTAAACCAATGTTTGATAAAATGTTATTCGTAGAATGAAATCATCTAGAAGATTATTTTACGACGTCCTTCTAACTTCCACGGCATAAAGCAAACAGGTCAATATAGATATTTTTATCAGTTATTTTCCTCTTCCCATATGAGTAGACATAACGTCGACGGATTCCTTTGCCTCATGTATTTCGTGAAAACATAATTTATTACACGGTCCGTACACGATACAAATATGGTTGGAGTTTTGGCGGGAATTCTGACAGTGCGGTTGATTTCTTAATTAATTAATTCCTTAACTAGTTTATTGTTGTGTGTGTTGTATAAATGTGGTTTGGATTTGTGCATGAAGAGTGATGAAGAGTATATGGAAACAAGGAAATAAATGAATGTTGGTGAATTTCGACCCTGGTCGTTCGATCCGCTTGAAGAAAATCGTTTATGAAGCATCGTACTGGAAAGAATTGACACCAAAACTCCGACAAGACTTTCAAATCGGCCACACCTGTGTTTCATCCTTCTTATAAATATCTGAAAATATATTATATACTTTTTATTGGCGAAATGCATAGTAATGCGAAGCCATAATTAAACAAAAGACTGAAGAGAACTGGTGGTTTGTTGGCGCGAATTCTGATAGTGCGGTTGATTTTAATTATTTCCTTTGTGTTTGTTGTATAAATGTGGTGTGGATTTGTGCAATAAACATTGAGAGTGATGAACAGTGTATAAAGTGTAAGTCGGCCAACATCTTAGGCTCACCGGTACGTGGTACACTCTGTTGGTTAACGGATGAGGCAATCTGGTTCCCATTGCGGGTTGCGGGGGTCAGACTATATAATACCAAATCCACCGTCAAATCATGATGGGAAAGCGGATCCTGGTATTAAGCTGAGACAACGCCAGGCAGTAAGAAAGAGTGATTCACAGTGTATGAAAACATTGAAATAAGTGAATTTACCTGATTTGTGACCCCTTTGACATTTAACGTGGTGTTGATCGACCTAGGTCGTTCGATCCGCTTGGAGCAAATCGTTTAGGATTAAAGAAATAAAGCATTTATTGGTAGGCGTTAGGTGTTACATAAACAATTGTTGCAGACAAAATATTTTTATAAGTAAGTAGGTGGGGGATACCTAGATACCCACCCATTGTAGACTGTATATGTCCCACCACGACCGCGCTAAAACGATCCAAATCAGCATATGCCAAACACTAAGTGCTTGGCGCTGGTTTACATTTGGACCCTGGATGTTGATGAATTGTGGATGAAGCATCGTATTGGACATAAATGACACTAAAACTACGACAAGACCTTGAAATCGACCACGTCGGAGTTCCATCGTTCTTGTGAAGACTTGTAAATATATTAAATACTTGTCATTGGCTAAATTCATAAATAGTACGAAGCCATAAATATTTAAAAATAACATTTGGGCTGCTCTATAAGTACTTACCATCACGTACAGTGTAAGTACCGAACCAAGATAAAAACAATATAGGAATAGGCATCCCCGGATCTATGTTTTTTTTACCGGGGTAGAAACTTAATAGTGGCGCCCCTCTCTTCGGCGTTTGAGATAAATTACTTATAAAAACTAAAAGAAAAGCAACGAATCATGCACAAAGGGCCTGTGTGGCGCCCTTTTCTTACAAGTCGACGGTGAGCCCACCAGGCTTCCGTATGCTTGGCGCTTGAGCAAGTTTCTTATTTTTAATCATATTATATTATAATGTTGGCGCCCCCTGAAATTGCCCCCCCCCCCTAGATCCGGGCCTGGGAATAGGTACATAACAATTTCTAGTTAGTATTTTTTTCTATTGCATCGGCACAGCCTCCTGTCACGAATAGGGTCCCTTCTCAAATCACAGTGGGAAGAGGGTAAACGGAATTCGATGGACTTTTTCGTGTTTTTTTTATATTGTTTGTGAATTTTATTTTCGCGATAACATTTGTGAGGCCCGCTGCTGACGCAAGAGGATGAATTTTTAACTGACGAAAATAACGGGGAAATTTCGCCATTTGGAGCGTAAATTGTTTTTATTTGTATGTATAACAGCACACATAACTTTTTACAAAAAGATCTGAATTTAGTTTTTTTTACTTTAAGTATAAAATATTAACTTTAAAAAGACTAAAACTGACTCAAAAACCTGAAAAGAGCCCATACTCGGCGGATAATTGATGTATGTACATATTATACACATATGGGAAAAACAAATACATAGAATTGAGAAACTCATTCTTTGTTTGAAATTGGTTACAGTATGAAACTCCATAATAATATACATTTTATGCTTGCAATATCCTTTTTCTTCAATCATACATGTTCTAGTAAATAACTCATGCAATGCATATCGATTTGTATAGTATATTCCGTCGCATTGTGTGTACATGTAATTATAATATTATAATGTATTTTCTGGACTGTCTCAGTGGCGCAGTTGTAATGCGTACGCGTTACGACTGAGGCTGACGGTGAGGTCTCGAGTTCGATCCCCGGGTCGGGTAAAGTGGTATTGGGTTTTTCTATTACGAAATGCTCAGTATCAGCTCGGAGTCTGGAAATTGTGCCCGGTATGGCGATAGGCCCGCCTCCTATTACATAGGGGACGGACATACGCTCGGCGAAATGTGGGTGTACTGGTTACACCTCTAAATTCAAATTCAAAATATTTATTAAATCCATAAAATATTATACATTATTTAGATTCCGTAAAAATTCTACCACTAGTTCGGAATGCTGTTTCGCTCGAGAAGAACGAGCAAGAAACTCCAGCGTTGCTCTTTTCAAAACTAGTTTACAATTATTACGAGTACAGCATAAGGTTTTACAATATTTAATTGGAATTAGAGCAGCTCAATCAAACAATTACAGAAATTACATCTACGCATTGGATTAACTTGCATGACCACCAAAAGCATGACGAATAAATTAAGACCTTAAGATAGTGTTAACAAATAAAAGATAACAGTCCAGACCAGTCCACACAAGCAGCACCCGTTCACGAGTATGACGCATGTGCCAGCCATCGGCCTCCTCAACCATGTTAAAGGGAAGTGACCGACCTGGCACACGACGCCGCCGCAAGCACAGACATTATCTAGAGCGAGCATGACAGACTCAGACTTATCACAATTAGATGTAAGATAGGTACGGTACAGACATTATTTCCTAAAGACTGCCATGAAGGTCACTCAACTCAATATCCATTAAAACAAATTATCATTACATTATAAATTTCCCAGTAATAAGTAACATTAGCTATGTATACTAGGCAATAAAATAGCTTAAGACCAATAGCCTTTTCATCATCTAAATATTCAGAAATTTTATAATAGGCTTTAAGACATTGTTTTCGCTTAATAGTAGCTTTAAAGTTGTTAACACTTAATTCTATAATATGATTGGGAACTTTATTGTAAAAATGTATATAAAAGATTTGCTGATTTTATGAAGCCTGGTTTTATAATTAGCCAAGTTATTTTTATTCCTAGTATTGAAGTTATGGATATCTCTAAGTTTAGGAAAAGTCTCTATTTGTGTGAACATACATTAAGTTAGTGAATATGAATTGTGATGCTACTGTCATTATATTTATTTCTTTGAATTTTTCTCTTAACGAATATCTGGAACTTAGCGAGTAAATAAATCTTATAGCTCGCTTTTGAAGAACAACTATAGTATTAATGTCAGCAGCACCACCCCACAGTAAAATTCCATAACACATTAAACTATGGAGGTATGCAAAATAGACCAACCTGGCCGTGTTAATGTCAGTCAGTTGGCGCACTTTACTCACTGCGTACGATGCGGCGCTTAATTTCTTAGCTAACACTGAGATATGGGGACCCCATTGAAGTTTAGAGTCCAAAGTGATACCTAAGAACTTTGTTGAGTCCACAAGGCCTAACTCGTTACCATTCACATACATTTTGGCGTTAACCTTTTTAACATTAGGTGTTAAAAACCTAATACATTTAGTTTTTGCGCTGTTCAGTAAAAAATTATTAACACCAAACCACTGTACTATTTTTGAGAGAGTGCTGTTTACATCGTCAAGAACAGATTGATGTCGGTTTACTAGAAATATTAAAGAAGTATCATCTGCAAACAACACTACCTCATAATTGTCCCTTATGTAATAAGGTAAGTCATTTATATAAATTAGGAAAAGAAAGGGCCCCAGAATCGAGCCCTGTGGAACTCCCACTGTAACAAGAGACCCAGGAGATAATTTTCCATTAACATCAACGCTCTGGACCCTATTGCTTAAATATGACTTAAATAGTTTAAGAGCAATACCCTTAACACCATAGCCATTTAATTTCCCGATCAGAATGTCATGGTGAACACAATCGCAAGCCTTGGATAAATCACAGAACATCCCTAAAGCATCCTGTGAATTCTCCCAAGCATCAAATATGTTATGAAGAAGCTCAACACTAGCATCAGTGGTGGAGCGACCTCGTGTCCTCTGCCTACCCCTTCGGTGATTACAGGCGTGAGTGCGTATGTATGGTATTTTAAGTGGTTAAGGCACGCTGTAGACAGTTTTGTCTACATCATGAATAGGCCAGCTCCACCTCTACATGAAAAAGTAGCTTGCTGTTGTTTTTCGTACTATGAGTGAGATATATGGAGGCGTAAATCCCCCTCTTTCTCCATGACTCTTGGCGCATTATGGGCGCTCATGGGCGGTGGACATCACTTACCATTAGGCGACCCAATTGCTCGTTTATCCGTCTTTGATATATAAAAAATACGAGTATGCCCTCCGTGCGGATCGTGATTATCATTGTAATGTTTACTTACATCATATCGCCTCGCAAAGTTGTAATATTATTAAATAGTAAGAGATGGAGTGCCATCTACCTTCATCAACTAGTACGGTGGTAGGTCGATCTATGCAAGAATCCAGACGAATTTTATCTAGACAGGTAGTGTAGAGGTCATATATTAATTAAAAATAGTTATCACCACAATACACATTTACACGCTCGCAGTCATCGCATGTAATGTCTAAGGAAGCTTGATTATACAGCCATTACGGGCAGGTACCACCGTTTAGTCTATTTCTGCGGCAAAGTAGCAGTGTGCAAGCACCGCAAAATTCCGATTCGAAGGACATTAAAGCTAGTGAAATTACTGTACATAATGAAATTTAACATTATGTCTCTGGCTAAAGATTTCAGTGCAGTGTCACGCTTTGTAATTCAATGTTCTGAGTGGTGTTGCTGCTGTTTATGGGTAAGCGTGGCGCTTACCATCAGTCGAGCGGCCTCGCTTCGTCATTCAGGCGAATAGAATACATCGCACCGGAAAACCTTTAGAGAAGTTGGAGCGAATAGTTCCCCATGTTTTTGTTAGCATGACAAAGTCGGAACGTGGTGTTTTCTTACTCTTATGTATACTAGTTAAGTTATATTTACAAGGGCCTGTATAAATATTGACTGAGGCAGACTTGTTTGAAGGTATGTAATAGTTGGTAGGTGGCTTTCGGGCCGTGTTTAGTTTTTCATCATATTTTATGTGATCGATTGAAGGATGGGATTTATACGGTGTGTTGGAAGGTAAAACATGTCACTGATACTTTATGGCATAAACTTATGTAGTAGAGCCACGCTGTAGACTTTTTTATAGCATAAATGGGCTAACTTGATCGGGGTAGCAACACTGTCTGAAAACCAGTGGCGTAACTAAACCATCTGAGGTCCGTGGCAAATTCATTGGGTCATTAAAAATCGTCACGTTGTGATGCACGTTGTAATTTAATTTTTATAAATCGGTGTAGTAGTTGATCCTTTTCTTATGAATGCGTTTGGATCTTAATAATTTATTTGAATTTGTATACCTTTAGTTGTGTTTAACTTTAATTGTTTTTAAGTACTTATAAATAATCTTTATAATGTTTACTTAATTTTGTTAAAAAGGGTTAGGTTACTTCTAAGCTGACGGCCTCTCGGGTTGGGAGCACGTGACATTTTGCCAGCCCTGCCACCCTATAGTTACGGCACTGCTTAAATCCAACACGTGAAGTGGTTTGGTGGTGAGATTTCCAGAGGAACAAAGCTAGATGAGCTCCTCCTTTCCAATCCCTATTGCTTTCCTTTAAGGTCGGTAACGCTCCCATGATTCTTTCTTAGGCGGTGGGTATCACTTACTACCAGGGAAAGTGACTGCACTGCACCTGATGGTAAATACAATGCAGTCTAAATGTCAAACGTCTGGAGAAGTTGCACCGAGTGTTGGTGGGAGGTGGAATGAACTGTAAAGAGAGATTGCGTGGGTTCGATCCCAGACCTAACACGTAGGAACCTCCACTTTTCCAAGTTACATAATATGTATTCAGTGTTAATTATTTCTGGCTTTAATGGTGAAATTGTCATAGGATACTTGCATTTCTGAGAATTCGGAAAGTATGTGAAGTCTACCAACCTGCTGTTAGACCAGCGTGGTGGTTGAAGACCTAACCCCCTGTCATTACAACATGTATAATGTCCTGTATATGTCTCCTACATGTATAATGTATATTTTTTATTCGGACAGTCCAGACTGCAAGAGCTTCAGTATTTTGTGACTTCTTATCGTCACCCAAATTTCCATGACAACGAATACGGAAATAATCATTAACTCATTTTGCAGCCAAATTTATTGCTTCGTTTGATTGTCAAGTTTAATAATCGTGTATTTTGAATTGTAGACAATAAGGCGCTGCGTCAGAGTTATATTATCTTCATAATTAATTTCTGCTTGCGAAACAACGGTAATTAAGTCGCAAATTGGAGTTTTTACTTTCGATATTCTATTTTTTTGCAATTATGCTTTTTGTTTGTCATGACGTACACTTAAAAAAAATGGTTTATCTGCATTAATAAAAGACTGCCTCGATGGTGTAGTTGTAATGCGTACGCGTTACGACTGAGGCTGACGCTGAGGTCTCGGGTTCGATACCCGGGTCGAGAAAAATGATATTGGGTTTTTCTATTACGAAATGCTCAGTATCAGCCCGGAGTCTGGAATTGTGTCCGGTATGGCGATAGGCTTGCCCCCTATCACATCATAGAGATATGCTCGGCGAAATGTTGGTATACTGGTTACACCTATGCCTACTCCTTGGGGGATTAGTGCGTATGTATAAAATGTGGGTATTTTTTTCACTTGGTAAGGTGACTATACTGTACCTGATGGTACCTCGACAGTCGTCAGATTCTGGTCTGTCTAGTTGAAGTTACGGTGAGCTTTTTTGCATTTGCCGGTAATTTGAGTATGTTTAAACTTGAAATAGTCCAATATTTCGAGATTTGATGACTTCCTAAGACCGGGGATCGTCTCCTCCCCTTAGTGCGCGACTGCAGGTAGGTATAGATATTGGATACACATGCACCATCATCGATATTTCCTAATCAACTTTTTATTTTTTTCACACTTAAATAATTGAATATAAGGAGTATATTGACAATGTTATTTGAATACGAATAATTCCCCAGAGGAGTTGACGTCAGGCAGGTTGCCGGTCGTAAAATCTACAAACTAAATCTAGAACATAAATAATGCACACCCGACATCGATCAAATATCTATTTATTGACAGCAATCATAGATAACAGCAATACATAGGCACTCATGCCTGTAATCCCCGAAAGGGTGGGCAAAGGTGCAACCAGTACACCCACATTTCCCCGAGCGTATCTCCGTCCCACGATGTGATAGGGCGAGCCTATCGCCATATCGAGCACAAAATCCAGACTCCGGGCTGATACTGAGCATTTCGTAATAGAAAAACCCAATACCACTTTACCCGACCCGGGGATCGAACCCGAGACCTCAGCGTTAGCCTCAATCGTAACGCGTACGCATTACAACTGCGCCACCGAGGCAGTCATAACAGCAATACGTAACCTTAAAAATAGAATAAATTCACAGTGATACATTCAGAACCGTTTTACAATATTCCGTTCGGCCACTTGATGTGGTGATAAAATTGTCAATTAAATCGTGCACGCGACAACCCTACAGCACATGGCGGACACGCACGGCTTCACGTTGTTTATCACGCTTAAGGCGCGTAGCGAATTAATATTTTAAACAATATTTTTATGGTATTCAATGAATTAGAATAATTATGATGACTATTTTAAATATTTTAGAACGGAACTTTGTATTATGTTACGACTAGGAAAAATAAGCACAAGCATATCTAAGTAGTAGGCCCTTCGTATGCGAGAGGCCGCGACCGTCCGGATAGGTACCAGACGGCCAATTCTCGTAATTTTAAATGTTCAAAATATCATTCCGATCTAATCTCAGCGTCAAGAAAGTTGCAAATGGCATTCTCTTAAAACAATAATCAACGTCAAATACACCTAGCATTAGCAGTAGCATTATATCGTTTTGGCTTCAGGCAACTTTTATTCTACATTCAATCACATTACGATCTATGTTCACAATTGACGTTGATTATTGGTTTAAGAGAATGCCATTTGCAACTTTCTTGACGCTGAGACTAGATGGGAATGCTATTTTGAACATTTAAAATTACGAGAATTGGCCTTCTGGTACCTATCCGGACGGTCGCGGCCTCTCGCATACGAAGGGCCTACTACTTAGATATGCTTGTGCTTATTTTTCCTAGTCGTGACATAATACAAAGTTCCGTTCTAAAATATTTAAAATAGTCATCATAATTATTCTAATTCATTGAATACCATAAAAATATTGTTTAAAATATTAATTCGCTACGCGCCTTAAGCGTGATAAACAACGTGAAGCCGTGCGTGTCCGCCACGTGCTGTAGGGTTGTCACGTGCACGATTTAATTGACAATTTTATCACCACATCAAGTGGCCGAACGGAATATTGTAAAACGGTTCTGAATGTATCACTGTGAATTTATTCTATTTTTAAGGTTACGTATTGCTGTTATGACTGCCTCGGTGGCGCAGTTGTAATGCGTACGCGTTACGATTGAGGCTAACGCTGAGGTCTCGGGTTCGATCCCCGGGTCGGGTAAAGTGGTATTGGGTTTTTCTATTACGAAATGCTCAGTATCAGCCCGGAGTCTGGATTTTGTGCTCGATATGGCAATTTCTTGACGCTGAGACTAGATCGGAATGCTATTTTGAACATTTAAAATTACGAGAATTGGCCTCCAGAACTTTGTCTATTTCTGCCAAGCAGCAGTGTGTACTTTATAATTCTAGTTGCTACTATTTATATGTAGGCCTGTCGCTTAGCATTAGACGAGCGAACCACCTGTTTCATCATTTAGCTTTTTAATCTACACTAATATTATAAAGAGGAAAGATTGTTTTTGGATTTTTGTTTGTAACGAATAGACTTAAAAGCTGGACATAGGCTACTTTTTATCTCGGAAATGGCCGTTCACGTGGGCGGAGCCGCGAGCAAATGCTAGTCTTAAATATTTTAGAAGTATAATAATTATCCTATTTCCATATGGCGTGGACGATGCCACGACGCGACGCAGCGCCCTTGCACACTGATGTATATTTTTATTAATAAAATATAATAAGCATTTAATAAGCTACATAAAAATTTACGCCGCTCTTTAGATTGCTATTTAAAACGAAATATGTGTGGCAAATACCGATTTTATGGTAAATAAATAAATAATAAGTAATAAAATAATACATACATACATACGCACTCACGCCTGTAATCCCCGAAGGGGTAGGCAGAGGTGTATTCAGTACACCCACATTTCGCCGAGCGCATCTCCGTCCCATAATGTGATAGGGGGCGCCTATCGCCATACCGGGCACAAATTCCAGACTCCGGGCTGATACTGGGGTATTTCGTAATAGAAAACCCCAATACCACTACCCGACCCGGGGATCGAACCCTAGACCTCAGCGTTGGCCTCAATCGTAACGCGTACACATTACAACTGCGCCACCGAGGCAGTCAAAATAATAAAGCATTTGTTAAAGTAAAATATTTGAAAATCAATATTTATTATATAAGACACTTTACTGTTTGTATGACAGGCTCAAAATTATGTTTCAGCTTAAATTTTTCTTCAGTCTCAAATTTAAAATTTCGCGTTAGTTTAAGTAACAAGCATATATTTGAAAATCAAAATTGGTTCTGTAAGACACATTGCTGTTTGTATGACAGGCTCAAAACAATATTGTACCAAAAAGATTCGAAACAAAATTGTATATTTTTCTCCAAATATGAAATGCCGTGTCAGTTGTACACGGAGCGGCGCGGCACGGCGGTTCGCGTATCGGAAATACCATTAGGGTTGTCACCGTTCAATACAAATGTAATATCCGTTGTAGGTGGGCCAAGTTTAAGTGGGTTGCACCGTCTCTTGCTTCGAGATTAAAAATGTCTGCAAATAGAATGATATTTCGGTCTATGTTTGTATTCGTTTTTTCATGACAAAGCTATGATCAAAACGTACCTCTAAATACAAGTCTGACCCACGCACCGAGGTTTCCGTAGCATCCCCCTTAAAGTTTTAGTTTTTATGATTTTTATAATAATAATAATACCAGCCTTGTATTGTGTCCCATTGCTGGGCACAGGCCTTCTCTACTGAATGAGAGGGGTTATGCCTTGTTCCATTACGCCGGTTGGTAGACTTCACATAATTTCGAAACACTAATGGAGTACTTCTCAGATATGTAGCACAGTGTTTCCTTCACCGTTACAGCAAGCGTTAATAACAATGGTGTATGCTCTTTAGGCTGCCTTCGAACCTATGATTTTCGTCTCAGCAGTCCGTACTGCCACCCGCCTACATATCTCTGCTATTATTATTTCAATATTAATTTAAAGAAAATAAATAAATAAAATAAATACACCCAACAGTCACACACATAGTCCTGACCCCACACTAGGTAAACCTGTATCGTGGGTATCAGGAACTACGAGGGACTTGCGGTCCCACAGCACCCAGACCCGAGACAAATATTTGTGGATCAGACAAACATTTGTCAAGGTGCGGGAATCGAACCCCCGGCCTCACGCTTCACAACCGGCTACTCGCCCGCTGCGCCACGGAGACTGTCAAATAACATATATTCTGTAAATTTCAGCCCGTTACCTATTATGATTCAAAAAATGACGTAGTCTTTTAAATGTAGAATAGACAGACGGCGGCGCGGCGTTGGCTTAGTAATTGGGTCCCGTTGGTACCCTTTGAGTATGTAGCCCTAACAATGCTTGTTTCACTAAGCTACTTTCAAAACCAATATGTTCAATTTATAAAGTTTCACTGTCAGTTTAAAATTTATACTACTATTATAATTTATAAAAAAAAACCGACTAAAAAACTAAAACGTTAAAAATAAATCTAAATAATTTCGAGTCGTTGGTACTGTAGTTTAATATTCAGTGATTGATACCATAGACTCGAAATTGTTTAGTTATATTTTAGCTTTTTAGATTTTCTGAGTGGGTCTTTTGGTTAATAATAATAATAAATAATATTGGTAAATTTATTTCACTATACGCTCTCACGCCTGTAAACCCCGAAGGGGTAGGCAGTGGTATAACCAGTACACTCACTTTTCGCCGAGCGTATGTCCGTCCCATGATGTGATGGGGGGCGAGTCTATCGCCATATAGGGCACAATTTCAGACTCCGAGCTTTACGATTAACGATTTTTATGAAGGTATTACAGACTGTTAGAATATGATACAATTTTACATACATACGCACTCACGCCTGTAATCCCCGAAGGGGTAGGCAGAGGTGTAATCAGTACACCCACATTTCGCCGAGCGCATCTCCGTCCCATAATGTGATAGGGGGCGAGCCTATCGCCATACCGGGTACAAATTCCAGACTCCGGGCTGATACTGGGGTATTTCGTAATAGAAAACCCCAACACCACTACCCGACCCGGGGATCGAACCCGAGACCTCAGCGTTGGCCTCAATCGTAACGCGTACACATCACAACTGCGCCACCGAGGCAGTCAATATAATTTGATACAATTTTATAATTTGGTTAAAGTTGTTTTTAGTTATTAAACTTCCAATTTAATATTTCTAAGTAAAAAAATAACTTGAATTTAAAAAAACAATGAAATAAAGAGAATTTAAGTCGTATCGTACGTTTGTTTGGTTCTATTTGAATTAATAAAAAAGTTACATGTTATAGTAAAACGATTTAGACGTCTTACTAATTGTAAATGTTTTGATTAAACATTTTTGTTGTGTTTATATGCATATATTTGTAATTAATACTTTGTAATCAAGTTATTTTTTGCTATTTCATCTGGTAGTACTTAGTCGGAAAGTATCCCATGGGAACGCGTTACGGAGACAAAAAGTATCCTAATATCCTACTTCCTACTGCCCTTCCAATATAATAAATCTAAAATGTCAATATTTGTGAATTTGGATTTTTATTAATCAATCACGCCTTAACAGCTGAATGGATTTGGATGAAACCTGGCACACATATACACCATGACCTGGATTAGTACATACCCTAATTTTTATAACAAAAATGCAATCACGGGGGCTGAGCCGTGATCAAACCTAGCCATACAAATAATAATATGTTAATCCAGAAGGCCAATTCTCGTAATTTTAAACGTTCAAAATATCATTCTGATCTAATCTCAGCGTCAAGAAAGTTGCAAATGGCATTCTGTTAAACCAATAATCAACGTCAAATGCACCTAGCATTAGCAGTAGCAATATACCATTTTGGCTTTAGTCAACTTTTATTCTACATTAAATCTCATTACGATTTATGTTCACATTTGACGTTGATTATTGGTTTAAGAGAATGCCATTTGCAACTTTCTTGACGCTGAGACTAGATCGGAATGATATTTTGAATGTTTAAAATTACGAGAATTGGCCTTCTGGTCTTTGTGTAACTCTGTGTCAAATTTGCTCCAAAGCTGAGCAGCCATTTAGGTAGTAACAAACATAGTCATGTAAACTTTCATATTTATTATGTACCTACATACCACGAGTTAAGAAACTATCGCAAAAACTGTTTCTTGAAATCTGGCTAGCAGCTTCTGAGATTAGCGTGTTTTTTTTTTGTAAAATAAAATTATCTATGTAGAATCAATAATAGACTCGACATATGGCCCATATGGGTCGGTAATAAGTGATGTATAACAATATTATGATTGTTTTACCGACTCGACCGTTTAAAAATAAGTCATTTTATTCAAATGGCTTTTCTAAACATAACAGAGATTGTTGCTGATTGATACAAGAAATAGGGTATATAAGTCCACCTTGTTCCACGGAAACATGCAATTAATTGATGCTAAAGTACAATAGCAATCTTTGAATAATTTAATATTACATGGTAAATATACCACGGTTAGGATAGGTATAGGGAGTAAATTAAGCAAAATATACTATGTCGCTAATAGATTTATAAAAATATCAATTGTGGGAGATTAAAATGGTATATAAAATTATTTGCTTTATTGTCACACATCAACGGCAAATAGAATGCAATTATATGTAACAACTAATAATGTTCTACCATAATCGACCCAGCGATCGGTAATAGCTGTCATAAATAAAATTGTTGACGCTAATACCATTCTATTTAAATATCAAATTTTAGCCTTCAAAATGATAAAAATATATGAAAATGCAATATGAAACGAATAATTTACACATGACTTAACATATTTAATAATACAGAATAAGTGTAGGTATTAATATTATGGTTAAAAACTCTTAATAAAATCATTTACGAACTTGCCTGATGGAACAAGGGCCAGTATGGAACAGCCTGTCCTCTCGCTGTCGTACAGTAATTAACGTTTTTTACCTTTTTCCCGAATGTTCAGGTATACTAAAGTTAGTTTATATAATAGTTGATGAATAAACATGCGTATTTTCTCTAATACTTGTAGCTGAAATGTTTGTAGAAACGTATAAAATGCAAATTTATTTATAGGTCGGTAATACCTGCCGATTTTCGATGGGTCGTTAATAGCTGCGTTTACCCTATATAGCGTCATCGAAGTATAGCGTATTATAAGTAATTTAAATGCTCATACATATTCAATATGTATGATTAAATTAATAAAATTTTGCTACCAAAATACAAGTATTTGATTTCAATGACAGGTACAGGCTTTAACGCGAACAGTTGATCAAATAAAGTAGGTTGATAAAATACCATAATACTTAGCGGCTGAATCCCACGTATATGTTGCCCGAAAACGCGAGCTTCAAAATTTATTTGGATTTGTGATGAATTTAGACTTTTGGACTAAACTTTGCAACTACTGCTTTATTATTAAGTCTACGATCCAGATTTTTATCAAATTAACAGACTTTTTGGACCACCATATTACGTAGAGACAGGGCTTTATAGATTACAAAATAAAATAAAAAAATTAGAACATATTTTAACATCATATTTTCTTCCGAACTTAAAAGGCCTCATGGTGAAATTGTAACCTATCTTTAAAACTGCTCGTATTCATGGAGCACTAACCCTCCAAAAATTATTAGGCTAGTAGGGGAGTATCATGTAAAAAAATCCTCTTAAATAATACAATAAATAATACACCCAACAGTCACACAATAGTCCTGACCCCAAACTAAGTCGTGGGTATCAGGAACTACGAGGGACTTGCGGTCCTACAACACCCATACCCGAAACAAATATTTGTGGATCACCCAAACATTTGTCTCGGTGAGGGGATCGAACTCGCGGCTTCACGTCGGCTACTGGCCCACTGCGCCACGGAGGCTGTCAAAAATTAATGGCTTGATATATGAAGTAATAGATAGGGTGAGTCGCAACTCGCAAGGTCATGCATGAAGACGTGTGTTTCAAAGAAAGATTTATTATTATGCAAGGCGACAAAAATAATAAGCACAGTTACTCATAGATTTTATTTTTCCACCCTAGACCCATTTTACAATTATTTTAAATATTACTGTTAACGTATGAAGTAATTTTCCTATATTTATCAATAACAAATATACTATTTTACACAAAAAAAGTTTACAACCAAACCTTGCGACAATAATTTAATACTAGGGACATATATTTTGTATTATTTCAAACATTTTGTTTTTATAACACACCATTTTGTTGTTATATGGTAACACCGATTTCTTTTTTATTGAATAAACAATGAATTGCCACATTTAATTCTACAATTCATTTCACTTTTATACTCCATTTTTAATTTAATTCGATATATTTTAGTATCATATTACTCACTTTTTACTAACCAATTCCTTTCATTTGGTACTCATATAGTTGTAAAAATACTTAACTGAATATCATCAGCACCAAAGTGTGCAAAATTCAGCTCAAGCGGCTGGATAGAATTCGCTTAAGATATAGTTGCAAGATTTTACTCTCATAGGTGAAGTTAACCAAAAAAGGTTTGTAATATACTATTAATAAACTTATGTCTGGATGATGAGTAAGAAAACTTATTTATCAGTAAAGAAATGGCTCAATGATCTAACGTATTCTTTGTCCTTGGACTCGAACAGGCCATAGAGATGACGACAAATGACAAACTATTGTTATTAGTAAAGAAAACGATCTAAAATTGAAGAATTTGTTTTTTTAGCTAGACGCTTCTCTGATGGAATCATACGCCATATTGTCTGATTGTAAGATTGTTTAAAGCGTATCGTGTGTAGCCGTATTCTATGAAAATATCGTTCCAAAAACGCAATTCCACTATCTCAGGTTCGTTTCTAGGTATCAGCTTGTTGCCGATGTTTAGATAATCTTGCCTCTCTAGTGTGTAAGGCAACCATGTAACACCTAAGCTGTTGTTAGGTGTTGGATTCCTGAAAAAAATTAACAGTTTATTTTGATCAACATTTATCATTTTTAAATCTTCTTTGTAGACTAAGGTAGAAAATGAGACACACCTATGGCGAACGAGGGATGATGATGAATCTGGATTTAAACCAAAGAGTTTCACCGTGTTAAATGTATATATGTATGCCTGGTAGAAAAGTACCCAATATTTGTATCCAACTGTTGAGCGACCTACGTACAATTCGTGAAGTCTTGTTTTCTTTTGTTGTGAATTGCGATAGGGCTAATCTACCAGAATATGATTAATTTCTTCTAATGTACCAGAGCGATTAATGTACAGTAAATATAGAACTAATGAGATAAGAATAGAATAGATGAGATATTAATAAAATGTTAACTCCTTACCCATATTTCGCAAAATTTGTCAAAAGTGTCGTAACATTGCCGATCATTTGATAAGCATCAGAATATTTATCAACATTATCCATAACCTTTGCATTGAAAATATAACCCAATTCATCGGCGTGTGATGCCACCTCTTTATTCCGGGTTAAGCTAAACAAACCATGTCTTGATGACATTATATTTCTGTCAGATATACAAGAAAATTTATATAAATACACTTTGTTTGCACAGTTGTGTTGAATCCACTGCATAACATCATATACAAAGGTTTCCATACCAAGATATTCAGACAATTTCTCCCAATTTTCTCTAGTTACGAGATCATTTCCAAAATAATATTTCTTCATCTTCATTGCGATTTCTAATTGTTGGCTTATCAAATTCTTCTTGTAAATTATCGATGGTATTAATAACTCTCGAAATGCGTTGATATCGAGGGCGAAGTTATCGTATTCTTTATCTTTGGGCACAACAATAACACCTTCATCAGCATTGTAACCAATAATAACTTCAATACCTTGATGTATATCACTGGATTTTGTATCGTATACATCTCCTTCGAAATAGGTTTCAGTGTTAGGAAACGGTTGTTCACTGACTACTGCAAAAGTTATATTAGCAAATACATTTGTTCGACAGGCATTATTCCTTATAGTTAATGGTACGTTTGCATTCATTAGAGTTTCAACAGGGAGCTCTTTGAAGAATTTACTGAGGTGCTCGACGTTCTCAGAATGATACCCCAAACTTTTGCCTAACGCTAGAGCTCTTTCAATTGGTTCAGATGTATGAGCCCACCAACTGTTAGAACATCCACTTATAGCTATGGCTCTTTTGAAGAGTCCTTTCGTCATAGGTGAGATGAGATGAAGGCCAACACAAGCAGCCCCAGCACTGTTGCCGAATATCGTTATATTATCCGGATTCCCTCCAAAATTGCGGATGTTTTGCTTCACCCATCTCATTGCAGCTACTTGGTCTTTCATGCCGGCATTGCCTGGTATATCTTTTGTGTGGAGACAAAGAAAGCCAAGAGCTCCCAGACGATAATTGAAGGTGACGAGTATTACACCGTGCCTAACTAAGAATCCGGGAGCGAATAAGTAATCATTGCCGCTTCCTTCTTTGAAAGATCCGCCGTGAATCCAGAACATGACGGGCAATAATTCTTCAGGTTCGATGCTCGTGGTGTATACATTTATATATAAACAGTCTTCACTGCCACGCGATTTGTCGTTTTTGGTGCCTTGGTAACATACGTCTCCAAATTCTTTGGCGTTGCGAACTCCTTCCCAGGATTTCGGAGGTTGTGGTGCCTGACGATAAAACAATACAATTGTAACATGACCAATTATTAACAATCCAGTATACCTAGATAAATAGATAATTATATTAAAAATAAATATTAAAAAAAATATACATAAGCCGACGGAGGAGAAAGGGTGACACTTCATATTATGTGATCTTTATCGTCCTTAAATACCCATAATACAAAAAGAATCATAGGTTCGTTAGTGACCCCAAAGTTGATTTTCGGCCTCCGGTAAAGTAGAAGTCTAGTATCGAGTGTGGCCTCTTCTTGCTAAAATAACAGCTTAAATACGTCGGGGCACACTATCAATGATATACTTAATGGTTTCTTGTGGACAAAGTTTCCATTCCGCGGCAATTGCGCTCTTTAGCTCCCTGATGTTTAGTGGAGCGAGCGATTTAATCTCTGTGACACATAACATTGACTGCAACCTTCTTCGAGCTCCACTTTAATTTTGCTTGGTGTTGTCGTCTTATCAACCATTTTTGAGGACCGCTAAATAACGGTATCAAGACTTAAAAACGTCATGGAAATTAAATAATTCAGCTATAATTATGTAGAGTGATATAGAGTTAACGAGAATTTTCAACAATTCGCGACAAAATATGTAGTGAGAAAATTATGATTTTTCTTCCTTCTTTTTTATTTATGGCTTCGGGTTATCATGCATTTCGCCAATGACAAGTATATTATACTTTTAAGTCTTTACAAGAACACCGGATGTGGCCGCTTTCAAGGTCTTGCTGGAGTTTTTTATAGTATAGGCCGGCAAACGAGCAAGTGGGTCGCGTTGCCAACCTTTAAGGAAAGGGATAAGTAAGGTATTGGGAATGGAAGGGGATTTGGGCCTCCGGATATGTCACTCACTGTACGAAACGCAGCAGCAGGCTGCTTCTTTACGCCGGTTTTCTTTGAGACAGTGGTAACGACCCGGACGAGCCGGGCCATTCATGCTGTAGACAAAACTGTCTACAGCGTGGCTCTACCACTCACACTTTTGGTGAGAATTTCTTCTAGTACGATGCTTCATGGATTATTTTTCCCAACCGGATTGAACGAACAAAGTACGCTATGGTAACGGTAGTAAGTAAACCCGCCCGGAACAAAGACCTCTTAATTTATTTATTAACCGACTTCAAAAAGGAAATTCTCAATTCGGCGCGTTTTTTAAATTTATTTTTTGCTTTTTTATGCATGTACATCGATTTCTCCGCCAATTGTGGACCGATTTTGTAGGAAAAAAATTCAAACGATAGAGTTTAGCTGCGATGTTGTCCCATATAAATTTGGTTAAGATCTGATGACAGAGTACGAAGAAAAAATAAAACTCCTCAACGGACAACAGTATACTCGTCGCGATTGTGTTATTGTATTGGACTTTACATGCTATTGATGTACATTGAAGTCTGTTTCTAAGTTTTGTTCAATGTTATAGTTATGGTAATGTAACTCACACCACTTGTAACAATAAATAACACTTTAAACTAGTTTAGGAATAAATAAAATATGCGGTGGATCACCTTGTATAATTTTTACATATAGGGAAATAGTTAAAACCGTCCGTATTTTACATATATATTACATGTATGTCCCTATATAATGTAAAATTCGTTCACGTTTGCATAAACATTTCATAAGTACATTGATAGGGTTTGCCTATCTGCTACAAATTATTCACGTAAGTATGTACATTTATCTGGGTCTGTCGCATAATAATAATAATTAAATAAATACATACATACGCACTCACGCCTGTAATCCTCGAAGGTGTAGGCAGAGGTATAACCAGTACACCCACATTTAGCCGAGCGTATCTCCGTCCCACGATATGATAGGGGGCGAGCCTATCGCCATACCGGGCACAAATTCTAGACTCAGAGCTGATACTGAGCATTTCGTAATAGAAAAACCCAATACCACTTTACCCGACCCGGGAATCGACCCGAGACCTCCCGTTGGCCTCAATCGTAACGCGTACGCATTACAACTGCGCCACCGAGGCAGTAATTATTACATATAATTAACATTAATTATAACATTATTAAATAAGTAATAATGTTTTATATACGTCCCACTGCTGGGCACGGGCCTCCTCTACTGAATGAGAGGGGTCAGGCCTTGGTCCATCACGCTGGCCTAATGCGGGTCGGCAGACTTTACATACTCTTACCTTCGAAATTCTTATGGAGAACTTCTCAGGTATGGAGGTTTCCTCACGACGTTTTCTTCACCGTTAAAGCAAGTGATAATTAACAATTACATATACATTCACGCCTATACTCCCCGAAGGAGTAGGCAGAGGTGTAACTAGTACACCCACATTTCGCCGAGCTTATTTCCCATCCCATAATGTGATAGGGGGCGAGCCTATCGTCATATCAATGAGTGGTAGAGCCACGCTGTAGACACTTATCTACAGCATGTATGTGCCGGCTCATCCGGGTCATTACCACTGTCTCACAGAAAACCGGCGTAAAGTAGTAGCTTGCCGCTGCGTTTCGTACGGTAAGTGAGATAACCGGAGGCCCAAATCTCACTCCTCTTCCCGATCCCTTAATAATAATAAAAAAAGTACATCCTTTCCAATAAAAAAGGAATCATCGAAATCAGTTGGCGTGATATTGAGTTATTCGTCCATTTGTCGCGCACATACTAATGCAAATTTAAGACTTATATGGTTTTCTCATGGATGCCATTATCAGAACTGGACGAAATTGAAATGGGACCACACGGGAACCACCAGCTTTCAAATAAATAAAAAAATAATCATAAAATCGGTTCACCCAGTCCAAAGTACTGAGGTAACAAACATAAAAAATACAGTCGAATTGAGAACCTCCTTTTTTAAGTCGCTTGAATATAATAAAACGCATTAAGCAGTCAATTTAGAAAATAGCAATTTGACATGCGCTCCTCTATAATTTTGTATTTGTTAAATAACTTTAATCTAATGCATATCATATAATAAATATCAAAGAGGTTGTAGTTCCGAGAAAAGAACTTTGAGTGGTAGAGCCACGCTGTAGACACTTTTCTCTACAGCATGAATGGGGCAGCTTGTCCGGGTCGTTACCACTGTCTCGCAGAAAACCGACGTAAAGTAACAGCTTGCTGCTGCGTTTCGTACGGTGAGTGAGATATCCGGAGGCCCAAATCCTCTCCCCTTCCATTTCCTTAATTATCCCTTTCCTTTAAAGTCGGCAACGCGCCCATAATTCTTTTGGTATTGTGGGTTTACATGGGCGGTGGAGATCACTTACCATCAGGTGACCCACTTGCTCGTTTGTCGGCCTATGCTATAAAAAAACCAAGAACAATTACCTTGAATCTCAAATGTCCAACAGGCGGTTCCGCGTAAGGTATTCCTTTGAAGCTGTAGTAACTGCCTCCGTACACGTTCTCCACTAAATCCCCCGCCAGCGTGCCCTCATTTACTGTCACTTGAAACATCTTTCCAAAATATTAATGAAAACAAAAATATTTTTTCAGATTATTTCTACTCAGACCAATGTCAGTTCTACACTTGGCTGTTAATGAACTGAAAATGCGCGCATATAGTACTTCGTGCTCTCTCGTTACGTTCACTTAAGGCTGCGTACGCCAAATCGTAATAAAATAAAACTGACTTCAAAAATTAGCGCCGTAAAGTCGCAAACACCAGTATTTTTGGAGTCGGTCGGTATCGGTGGGCCGGTTAACTGAAACTAAAAAATAATAATATGTATAACTTTGATTTCAGTTTTTGAAGTTAATATTTGAATTTTTGTTAAACTTATTTTATAGATATTTATTATATATATCTAGTGAGGAATTTTATTTTTTGTCTCCTTCTCTGTAATCTATCTCAGATCTTAACTAAATTTATATGGGACTGAATGGCAGCTAAACTCTATCTAACAAATTAAATTCACCAAAATCTGTCGCTATTTCATAGAAAATTAGATAAAAAAGCATAAAATATACCGAATCGATAACTACCTCTTTCTTTCTTAAGTCAGTTAAAAAGTATGTTGAGTTAAAAAATATTTTTATATGCGTGGTCATTTAATAAAAAAAAAATATCTACTAGTCTGTGTCCAGTGTAATAGTGGCTCTACTTACCGATTTACGTGACACTTAAACAAAAATAATCCTTGTGATCTAATAAAAATATGACATTACTTTGACAATATTTTGTGCTAAGAGTTGAAATAATAAATAATAACTTGAGACAGTTTTGTCTTCTGCACGAATGGGCCGGCTCGATCGGATCGTTACCAGTGTCTCACAGAAAACCAACGTAAAGTAGCGGCTTGCTGCTGCGTTTCGTACGGTGAGTCAGATATCCGGAGGCAAAAATCTCCCTCCCCTTTCCAATCCCTTAATTATCGCTTTCCTTATTGGTTGGCAACGCGCCCATTATTCTTCTGGTATTGTGAGCATACATGAGCGGTAGAGATGACTTACCATCAGGTGACACACTTGCTCGTTTGTCGGCTTATGCTATATAAAAAAGGAGGAAATAAGGACGACGTGGCCGTCAGAAGTCGTATACAAAAATAATTTAATATTCATAATTTCGTCTGGCGTCACAGCCTGGTCGTAAAGTAAATTGTCTAGGTAGTTTTCACATGTGTTTTTCCTTTGTATGATGAGCTAAGGATGTCGCTCGCCTGATGTTAAGTGTGGTGTCTCGTGTTTGTAGTGTTTCTATCTATTAATTTTTTTGGAACTAAAAACAGGCATAAAATGTAATATTTATTTTAATATTGAATATGTAATATTATAAATAATGTTATATAAAACTAAATTTATGGTATTTGTGACTAGTCAATAGTTAAAATGGGACATAATATAATATTTATTAAAGTTGTTATTTAGGAAGGGTTAATGGATCTCACAGGCTATGTATACATACGCACTCACGCCTGTAATCCCCGAAGGGGTAGACAGAGGTGTTACCAGTACACCCACATTTCGCCGAGCATATCTCCGTCCCACTATGTGATAGGGGGCGAGCCTATCGCCATACCGGGCACAAATTCCAGACTCCGGGCTGATACTGAGAATTTCGTAATAGAAAAACCCAATACCACTTTACCCGACCCGGGGATCGAACCCGAGACCCCAGCGTTAGCCTCAATCGCATTACAACTGCGCCACCGAGGCAGTCATATAGGCATACAGGCTATGTATACAAATATACATATATGTTTATGAGATATTTAAAAAAAATACCAAAATTACCTCGGACAGCGAAATTTTGGAGGGAATTCACAGTGAACTCCTATTTTATTTTATTCTTAAACTAGATTAAAGTTATATTTGTTGTATAAAAGTTGTGATCAGTGTATGGAATTATTAAAATTGGCAAGTTTTGGTGATATGACCAAGTTTATTGATCGCCCTAGGTATTTTGATCCGCTTGGAGAAAATCGTTTATGAAACAACGTACTGGAAGGAATTGACACCAAAACAAGACCTTGAAATCGGCCACAGCGGCGTTTCATCGATCTTGTGAATACTTGAAAATATATTAAATACTTGTCATTGGCTATACATTATGTAACAAAAACCTTGTTGGGCGTTTTAACTGTGATATCAGAATAGATATTCAAACGTAATGAAATAAAAAAAAAACGAAAATTGGTCTATAAAAATAATCATATTTATTTTTAAAACGATTTATTACCTCTACAAGAGCGATGACTCGGAGTCAGAGCGAGATAGCAAGTTGCGGCGTCTACGTACATAAAACGCGCCGCGCCGCGCCGCGTGCTCGCCCTGCATCAGTCAGCTGTTCATCAGTTTTGAGATGAAAATAACATTTTATAAATATGTTTATTTTTATAAGCTATCTGTGTAAGGATAATATCTCGCTTCTGTTTATATTTTTTTTATTTAACTATGTTTATTAAGCTGTCTGTCTGTCTTCACAACCCAAAAAGGGCCAACAGGGTTTTTGTTACAGACTATAATATGCATATAAAATGCGAAACAAAATAACAAGGTAAATAACAGGTAGGTCAACAAATTTTTACAAGGTATGGGAGAGGCCGGCTGGGTTGGTACCACTGCTTTGTCTATATCTGCCGCCAAGCAATAGTGTGTATGCACTGTTGTGTTCCGGTTTGAAGGACATTGAAGTCAGTGAAATTACTGGGCATTATGAGACTTAACATCTTATGTCTGGGGGTGACGAGCGCAGCCCAGTGTCATGCGGTTCTTTGTTATTTAAAGTTCTGTGTGGCGTTGCTTTTGTTTATGAGCAGGCGTGGGCTTACCATCAGGCGAGCGACCTGCTCGTCTCGTCATTCAAGCTAATAAAAACAAAATAACAAAACTTAGGGTAGCCTAAACATCAGGCGAAACACTTCTCGTTTACCGGCCTCTTCTTTAAAAAAAACATGGAATTCAATTTCACAAATGACGTATGTATAAATTGACTACAAGCAAGTGTCGAAATACTAGCGTCATCTCGTTATTCCTTAGTCGGGTTTTAATTCTTGAACATTTATTTCCGGTTAGTATGATGAATGAACAAATTTGGGAGCGTATTCCCTAAAGAGGGATTCCCAGAACTCCATTTCCTCCTTGTCAGGTGCTACGCCAGTCACTAGCTTGTTTCCGATTTCCAAATAATCCTGATTGTCAACGCTGTATGGTATCCAGTATACTCCCAAACTGTTATCAGGTGTCGGGTTGCTGCAAAAAAGAAAAAAAGGCAGTCAATTCTGTAGCCTCGAAAATATGGGTTGAGTTTTTGTGCACAATTTCCATTATATGAAAGGGGACGAGATATAAATCTAATGCTGTAGGTAAATAACGCGTGCTAATGCTGGGTGAGGCGCAATCTGCTTCCACAACGCCGTACACCATTTCGTATTTTGGGGTTTGTATTCAGTATGGACATACCAACCTACCTTACCTTATTACAATTTTACAATAAATACATATTTTTACATTGAAATATGATTTGATGAATCACTGGTGAACAACTCCTACTAACAGACATATTTTTGTTGCTATTTCCAATTTTGGCTTAAATCTCCCTCAATTAGACCTACATCCTATTTAATTTCAATTCGTTCACCAGCGAGTCACGGTCATCTTTATTCCAGACAGATTATTTAACACAAGCAGTACGAATAAGCGGTGTGCGGCGTACTGTCACTAGTCTCCTCCTACTTCTGATTAACGTTATTCCGGGCATCTGCCAGGGTCCGACTGAAAACTATAAAATATTATGGGTCAAAACACTATAGTGAGATTTCTTTTCAACTTACCCATACTTTGCGAAGTTTGTCCAAATTTTTGTAACGTTATCGATAATTTCAAATGTTTTAGATTTGATTTCTACTTTGTCTTTTACAAAAGTAGCGTCAAATATATAACCGAGGTCATCTGCGTGGCACACGACTGGTTTATCCTTTACCAGTTCACTCAATCCAATTATACGTGTCATAATATTCCTCTCGGACTTACAAGTGAATTTATACAAATAGACTTTGTTTTTATTAGCGTTTGCACACATGTTTTGCAAATTGAACAATACCATATACGAATACATCCATAGAATAATATTTGACCAATTGCTCCCAGTCTTTAGCTGTTAATTTGTGGTTAAAATAATATTCCTTTATCTTTTTACCTAATATCAACTGATCACTGACGAGGGTGTTTGCCGCTATTGGCTTAGGTACAACGTATTCGTGGAATCGGTTGAGCAGTTCAAGCTTTTCTTCTAGAGGTTTACCGAGGTTTACCATATTCAGTAGACCTTCGTCCTGTGTGTAACCTGTAATCACTTCAACTCCCTCATGAACACCGTTAGCAATAATACTATAAACATCGCCATAGAAGAATCTTTCATTATTACCGAATTTCTTTTCATCCACGATAACATACAGGGGCTCATAAACAGATTTAGCTTGCTCAGCAAGCGTCACATGCGTTTGAACATTAACAAGCGCATCCAAAGGCTGGGATAGAAAAAAATCGTAAAGTTTTTTATCGTCTTCTGAATAACAACCTAAATTACGGGCTAAAGCTAAAGCTCGTTCTCTCGGCTCAAAGGACTGGGCCCAGTAGCAAGTAGAAGTTCCACTTTGAGCGATGGCACGTTTGAAAAGCCCCTTAGTCATCGGCGATACTAAAAGCCATCCGACACTACCACCGCCCGCGCTTTCTCCAAATATAGTAACATTTTCAGGGTTACCACCAAAGTTCTTAATGTTCTTATTGACCCATCGTAGGGCTGCCACTTGATCTTTCATGCCGGCGTTGCCAGGGATGTCTTCTGCCTCTAAACTAAGAAATCCTAAGACCTCGAGTCTATAGTTGATTGTGACTATTATGACGTTATGCCTGATTAGAAACTGTGGACAGTAATCATTGCTGCTGCCATTGATGAAGGCTCCCTCGTGCACATAGAACATAACGGGTAAAGGTTTGACAGGCTTTAGGTTAGGCGTGTAAACGTTGAGGTATAAACAGTCTTCGCTGCTTGTTGGCACTGGGGAGCCCTTGCCTGTCTGATAGCAAATTGGGCCAAACTCTTTTGCACTACGCACTCCTTCCCATGGCTTTGGTGATTGTGGTGCCTGGAAACAATAAATTGAATATTTATACTAACAATTTATAAATTGTATAATTTTTTCCATCAACATATGAGACTGGATGAGGTGGATCTAAAATACTAGGGTTGTGAAAATTATTAAAGTGATTGGACCGGCTCGACCGTGTTGTTACTTTTCACAGAAAACCGACGTGAAGTAGTAGTAGTAGGTTACATTTTGCATGGTGAGTGAGATATCCGGAGGCCAAAATATCCCCTTCTTTTCCCCATTCATTAATTATCCCTTCCTTTAGAGGTCAGCAACGCCTCCATGATTCTTCTGGTATTGTGGGTGTTCGTGGGTGGTGTAGAACACTTACCATTAGGTGACACACTTGCTCGTCTACCGGCCTATGCTATAAAAATTGTACCTATATACTACAAAAATTTCATAGATACATTTTCTTATAGAGATGGCAAGTAAAATGTCGAAAACTGTATTCACGGCAAAGGAGCTGAAAAGTTTTTCGAGATAATTGCTGGAAATACTTAGAAGAAATTCGTGTTGTTTTGTGACTTCATCGTTTATATGCTAGTCATAAAATAAGAATTCTTTTATGACTGTACATTTAATGGTATAATGTAAAAATGTTACTTTTTAGTTATCCTATAGCGCCCATGACCACTCTAATTACAAAATACGCCAAGAGATGGCGCCACTGCCATAGCGCGATGCAAAACGTATGGCACATCTACATCGCGATGGCAAGATTCTCCGACAAAACATTACTTCCGAACACAAGGTTGTAAATGGTAGGGAAAAGTTAGGATTAGCCTAGTTACCTATTCTGTGGTAAATGAGAGACTTCCACCTTGATGGGATCTTTCGTTGAAAGCAGAATACGTTTAAGTAAGTAGTTTGAGTAGCGAATGACTTCCACCCTTGTTGGGATCATTCATCGTTACTCGCTAGTCGCTAGTATTATACTCAAATAAACTATTTCCCGTACCTCCACGTGTTTTTCTGCTATCCGCCCGTCCGCTACCAATCCCTATTATTTTTGTATATTTTTAGATAATGATACTATAGTATATTAATTAAACCTACCAAAACGAACTCTTGCACATGAGATTCCTATCACGTAGGAAATTGACTGAGCTGTTGCTATAGCAAAGGTATACCTTTTAATAATTGTATACTTTATGAACATTATTAGAGAATCCTTTGAATGGTGACTGCCTTGGTGACGTAGTTGTAATGTGTACGCGTTTTACAGGCGTGAGTGCGTATGTATATTATTAATATTATTAGAGAATCGTTACCTTAAATCTAAGTCTTCCAACAGGCGATTCCGCGTAAGGTATTCCTTTGAAGCTGTAGTAACTTCCTCCATACTCGTTCTCCACTAAATCCGCCTTCAGCGTGCCCTCGCTTACTGTCACTTGTGTCATTTTTATTAAGTTACTGATGATTGGTTCTCAATTTATTGTTCTGTTGAAACATCAGTTTACGGAAACAAATGTTGAGTAAAAATGTCTGTATAATGAACAAACGTATATATAAGATAAGATAACCGTTGTAAAGATACGTGCCCGAGAAAGGTTGACCTTGAACGCCCGCCGTAATACCAAATTGTATACGGCTGTTTAAGTATTAGTACATAATGCTTTTAGGTGCATACATGGCACTTGACCGGGTGGTATCACTGTCTTTATTTATGCATAGGCCGGCAAATGAGCAAACGGGTCATCTGATGGTAAGTGAAGTCCACCGCCCATAATACTAAAAGAATTATGGGCGCGTTGCCGACTTTAAAAGAAAGGGATAATTGAGCGAATGGGAATTAGGAATGGGAAGGGGAGGGGATTTGGGCCTCTGGAAATCTCACTCACCGTATGAAACGCAGCAGCAAGCTGCTACAATACGTCGGTTTTCTGTGAGACAATGGTAATGACCTGTACGAGCCGCCCCTTTCATGCTGTAGACAAAAGTGTCTACAGCGTGGCTCTACCACTCAAATACTGGCATGGTGGCACGGCAAAAAAAAAACGGAAATGTGATTAGATTGAATCTGTTGTTACACGTAAGTACAAGAGCCTTGCGTCCTTTACTCTTAATTTTTTTAACGTTATTCATACATACTTTGAAGTTACTGGATATAGACAGGCTGACTACGAAACGCGACTCACCTGTACCATGACGGGGTTTTCACTGTGTGTTCGGTTGTCGATATGGGTAAAAAAATATCAGATTCCCTTTAATCAGCAAATCTCTGTTTTTTCTTTTTTTTTCCATTAGTTTGAATGACGAGACGAGCAGGTCACTCGCCTGATGGTCAGCGGCACGCCTGCCTATAAACAGAAGCAACACCACCCATAAACTTTAACTTTACACACTGCTGCTTGACGGCAGAAATATATACACAATATCCACGTACAATATAACAAAATCGTTCAAGGGTAGTACACATTGGACGCATCTCAATACATTAGATCCCGTAGGAGGCGAGTCCCGGAATTAGGTCACCGGGGTCACGGCTCAGGGCTGCTCCCCGTGATAAACTGTGCAACTGTTGACTTTATATCAGAAGCAAACTTCCCTCTGTTGTCGGGGAACGAATTTCTTTATACCAAATTGCTTTATCTTTTGATGAAGTTTGTGCATAGACTTTAATGTATATTGTATACTACTAGAAGGGCTGTTTAGAAGTAAACTTACGTCCCATAACGCGGGAATTTGACAGCTCACAAACAGGGAGCGCGATAGGGGTTCTAGTTGAGAGTAAGCGAGATGGTAATATTGAGTTACGGTCAATTGACCGCAACTTAGTAGTACAATTTCTATGTACCGTGCAGCTTGTCTAGTAGTATACATTAAAGTCTTTGAGTTTGTGAGGTTTTATTGACCTAAATTAACATAACCTACAAACATTATCAATCAATGTTAAACCACATGTAACTGATCACTGTTTTGTCACTTTCTTCCTTATGTCTAATAATTTAAGAGTGAAGAGGTCAAAACCCATAAAAAGCTAATTAGATTAAATTGTCAATGCTATTGCAGTTTTTTGAGAAATATTGATAGCAGCGATTCAGAATTGGTTCAATTAGGAGCTACTTAACAAATTTTAATGAATTAATCATAGATTCGATTCGGTACGTAAAGGCAAAGTTTTAGATTTTCTAAATATAAGAAATTGGTAAGTTTTCAGATTAGATAAACGCCAGTGGGACTATCTTTACTGAATGAAAAGGGTTAGGCCTTAGTCTACCACGCTGGCCTATTTCGTGTTGGCAGAGGTATCCATACATAAAAAATCTATAGAATAAAAGAAAAACGTAATCAATATCGGATAAACTTGAAAATATATGTATTTGCATTAAAACCATTTAAACCATTTATTTTTCCTACACACACATACATATAGCACAACAAAACAAGATGACAAAAACAAACATTTATAAAACATAAATTTGCTACACTATATGCGGTAGAAGGGGTCCAGCGCAGTGTACGCTGTTGAGACACAGCACTGATTTTCAGCTGGACCAAAGGAAACACTATACGCTTCTATTTGAGAACAACCGCGTTGTTTTAACATCGATCATCTAACTCAATTACAATGTTTGCTTTGCGGAGGGCCATTCGTGACGGCCCATATTTCAAAACCCGGATACATTTTATAGGGGTATTTTTTTACTAGTGTCGGAATCCCTTAAAAAACATCTGAAAAAAATACAATTATCCGATATATTTGTTGCTAGGGCAATTTATTGGTCATTGACTGAATAATATCTAATAACTAACTTAGATCACCTACTCAAATTGATAAATTTTATTTTTAGCCCTTGAATTTTTTTGATTCGGTAAAAAAAAACTACTTCATCTCAGCGTTAGTCTCAATCATAACACGTACGCATTTCAACAGCGCCACCGAGGCAGTCATATTTCTGTTATTATATAAGGAAATATGAAGCCTAAACTTCAAAGAGCGTAATTGAGTTAAATTATTCTTTCACTCAGACTGGCTCGGTGGCGCAGTTGTAATGCGTACGCGTTACGATTAAGCTAACGCTGAGGTCTCGGGTTCGATCCCCGGGTCGGGTAAAGTGGTATTGGGTTTTTCTATTACAAAATTCTCAGTATCAGCCCGGAGTCTGGAATTTGTGCCCGGTATGGCGATGGGCTCGCCCCCTATCACATCGTGGGACGGAGATACGCGCGGCGAAATGTGGGTGTACTAGTTACACCTCTGCCTACCCCTTCGGGAATAACAGGCGTGAGTGCGTATGTATGTATGTTATTCTTTCACTCAACGCTAGGTTCTCCGATAAACAATCTTATTTCACTAAACCGCAGCGATTAAATTCCATTATCGTTTTCAGGAAGTATGTCCGTACTCATTACTATAATCATTAATTATATTCGTCTGGTAATTTATTTGAAAGAGTTTCGCGGGAAACTCTCTTTGATAACATTATTAATTAATTACTAGATAATAAGTAAAAGAGGAGTAGATTTGTACTAATATAAATAAATAAATAAATACACCCAACAGTCACACACATAGTCCTGACCCCACACTAGGTAAACCTGTATCGCGGGTATCAGGAACTACGAGGGACTTGAAGTCCCACAACACCCAGACCCGAAACTAATTTTTGTGGATCACACAAACATTTGTCTCAGTGCGGGAATCGATCCCACGGCCTCTCGCTTCGCAGCCGTCTACTCGCCCGCTGCGCCACCAAAGCTGTCAAGTTAGTTATATGTGTTAGGAAGTTATTGCCGCTCTCAGAGACGTCCATTGAATAGTGACCACTGTACAACACGCACCATGGTGACTATGACTGGTTCTAAGATTAGCCGGTGCATTTACTTCTGGCTTGTAAAAGTTAGACAGCTGTTACGAGGCGCAATTTTCTTTTATTAGCTTCAGAGTCGAAACAACATCGATGGTAAGTGTTACGCCTGCCCATAAAGATAAGCAACACCACACAGAACTTTGAATTACAAAGCACTGCATGGCATTGGACTACGCTCATCACCCTGAGGCATAAGATGTTAAGTCTCATAATGGAGTAATTTCAGTGGCTTCAATGTCCTTCACACAGGAACAAAACAGTGTTTACACACTGCTGCTTGCACAGAAATACCATGGTTGTCATTATATTGAGACTGAATTATACTTACCATAATGTGCAGTAGAAACACATTGCCATGACAGTATAAAATACACTAAAATAATAAAATCTACATACATACGCACTCACGCTTGTAGTCTCCGAAGGGAGGAGGAAATCCCCGTAGAGGTGTAACCAGTACACCCACATTTATCCGAGCGTATCTCCGTCCCGTGATGTGATAGTGGCGAGCCTACGCCATACCGGGCACAATTCCAGACTCCGGGCTGATACTGAGCTTTTCGTAATAGAAAAACCCAATATCACTTTTACCCGACTCGGGGATCCAACCAAAAACCTCAGTCGTACGCATAACAACTACTTATGTCTCGCGATGACGAGCGCATTCCAGTGGCATCCATAATTTCGTAATTCGAAGTTCTTATTAGTGTTGCTTCTATTTATGGGTAGGCGTGACGCTTACCATCAGGCGATCGACCTTCTACTAGCATTAATACTAATAAAAAAATCATATAGAGTAAAACCTCATTAATTTTGAGTGGTAGAGCTACGCTGTAGACAGTTTTATCTACAGCATGAATGTGCCGGATCTTCCGGGTCGTTACCACTGTCTCACAGAAAACCGACGTAAAGTAGCAGCTTGCTGCTGCTTTTCGTAAGGTGAGTGAGATATCCGGAGGCCTAAATCCCCCCCTTCCCAATTCCTTACTTATCCCTTTCCTTTAAGGTTGGCAACTCGCCCATGATTATTTTGGTATTGTGGACGTACATAGGCGGTGGAGATCACTTACCATCAGATGAACCACTTGCTTGTTTGACAGCCTATGATATATTAAAAAAACGAAACTTTTAGAGACTTTTACTTTTAGACTAGACAGAAAGTTATAATTTATAAGGCCATATCTAAAATTCTTGTTTGTTCTTTTGTCGTGTGATTAACTCTCTTTTTTATCCTGACTAGGCAACGTGACTACGCTACACCTGGTGGTAAGTGCAGCGCAATCCAAGAATAGAGTCGACCAACGACAGTCGATATCGTAGGTCGGTAGGATTATGCCGGCCTGCCTAATTGCTTCTTCACACTCCGTTTAAGGACCCCATATTTTAGGATGGAAGGATCACGTATGTGGGCAAACTATTTCACAGGTTAATGGTCTGGCAGAACTAAGATTTTGCGAACTTCTTGGTTCTAGCTGAGATGTAGGAGACCACTAAATTGTGGTTCAGCAAGCGAGCACGCGTGGTTCTTTTAACGAAAGGTGAGGATGGGATAAAGTCAAACAATTCTTCAGAGCATTCATTTTCTTTGTGTAAATGGGGATTAATTAAGACCCAGTTAATTATAGCCATTAATTTAGTAGTGGTAGAGCCACGCTGTAGTCAGTTTTGTCTACAGCGTGAATGGGCCGGCTCGTCCGGGTCGTTACCACTGTCTCACAGAAAACCGACGGAAATTAGCAGCGTGCTGCTACGTTTCGTACGGTGAGTGAGATATCCGGAGGCCCAAGTCCCCCTGCCCTTCCCAAATACCTTAATTATCCCTTTCCTCGTTTTAAAAACCGACTTCAAAATAAATACCCTGAGAAGTCAAAATTCCAATACAATAACACAATCGCGATAACTATGCTGTTACCCATTGGAGATTTTCATTTTAATCATTTTCATCATCAGATCATAACCAAATTTATATGGGACCACATCGCAGCTAAACTCTATCGAATGATTTTTTTCCAACGAAGTCAGTCTACATTTGGCGGAGAAATCGATGTACCTATATACATTAAAATTACGTGTCGAATTGATAACCCCCTCTTTTTAAGTCAATTAAAGAGGGCACGTCGCGATAACATCTTGTTATATCCTTCGTAATTTCGCACTGAAAACCAGATAAATACTACCGACATAGCTTGTATAAAAATATAGAGATTCTAATTAACGAAACATTAGTCAATTTATAAATATAGAATATTACTTGTAAGTGATAGAGTAAACTATTCTACTATAACTATTCTCCGGAACCTATGAATACCTTGTTTCTTGTTATTTCTGTTCCGGACGTGTAGATATATGGTATATTTTGTGATATATGAAACATAGAACTATCCCACCCACACAGTCTTTAAAGTCAGGACTGACTTTAGACACGCATTTTTCCATAGCGAGCAGTGAAGCTTAGCGAGTCTCTGGGAATACGAAGCTGGCTTGAATGACGAGACGAGCAGGTCGCTCGCCTGATGGTAAGCGCCACGCCTGCCCGTAAACACAAGCAATTTGAACTACAAAGCTCTGTGTAGTACTGGACTGCGCTCGTCACCCTGAGATATAAGTTGTCAAGTCTCATAATGTCCAGTAATTTCAGTGGTTGTAATGTCCTTTAAACTGAAACAATAATTACACACTGTTGTTTGGCGGCAATGATGTAATGTATGTGGTATTGTCAGCAGGAGCGTGCGCGCTCGGTGGGCGAGGGCGGCGCGGGCGGAGCGGCGCGGGCGCAGCGTGCTCGCCTAGTTGACAGCATGCTGAACGAGTCCAACATCACCCAGAACCTCACCGACCTGGATCACGACCTCATCCTGCCGACCAGTCCGTACAGTCTCGTGCAGAAGATTGTCATTGCGATCTTCGCCAGCATTCTCTCAGTGCTCACCGTCGTCGGTAACTCCATGGTCATGATCAGCTTCAAGATCGACAAGCAGCTGCAGACCATCAGCAATTACTTTCTGTTCTCCCTGGCGGTGGCTGATTTCGCGGTGGGTCTGATTTCGATGCCGCTGTTCACCATGTTCACGATCTACGGATACTGGCCGTTGGGTCCGCACGTATGTGACACGTGGCTGGCGCTCGACTACCTTGCCTCCAACGCGTCTGTGCTCAACCTCCTCATCATCAGCTTCGACAGGTACTTCAGTGTGACGCGACCGCTCACGTATCGCGCGAAACGAACTACACGTAGAGCGACTGTTATGATTGGTGGTGCGTGGGGATTCAGCTTAGTATTGTGGCCGCCGTGGATCTACGCGTGGCCGTACATCGACGGTGAACGGAAAGTACCGCCGAAAGAGTGCTACATTCAGTTTATAGAGACGAACCAGTTCATTACATTCGGGACGGCAATAGCCGCGTTTTATGTGCCAGTGACTGTGATGTGCATACTCTACTACAGGATATGGAGGGAGACCAAGAAACGGCAGAAGGATCTGCCCAATCTTCAGGGTGGCAAGAAACACGACTCTTCAAAGAGGTCTAACTCCAGGTGAGTTAATTCTTATGATTTGTGACAACTGCTCTTTATAAGAAAGTAAGAATTAGAGTTTTTGGCGGGTATTCTGACAGTACGGTTGGTCTTCTTTTTTTTGACAGCCTCCGTGGCGCAGTGGGCGAGTAGCCGGCTGCGAAGCTAGAGGCCGTGGGTTCGATTCCCATACTGAGACAATATTTGTGTGTTCCACAAATGTTTGTTTCGGGTCTGGGTGTTGTGGGACCAAGTCCCTCGTAGTTCTTGATACTCACGATACAGGTTTACCTAGTGTGGGGTCAGGACTATGAGTGTGACTGTTGGGTGTATTTATTTATTTATTTATTTATTTATTATAATTATTTCTTAAACTAGTTTATAGTTATATTTGTTATATAAAAGTGGTGTGGATTTGTGCTATAAATATTAACTGTGTATTGAATCATTGAAATTGGTGAATTTAGGTGTTTTTTGACCAAGTGCATTGTTTGACCTTGGTCGTTCAATCAGGTTGGATAAAACTGTCTAGGTATTTATTTATTTATTGGTGTACCAACATCATTACAATACAATAAGAAATAGGCAATAAGTAACATACAGCCAATTTAAGGTCCTCACTATTAAACCTTAGTAAGATAAGTAACAATATAACGTATGTGGATATCAAAGACTAAGCAACACTAAATAATGATAACTTAGAAGTAAGAAAAATTAGTTAGTATAAATTCTATCTACGTCGATTAGGCAATTAAAGTGTTCAAGTTAATATTAAATATCAAAATTTTGAGAAAAATTTAACTATGAACATTGTACTGGAAGGAACACTCACACTCTAACAAAACTTTGATATCGACCACACGGGTGTTACATAATTCTTGTAAATACTTGTCATTGGCTATATGCATAACAATGCGAAGAGGTAATTAAACAAAATAAAAAATATATTTGTAAGACTGCCTCGGTGGCGCAGTTGTAATGCGTACGCATTACGACTGAGGCTGACACTGAGGTCTCGGGTTTCATCCCCGGGTCGGGTAAAAGTGATATTGGGGTTTTCAATAGAATTTTCGTAATAACGAAATGCTCAGATATCTAGAGAAGTTTATGCACGTTTCCTCATTTTGTAAAGTAATTACATGCATACTGGTCGATAAGAATCCTTTATTAATATTTATATGGCGACTGACTACCTCGGCGGCGCATTTGTAATGCGTACGCGTTACGACTGAGGCTGATGCTGAGGTCTCGGGTTTGATCCCCGGGTCGGGAAAAAGTGATATTCGGTTTTCTATTACGAAATGCTTAGTATCAGCCCGGAGTCTGGAATTGTGCCCGGTATGGCGATAGGCTCGCCCCCTATCACATCATGAAACGGAGATAGGCTCGGCGAAATGTAAGTGTACCGGTTACACCTCTTCGGGGATATGTATCATGCGTATGTATTCATATAAAATCCATAAATAACTGGTAACACGATGTTTTTCGTGATGTAACTTGTTTACACGGAATAACTTACGCCATTACGGTCTGATAGAGTGATATTATCTCCCACAAAGGGTTTAGTTTTCCCGACAATGCCATATTAATGTTATATACAAGGTCAATGGTTTACTCACTGTATACTTGAATCAAAATATTTCTACTATTTTTTTTCTAGGTTGTATGAAATGAAATAGTTTATTAATCATGTAGGCAATTAAAATAGCGCTTATGACAAGTCAGTACAAAATAAAGAAACTTATGTAAGTATAGAAATCATATCAACTAATGTATACATAACATACATAGCATCGTCAAAATACACTGGGCAACTATACATTTTATAATATTTTTACTACCGTTAAGTATTATTATTATTTCTTCTTTTTTTATGGATCGATATGGACCATAGGCATTACCGAAACGGTACGTGTTTTAAAACTACCACCGGATCCAAAACGACCCAGCCTGAGAAGATCCGGCGAAACAAACTCAGTGGGCTTACTTTACCACTGGATTTTACGCGGCGCGACCCAGTACTGAGAAGATCCAGCTAGACAAACTCAGTGGGCTTGTCAGTATGTAGGCCGTCTGGGTTGGTACTACCGGTTTGTCTATTTCTGCCGACAAGCAGCAGTGTGTATCACTTTTACCCGATCCGGGGATCGACCCCGAAACCTCAGCACAGTTGTAGTCGTACCGCTTAAGCATTAAAACTGCGCCACCAAGGCAGTAAATTGTACCTAGTATAGTATTATTAGGCGGAGGTAAATTAGACAACATTAATTGTTACGAAAGGCTGGCAACATTAAAATGGGGGAATTCGGCAAAAGGACCGTTTTGTTAGCAATCTGAAGGCCGATTCATTTTAAATCTTTAAAATATCATTCCGATCTAGTCTCAGCGTTAAGAAAGTTGCAAATGGCATTCTCTTAAACTAATAATCAACGTAAAATGCACCTAGCATTAGTAGTAGCATTATACCGTTTTGGCTTCAGTCAACTTTTATTCTACATTCAATCTCATTACGATCTATGTTCACATTTAAATGTGGTTAGTCGCCAATGTAGTATTCCGTAGTGTTAACCCCGGGAAGACTCAGGAATTGCGCACAAGAAAACAACATCGACCGTTATGTAGTAAGTTTAATGCAGAACTGACGGGCCGGTGACATCTATTGATTACCCTCACTTATACTATATTCTACATATACCACAGTTTAAGAGAATGCCATTTTCAACTTTCGCTGAGTCTAGATCGGAATGATATTTTGAACATTTAAAATTACGAGAATTGGCCTCCTGTCTCCTTAACAGAGATTAACCGTGTGTTGAAAGCTTTAACATGTAAGATCGTTTGAACCTCAATAAACAAAATTAAACTGAATATACGTTGCGTTTTTGGATTAATTGTTATTATTTACTGCTTCGGTAGGTTTGTTAAGCTGAAGTCGGGGATGACATATAAGACACACAAGATTTTTATATTTTTAACATTTGGGAGGTTCTCAATTCGATTGTATTTTTTATTTGCGCAGCGATTATGATGTTTTTTTTTGTAAAAAAGGGTAAACCCTATGACAGTAATAACCAATCTTTTATCTTATTAGCTCCTAACTTAAGACTTTATACACAATCCTATCGCCATATCGGGCACAAATTCCAACTCCGTAATACACAACACAATTGTGATTGCCAGACCATGGATTTGAAACCAGGTCCTCACCGATTTCTAAGGCGACGTATGCTGCCACTATACCAACCAAGCGAGAATTTCCTACCTATCAGATAATACATATTGCGTATACTTTCGCATACCTAGCACGAGAAGTTTCGCACTCCAGCCGACTACAAAGGAGCGCGAGAACAAAGGGATGGCATCTCTTTTCAAACGACTGTCAAAAAGTCTGTGTTATCCGATTCTGTAAAGATTTTTGTATTCCGTGATGCTATAGAGGTAATATTACTAATGTTTTACATAAATACGCACTCACGCCTGTAATCCCCGAAGGGGTAGGCAGAGGTGTATTCAGTACACCCACATTTCGCCGAGCGTATCTCCGTCCCTTATTTGATAGGGGGCGAGCCTATCGCCATACCGGGCACAAATTCCAGTCTCCGGGCTGATACTGAGCATTTCGTAATAGAAAAACCCAATACCGCTTTACCCGACCCGGGGATCGAACCCGAGACCTCAGCGTTGGTCTCAATCGTAACGCGTACGCATTACAACTGCGCCACCGAGGCAGTCAACTAGACGAGCTAATGTTGTACTCGTAACTAGACGAATAAAGCCAGCTGTCCAAATAAGCTTTAGTACTTCGTTAATATAGAAACTGGATTAACTGTCCACGATAACGTGACAATATAACCAAAACAAATAACAGTTAACTGCGCAATAGACGCATAGTTAAGCATGGTATCTTGCCAAATGATTTCAGTGAAATATCTCCAAATGAGAAGGGTTTAACTGATAAATAGCCGGTGATAATCCGTACGCTATAATACGACACTAAACGATATTATCACGTTTATTTTTATTCACTAGAATGACGAGACGAACAGGTCGCATTGTCTATTTCTGCCGCCAAGCAGCAGTGTGTAAGCACTTTTGTGTTTCGGTTTGGAAGACACTGAAACCAGTGAAATTACTGGGCATTATGAGACTTAACATCTTATATCTCGTGATGACGAGCGCAGTTCAATGCCATGCAGTGTTCTTTAATCCAGAGCTCTGCGTGAAATTGCTTCTGTTTATGGGCAGGCGTGACGTTTAACATCAGGCGAGCGATCTGCTCGTCTCGTCATTCAAGAAAAAAAAGTCGCCTCATCATAAGCTCCATTGTTTAGCCTGGCCATAGACAGTGCCACTGCTTACCAACCTGAACATGGAAATACAAAGTTATAAGTAATAATAAACAAACTAAATAATTAAATAACGTTTACCAAAACTTAGAAACCGACTTCAAAATAACGACGTTACGGTAGATGACCCATATATCCGGATAGCCTGTAAAGGATTCGGCCCAGTATCGTTAATTTGCTCCTAAGAATTGAAGAGTTCCGTTACTTTGTCATGGATTCCATAATCAGAACCTAACCAAACTCTCATCAAACTACCCTTGAAGTACATCCTTTCTAATAAAAAAGGAATCATCGAAATCGGTTGGCGTGATATTGAGTTACTCATCCATTTGTCGCGCACATACTTAATGCAAATTTAAGACTTACATGGTTTTCTCATAGTTGCCATTGTCAGAACTGGACCAAAGGGGACCACACGGGAAGCACCAGCTTTCAAATAGGGACCACACGGGAAGCACCAGCTTTCAAATAAAAAAGAATCATCAAAATCGGTTCACCCAGGCGAAAGATCTGAGGTAACAAACATAAAAAAAATACAGTCCAATTGAAAACCTCCTCCTTTTTTGCAGTCGGTTAAAAATAAGTTAAAGACAATACACTGCGCTTGTCATTCCGAGAAATGATATGCTACTTAAGTCTCTTAACGCTGTGATTTCTTAGGTTTACGCGAATATTACACATTGAAATAAAACTCTGCAGTCTGCAGTTGCTGAACATTCAGACGAAGGCTCCAAACATTACCTTAGATTTGACAAACCACAAATCCTTGCCAAAGAACACCGATTCCTACCTAGGATGATTCGCGAGGCTATTGAAATTAAGAAACACCCAAATTTCAATAGAGAATATGGTTGGAAGCTTGCACAAGCCTGGGATCCAATTATACATTTAATTAAATCGGAACCCAAAAGACCAACTGCCAGACCTCAAGACACCGTGAGCTCTTTCTGCGTAGATCGGACTAGTGTTAACTAACTTTTTAA
Source organism: Mimas tiliae (assembly GCA_905332985.1). Taxonomy (NCBI): domain Eukaryota; kingdom Metazoa; phylum Arthropoda; class Insecta; order Lepidoptera; family Sphingidae; genus Mimas; species Mimas tiliae. The sequence continues at coordinate 2,105,586 of HG995251.1, forward strand.
ATAATTAATAAATAAATGTATAATTCATACATACATACATACGCACTCACGCCTGTAATCCCCGAAGGGGTAGGCAGAGGTGTAACCAGTACACCCACATTTCGCCGAGCGTATTTCCGTCCCTTATGTGATAGGGGGCGAGCCTATCGCCATACCGGGCACAAATTCCAGACTCCGGGCTGATACTGAGCATTTCGTAATAGAAAAACCCAATACCACTTTACCCGACCCGGGGATCGAACCCAAGACCTCAGAGTTAACCTCAATCGTAACGCGTACGCATTACAATTGCGCCATCGAGGCAGCATGTATAATTCATTTAGTATAATTTTAAAATGAAGGAACGAGACGACCTACACCTCAGTCTCTCCCGTGACCACGAAGGCTGAAAAGCTTTCGAAACGTCGGGAATAAAAATAAAAATTAAACCGCCATAAAATCCGTATAAACTAGTTTTATTTCAATCTCTTAACGCTCTGTAATTTTCGTCAAGAGAGATTGCGTCCTTCGACGGTCGGCAGAATTATGCCGGCTTGAAGTTACTGGATACACATACGCTGGCTGACCCTGGGACGCAACTGGTTATACTCTGAACTAGCCATTTTGATGACTTTTCATCATGTGCACGGTAGTCTTTTTTTTATAGCATACGCCGGCAAACGGCCACAGCCCATGTACGCCCACAATACAAAAAAATTATGGGCGCGTTGCGGACCTTAAAGGAAAGGCATAATTAAGGGATTGGGAAGGGGAGGAGATTTGGGCCTCCGGATATCTCACTCACCGTACAAAACGCAGCAGCAAGCTGCTACTTTACGCCGGTTTTCTGTGAGACAGTGGTAACGACCCGGACGAGCCGGCCCATTCATGCTGTAGACAAAATTGTGTACAGCGTGGCTCTACCACACGTAAAAGTCTTCCACCAGCAATCACCCTCTCACAAACGAGAACCTACCACCCAGTGAAAGGATATCTCATGCGAGGTAGTATGCCAGCATTTACTGACGGGGTAGAATTAAAAGAGTCCTAATCTTGAATAAGTATATAATATTAAGTACTGTACTCACTACTGTACACACGTAATAATATTCGAGCATGGCTCTTCTACACTTATGAACCGAAGCTATAAAAAAGTCTTAAATCAAAACTACTATCCTAAACAGCCGGAGGGTAGATAGGAAGTAGTGCGTCGTCAAGTTGGCGATTCGGCAGGATTTAATAATTGTAGTGGTCGTGGCAACCACAGGAAGACCAGCGATGACGTCAGTTACCGAGGCGATGAAACCTGTAATGTAAAACTAACATAGAAAACTAAGTAGTAGGTAGGTACAGAAAATATTACATAGATACGCACTACAATGAGTAGCTGCTAATCAGCAATAAAATAATTAGCATAAGTATCTATGCCTATATAGTTTAAACATAGAATAGCAACTACAACTAAAAGCTTGTAATATATTTGATAGAATTTGTAACACTCACTCAATTTGTGGTATAGTATTTTAATTAGGAATTAATAATGAAGGTACTTTTAATCAATTTTAAATATGTACAGCACAACACGTATGTATGTACTCGTGCAAGAAATGTAATCGGTGCAACTATCTAACAGTAAATGAAGACCGGTCCTTTTGCTCGGTTTTTTTATATCATAGGCCGGTAAACGAGCAAGTGGGTCAGCTGATGGTAAGTGATCTCCACCACCCATGTACGCCTACAATACCAAAAGGATCATGGGCGCGTCACCGACCTTAAATGAAAGGGATAACTATGAGTATTATTAGATATTCATCTACCAAAACCAGTTTGTCGGGATCGCGTCGTAACTCACTCACAAGATATAATGCAGCCTGGCTTTGTTTCCCAATTATCATTTGTTTTAGTTTTAAGTTTGTAAAAATGTTGTTGTGTATATTTTTTGTTTTTATTATAATTTAAATTGTTTAGTGATAGTGTACTAGTTATTTAAATTTATAAGGTAAACCGTTACAGTAGACATAAGTTAAATTACTTTATGACATGATTTTGAGTGGTAGAACCACGCTGTAGACACTTTTGTCTACAGCATGAATGGGCCGGCTCGTCCGGGGAGTACCACTGTCTCACAGAAAATCGACGCAAAGTAGCAGCTTACTGGTGCGTTTAGTACAGTACGTGGCCCAAATTCACTCCCCTTCCCATTCCCTTAATTATCCCTTTCCTTTAAGGTCGGCAACGCGCCCATAATTCTTTTGGTATTGTGGGCGCACATAGGCGTTGGAGATCACTTACCATCAGGTGACCCACTTGCTCGTAGGTAAGGACATGTGTAATTTATAAATGTTAGCAGAATGCCGTCAACTTATAATCTATTTTCGATCTCATTTCGATCTATGACGGTGATTATTGGTTTATGAGAATACCATTTGCAACTTTCTTAACACTGAGACTAGATGGGAATAATATTTTGAACATTTTTAATTACGAGAATTGGCCTTCTGATTATAAGTGCTCTTCAGCTCACAAATATTTCTCATTCGCTATGACATTTTTAAATGCGAACATCATTTATCCACTAGATGTAATAAAAATACCAACTCTGTAAGAGCCTTTTAAAATTTCATCGTCCGCTCATCTTCGCTCGGCCCCTCCCGAGGGGTGGGGGTGAAACCCACCCTTACGTGGAGTGAAACACATTATACAGGGGCTTTAGATTTACGCGCAACGTGTGTGCATTTTATAAGATGTTCTATTTTTTTTGGACTGTAATGGAATTTTATTTGCAAGGGAATATCCCTTTAGTATTATATTTTTCAAAAATTATTGGGGTATGCATGGGGTAAGCATAACAACAACAAACAAAGAAACTCACTTTCGCATTTATAAAATATTACTTAGGATGGTGCGACCCCCGAGATAGACAAATCGGGCGACGGCTCGAGGAGCTTTTTAAAAGACTGTTCAGAGTGAAGATCTTTATTAGACTTAATATTCATGTACAATTTCCCTATTTATAATGTGGAGCGATGTAAACAATACGCATTACTTATTCTAGAAGCTTCGACATGTTTATGATAAAAGTGCTGAGGTAGCGTCTGGAGCACACCTGTGATGTCTCAAATTACATAAAAACAACATGTACTTGTTCTAAGAAGTGTTTGCTGTTTTACAACTTGTGCTTAGCTTGCGTCTGTGGTACATCCTGTGATGCGACGCCATCAGATCGTACACATACTCTAGGATACGTAACTAGATAGACGCCATTGCCAAATATCGTGGTTGTACGTATTTATAAACGTCTCTTTTAATGTATTATATAAATAACGATTTTTATTGTCGTCGAGAAACCTCTCAAGCAATCTGAATCACCCAGATTGTAATCGGCACCAGAAATGGGACAACTCTGCCGCTATAGGTTTCGTCAGATTAAAAATAACTTATTTCCTACCGTGTCTTTTTTTACAATTATTTTTTTGCTTTATATTATAAGAACGGACAATTCTGTCTACAGCATGAATGGACTGGCTCGTCCGAGTCGTTACCACTGTCTCACAGAAAACCGGCGTTAAGTAGCAGCTTGCTGCTGCATTTCGTACGGTGAGTGAAATATCCGGAGGCCCAAATTCAATTTTGTTTAATGCCTAAAAAACAAAAATTTTAATAATAAAAAAATACGCAGACACACGAGAAAGATCTCGTAACTTTACAAGAGTTCCTGTATCGTTAACTAAGAAAAAAATAGTCAAAGAGAAAGCTAGCGGATGTCCAAAGAATGTTTTACTGCGATGTAATTTTCTTCACGTTTTAAAGTTAAAGTAAAGGAAACGGGTTGAATTACCCCAACATAATGGCGTATAGCATTGACAGTGACGGATGGAGGCCTCTCTGCCCCACCCACTAGCGGACTACTGGCAAAACTTATTCGTGTTTTTTGAGGCCATCTATTTAGGGCTTAGGTACTAGATTTTTTATAGCATAGGCCGGCAAACGAGCAAGTGGGTCATCTGATGGTAAGTGATCTCCACCGCCCATGTACGCCCACAATACCAAAAGAATTATGGGCGCGTTGCCGGTCAGTAAAGGAATAATTAAGGAATTGGGAAGGGGAGGCGGTTTGGGCTTCCGGATATCTCACTCACCCTACGAAACGCTCGAAGCTGCTACTTTTTGCCTGTTTTCTGTGAGATAGTCGTAATGACCCGGACGAGCCGGCCCTACATTTGTCCACATGCTGTAGACAAAAGTGTAGAGCGTGACTCTACCACTCATAAAAATTACACTCTAGTTATCTTATTTCGATGCCCTTAAGGCTAAAATTTTCACCTAGTATTTAAAGATTGAGATATTACAATCGATTAAATAACAATCATTGAAATCACACTGTCAAGATATATTAAGCAATCAATTTATAAAAATATATCTCTTTTATTTGTGTCGTAAACAGAGAGAAACATGCTCGTAAATCGATATGTCTGAATTAAAATATCACGTGACATATTGGAGCCCTGTAATCAACCCTTCCCCTATTAGTGCAAAGCATGTTTGGGGGTGTACGCGACACCAGGGACTGTCAAATTGACGCTCCCCTAATATATCCCGCGAGAGCATTATTTATTGGTGAGAAATCATTACATATTTTTTGCACATTTATTGACACCAACATATTTTGTATGACTGCCTCTGTGGTTGTAATGCGTACACATTAGGACTGAGGCTGACGCTGAGGTCTCGGGCTCGATCCCCGGGTCAGGTAAAAACGATATTGAGATTTCCTATTACGAAATGCTCAGTATCAGCCTGGAGGCTCATCCGGGTTGTTACCACTGTCTCACAGAAAACCGGCGCAAAGTAGCAGCTTGCTGCTGCGTTTCGTACGGTGAGTGAGATATCCGGAGGCCCAAATCCCCCTCCCCTTCCCAATCCCTTATTATCCCTTTCCTTTAAGGTCGGCAACGAGCCCATAATTATTTTGTATTGTGGGCGTACATGGGCGCTGGAGATCGCTTACCATCAGGTGACCCACTTGCTCGTTTGCCGGCCTATACTATAAAAAAAAAAAAAAAGGCTCATCCGGGTTGTTACCACTGTCTCACAGAAAACTGGCTTAAATTAGCAGCTTGCTGCTGCGTTTCGTACGGTGAGTGAAATATCCGAAGACCCAAATCCTCTACCCTTCCGACAATCCCTTAATTATCCCTTTCCTTTAAGGTCGGCAACGCGCCCATATTTATATTAGTATTGTAGGAGTACATGGGCGATGGAGATCACTTACCATCAGGTGACCCACTGGCTTGTTTGCCGGCCTATCCTATATAAAAGACCTCTCATCTCCTCTCCGTACTATGTGGCCGAAGTATGTAAAAATGTGCTGCTGACAAATTTCAATTTTGTCTCGGTAAAAACATAAATACATAATGTCTTCATATCAATATTTATCCTGGAAATGACATTAAAATTCACATGGACAGGTGCTGACAAGGGTCTTGATAGGTAATCATTACTATACGCAAATACTAGTTTCTCAAAAGTTATATGCGATTATAGACTCTACTGTTTTGCGATAGAGTTGGTTCTAATAGATAATCCCGAGAACAAAGTAACAAGGATCAAACTGTTCAAACAAATATGAACTCTACTCCCTTGAGGTAGAGTCCGTAGTCGCGTGGACGTGAAATGCTATAATTCGATGATGGACGGGGTGTGAGGAAATGTTTTCGAGGTTGAACATTTTTATTTGACAGCTTTGTTTTGATGTAAAATGATTTTACGACAGGTTTGATTCGAAACCCACATCTTGCATAATAGGGTAGTTTCCTATATTGAATTTTATACATTATTTTATAAGCAACAGAAAATGATACGCAAAATAATTCCTTTTATTAAAACACAATCAAAATTAGTTCAGAAATGTGCCCGCAGTTATGACTTTTAAATGTTGGTATGAGGAAAAGTGGGTGCGTAGTAGAGATATCTCACTATCTCGCTTGCACGCGTGCACCATAATGAACATTTTACACAGTGACGTCAAAGTTTGCGTCGTCTGTTATTTGACATTTACCCCTTCTACAAGATTTGAAGGGCTTTTAACTTATTTATTTTTGGTCCGATTTACAAAATTCTTTCTGCAATAGATTTTGAGTACCGTAACTTATTGATTTAAATAATTAAAAAAATCTAGTCAACTACCCTATTGATTTTTTACAACATAATGTCGAGACGAACAGGTCGCTCGCCTGATGGTAAGCGCCACGCCTACCCATTAACAATAACAACACCATACAGACCTTGCATTTACAAAGTACTACATATCACTGCACTGCGTTCATCATTCCAAAACAAAAGATGTTAAATCTTATATAAAATAAATAATAATAATACTTGCTCTGTATACACGTCCCACTGCTGGGCACGGGCCTCCTCTTCTGAATGTGAGGGGTTAGGCCTTAGTCCACCACGCTGGCCTATTGCGGGTTGGCAGACTTCACACACCTTCGAAATTCTTATGAAGAACTTCTCATGTATGTAGGTTTCCTCACGATGTTTCCTTCACCGTTAAAGCAAGCGATAATTAGTAATTAATATACACATAACTTGAAAAGTCAGAGGTGTGTGCTCTTGGGACTGGTATTTCGATGTCTCCTAGTGGACACATCGAAATAAGATGACAATAAATGTAACTCACTGCCTCGGTGGCGCAGTTGTAATGCGTACGCGTTAAGATTAAGCTAACGCTGAGGTCTCGGGTTCGATCCCCGGGTCGGGTAAAGTGGTATTGGGTTTTTTCTATTACGAAATGCTCAGTATCAGTCCGGAGTCTGGAATTTGTACCCGGTATGGGGATAGGCTCACATTTTGGGACGGCCATACCCTCGGCAAAATGTGGGTGTACTGGTTGCACCTCTGCCTACCCCTTCGGGGATTACTGGCGTGAGTGCGTATGTAAACGTAACTCAAGCAAAAAAATTACCCCACCAAAACTCTGTGCAAGGGGGCGGGGCTATAAAAGTACTCGTATGTGCATAATAACCTATAGTTGACACTTGATACGTCTAAGTTTTTGCGCGGTGCAGAACGTCGTATCTCGATCTAGATTGATATTTAGACATTAACTTTTATGAAATAAAGTTGATTTTGAACTTTCATTGATTTTTGTTGTGTGTATGAGTGTTACGTGTGATTTTACCTTTGCATGTGTAAGTAATTGGAGCCGTATTTTTTGGCAGATCCATATGAGAGTTATCGTTCTAGTTATCTTATTTCGATGGTAGGACATGTATAATACATGGCTAGTAAAAAAAAGTTACGTTTTAAATAATGTCGGTGTTTTAACGATTAGTTTAGTTTATTTATTATTTATTGTTTATTATTTGTTTATTTATTATTATTAGGTTATTTATTAACATAGCGTAGCGTGTTCGCGTAACTCCGACGAGCCATTAAAAATGTGTAATCGTATAATATGCGCATTTTCCATTCATTATGTTAAACCAGAAGTTGTACTAAAGCTCGGTAGTTTTCAAACTATACAGGAATTAATTTAAATTTAATTATATCTAGAGAAGTTTATGCACGTTTCCTCATTTTGTAAAGTAATTACATGCATACTGGTAGTTAAGAATCCTTTATTAATATTTATACGTTACGTCTGAGGCTGATGCTGAGGTCTCGGGTTTGATCCCCGGGTCGGGAAAAAGTGATATTCGGTTTTCTATTACGAAATGCTTAGTATCAGCCCGGAGTCTGGAATTTGTGCCCGGTATGGCGATAGGTTCGCCCCTATCACATCATGGGACGGATATATGCTTGGCGAAATGTGGGTATACCACACCTCTGCCTACCCCTTCGGGTATTACAGGTGTGAGTGCGTATGTAAAAAAGCCAAAAAAAACCATTGAAAACTGTGCCGCCACACGAAATTTCAGTACCTATTATAAGTATTTTTATGAGTGAACAGAGCTTACATTTTTGGGGTAGGTAACAACCCTAACATAAAAATACCTTGGCTAGAATCATAAAATTTAATCACTTTTGTTATCATGGTATTGGTACACTATAAAATAGCAATCATTCCCTAACTCCACAATATCAATCGTCAATTTTCAACACTATATCATTTGGAATTTATCTCACAGAACAAAGATGTAGATTCATTGACACCACGCGCTATTCAAGATGTATAGAAATCGTGTGACAACCCTCAGATATAATCTACCGTACCCGGTCCGTGTCTATTATAGTTCAGGATGGACGTGTCAGCGAGCGAGACGGTATTATGCCCGTGTCTAGCGCGTGAAAAGGAAGGACATGTGTCATTGTGTTGCGGCTCGATTGTTACTAGTTTCTATGCTGAGAGGAAACTGCTTTTATATCTGCTCTCCTAGTACTCTATGTGCGTTACAACTACAAAACTATGAGTTCATTTTATTTTTATTGCCAAACCACAGTGGCTTGGTCTGCTTTGGACACTCTAATGAAGTCTAATGGGATTTGAATATGTGGTCTTTTTGGATATTACACTAAACAACATTGTGAGTGGTCGCGTAAGGTGTAGAGTCACTTTTGTCTACAGCCCGAATGGTCTAGGCCTAACCAGGTTTATACTACTATCTCACAGAATATCGAAGTAGCAGTGCGTTTCGTATGGTGATTGAGATTGAGAGACCCAATACCCACTCTCATATTTCCTGTTCCCCATTTATCTTCTTTAAGGTCATAGTGAGTATAGGTATAGTATACATATATATATAGGTATACTATAGGCTATACAGGTATAGTGAGTGATCATGCGTGAAGGCGATCATTTACCATCTGGTGACCTACGTGCTTGTGGGCTGGCGTCTGGTATTAAATAATATTAGTTATTTACATTTTCTGTGTTAGCTATATACAAATTGATCTTTATACCGACCGAAGATAATCGAGCCGCGACGTTCTGTTCGATTATAACTTAACTGGGAAATTCAATTTTAATTTATAACTGCAAATGAATATACAATTTCGCATAATCCACAAAAATGAAAACATAAGTCTTAAGTTTATACGTAACATAATGCTGCCGAGACGTGTGTGGCTTTATGGACCAAATACATAAACTTAGTATAAATAAATACACCCAACAGTCACACACATAGTCCCGACCCCATACTAGGTTAACCTGTATCGTGGGTATCGGGAACTACGAGGGACTTGCGGTCCCACAACACCCAGACCCGAAACAAATATTTGTGGATTAGACAAACATTTGTCTCGGTGTGGGAATCGAACCCACGGCCTCATGCTTCGCAGCCAGCTACTCGCCACTGCCGTTATTCAGTGCAACGCCCTCTATAAAATCTATGCGCACCGAAATGACAACGTAAATTTGCATAGTAAAAATTGTCACGCTTGGTTTCTATTTACAACGTGTTACAGAAAAGTGTGGTCATATTTAGAGGTTGATACATACACCTGACAGTGAGTGTTTATGTACGGGATTTTATAAATACCAAATATTTCAGGCTAATTTTAATATGGATCGCATTCCTATAAATCAAGGGAAGTGTGTGAGAATAACAATGCTGGAGTGAAAAAAAACTCAGTTACTTATCATTTAATATTGTCCAAACCAGCAACTCGAATATCGACATGATACTGATTCGATAAAAAAGAAAAAAACTTTATTTATGTTAACTATGCAATCGGATCATATATTTTACGTGACTTTAATTTGACTACGCCTTTCTGTAACACGTTGTAGATCAACGTACATAAAATATATGTCATTTATACTATATTATAGTGATCTGTGCTCTTTATGCTAATCTTTCATTTTCATTTTATACATAGCTTTTGTTTGTATTTCCAACAGTTTGTTCATCTACTATGCAAAGATTTATTTTGGCTTGTTTGAGGTACTTTATAAAGGCTTACGCGAATGAGCTACGAGCGTGAAAATGGCGCTAGGTTGCTTTTGTTTCGCATTTTCTTTTATTAAAAATGTAGTCTACCTGTTGTTAATAGTTTTCATTGTTATTTATTATTTCTTCAGTTTTAATTGACAGAGCCATGCTGTAGACAGATTTGAATGTCACGACTCGATCGAGGTGTCACCATAGTCTCATAAAAAATCGGTATGAAACTACAGCTTAAGGTCGCTCGCCTTTGACGTGCTTTTGAATTTGACTCGTGCGAACACGTACGAACGATCCCGACCTTTCCGAGTACAATGGGAGCGCGCAAACTGCATGGGAGTTTATCGTAAGTATAAGCACGTATAGATCCGACGTCCGAAAATGATCTGAAATGGCTGGGATTTGAAAACGTTTTCGCGCTTTTAAAATAAAAATTGGTTATTAGATATTTTTCACTGTATAAGTCTTCAACAATGTGATTAAATGCACCGAATTTATCTCTTAAAAGTATATTTCACGCAACCATTCGGTTCTACGACTACGTAGCAGCCCTCAATCTCAGAATTAGAACAGAATTATCTTAAAGATACAGATTATTCATTGCGCTCGACTCCAAAGAGGATTTCATGCATGCTATATCACAGGAACACTATCTTTGACGGAGAAAAACTTATTAAGTGTGCACACTCAATTCGCACGTCGAGTATCATACATTTACGCACGATACAAAGCATCCAATGTGTGAACGGCCTTACTATTGCGTTTGAAGCCATACATTCAGAGAGATTGAACTGCAATAGAGTTACACATCTACATATTTATAATTTTGGTATCGGGTACATAATGATAAGATTAAAAATATTAATTATCCACAATTAACCTTTTTTATTAGCATGTTGGGCGAAACGAGCAGGACGCTCGCCTGATAGTAATTGGTAAGCGTAACACCTGCCCATAAACAAAAACAACTCCACATATAACTTTAAATTACAAAGCACTGCATTGCACTAGACTAAGATAATCATCCCGAGACATAAAACACATAGGATGTTAAGTTTCATAAAGTCCAGTAACTGGCTTTAATGTCCTTTAATCAGGAACACAACAGTGCTGGGAAACAGGCGTGAGTCTATGCGTGTACAAAAGTACACACTGCTGTTTTGTTGAAGAAATAGGAAAAGCGATGCACCAACCCAGACGGACTCTCGCATACGAGGGACCTACCTGTGTATATAATATAAATTTATTTTATTTGTTGATATAATATGTTAGACATTTAAATGTATATAATATATAACCACTCAATATGCATAAATAGTATTTTTAAGTCTGTCGTTGGATTAGTAGTATCTGCCTGTAAGTGGTTGTGCAATTAGAATTAATAAGTCAAGAATTTGTATTTTGTTGTAAGTAATATTGTAACAATCTTAGGTAGAGTTTATTAATAAATAAATAAATAAAAATATACAACATGTTACAGAAAGGTGTGGTCATATTTATGTGTCGTTAATTTCACAAATCACTCATTTATTATGATCGATAAGATCGATCACATCCCTATAAATTAAGTGAAGTGTGCGAGCGAGACTAACAATGAGAACAATAACAGTGTAACAAAATCTCAGCTGTATACTATTTAGTGTTGTACAAATTTTCAAGTCGAATATTACTCATAAAAAAGAAAATGCTTTATTTATTTCCTAGTAATGCAATTGGATTTTGTACTACATGGGGTGGAATACTTATGTTATATACTATATCTCCCTCCAAATCCCACCCCTCTTCCCGATCCCTTAATTATCTCTTTACTTTAAGGTCGGTAACGCACCCATGATTCTTTTGGTATTGTGAGCGTACAAGGGCGGTGGAGATCACTTACTATCAGGTGAACCACTGGCTCGTGTGCTGGCCTATGCTATAAAAAGAAGGTACACCTGTATGTCTAGTACGAGTTTTTGCGATATCCGTCACGTCACCCATACGAGAAGTTTATAGTTTGAAGTTTGTTTATCAGTTTGAAGGACATCGAAGCCAGTGAAATTACTGGGCATTATGATACTTAACATCTTATGGCTCGGGGTGACGAGCGCAGTCCAATGCCAGGAAGTACTTTGTAATTTAAAGTTTTGTGTGGTATTGCTTCTGTTTATAGGCAGGTGTGGCGTTTACCATCAGGCGAGCGACCTGCTCGTTACGTCATTCAAGCTAATAAAAAAAACCGTAGGCACTGGTTATATTCTCAGAATCACTAAGTCACGATAGTTAATGGACTAGTTTGTAGTAACTTACTACGAAGTTTTCTATATTTTAAATTAACACACTCACGCCTGTAATCCCTGAAAAAGTAGGCAGAGGTGTACACCCACATTTCGCTGAGCTTACTTCCGTCCTGTGATGTGATACGGGCGAGCCTATCGCCATACCGGGCACAATTCCAGACTTTGGGTTGATACTGAGCATTTCGTAATAGAAAAACCCAATATCACTTTTAACCGACCCGAACACCGGGGATCGAACTCGAGACCTCAGCACAGAAGTCGTACAGCGTACGCATTACAAGTGCGCCACCGAGGCAGTCGTGAAAATATATAGTAACTTTTTTAAAAATAGGTCACGCCGAATGCACTGCGTTTTGTAACGTAAAATTTATTCTCTAGAGATAAAAATGATTTTTCACACGAATGGCAGCAATATTAATATTTCCGGCATATATTTGGTGAAATCAATTTTATGAGAAAGGTACTTTGTATCTATGTGGTATATCATTCCCATACTTACCTACAATGTATTATAGAAAGGTGTGATCAGATTTAAGTAACATAATATTTTTTAGCATAGGCTAGCAAGCGAACCAGTTGGCCACCTGATGGTAAGTGATCTCCACCGGCCATGTACGCCTACAATACCAAAAGAATCAAGGGCGCGTTGCCGACCTTAAAGGAAAGGACTCAGGAAGAGGAGGGGATTTAGGCCTCTGGATATCTCACTCACCGTACGAAATGCAACAGCAAGCTGTTACTTTACGCCAGTTTTCTGTGAGACAGTGGTAAGAACCCGGACGATTCGGCCCACTCGTGCTGTAGACAAAACTATTTAAGTACATCGTGGCTTTACCACTCAAAGTATGTTTCTAATTCTTACGTTATCATTTAAAATGAGATAAAAATGTTAAATAAATGTAATGTAATAAATGTAAATGTGATTAAAATGTAAAATAAATGTAACGTAATAAATGTAAATTAAAATGTGTTCAAATGTGATAATGGTTTTGGCTTAATTTAATTGTTTAATCTATTGCTAATTCAGAATTTATGATGGCCTCCGTGGCGCATTGGGCGAGTAGCCGGCTGTGAAGCAAGTCGCCGCGAGTTCGATTTCCGCACAACGACTAATGTTTGTGTGATATATGTTACGGCTTGGGGTGTTTTCTTCCCAGAGGGGTCGACGTCAGGCAGGTGCCCGGTCGTAAAAATTACAAGCCAAATCTTTGTGTAACATGTGTTAAAAAGCATAATGCCCTTATCCCACTACGAATGAGATACGAGTGGGTACGATAGCAACAGACTTTAGGATTCCTAAAATTTTATTATGACCATCTTCTTCTTCTTCTTATCAAATGGTTAGTGGCCAACCTAGTGTCAGAGTTTTTCAAGCCCGAAGGCCTCCGACTTGGCTTAACGACTGCTATCAGTTGATAACAGCCGGGACCGACATTTTACGTGCCCTCCGAAGCACGGAGACGCTCTGTTGAAATACCACTAAGCGGTCACCCATCCATAGACTGACTGCAACCAAGGGTTGCTTAAATCGCTTATCGTTTACAGATTAGTGAGTGCAACTAGCTATGAGCGCCTTATGACCAATTAAAGTAAGAATAAAACGTAACTGCGACTTTCCCACCCACTTTCATTTATAGCCCTATGAGACAATAAACCCAACGAATCGTAATGCCTTACATTAAATTGGGTTAAGCGTAACAACTTTATCAATTTATCAGAATATCCAACGTTTCTCCCATTATCGGAACAGGGAGGCACATTTGATCCCCACCCTTCTAACTCCTAGCGCTCAGAAAATGTACAAGTATTTAGCGATCTCCCGCAACAAGAACCACTATTCGCTCCACTGCACAATATACTACTCTCCTTCTAAGAAATAAAGCACAAATTTCCTCAATACGCACATGACACACGGGACGTTTCCAAATGGATAGTCTCTACTGGCAGCTTGCAATCGAAAATAGATTCTCTGTGAACGTGAAAAGAGTGGTAATAGCTTGCCGCGTCTGACTTAGATTTGCACGGAGTATTGCGAGATGGAAATTCACGAAGGTATTTATTACAAGTCTCGCTCCTTCCGTTTAGTATCGTTGGGGCGTGCAATGTAATATGTACTTTATTGTGTTGAATTAGACGACATTTCGGATTGAATGTTGTTTTCCGTACAAGATGATCCCTGTGATTTTTGCCGTCTTTGTTTCGTATCACATTGTACTGTTTGAGTCTGTTTTAGCCTTGTTTGGTATAGAAACGGCTTTAGTTTGCTTAATGGATAATCTTTGGGATATAGAGAAATCGCGACAAAAAGTCTTTTTTATAAAATTTTAAAGGTTACATGTATTTTACTAGTTAGTAAATCTTCTGTATAGGAGTAGCTCACTGGGTAGCTACAATCGCTTTGTCAATTTCTGCCGTCAAACACTATTGTGTTTCAGTTTGAAGGACATTAAAGCTAGAGCAATTTATGCCCAGTAATGACTGGGCATTGTGAGACTTAACATCGTATGTCTTATATACCTATATCATTTATCTATCTTTATTTAATTTATTTTGGCTTTTTTATGTATAGGTTATTTTATATGTATGTATGTATGAGTAGTACTACACCCCCAATAATTATTTTCCCTTTGCCATCAATTCATCCTAAGGTTGCCTGGAAGAGATCGGTATTAGCGATAAGACCGCCCATTGTAGCACATTGTTAATAGTTAGTTTTCCCATATTGTGTTTTGTGTGTGCGTGGTATACACTGTTCTTCTTAGTCGTATCCTTCATTACTGAAGGCCGGGTCCTTGAAAGGCCTTCCTTGACCGTTGTATTAACTGTTTCCACTTTGTCTGGTTCTCAGCTTCCTTCAGGGCGGTTGTCATAGGGAGATCAGTGAGGGTAGTTATTTGGTCACTCCAACAGCTAGTCGATCGGCCGCGGGGTCTCTTTCCTTCCACCTTACCCAGAACAACTAACTTATCAAGGATGTCCGGTTGTCGACGGGCAATATGACCGAAATAACCGAGGATCTTTTGGTAAAAAATTGTCGAATCTAACACTTACATGGAGTTGGTCCAAGATAAATTTATTTGTTTTTTGGCAGTCCATGGGATACGCAACGTTCGTCTCTACCACATCGTTTCGAAGGCTTCTATCTTATTCCGCTCCGTTGCTCGAATCGTCATATAATCGTCACAATAAAGAGTTATAATCTAATAATTAAACGTATAGTACATTTCTGAGTTAGTGTTTTAAAACTTCTTAATTCCAACACGTGCCGGTAAAAGGCTCAATAGCATGGCAGAGAGAATTTTGTGTTACATTAACTTATTTCAAACAAACTTTGTCGGTTAAAATCGAATTCGCGAACACCGTTGCGAAAACTTGTGAAATTAAACAATTAGTGCGGATTTCAACGATTTCAATTTACTGTGTGATATATGGAAGTTTTGTATTTAATTATATTGCAACTAGCTTTTACTCGGGGCACACGTGAATGTTTTTTTTTCAGGGATATAAAACATCTATAAGGATATAAATGTCTCTTAGTATAACTTCGACTAATATGCTTCGGTTTATTGATTGAAGAGTTTTATTTTCTGCCTCTATGGTGCAGTTGTAATGTGTATGCGGTACAACTGCTGTGCCGAGGTCTCGGGTTTGATCTGTTAATAATACATACATACGCACTCACGTAATCCCCGAAGGCGTAGGCAGAGGTGTTACTAGTACACCCTCATTTCGCCGAACTTATAAAATTCCGTCTAAAAACGTACTTTTAGCGATTTGAAAAAGAAGGTAAGACGCATGTCGCTCCAACAACGGACAATTTGAAAAAAGTTCCCAAAGGACATTTTGGGAAAAGGTCATTATGCACCTAAACCCCTCATTCAACGACCTAAGCAGTAATGCAGCGCTGAATTTCAATGAGGGTCCAATGTGCCGTGCCGATGGCGATGGATTCCTCTACTGTCTACCCATGTGTCGTAAATAAGGTGTTGCTTTACTGTCTACTTCTTCAGGGATACAAACATGACAGGAAGTCAAGAAAGAAATCAGTAGCTTGTAGCTAAATTTTGTAGTGGTTTCTTATGTTTACGCGAATATTACACATTGAAATAGAATTAAACCGCGATAAAATCCGTATAAATTAATTTCATTTCAATAAAAAAATCTGATTGCCGTAATCAATACACAGTATAAAACATAGAGCTATCTGTTTGTTTGTGCGCTTATTTCTCCTAAACTATGCAGCGGATGGAGATGCCGTTATTACTATAATTTAGAAAATTTATTCGGTAAGGTTTATATGTATATAAATATTTTTTTTATTGTGTAGGCCGGCTAACGAGCAAGTGAGTCATCTGATGGTAAGTGATTTCCATCGCCCATGTACGCCCACAATACTAAAATAATCATGGGCGCGTTGCCGACCTTAAAGGAAAGGGATAGGGAAGGGGAGGGGAATTTGGGCATCTGGATATCTCAGTCACCGTACGAAACGCAGCAGCAAGCTGCTGCTTTACGCCGGTTTCCTGTGAGACAGTGGTAACGACCCGGACGAGTCGGCCCATTCGTGCTGTAGACACAAGTTTCTACATCGTGGCTCTACCACTCCCTTTGTCGTTCCCACGACTTCAAGCCTAACCCTTCACACACATCACTGTCAATCATAATTCTATCCAGCGATGACCGAATACGACGTCCTGTAGACAAAATTGTCTACAGCGTGGCTCTACCACTCATATAAAAAAATATCATGCTATATCCCATGGGAGCAGGGCAGTCACATGCCTGCGGTGAAACAGCTAATGAAATAATATAAATTGGCTCAATATTAATATTTACTCACATAAAACATTTGATAGTTAAACAGATTAAATTTTCAACTGGTGTGCGGTACTGGTGAATACACCGAAATATCACGATCCAATTAAGAGAGTGTTTGTCGGTGGTGTTCCAGTTAAATTGGATTCACACGTTTCGATTTTAATTGATCACGTGCAAAATCGCATGCATATGAACCATTTGAAAATATTTTCAATCTAATTTATTAACAAAAACCATAAAACTTTTATTGATTCAAGTCAATTGGTCAACTAAAATCGAACAGTATGAATCCGCTATTATCGGTCGACATTCGCGACGCAGATAACTTATTTAACTAATACTATACTAACTAATCTTTCTGTAACATGTGTTAAAAGCATGTTGCGCCGACCCCATTGCGAGTGGGATAAGGGTAGGTGGAAGAAAGAAGAGTACCGAAAATCTATTCGAATTTGCGTTCACTAGCATGTTGTGTCAGTCGGATGGACACAAATACACCCATAATACACAGTGGGCTAATCTGGGCACGATTTACTGCCAATTTCCACGGACTCGGAGAATGGTTTTAATTTTGTAGGCGCTTGTTGTAGGCGGGGCGTGTGGTAACAGTTATACTGTTTAAGCGTATTTTTGTAGCAGAAGATGGTTAAAGATGGAAATGAACAGCATCATACTACTATTATAAATGTCAAAGTTTGAATGTTTGGGAGTTTGTGAATTTGGATGTTTAATAATAAATCACGCTTTAACGGATCGAAGCTTTAATGGCTGAATGTATTTAGATGTAATTTGGCATAATAATAAGCATCTGAGACCATCCAGCATATTACTGGTGCCTGCAGATCCATAGCCCAAACAGATTATAAACACCGTCATGACCAAGTTGCATAGTATATAGCATTGCAATAGCACACCAAAATAAGCTAATCGCAGAAAAAGTACCCTACTACAAATACACACCAGAATCCGTTCTCGAAAATACAGCATTCAAGTTATATTGGGATAGAACCATCATAACCGATAAAACCGTATACAACGATAGACCTGACATTACTCTATTAGATAAACAAAACAAAACAGTTTTTTTAATTGATATAGCTGTATGCAATACACACAATTTAGTAACAACACACACTGAAAAAATTGCAAAATACACAGAGCTCTCAATAGAGATCAAGGCACAATGGCAAGTGAACCACGTCCGAACAGTGCCAATTATAGTCTCTAGTACAGGTGTCGTCCCAAAATCCCTAGACACTAGTCTCAACACTGCAAATTAGCCCATCAACATACCTACTATTACAGAAAGCTGTAATACTTAATACCTGCCGTTTAACTCGTAAATTTTTGAATTGTGAGAATACGTAGAGTCTCATAGTTTAACGCACTTGGCTTTGGCCCGTGCTTCATTTACCCTTCTTTGTGAGGAGAAACAAATTTGTTCAACATAATAATAATAATAATAAATTGTGGTAGTAGATCGATTAGCGCGCCGGGCAATACTTGTTGATGTCACCATTCCACATGATGAAAACCTCGTTAAAACGGAAAAAGATAAAATATCCAAATATTTAGACCTGGCACACGAGGTTACTGATATGTGGGATGTGGACTCAACAATGATTGTCCCGATAGTCGTTTCTGCTAATGGGTTGATACCAAAGAGCCTCGATCAACACCTCCAGAGGCTCTCAATTGGTCGTTGGGTCAAGAGCCAGATTCAGAGAGCAGTGTTATTGGACACGGCACGCATTGTGAGGAGGTTCCTCACTCTGGGGTCCTAACCACCGATGGCTTGGGTCCTAGGCCTCGCCATTGGAGGGTGATACTTTTATATTTTTAATTGTTTAATTTTTTAAGTAATTTAATATTTAAAAATGTAAAGAAAACTTTTAAAATAAAGAGTACTGTATAATAATAATAACCGATATAGACCTGACTGCTTCTGTGGCTTGGCTACGTTTTGGTGACCTTTTTGGGGAAACCGAGGGTTCTGTCTTTGCAATTATGGACGAAGTTGTCAAGACGAACAACTATAGGAAATACATCATAAAAGACGGTACGGTCGATATCTGTCGGGCATGCCACCGTCCTGGTGAGTAAATAAGGCATGTGATTTCCGGTTGTTCGTATCTTGCTAACGGCGAGTACTTGCATAGACATAATTTAGTAGCCAAGATCATACACCAGCAACTTGCTCTTCGATATTGCCTTGTGACTTCCGAGGTGCCGTATTATCAATATGTCCCCCAACCAGTTCTCGAAAATGGTCATGCTACGCTCTATTGGGATCGATCTATTATTACGGACAGGACTATTCTAGCCAATAAGCCTGATATTGTGGTAATAGATCGATTGACGCGCCGGACAATGCTTGTTGATGTCACTATTCCGCATGATGAGAACCTCGTAATAGCCGAAAAAGATAAAATGTCTAAATACCTAGATCTGGCATACGAGGTTACTAACGTGTGGGATGTTGACTCGACAATCATTGTCCCGATAGTCGTTTCCGTCCATGGGTTGATACCGAAGAGTCTCGACCAACATCTTCAGAGGCTCTTGATTGGTAGTTGGGTCAAAAGTCAGATGCAGAAGGCTGTATTATTGGACACGGCACGCATTGTGAGGAGGTTCCTCACACTAGGGCCCTAACCGCCGGTGGCTTGGGTCTTAGGCCTCGCCATTGGAGGGTGATATTTTTATATTTTTAAATGTTTTTTTTAAGTGATTTAATATTTAGAAATGTAAAAAACCTTAAATATAATAAAGAGTACTGTATAATAATAATAATCGTTTATTATCTTTAACAATTTTGTTTTTTCACAATGCTTTAATCGTTTATTATCTTTAACAATACATGTATACATGTATCTATAACCTGGATTAGAACATAGGCTACTTTTTATTCCACAAAATGACATTCAACGCGCGCGGACCCACGAGCAAAAGCTAGTTGCCTATAAATAGTTTCAGGGCGTTGTTTTTTTAAACTATTATTGACGAGACGAGCCGATTGCTTGCGTGATGGTAAGGGTCACGTCAGCCCATAATAAAATTGCCCATAAATGAGTAGACCTATGCATAATTTTCTTTCCTCTTCGGGCGGTAGCGTATCGCAGGGCATTTGACAGATTCAAGCAGAATTCAACCTTATTGAATAATAAGGTTGAATTCTACTTGAATTTTTTGGGCTGTAAAATGCCCTGCGATACACGCTGCCGCCCGAAGAGGTTAATATAGCTTGAATTTATTATATGTAGATTAATGAGTGGTAGAACCATGTTGTTGACTCTTGTCTACAGCACTTACCATTAAGTGATTCAATTGAGTTGTTACCGCTGTCTTACAGAAAACCGACGCGAAGTTACATGCATTTCATAAAATTTGTGAGGTACACATCCCCCTTCCCTTTTTTATGGCATAGGTCAGTAAAAGAACAAGTGGGTTCACCCGGTGGTAAGTGATTTCCACCACCCATGTACGCCTACAATACCAAAATAATTACGTGCGCGTTGCCGATCTTAAGGGAAAGGGATAATTAAGGGCTTGGGAAGGGAAGGGAGATTTGTGCCTCCGGATATCTCACTCACCGTAGGAAGCTGCTACCTTACGTCGGTTTTCTGAGACAGTGGTAACGACCCGGAAGAGCCGGCCCATTCATGCTGTAGAAAATTAGTGTAGTGTCTACAGCGTGGCTCTACCTCTCAAGACACCTTCACAATCTCTATTCCTTTAATTTAAGGTCTGCAATGCATCCATGATTCTTCTAATATTATGAGTGTCCAGGGGCGGTAGACATTACTTATCATCAGGTGACCCGCTTACTTGTTTGTTGACCTTTTTTAATCCTCGCTTTCATAATAAACTTCGTATTTTAGTAGAGTGAAGTAGTTTCTAGGCACTAAGAGGACACTTCATACGAGCCTTGATTAAAATAAAATTGATTATATACAAGAATAGAAATGCTGATGCGAAATAAAACGCTATAGCCTATGAATGGGGTTTTTCTGAAGCGAAATTGCACGGTTTTGGCGCATCGCCAGCAGAATGGTAGAGCCCCGTCGGACTATCTTTATGTGGTTTTGATTAACTCATCCTACCATCGTTAAGTTGTTTCAGTATTCTTATTGTTATTATGATTATTATATGTTACTAACTTTTGCTGGCAACTCCGCTTGTGTGTATTTTTTGTATTATAACTTACGGGAACGTACTATCGAGATACACCAGTATTCTACGTCTTAATCGAGATCGAACTGTACCCTTAGCACGAACAGTTTGCACCATCCTACAGTATTATCATAGAAAAGTATGCGTAAGAAAACAATATGGGGAAGTAGTTCAGCGCTCCGTGAGCGTATTTGTCATCTTATTTCGATGATATTAGGAACTAAAATTTGCAAGCACGAACATTTCCCAAATGTAACCCAAGTCCGTTTAGCTATTTAACCTCAATTGATTAACAAACATTCAAACCTACAAACATACAATTTACATAGTTATAATGATAGTAAAAGGTTTATTTCAAGAGACACAGTTATTTTGAGGTGTGCGACCTAGACAAGACACCTCGACCCACGTCGATAGCACTTGACACCAGTTTAGGATATCTAACTTGTTAACATACATTATAAGAAAATACCAGCCAGATACCTACAATTCCAAAATAAGACAATAATATATATGTTTTATTGTATTGGAATTTACATAACCGTACAACTTTATGTACCAGTAAAATAAAATAGGTAATATAAAATATACATTTAAATAAAGGAAACTTAAAAACAGACACTGAAAAGTCAATTATTTTTTTACAGGTAATTTTGATGTTGGTGTCGGTGCCACTGCCGCGTAACTGAAATTGCACCGTCTCCAAAAAGACCTTTAATTTTTTTTTGATTTTCAGTGTTCTAAATAAGTCCTAATTTTAACCAATTGTAAATTCACCCATAGTCCTCACCACACACATATATGCCCCGCGTATACAGGAAAGCCTTGCTTCATAGAGATAAGTAATATATAATCTATGTGAACAGTGTGCATTAAGCAGTGATAGCTCAGCGGGGAGTGGTATGGACTGTTGAGACGAAAGTCGCAGGTTCGAAACCAGCCTCAAGTGCATCTACCTCTGACTTTTCTAAGTTATGTGTGTATTAATTGTTAATTATCACTTGTTTTAACGGTGAAGGAAACATCGTGAGGAAATCTGCATACCTGAGAAGTTCTGAATTTCGAAGGTATGTGAAGTCTGCCAACCCGCATTAGGCCAGCGTGGTGGACTAAAGCCTAACCCCTCTCATTCAATAAAGGAAGCCCGTGCCCAGCAGTGGGACGTATATAATACAGGGCTAGTATTATATTATTATTATTATTATTTGAACAGTGACGAAACAAGGGAGGTGGACGGCCGTGCGCGCTCCGAGTCCGGTGATGCGGATTCAGTATACCACGTGAGGGGCGCCTTGCACGACAACAGGTGGAGAGAGAACCAGGTATGTTGGTTCAAAGCCTGCCGCGGCTGGAGACAAAACCAGGTACGTTGGCACGCGTTGTATTTTATAAGTGGTACAACAAGGTTTGCGAGAGGCCGTCTGGGTTGGTACCACCACTTAGTCTATTTCTGCCGTCAAGCAGCAGTGTGTAAGCACTGTTGTGTTTCGGTTTAAAGGACATTGAAGTGAATTTACTGGGCATTATGTGACTTAACAAATTATGTATCAGGGTGACGAGCGCAGTCCAGTGCCATGCAATGCTTTGTAATTTAAAGTTCTGTGTGGTGTGCTTCTGTTTATGGATAAGCGTGCCGCTTACCATCAGGCGAGCGACCTGCTCGTCTCGCCATTCAAGCTGATAAAAAACAATGCAAACGTTCGACGCTGTAATTGTAAAGGGAGCATAGTTTACTTTTAGTAGCCGGGATAGCGCCAGCTAGAAACAAGGAAAGAAAGTAGTTGAGCCACGCTGTAGACAATTTTATCTACAGCATGAATGGGTCGGTTCGTCTGAGTCGGTAACACTGTACGGTGCAACCGTACAAAATTGCGCCTTCAGCAATTTACACCATTACCGTGTCACAACGGTGATTATTTAGTCCGCGTACCGCTGAGCAACAAGCCGCGCGTGTCACATCAATCAATACAATCATTATCATCAGTAGTGCTTTAGTTATCAGCAATAAACATTTTTACATTTATCAAGTGGTATCATTACATCAACAAACTATAAGGTGTGTGGTGCTGGACCTAGACCATACAAACACTATCTCACAGAAAACCAATGTAAATGTTGTTTCTCAATTTGTTATTATACACTAGTTATTTTTAATTTAAGCAAGTCGTGTTCACTTCGAGAAGGTTGCAAATATTTTTAAATTTTGTTTTGTATCGCTGTAGTTTATGAATTAATAAATGTCATATTGATTGTAACCAGTTTTGTGGACCAAATAAATAAATAAAATAAAAAAAAACGTAGCGGCGTCGTAACGCGTACGTCTTACAACTGCGCCATAGAGGCAGTTATATTACTCAACTAGCTTTTGCTCGCGGCTCCGTCCGCGTGAACGGCCTTTTCTGGGATAAAAAGTAGTCTATGTCACCCGGGGATAGTGTAGCTTCCCATCAGTGAAAAAAAAATTCAAATCGGTTCAGTAGTTTCGGCGTCTATTCAATGCAAACAAACAAACAATCAAATCTTTCCTCTTTATAATATTAGTATAGATTAGGTACATTATAAATAACTCTTGTTAGCCTAAAATCAAACTCAAGAAGTAGGTCAAATAAGCCTCGTCACCTGTAACTCACGTAACATTAAGTCACATACATACGCACTCACGCCTGTAATCCCCGAAGGGGTAGGCAGAGGTGTGCCGCGCGTATCTCCGTCCCACGATGTGATAGAGGGCGAGCCTATCACCATACCAGGCACAATTCCAGACTCCTGGTTGATACTGAGTATTTCATAAAACCAAAACCCAATATCACTTTTACCCGACCCGGGGATCGAACCCGAGACCTCAGCGTCAGACTCAGCCATAAAGCGTACACATTACAACTGCAGCACCGAGGCAGTTTTATCACTCAATTGGGTAAATTTTAAAATAACTCCTGTTAGTATATCCTAAAATCAACCTAAAGGAGACGTTCAAATAAGCCTCAAGTCACCTGTAAGTCACGTAACATTAAGTCACGTATCGATTATACAGGATTGTAAAAGTTTTCCTCGGGAGTGACCCACTTTTCCCTGTCACGGCCATGCACGTGACACCGCGGGATTTACACACATAAAAATTTATCTGTCATATCTGTACGCAACCTGTGTTTAAAAGATTACTGTTATTTATTTATTTATTTATTCGAGCAACTTACAAAACATACAATCGTAAGAGTATTTCGTACAATAGGTGTCTTATGCTAAATGTTGTCTTAATTAAAAGTTGCCACGCCAATGCTAAAGTGGACAAAAAGAATACTTAAAAAATAAAAGTAAAGAGAGTTCAGGATGTAAGTAATGATCATACAGCCTTCGTGGCGCAGCGGGCGAGTAACCGGCTGCGAAGCGAGAGGCCGTGGGTTCGATTCCCGCACCGAGACAAATGTTTGTGTGATCCCACAATTATTTGTTTCGGGTCTGGGTGTTGTGGGACCGCAAGTCCCTCGTAGTTCCTGATACCCACGACACAGGTTTACCTAGTGTGGGGTCAGGACTATGTGTGTGACTGTTGGATGTATTTATTTATTTATTTATTATTATTATTATTATACAGATGCGAGTGCGATGACTAACGGTTAGGTTGTAACAGACAACCTGACGTTAATGATATGGTAGTTTCAAACCCATAGCTTCATAAACTTTATTGTTTGTTATGGTTTTCTTTTTCTTTCTTCATTAGCTTTAGATGACGAGACGAGCAGGTCGTTCGTCTGATAGTAAGCGTCACGCCTACCCATAAACAGAAACAACGCCACACAGAACTTCGAATTATAAAGTGCTGCGCTCGTCACCCTGAGAGATATGGTGTTAAGTCTCATAATGCCTAGTAATTTCACTGGCTTTAATGTCAAACAAGAACACAACAGGGGTTTCATACAACTGCTTGGCGGCAGAAATGAGGGACCTATCACCAAGTTCGGAGTTTACGGAGTGTTCATAAAAGCATCAGATTTTCATTTTCAAGTCTAAATTATATACTGCGTGTTTTTTCAAATTATTTGTTTTAAGTATAAAAGAGAAGAAAAAAATGATGACGGTTAAATGAATAGTATGTAGCGTCATTTAAAATAAATGATTTTCTAATAATTGAGGAGCTTCGTGAATCAGGTCAAAGGAGCTTTATAGAGGCAATAAAATAGTCGTCAATAAAAACTTTATTAGACTTTTACGACACCTCGGTACTAAGGAGGTTTCATGTTGCTCTGTAGAACGCCTCCTAGCTAATTAATTATACATTTAAAGCAAAGTATTCACGCCCATATACTGAAACGGTACTAAATGGCCGGCAAACGAGCAAGTGGGTCACCATTTGGTAAGTGATCTCCACCGCCCATGTACGCCCACAATACCAAAAGAATCATGGGTGCGTTGCCGACCAGGAAAGGGACAATTAAGGATTGGCAAGGAGAGGAGGTTTGGGCGCTCGGATATCTCACTCACCGTACGAAACGCAGCAGCTAGCTGCTACTTTACGCCGGTGTTCTGTAAGACAGTGGTAATGACCCGGACGAGTCGGCACATACATGCTGTAGACAAAAGTTTCTACAGCGTGGCTCTACCACTCAAAAACCACTTTCTAACGGCTTCTTATTTTTATACAATTTTGTCTGATAATATTGACTTGTTTAACACAATCGTCAAATGCTTGAGTTGCATTTTAGTATACGGGCATGAAACGCCTAGAATCATCGAAACAAGGTGACAAGAAACATAATCAAGAAAAAAAATTACCCCACCAAAACTCTTTGCAAGGGGCTATAAAAGTCTGTGCAGCTCGTTCATTCATCAATTCATAAAAATTGATTCATGATTTCTAGTTGACACTTAATACGTCTAATTTTTTGCGCGGTGCAGAACGTATCTTGATTTAGAAATCTAATATTTAGACATTAACTTTTAAAAAATAAAGTTGATTTTGAATTTTTGTTGCGTGTATGAGTGTTACGTGTGATTTTACTTTTGCACGCGTAAGTAAGTAGAGCCGTATATTTGGCAGATTCATATGAGAGTTATCGTCCTAGTTATCTTATTTCGATGCCTAGAATGATAGTGTTAAACAAAACTTCACTTCTGTTCTGAAAGGTCTACGCGGATTGTCATAAACAGTGAATTAAAATTGGACAGTCCATTTAAATTATAACGAAATTTTTACATAGGTAAGAATTATTAATTATCACTTGCTTTAACGGTGAAGGAAAAACATCGTGAGGAAACCTGCATACCTGAGAAGTTCTTCATAAGAATTTCGAAGGTAGGTGAAGTCTGCCAACCCACATTAGGCCAGTGTGGTAGACTAAGGCCTAACCCCTAGTAAAAAAAAAAAAAAAAAAAAGAATAGTCACCATTTATAAATAGATAGCTTATATTTATGAGAATATCTGTGTACCTAGTGCGTATTTACTTAATACTTGCTTTTAAAATAAGGTAAAAGCGAGATTCTCAATGATTCGCCTTCTTTTATAAAAAGCGGATATTTTTGTAACAACAATAATAATGCAATATTTTTTTCTGTCTGATTACCATTTATGGTCAATATTAGAAAATAAATGTGCCTACTTGATGTTAATTGCAAATACTTTTCTTAGCCGATTGCTTACCGCAGTTCGCAAGTCGCATTGTTTTAATAATGGCTGTATGACGAAATATCTTTGACTAAACATTGTTAACATGGCTTTAATTAACGTCTTTGCTGTAAATACAGTTAATAATGTTACACAACAATAACATTTATAAACATGATAACATTATTCTGCGAATTCTACTTAAATTAACTCAATCTTCATACCAGAGCGATATATGAGAATATATTTATGAGAATAAACTAAAATTCTGACTGACTGCCTGCCTCGGTGGCGCAGTTGTAATGCGTAGGTACACGTTACGATTGAGGCTAACGCTGAGGTCTCGGGTTCGATCCCCGGGTCGGGTAAAGTGGTATTGGGATTTCTATTACGAAATGCTCCGTATCAGCCCGGAGTCTGGAATTTGTGTCCGGTATGGCGATAGGTTCGCCCCCTATCACATCGTGGGACGGAGATACGCTCGGTGAAATGTGGGTGTACTAGTTACACCTCTGCTTACCCCTTCGGGGATTACAGGCGTGAGTGTGTATATAATAAATCACTTTTTCTAAAAATAAGAACCTGTGTTTATACAACTACCAAATTAACGGGGTAACCATAAACCGTGTCAACACCATCCGAGACCTTGGCGTCTTGTTTGACTCCAGGCTATCTTTCAGGGATCACTACGATTATATTTGTAGTAAGGCCAATAAAATGCTATCATTTATTCTCCGCACCGCTAAACCCTTTAGGAACATTTCCTCTTTGGTAACCCTGTACGCCTGCTTAGTCAGAAGTATTTTAGAATATTGCTCGTCCGTATGGTCACCTATATATCATACGCACAACGATAGAATAGAATCTATTCAATGTCGATTCGTTAGGTCATTGTGCACTAAAAATGGTCTTAGACGTAAAGTACCTGAATATAGTGACAGACTAAATAAATTTAATATGGTCACCTTAGAAAAACGAAGGAAAGTATCCGATCTCTGTATTCTTTACAAAATCGTTAATGGGCTGTTTGATTGTGATTTGCTTGCGGTATTGTATTTTAAGTTTCCAACACGGTCGGTGCGAGTTCCACAGTTGTTCAGTATACCACATGTCACCAATAATGTATCACAAAACAACCCCCTCATTAGAATGTGCAAATTGTACAATGATATTTGTGTGGACTACGACATCTTTAACATTGGTTTTGCTTCTTTCAAAAAATCCCTACTTCAAAATTTGTAATACAAATATTCAACCGTATTTTTTCATTCATTTTTTTTTTTTATAGATCGACGACACTGATTTTCGTGCGTATTCTTTATATTTAAATGCTGTGTATAGTTGTAAGTGGACTTCAGGCTTAATTAACTCTTAAATAATATAGATCTAATGCTGTCTAGTCTGTAGTCTGTAACTGTACCTTATACAATAAAATAAAATAAAAATAAAATAAACTAAAAACTGTGTTTGCTAAAGCAGGTACAATTAATGTAGTCGCTTCATTGTGAACCTCCATGTAGGAGTTATTTAAATTATTCATTCACCCCCTATTTGTCGACAACCATTTCTAAAATTGTGGAGGCAATTCAGTATTTCGTAAACGATGTCTACATCGTTCTACATCGAATCGCCAGTTCGAATTGGGTATATCCTGTAATGACTGTGTGTGTGTGTGATGAATAAATAAATAAATAAATAAATACATTGTAGTGTAGTTTTTATTAAGATTCTTTCTCAGAACATCTTGGCGCAGAGTAATTGCCTAGTTAGTTACAAGTCACAACCGCTAAATATATCATCATCATCATCATTCACAGCCTTTCTCGTCCCACTGCTGGGCATAGGCTTCTCTTTTTATATGTCATTCACCACGGCCCTGCGCCAATCTACTCCAATATCGACCCCCGGTGTTAACAATATCGTCGGACCATCTCGCCGCCGGACGACCGACATATCGCTTACCTTGTCTCAGCCACCATTCAGTTACTGCCTTACTCCACCTGCCGTCACTTTGTCTAGCCATATGTCCTGCCCAATTCCATTTCAGGTTCGCAACTGTGGTCCCGACATCTCGGACCTTAGTTATTCGTCTGATTTCCTCATTGCGAACTCGGTCTTGTAGTTTGATACCGAGCATGGAGCGCTCCATGACTCTTTATTGTTTATGGACAGGCCTGGCACCTATCATCAGGCGCAGGTAGTACTGTATTTTCACACATACATAATAAGAAGTGCATAAATTACTTGAGCTGTGTATCCAAAAGCATTTGTTAAGTGATATAGATGACCATCATAAGTTGGACCTTCTCTTAATTCCTCTGGAGTGTTGAACTCAGTGGAATGTACTAAATTGTACAAAGCCTGTGACAGGCTAGGTTAGAGGACGCGGCGGGCGAGTAATCTGCGGTGATTGCCTCTGTACGGTGTATCAATTTAACATGGAGTGTGAGCCAAAGGGACATCGTAGCTATAAAGCCAAGTTCAGTTCTCTAATTTTAGCATGGTCGATCATCCGTTAAAAGGACTATCGTCGATCGATCAAACGTGTGCACTTTGCGATCAAATTCGATTTGTCAATTATCATCTGAAAAGTACGGTGTTTTAAGTAAGCAAGGAAAATTATTATGAACACGTTTTTTTTTGCATTATTTGAGTATTTTTAGAAACCTATAATGTACCCTTTCGATCCCCTTACAATTTGTACTGATTAAGTGAAATTGCCCAGTGTATTGTTGATGATGATCATATACGCACTCATGCCTGTAATACCCGAAGGGGTAGGCAGAGGAGTAACCAGTGCACCCACATTTCACTGAGCGTATCTCCGTCCCATGATGTGATAGGGGGTGAGCCTTTCACCATACCGGGCACAAGTCGAGACTGCGGGCTGACACTGAGCATTTCGTAATAGAAAAACCAAATATCACTTTTACCCGACCCGGGGATCGAACCCGAGACCTCAGCGTCAGCCTCAATTGTAACGCGTACGTATTACAACTGCGCCACCGAGGCAACTAATTCAGTACAATTCTAATACTAGCCAGGTGAAATACCGCGTCGTATTACGGCCAACACTGCATTTTTTGTATCAAAATTACAGATATTTCTCTATAAGGCATGTCCAATTATAATAAAAATAGTTAAAACTTTCATATCTAATTGGTGATCCGAAGTTATGCCATTCCCTTGTTGCATTCAGTTATCGGTTTAATAAAATAGAAAAAAGTACACTTTGCGCTAGTTTTAACGAGTGCATCGATGCAAAGGCCATTTTGCTTTGGTTATTATTATAATCCGCTTTTGCGTTAATTAGTGGCTGTTTCAATTAATGACTATAGCCTTTTTTGAATGGATGGTTAAAAAGGCATAAAAATGTAAGCTCTCGACCGCCACTGAAGATGTCTTGAATAAGTTAAAAACTTTACAAACCGACTTTAAAACACGAATTGTGATGCGTTTGCTGGTTATTTTTTATTTTTTGGTTATTTACTGGGCACAATTCTGGAATTGTCTGGAATTCTCAATTGTGAATTGAGGAGTCTGGACTCCGGGCTGATAATGAGCAATTCGTAATAGAAAAACCGAATATTACTTTTACCCGAACCAGGGATCGAACCCGAGACCTCAGCGTCGGCCTTAGTCGTAATGTAAAATGCGTACGGCATTACAATTGCGCCACCGAGGCAGTCAATAATAATTAGCAAAAGATCTAAGGTTTATTATATATTCCCACAATCGAATTGAAAACAATATATTGGCAAAACTGGTTAATAAACGTCACACTTGTCACTTGATAGTGTTTTACAGCAATACGATTGGACAACGCGTTCCATTTTGGGCACATTTCGACTCGCACATTCGATTATTGCCTCTATCCGTACAAATGCGTTTCGCGAAACATCCATTCGGACTTGTTAGTTTGTTTACATAAAATTATTTTCACATTGTTTTTGGCTATTTGTTTTGATTAATGTGGGATTGTATTAGTTGAGGGTTCTTACAAAACTAATTCATATACGCACTCACGCCTGTAATCCCCGAAGGGGGTAGGCAGAGGTTTAACCAATACACCCACATTTCGCCGAGCGTATCTCCGTCCCACAATGTGATAGGGGGCGAGCCTATCGCCAAACCGGCCGCAGATTCCAGACTCCGGGATGATACTGAGCATCTCGTAATAGAAAAACCCAATACCACTTACCCGACCCGGGGATCGAACCCGAGCCTCAATCGTAACGTAGTAGGCATTACAATAGCGCCACCGAGGCAAGTAATTCAGTACAATTCAAAAATAAATGGGCGTAGTCGATATTTTGAGTGGTAGAGTCACGCTGTAGACAGTTTTATTTAAATCATGAATGGGCTGGCTCAACCGGGTCGTTACCACTGTCTTACAGAAAAATAACGTAAAGCAACGGTTTGTTGTTGCGTTTCGTACGGTGAGTGAGATATGCGGAGGCCCAAATCCCCTTCCCTTTCACAATACCTTTACTTTAAAGTCGGCAACGCGTCCATTATTCTTCTGGTATTGTGGGCGTACATGGGCGGTGGTGATCACTTACCATCAGGTGACTCACTTGCTCGTTTGCCGGCCTATGCTATAAAAAATTACAATACATAAAATGTCAACGGAAAAGCAATTTCTATTTATTATCTGTAAGTTTTAACATAACTCGAGTCCGTCTCAAATGATCCCTTGTTAGCAAAGACTTTAATTTATACTACTAGACGGGCTGTTTAGAAGTAAAATTACGTCACAAAATGCGGGGTTTGACAGCTCACAGACAGGGAGCGCGATAGGTGTTCTGGATGAGAGAAAGCGAGATGGTAATATTGAGTTACGATCAATTGACCGCAACTTAGTGGTACAATGTCTATGTACCGCACAGCTTGTCTAGTAGTATACATTAAAGTATTTGCTTGTTAGTCGGAATCTTTCCGTTCCGCTGTATTACGAGTTTATCCGACGCTGGATCGAAGTGTAATTCAATTGTACTTCCACAAGTAATTAAGTTACGCGGAAAAACATGTAACAGTGTCCAACTTCGAACTCGTTTTTCAGTTTTGTGATGGTCCGTAAATCTTCATGCATAATGGCATACTCAGTGGCACAGTTGTAATACGTACGCCTTACGACTGACGCAGACGCTGAGGTCTCGGGTTCGATCTTCTCCAGGTCGGGTAAAAGTGATATTGGGTTTTTCTATCATGAAATGCTGAGTATCAGCCAGGAGTCGGGAAAGCCCAGTATGGCGACTCACATCATAAAACGGAGATACACAATACAGGCGTGAGTGCGTATGTATATAGTATATGTAAAAAGTTTTTATAAACTGTAGTTCAAAGTAATTTGTGCTAAAATATCACACATGACGGAAAACTTATAAATATTCTTATTTGTATCGCATAGTATACAAAAAGGATACATACAATACATAATCTACGACACAAACACTTTTAAAAACGTCCATATTTTACTATAAAATTTCCCACACAAAATAGCTATCACGAAAATGCAACATACGACACTTATCACGTATGTACACGGTTTATTGTCGCATGACGAACAGCATAGATAAGTCAACAGGAATATGGAGAGCAGCCAAGTGCAATGGAACCGGAAATCATTTGGCACGGTGGCACAGCGGGACCGGCCTGTTGTGAATCTATATCGAATTAATATCAAGTTTGCAATACTAAAGTCTGACTGTTTAATAGCTCTTGATTGGTTGAAATGTATCACAGATTATAATAATCTTGCCTATTGGAGTCGTATTTTTAACCGACCTAAAAATGAGGGTTCTGTTCGCGACCCGTATTTCGCGATACAATTTTATACATATTGGTTTAGCGAAATGAAGATTACAAAACATGCACACAATGAAAGAAAAAGTTGCATTATACACCTTTTGAAATATTAAGTTACATAATGCAGCACATATGCACTCACGCCATCCTGAGGTGTAACGAGTCCACCCACATTTCGCCGAACTTATCTCCGTCCCATGACGGGATATGGGGTGAGCCTATTGCCACACCAGGCACAATTTTAGACTCCGGGCTGATACTCAGCATTTCGGAATAGAAAAACCCAATATTACTTTTGCCCGACTCGGGGATCGAACCCGAGACCTCAGCGTCAGCGTCGTAACGCGTACGCATTACAACTGCGCAACCGATGCAGTCAATATTCATGTTTAATACGTAGGTTTAGTGACAGCAATATGCCCATAATTTTAAGGACATTCGCCTAGGTGACCTCCAGCCTCTCCTGACCCAGCAACTCTGTACATACTTATACTTCTATCGCAGCTGGATAACCATATATACCTTGTAGAAGGGATATCCCTAAGGAAGGAAGGGATAAGGCCTTTGGATATTGATATTCATAATCTTTGTAGAAAGGTAAATAGCCTCTAAGTACTCATATGCTCGAACCCACACAACTCCGTTTTTTTTATTAGCATGAATGACGAGACGAGAAGGTCGCTCGCCTGATGGTAAGCGCCACGACTGCTCATAAACAGAAGCAACGCCACACAGAACTTTAAATAACAAAGCACTGCATGACACTGGACTGCGCTCGTCACCTCGAGACATAATGTGTTAAGTCCCATAATGCCCAGTAATTTCACTGGCTTCAATGTCCTTCAAACCGGAACACAACAGTGCTTACACACTGCTGTTTGGCGGCAGAAATAGACAAAGCGGTGGTACCAACCAAAATACCAAAATATTGATTCGTCATTAAAGTTACACAGTTACAGTTCACGTGATCTGTCTGACCAGCTCTGTCTTTTTAATTAGGTCGATTGCCCCTTTTTCTGTTTTACCTTTTGAAGTGACCACACGTCTAGTACTATGTGGAAAAAATATTATTATAGCTACTAGTTACCACTAGCTTGAGTGGTAGAGCCACGCTGTAGACACTTGTCTACAGCATGTATGTGCCGGCTCATCCGGGTCATTACCACTGTCTCACAGAAAACCGGCGTAAAGTAGCAGCTTACTGCTGCGTTTCGTACGGTGAGTGAGATATCCGGAGGCCCAAAGCCCCTCCCCTTCCCAATCCCTTAATTATGCCTTTCCTTTAAGGTCGGCAACGCACCCATGATTCTTTGGTATTGTGGGCGTACAGGGGCGGTGGAGAACACTTACCATTAGGTGACCCACTTGCTCGTTTGCCGGCCTATACCATTAAAAAAAACCATACACTGCAAATACTTCTTTGATCCAACTGCTTATTACATTGGGAATATCATCTCGAACCTCCTTGGTGTTTTTCATATAGTAGACCAGTTAGTCAGATATTATCTTCTGAAATACAAACTGCAATAGTATAACATACTCTGTAAAATGCATATTTAGTAAGATAAGCTAAAGTAATTAACTTTGTGTTTCTGTCCAGCCCGCAAGTTCCCGCAGACCAAAGCGCGGTTTGGCAGTTGTGAGGGCATGGTGCGTCGCGTGGTGGCACTCCGGCAGAGAAGACACGGAGGATACCGAGCCTGATGAAGAACCTTCAGACCCTGGGTACGCGACACCTGTCTCCGTGGAGACGCCGCTGCAGAGCTCTGTGTCGAGGTAAGTGTCACAGACAGTACTAATGCAGAGATGGAATGATTTATTACAGATACAACGAAAATACCAGAGTATAAAACAGATTATTTTATTAATAGTATAGGCATCTATTTCCTTCTACAATGACCCTCAGAAAAATTAACGAACAAAGTCGAATAACGTTTAACTAAAACATTAGAGACAGTAAATCCTAGAAATTTGGAGTTTGTTACGTATTATCATATCTCATAGCTGATTTTCCTGCCAGGTGTACATCACTAAACGTCATCAGGGATCCATATGCAACGCGCGGGGGCTCCGGCGGGTCTACAGACGGGGGTACCTCACCCCTCCGTCGCGCATATGACCCTCCTGCAGTAATGTCCGCGGCGAGAGACAGTCGCTCTCTCCCCCCAAATACACGAATCAATGCCACTACTTCACCAGCACCAAAATCTGCCTCAGCAGACTCTGTATACACCATTCTTATCAGACTACCTGATGCCGACTCAGAAAGGCCAACGATCAAGATGATCACTGAAGAATCTCCACCGCAAGGACGAACTCACTTTCGACCGACGAGAGGAGATTCTGAACTTAACCTGCATCCAGCAGGATATGGCGCGTTGACCAGAAGAACATCTCATATACAAGACTCTAGGATACCTCTCAACGCCAAAATAATTCCCAAACAGCTAGCGGGGAAAGGAATAGCTAAACAGCCTAAGAAGAAGAAGACACAAGAGAAGAAGCAGGAAACCAAAGCGGCTAAAACGCTCTCGGCTATCCTCCTATCATTTATTATAACTTGGACGCCTTATAATATACTTGTGTTACTAAAACCTCTTACAGCATGCACAAAATGTATACCAGATGAACTATGGTCTTTCTTCTACGCTCTATGTTATATAAACTCTACGATAAACCCAGTGTGCTATGCGTTATGCAACGCTACCTTTAGAAGGACGTATGTAAGGATTTTGACTTGCAAATGGCATAACAGGAATAGAGAGGCGATGACTAGAGGCGTTTACAATTAGACGTGAATTGTGATGAGCTTGAGCGCAGGTTTCGTGGTTGGATTCATGTGATTATAACGGTACCAAGACTTAATTGCCCAGTCTTGGTGCTTATGTTCATGGAAGTTAATACATGCAATCTGGTATGGATATTAAGTTGGGCTCTAATGCTACATATTTCGAATTTTACTGTTTAAAATCTAACAAGGAAGTAATATAGCACACACAAATATAGGCACAAAAAGATATTGAAGTCAACACGATTGCTCTAAATCAAAATAATTTAAACCAATCAACACCGTTTGAATTTCCATATTGGAGCAAATATTTGAACAATCCTCAAATATTTGTTCTAAATCTAGGTGTTGCTCGGTTGTTGTTGATTCAGTATTCGGAATTATAGTGTTTCAGAGATTGAGTGCAATTGTAAGCGTGTTTGAATAAATCAAATTGCATGTATTAAATTCGAATCTTCTATTAGTTCAGCACTTAACTAAATGAAATTTAATAATATAATGAAATGCGGTGGAAACCGAAAACTTTATCCAACGTTGATTTTGTTGAAAGCAATTTATTGTGAAACAATTTAATTTCCATTAGTGAGTTGAACATCCCGTCCATGCGTAGTATTATTTAGAAAGTTGTGTGATATTTGTTTTATAATTTTATTGTTTTGTATTTCAAACAAATGTCTGTATTGTGGGGTTTAATATGGAATACAATACTTGTCCAAGTTTCAGCTTTGGCCTGGTTAGGTTGATGTATGAAAAAGAATGAAACTTTATTTTTGTTTATTGACTTGTTTTGGTGTTTGCTATGGAAATTTTTGGTTTGTGCCTGGAAAACACAGTTTCGAACTTTATTCTTAGTTGTACTATCAGATTTATTGATTATACATACTATCATGTTATTTATCGATGTGTTTTATGCAGTCCTAATAAGAATAATTTCATTAAAATAGAAATATAATCGTTATTTTCTAGTATCAATTACTGCAATGAATTTGTTAATTTGGACAAGATTGATAAAGCATCGGAACTTAAGCAACTTTAGTTTTGAAAATAATCTTTTTTTACTTAATAAGCAGGTTATTTAAACAACATGATACAAAAGTCATCAAAACTCCATTAACCTGGACATAAACTAACAAATAATATGGTTGATAAGATTTTAGTGTGGAAAGCTGAATGAAGTTTGTGGTGACAGTAAAAAAACTAATATTCCTCTAGTCATTTCCCAATATTCTGGATAAAGGTAAGCTTTTAGGGTTAATATTGACGAATTTAGTGCAAGTTTTTAAACATGCTCAGTGCGATGGGTTGCGGTGGTTGAAGTTTGGTCTGAAAATGGGTTATGTTAAATTTGATTTTTATTTGACTAAATTGTACTATTATTTATAACCTTTTTAAGCCTGTTTTAGTTACCTTATGAAAATTGAGTAGTTTGGAAGGTATTCTAAAATTATATATTTAGATTTAATGCCGCCATAATATGTCCTTTTTCTTTTATCATAATTAACAAAGCAATGAATTCATTAATATAGTAACAATACTATTTTCCTCTATATCCATTTTGTCAATGGCGTTCTTAAAAAAATGTTTTAAATTATTTCACTGTTTTCTTTATCGTTGTCTGGTAATAATTTGTAAGTAATAAACTAACGTCCTTCCCTAGCGAGCGTGAGTTCATAAAGCAGTTCTCTATGATATGACCAGGTCACGGCCAAATGCTTCAATATGACCTATTTACGTTTCATATTTTGCATAGGCAAATATTTTCTATGAATATGTTTTTAAATTAATGTTTTTGTTTAACGTCCAACACCCTGTATATTTCCTAGCACAATATTTCGTAACATTATATAGCATGTTATTAAATTGATGATTTATTAAAGCAAAAAAGCACGTGCAAAATAGAGAAAGTAATGCTTTGGTTTAACCTGCCGCCGATAGATATCGTTAAATGTATATAGTATTTATTTATAAATCTAAGCAATAATCGTATTGTGAAGCGTGGGTTACTGTTATTGAATCTGGCAGTAACACATTCAAAATAGGATGAACTGAGACATACGACAAGTTGATATGAATGCGTCTAACAAGAGAAAAGTGAAAACTTGGTAACCAGTAGTTCCAAACAAAAAAACTTTAGAACATTTAGCCTTGCTTGGTACTGAGATAAGTACATGGAATACGAAAGATTAATGTATAGTTAATTCAACCCATTTGTGCGCGACGTGTTATGTGCGCTTGTGAGGGAGTTTCTTGCACCGCTTCTTCTCACAGCTGTAACACGTTCCGAAGCGGCAGTAGTATATCTACAATATAATTGACGATTTTAAAGATCTTGGAAAAGGCTAGTTAAATAAAGAATATTTTGACTTTGACTTTGACTTGACTTGACTTGACTTGACTTGACTTGACTTGACTTGACTTGACTTGACTTGACTTGACTTGACTTGACTTGACTTGACTTGACTTGACTTGACTTGACTTGACTTGACTTGACTTGACTTGACTTGACTTGACTTGACTCCTAACTACACTGACACGCCACGATCACATAGATCAAAACCATGATATTAGTAACGCTGTTCTACAATCTTCGTTTACAAGTATAAATAAGAAATCAATTTCTGACCCACCGCGCCTGGCCAGTCACTTAACAGAAAAATAGTATTTACACAATTGATTGGTCTAACATTCCGAACGACGAAGATTGCCACAGATCTGGAATAGCGGGTTCTGACGGTTCGACTTTAGTTGATCAACTTGAATCAGCAAAAGTTCTATAGATTTTGTTGATCAATTCCAAAGTCCGTTCAGATCGTTCAAATCCCATGCGATTTATTAGTTGATCAACTAAAATCGAACCGTGGGAATCGGCTATAATAATACTGTCACTTGCAAACTCACTCACACATAACACAAATGATTACAGTACACTTCCATGTGTACAAATGATTCATTTATAGCAAATATACGCTAGTTTTCCGAGAATTATAATTCAAAAGCAATCTTAGACACGCGTGGTTATGAACTCCAGAGGGCCAATTCTGCTATTTTAACTGACACTGCGAATGAATTTTAACCGAACTGAGATTACATTTTGAATTAATTAAAAATATGGCATTCTGCTCCTTTAAAAATTCGATATCATCTCAGTTAAATTGCATATAAACTGTCAATTCGATCAACTTTCAATGTCTTTCTTTTGTTGAAAATATGGCTTCGCATTATTATGCATTTCGCCAATGACAAGTATTTTACCGAATTTTACGTATCAGCTGCCATAGACTAAATTCTAGAAATTAAAAATGACCTAAGCGACAAAATCACAATAAAATACCCACAATATGACTAATTTCAGTGATTAAAAAATTACGTAACTGGAGGTTATGATTTTTTAATTAATTGATTTGGCTAATTCCATGTATTTTATTTATTTCATTAATTTATCTTTTCCATGGCATAACTGAAGGAAAACGGCACAACAGCACCACTCAGGCAGTCCTTTCCGGAAATAACCACAATCGCGATTATTTAATTGAAATTTGAAATTTTACCGAATTGCGGTTTTTTTATTTTGCAACACTGCTGAGGACATATCTATACTAAATAAAAATTGTGCGAGAGTTTTGGCGGGAATTTTGACAGTGCGATTGCTCTCATAATTTAATCTACACTAATATTCTAGAGAGGAAAGATTTTTTTGTATTTTTGTATGTAACAAATAAACTTAAAAACTACTGGGCCGATTTCAAAAATAATTTGGCCGTTAGAAAGCTACATTATCACTGAGTAACATAGGCTGTAAACTCATTTCTAATACTTTACTGGAATAACGAGCACACAAAGTCGCACAATTTTGACTACTTTTAGTTGCTTGCAGTAAAAGAGAATAAAGTTAACTGAATTTGTCTGCAGTTAACTCACAGTCACTTCACCTCAGTGTTGCCAAGTCAGATTTTTGAAAATACCGTGTTGTCCACATTAAAATACGGCATTTGCGTCAAAAATACAGTGCTTGATGGGAAAAAATACAGTCTATTTTACAGTGCAATGAAATGTCATACAAAAAAGGAAATAATTAAATTATTAAATAAAATATAAATTTATTTTAAACTTTATATCCTGAACTAACTTAACATTTTATTTGTATATATCGATCGCTGCAGAAATGGATGACTGCGATGATGATGATATCGGTTTATTTTTTTTAATGTGTTTAATCAAAGAGTTTTATGTATACTACTAGACAAGCTGCGCGGTACATAGAAATAGTAGTATAATAAATTGTAGTATAGTAAATTAGTTGTATTACTAAGTTGCAGTCAATTGACCGTAACTCAATATTATCATCTCGCTTAATCTCAACTAGAACCCCTA
This sequence comes from Mimas tiliae, assembly GCA_905332985.1. Taxonomy (NCBI): domain Eukaryota; kingdom Metazoa; phylum Arthropoda; class Insecta; order Lepidoptera; family Sphingidae; genus Mimas; species Mimas tiliae. The sequence continues at coordinate 2,145,292 of HG995251.1, forward strand.
TTGCGCTCCCTGTTTGTGAACTGTCAAACTCCCGCGTTATGTGACGCAGTTTTACTTCTAAATAACCTGTCTAGTAGTATACAATAATAATACGAAATTTTTACTGTAAAAAAATACTGTGTCTCCATATAAGCTATTTATAAAAATACCGTGCCCAGTAGATGGCATGAAAATACGGCAGATCTGCTGTAATTACAGTGCACTTGGCAACACTGCTTCACCTTCAGTCACATTTCGTTCTCAATATTTTGACGTTTGTCTGTAGACGAAATGCATTTTATATAGTTAGTGTCTCACAATGGACACTGGCGAAATCACCAATCTACGGTGGAGCCAAACACAATTAAAAGAAGAAGAAGATAGTTAAGTGTCAAAATTGTTACCAGAATGCCGTTTTGGTTCAGTCAACTTGTATTCTACTTTCGATATCATTGCGTTCTAAGTTCTTGAATATTGGTTTAGCAGAATACCATTTGCAACTTTCTTGTCGCTGAGATTAGATCGGAATGATATTTTGAACAATTAAAATTACGAGAATTGGCCCTCTGGTATTTACTATCTTGTGACTCGTATCTGTTGGTGTGTAAGATTGTCCTATTTCTGTTTATTTACAACTTTAACTATGTATTATATTTCTCGTATTAAGTTTAACCTTGCTTCCAATTTATAAGGCGGATTCGCATTAACCGCCTTAATGATAAACGCTGTATGGACCTAACCTCTTCATTACATTTGTAATTTTCACTTTTTTATGCTGGATAAGCGACTACACTGGAGCAGTTTTGTACAGTCCAAATTTAATGTCGACCCTTGAGGGACATTACGTTACTCGACGGTCGGTAGAATTATGCCTATTAAGCTTTAAATTATAAAGTGTCTAGAAAGAGACGACAACAGTGTTTAACTAAGCAGTGCTTAAGCAAGTTTATTAGGCCCTTTAAGGTTATATATTGTTTTGTCTCGTGACGTCATGTCTAGTGACATTTTCAGTCACTATAAGACAAGGAGAAATATGTCCTTGTACAGCGGTTATTATTATGGTTCTTAAAATATTCAAAAGTACAATACATTACAAAATATCGTACAACGACTTCTAAAATTTCATGATAATCTTTATAACCTAGTCATTTAGATTCTCCTAGTATGGTAAATGGTGTTCCATCAGTGCTTATTTATAAAATTAAAGTCTAAAATTGATGTGATTTTTTTATTAATTAATATAAATTTCAAGTTGCAAAAAGTGTTATAGTGAAATTGATTTTGTTAATTATTAATATTTATTTCAGATTAATTCACTTTTGACCTCTGGGCTAATACACGATTCACACCCAATATTTTTTTTTCATAATAGAAATAATAAAAAAGAATATTTTGTGTTTTTGGTTTACATTTATTTTCGACTTTATGGTCACTGCCAACATGTTGTACATAAAAATATTATAGTAATCATAATTTGCTCCTAACGTTTGAATGTGTATTGTTTCCACCGAAATTTTAAAGAAAATAAATAGCTTTTTTTCATAACTTATGTGAGATGTAATTCTAAATATATGTATTTAATATAACGAAAAATATGTAAATAACTAATTCTAGAGTGTTTGTATCGCCATTAATATTTAGATATTAATCATATATACAAAAAATATGAATGTGTTATAATTATGATGGTTTTGAAAGATTAATCAGTTATTGCATTCGCCTCAGAAAGAGCCTTTTTAATACGATTTTTCTTTCAAAGCTATCCTTTTAGTGTAATATACATCAATCTATATGTCGTGGAACGTTCCTTTGTATGTATTTATACATATATATGTGTAGAAGTAGATACATAATATCATGTGGTAATTGTATAGTCTTAAAGTCAAGTGTTACCAAATTTTGTACCAGTTTATGGAGATTTACGGGTTTTGAGTAGTATTTTATTTGCACACGTTGTAAACTAATTAGTGTGATGTCTAATATTTTATCATGTCATTGGTGAGTTCAGGAGTTCGATGCCAAAGTCAGACATTCAATATATGTGTAATTTCAATTGGACAATTACTCAGGTTGCCCGAGATGGATATATGTACTTACCCAATATGGTGATAGGCGATCCCTATCACATCATGGGATGGATATAAGATCGACAAACTGCGGTTGAGCTTGTCACCTGCCTTCAACTTTGTCGTTAAAAACGTCGGCTTTATCCTAAATTTTGAAATTATAGTACCTAGTATACTTAATTACATTTTCAATTCATATGAGAAAATATTGTAAAATATTGCGAAGTTGAAAGCGCATACTTGGCAAGCCCACTATCATTAGTCCAAATTCACTATATTTAAAGACCAGTTTTATTTGGTGTATATAAACACTTATAAATTGTCAGGATACATACGATCCAGATTAAATTTATCATAGGTACTTCTTAGTTTACAGCATGTTTTTAACATTGTGTAATATTAACTGTCTATAAATATTGAAATACGTAATTCTCCTGACATATGGGAAGTTTTTTTCAAACGTTAATCAGTATATATTTCAGTATTGTGCCAAAATGTGTGCCAAGTAATCACTAAAAATATTACTAAGCCCAAATAATAATATATGAAATATTTACTATTAACGTGGAATATAAATTACCTGTATGTTAACCGAATAACATTACTAACTTTAAAAAAATAATATATAGTATTATATACCTTTTGTGGAAATTGATCTATGGTATTTGCTAACTAGCTTCGAGTTTTTATTTCAGACTAAATAGAAAATACTTTACAGTTGTTATAAAAGAACTGTTGTTTTAGTTTACTACCCATCAACTAAGTTAAGCTGACATTGTTTTTTGTTAAATAAATTAAATAAATCTAGTTTTAAATTGACGTTAAAGGCCATCGAAAGGCACAACATGTGACAAATATATCTTCGCAAAGTTATCTACAGGATAGTATCTTCTTTTAAAACGAATTAAAAATAAATTAACGTTGCTAATCATCGTGGCAAAGGGAAAAAACACAAGAATTTATTAGGAAAGAATCGTCCCAACGAAGCATTTTCTCGGCGATTCGTTCGTAAATGTATTCTGTCTTAGTTAAAACATTAGAAATAAACGATAATCATCTTTCTAAATTAATGAAAAAATATTTTTAATTATTATTTATAATTTATAATTAATTTTATTAATAATTTATACAATGAAGGAGGCAGAACAATTAAAATAAATAAAATGTAATGTTATTCGGCCCGTTTAAATTCTAATTCCTAAAAGTATTGTCAATGCGCACAGTAAATAGTTTAAAGTTTTAACAAGATTATATATTCCATGTGTGTCCCTTCATCTAGACTTCTAGACGAAATTGTTTTGTAGGTTACTGAGTAGGATTAATAAAAATTGTATTCTCGGGACTGCGATGTATTGGAATGTCAAAATGTCAAACTTGGTTGCATAAACTTTTTGATTATTTCCTTGGAAGATATAAAATAATAACAAAACATTACAAATATATTTTATATCATCATATTTAGATTCATATCATTGCGTAATATATTTTTTTATTACTGAAAGGGCTAAGTGGTCAAAGTTGTTAAATAGCAAAACCCTTTAAATATAATAAAATCAGTCTAACAAGGCAAACTATAGTGAAACTGTTTTAGTGTACTCTAAAAATACTTTTTACGCGACGAGTAGGTCGCTCGCCTGATGTTAAGCGTCACGACTGCCCATAAACAGAATCAACATCAGACAGAACTCTGGATTACAGAGCTATGCATGGCACTGAACTGCGCTCGTCATCCCGACACATAGAATGTTAAGTCCCCTAATGTCCAGTAATTTCACTGGCTTCAATGTTCTTCAAACCGAAACACAGCAGTGCTTACACACAGAAACAGACAAAGTGGAAAAATGGTTTAATCAGGATGGTTAGATAGATAGAAAGATAGAATATTCTTTATTGCACACTAAATAAAGTAGGTAGGTAGGTAGGTTATAAACGAGGATCATACAGTAAGGGTGACACAATGGTTCTTAGCTATGTTCGAAAAAAACTGTTTAGTAGTTAAGTACAGATGTTTTTCTAATTAACGTCAGTTTTTAACGATTATGTGGGAGAGTTTTCTACTTAGATAGATACTTTATTGTACACCATGCAGAATATTACAGTAAAGAAAAAACAAAACAAAGAAGAAGACGGAAAAAAACAAGACTGCCTCGGTGGCACAGTTGTGATGCGTACGCGTTACGATTGACGCCAACGCTGAAGTATCGGGTTCGATCCCCGGGGTATTGGGTTTTTCTATTACGAAATGCTCAGTATTAGCCCGGAGTCTGGAATTTGTGCCCGGTATGGCGATAGGCTCGCCCCCTATTACTTAAGGGACGGAAATACGCTCGGCGAAATGTGGGTGGGCTGGTTACACCTCTGCCTACCCCTTCGGGGATTACAGGCGTGAGTGCGTATAAAAAACAAAACAAAATTATAAATGTAACAATAGGCGGTCTTATCGCCAATATCGATCTCTACCAGACAACCTTAGTTTTGGCATTCCAATATTGCATGTTAACTTTTTAACCGACATGTAAATATAGTGGATTGGCAGCCTCCGTGGCGCAGTGGGCGAGCAGCCGGCTGCGAAGCGTGAGACCGTGGGTTCGATTCCCACACCGAGACAAATGTTTGTGTAATCCATAGATATTTGTTTCTGGTCTGGGTGTTGTGGGTTAGCAAGTCATTCGTAGTTCTTGATACCCACGATACAGGTTAACCTAGTGTGGGGTCAGGACTATGTGTGTGACTGTTGGGTGTATTTATTTATTTATTGTGTAAAAAAATTATCGCTTTCGTGTTCTATCAGTACTTTACGTACATCTTGACAAATGAAGCGTATTTTAATTTGTTGCAAATATTAGTTTTAAACTGAACTTGTTTTAGTAGTGCAATTTCTTATGTCAAAAATCTGAGCCTCTATATGCAGGATTATGGTTTTTCATGTCATCAAATGAACATTTAACTCCAAGAAATAGAGTTGCTGCGGGAACTGCTTTTTAACCGACTTCAAAAAAGGAGGAGGTTCTCAATTCGGCACGTTTTTTTTAAAATAACGTTCATCAAAACTTAGGAACCGACTTCAAAATTATCACTGAAAAGTCAAAAATAACAAATTCTAAAGGTCTCTTTAGAGTTGGTGCCTGTGTCGTTACCGGTCAAATTAAATTGCACTTGTACAATAAATGGGCTGTCAGAGCTTACTAAATAATGACAAAGTTCAGTATTAGTAAAGTTATTATAATAAAAATGAACTACTTGTGCAATGATTAAATTGGTCATGGTTTTTAAGAGCAAGTGTACATCAGCGGCAGGAGGTTCCTGCACAAGTAACTTACGCTACCCGTCTACTTTCCCCTTCTATCTTGTGACCGTAAGCGTGGAAGGTACATAGATTTTTTTCCACACTTTATAGCTTGTATGTCTTGTGGAATTTTATATTTCCTACCCAATATTGTACCAAATCTTTTGCAGGGGGTACAAGATATCGCTCAAGTTACTTGTAAATTCATTTTTCAAGTGTATGTGTATGTGTTATTTACTCAAATATACAAATAGAATTTATATTAAATTGCAATGAATATATTTAATAATGTTTACCAAAGAATTTGGGCACCAGTAACCAGAGTTTTTTTATATTGATATCCACCGCCCATGTACGCCCACAATATCAAAAGAATCATGGGTGCGTTGCCGACCTCAAAGGAAAGGGATATATAAGGGATTGGGAAGGGGAGAGGGTTTGGGCCTCCGGATATCTCACTCACCGTACGAAACGCAAGCTGCTACTGTACGCCGGTTTTTTGTGAGACAGTGGTAATGACCCGGACGAGCCGGCCCATACATGCTGTAGACAAGTGTTTACAGCGTGGTTCTACCACTCAAATTTGGATAAATGTGAATCAAGATAATTCTTTGTTGGATTCGCCCTTTAAGTCATGAGTCAAATGACTTTAAAATGTTTTAGAAATGTTAATTTCATGTACAAAAAAAAAATAACCTTATTCATGCATTCACGAATTGTTTCGTATAGCTATCTAGCTAGCTGTTTAACTCTACTAGATACCATTTTCATTTAGAATGCCATTTTCATTGAGAAGAAAATTAATAGAAAACTTTTTTTAGTCCCACAAATAAAGCCTGAAATTGTGCCAATGTCCCAAATATGTGCCAAAGATCCCAAATTCTTTAGTAAATTTAGCGACCACTATTCATAATATGTATGGGTTATTCCTATAAATATAGTTTGTTTATATTTTATAATAAGTTTCTATAGTAAGTGATAGTTACTCTAATGTATTTATCATTCTCATATTATATTTATATGTGCGTATAATTACCTCAAATATGTTTATAATAAATGATCTAATTTGGTAAATGACGTTGCTCCAAATACAGCAGTCAAATGTTCGGGTTTAATTTTAAAACCACCAAAAAATATAATAATATGTTTTTTTTTTATTTTTTACTAGGCCTTTATTATATACGTCCCACTGCTGGGCACGGGCCTCCTCTACTGAATGAGAGGGGTTAGGCCTTAGTCTACCACACTGGCCTAATGTGGGTTGGCAGACTTCACATACCTTCAAAATTCTTATGAAGAACTTCTCAGGTATGCAGGTTTCCTCACGATGTTTTTCCTTCACCGTTAAAGCAAGTGATAATTAACAATTAATATACACATAACTTAGAAAAGTCAGAGGTGTATGCACTTGGGGCTGGTTTCGAACCTGCGACTTTCGTCTCGACAGTCCATACCACTCCCCGCTGAGCTAATAATATGATAGCTTACTATAAATATTAATATATACTATAATATCAATAACGTATCTAAATAGATTAAACGTGTGGGCGTAAACGTTATTCTTTTTCCAATAAAATAGTCAACAGACTCCCACGTTTAAGTATGAAAAAAAACGGACGTGGGCGAAATCCAAATAATTTTGTGGAGTTATAAATCTCGTAAAAGTATAATATTTATTAAAACCATATTAAAAATTAAGTAAAGAAATATAGCACCCACATCAAAGTACTTGTTATTGTACATTTGTTACACTCTACTAATATATTTGTATCAATACACACATCATAGAGTTTAGTTTGAGTACATAAACAAAATAAGCATCAGTCCGGAAATGTTTATAATATCACAACCATTGAGGAAGTCATTAAATAAATTCTAAATGAAAAATTAAATTAATTAGTTAATATATATCTACGTGTTGAATTTAAAATTAAATACATTTAAGACAATATTTGAGGTAATTATATTTTAGAATGTAAAAAATTCATTGTATTATTAATTATAATAATTAATATTTAGATGTCGAATTTTTAAAATCATTAAACTAATGACAAGGGAGTAAAACGAACTGAAATATATAAATATAAAAATATATTGTCGTGTATTTCGTAGTGTTGTAAAATAAATTAAATAAACTTATATAAACGATTCAATAAGTGTGTATCGTAATAGATATTCAATGGGATTTTGCATGGTGTACGAGTAGTGGATGCAGTACCAAACATATTGATAAAAAATATATTGTCAAAGGATTTATTTTTATTTATTTAAATATATATGTTAATAAAGTTTTATTCCCCTATGTATGCCAATTTTATGTTTTATTGATTGAAAATATGCAATAATTAAAAATTAATTGATTGATACCCATGTTAGTAACATATATTTATTTCAAGATAAATAATTATTTTGTAGTAAGTTAACAGCAAATATAAATAGATATATTTATAAAGTGCAAAAATAAGTCTGAACAATTATTTATTGGCGGCATTTTATTGATATTACTGTATACCAATACATGTCTGTGTGTCAATGAACTTTTTACGGATTTCACTTGATTTATTGCTCAATCTGATGTGGTGAAGTATTTTATTTCTTAAAATTTGTGTTATATATATATCAAACACAATAATATCTGCTTCTTAAAGGGCAATTACGCCAATGTAATACACCAATTTGAGTCGAGAGTTAAAGTAACTCTATATTGTATAATTGTGTTTTGAAAACTAGAATTGTTTCATAATCTGTGGTTATCGGGCTTTATTTTGTTATAACATTCTTATATAATTAATTATACATATAATTATAAAAAAAATACTACGTTTACTTAATACATATTTGACAGCTTCTGTGGCACAGCGGGCGAGTAGCCAGCTGTGAAACGAGAGGCCACGAGTTCAATCCCCGCACCGAGATAAATGTTTGTATGATCTACAAATATTTGTTTCGGGTCTGGGTGTTGTGGGACCGTAAGTCCCTCGTAGTTCCTGATACTCACGATACAGGTTACTGTGAGATCAGGACTATTTGTGTGACTGTTGGGTGTATTTATTTATTTATTATTATATATTATTAAGAAATAAACAGTATTATTTATTGATAGCAATCAGTAGATAGATTTCGGATTGTGTGGAAAGAAATGAAAGTTTAGTGTTGAAATGTCGCATTGAAGAAAAAATAGTTTTTATTATAATCAATGTACAATTTTAGTAATTCACGGTGTATTTAATGATTAATTAATTAAAAATAAATAAATGTGTTTTTTGTAAGTTATTTTAAATTTAATCCATGTTTTTGTATAACCAAAGACAATAAAAATTTAACTAAAAATGGTGTGTTTTTGTTTTAATATCTCGCCAATAAGTTATACACCCATCTTTTTGTCGGTGGTTAAAAAGTAGCCATTACCATAAATGAAATGCAATATCTTTATTCAAAAAATCATGATCCACAAAGGAAAGACAAACCAACAAGTGTGTTTTTCTAATATTCCTTCAAATTCAAATTATTTATTCGATCCATAAAATGTTATACATCATTTAAATTCAGTCAAATTTTAACTCTACCGCTAGTGCGAAATGCCGTTTCGCAAAAGAAGAACGGGCAAGACACTCTAACCTTGCTCTGTTCAAATCTGATTTAGAATATTTGCACTACATTAATACAATTTAGTTAGGAAATCTCAGTTTATGCCAAGAGGCATATTATAACATAAAATAATGATTATTGAGCAAGGCCCCCACGATCACGATGAATAAATTAAGACTACGAAGTAAAAAGGTTATAACAAAAAATAACAGTTTGAGCAGAACAGTCCACACAAGTAGCACCCGTTCACGAGTATGACGCATGTGCCAGACGTCGGCCTCGTCAACCATATTACAGGGAAGTGACAGACCCGGCACACGACGCCGCCACAAGCACCTAGACACTTTAGAGAGCATACCCAAACTGCTTACATTTAGAACTGAATGAATATAATTAGGCATTAAATCCCAATGGTTCCCATGAGAGTCATGCTTCTCGATTTCTGGAAAAGGGTAACATTTACATTAGATTAATCTAAACAAACATCCAATAATGTTATTTTCATTAATCAGCCAAAGCTACTTTATAGATTTATTAATTCCCAAGCCATTCTGTCCCTAAGCCTTCTGAAATTTTATAATAATACACCCAACAGTCACACATATAGTCTTGACCCCACACTAGGTAAACCTGTGTCGTGGGTATCAGGAACTACGAGGGACTTGCGGTCCCACAACACCCAGACCCGAGACCAATATTTGTGGTTCACACAAACATTTGTCTCGGTGTGGGAATCGAACCCACGGCCTCTCGCTTCGCAGCCGACTACCCGTCCGCTGCGCCACGGAGCTGTCAGGCTTATTACATAACTTTATCATATTTTAGTAGCTTTAAAGTTAACGATATTAAATTCTTTAATTTGATTGGGAACATTACTACGAGTATTAGTATACATTAGTATTTATTCACGGCCCTATCCGAGTAAATGTGGTTTTCCGGTATAAAAAGTAATGTATGACCTAATGCAGAAGGCCAATTCTCGTAATTTTAAATGTTCAAAATATCATTCCGATCTAATCTCAGCGACAAGAAAGTTGCAAATGGTATTCTGTTAAACCAATATTCAAGATCAAATGTGAACATAGATCGCAATGATATCGAAAGTAGAATACAAGTTGACTGAACCAAAACGGCATTCTGGTAACAATTTTGACACTTAACTATCTTCTTCTTCTTGTGTTTGGCTCCACCGTAGATCGGTGATTTCGCCAGTGTCCATTGTGAGACACTTAACTATATAAAATGCATTTCGTCTATAGACAAACGTCAAAATATTAATTGAGAACTCTCTCCCGCCAAAACTCTCGCACAATTCATAATTATTTTAAGTCATTTTTAATTTCTAGAATTTAGTCTATGGCAGCTGATACGTAAAATTCGGTAAAATACTTGTCATTGGCGAAATGCATAATAATGCGAAGCCATAATTTCAACAAAAGAAAGACATTGAAAGTTGATCGAATTGACAGTTTATATGCAATTTAACTGGGATGATATCGAATTTTTAAAGGAGCAGAATGCCATATTTTTAATTAATTCAAAATCTAATCTCAGTTCGGTTAAAATTCATTCGCAGTGTCAGTTAAAATAGCAGAATTGGCCCTCAGGTCATGGTTTAGTTACAAATTAATTCGGTACACGCCCAGTCCTATTCACAAACATCAAAACTTACACATTAATAGCAGGAAGTAAGGTAGTAAAATTGAAGGCAGTGCGAAGCTACCTTATAATTCAATAAATTAACGATTGCCAGTGGAATCTATTAGCATCCGATTTCCAATATTCATGTAAGTGTGAACGTGTCTAATATTAATTACCGGGAGCAGTAAATATCGATGTTACTTAATGCAAATTAAATACGTACATTTTGATTACTTTTGTCGATATGCTATCAACTATGGTATATTCGCTGCATTGGTATGGTACCACCGTTTGGTTGAAACAGAGTCCTGTTGCTTTGGGTTACTAAATAAATAAATATTTTTTTGAGTGGTAGAGCCACGCTGTAGACACTTTTGTCTACAGCATGAATGGGCCGGCTCGCCCGGGTCTGTCTCACAGAAAACCGACAGTAGACAGTAGTAGCTTGCTGTGTCGTTTCTTACGGTGAGTGAGATATCCGAAGGCCCAAATCGCCCTCCCCTTCCCAATCCCTTAATTATACCTTTCCTTTAAGGTCGGCAACGCGCCCACGATTCTATTGGTATTGTGGGCGTACATGTACGATGGAATGGGAGGGGATTTTAAGCCTACAGATATCTTACACACTAAGAACTAAACGCAGCTGCATGTCGGTTTTTGGTGAGACTGTGGTGACGACCCGGTCGAGCCGGCTCATTTGTGCTGTATTGTCTTCAGCATGGCTCTACCACTCAAATTCTAAATCTACCATTAATTATTTTGAATAACGAAACGCTTGCCTCAGCAGCCTCAGCAGCCTCAGTGGCATAATGGGCTAGATTCCTGCACGAGACAAATTGTTTATGTGATCCAAAAAAATTGTTTTAGGTCTCGGTGTGGTCCAGAGCGGTTGACGTCTGACAGTCGTAAAAATTACTAATCTTTGTGTAACATATGTTAAAATCATGTTGCGCCAATCCCACTGCGAGTGGGATAAGGGCAGGAAGAAGAATAACAAAACGTTCGCCTGATGATAAACGCCACGCCTGACAAACAGATACAATACCACACAGAACTTTGAATTAGAAAGCACTGCATGGCACTGCCCTGCACTCGTCACTCTGAGACCGAATTGTGTCCATATTTCCATGACATTTGGCCGAAGTAAAAGTGGTATTGGGTTTTTCTTCTACGAAATGCTCAGAATCAGCCCGGAGTCTGGAATTTGTGCCCGGTATGGCGATAGCCTCGCCCCCTATCACATCGTGGGGCGGAGATACGCTTGGAGAAATGTGGGTTACATCTCTGCCTACCCCTTTATAACAGGCGTGAGTGCGTATGTATAAATAAATCGACTTACCCACAGTAAAGTTCCTTTTATCTTTCACTTACCTTAAGTGGCTCACGTGCGGATTGTAAATTACTTTTTAGTTGAAAATTTAATCAAGTCGCTTCTATCTGGGTCGGGAACGTGTGTGGATGTTTCCTACGGGAACCATTCTTGGGACCGCTCGGGATAACACGATTGGTTCCTTTTTTATTATGTACATTTGGACTTCATCGAATAATTTAATACATACTCGTCTTTATAAATTCAGAGCTACTGAGGATTTCGCAATAGAAAAATCCAATATCACTTTTACCCGACCCGGGGAACGAACCCGAGACCTCATCGACAGCCTCAGACGTAACGCATACGCAATGACTGCCTCGGTGCACAGTTGTATGCGGAACCGAGGCAGTCATTCGTTTAACCTCTCCTATAAAAAAAAACGAAGTACAAAGTAATATAGTTACATTACCTGGAATAATTCAATATATCCAAATAAGAATTGGCAATAAAAAACCTCACAAATTGTCAAAATGTAATAACGTTTTCCATGAGAAATATAATGTAAGAATTCTGCGAGACAGAGCCGCTGGCCATAAATCTGTGGCGTTTAGGATATTTACGACTCAAGTTCTGTTCAGCCCAACCTTCGGCCGAAGTTGCCAAATAATACCTGAAATTAAAGGGGGAGTTTTAACGCAGTTAAATTTAGGAGCAGTAACAGATATGCGAATAACAATTTATTCCTCAGTTATTTCCGGACAATGTTCTGCGGAATGGGTAGTAGTAGAGAGTATTTTTATGGCATAGGTCAGAAACGAGCAAGTGGGTCACCTGATGTTAAGTGATCTCCACCGCCCATATACGCCCACAATTCCAAAAGAGTCGTGGGCGCGTTACCGACCTTAAAGAAGAAGAAAGAAAGAAAGAAAGACAATTTATTAGTCACAGATCACAAAAAATTTACAGTAAAACAATACTTAAGGAAACAATAAAGGAAAGGGATAATTAAGGAATTGGGAAGGGGAGGGGGATTTGGGCCTCCGGATATCTCACTCACCATACGATACGCGGCAGCAAGCTGCTAGTGTATGTCGGAATTCTGTGAGGCAGTGGTAACGACCCGGACGAGCCGGGCCATTCATGCTGTACACAAAAGTGTCTATAGCATGGCTCTACCAGTCATAAAACTGCGATGTAATTGAAAAATATCATATTTAAATGTTGACTGCCTCGAAGGCGTAGTTGTAATGCGTACGCGTTACGACTGAGATTGACGCTGAGGTCTCGGGTTCGATTACAGGGTCGGGTAATAGTGATATTGGGTTTTTCTATTACAAAATGCTCAATATAAGCCCGGAATCTTGAATTGTGCTATATGTGGCGATAGGCTCGTCCTCTATCATATCATGGGATGGAAAAAATACAGGCGGGAGGCATAGGTGTGTAAAAACTAGGTGTGGCTCGTTTCATGGGTATCTTTTTACCTACTAAAAACTAACTTTTATCACAATGAAAATACCTTTTCAAACTCAGAGAAATAACAAAATCGTCGCAGTAGTTTTAAAGAAACAAATTCAAACTTTAAATCTTTGTAATATTACAGTACAAAGTACCTTTCGGGTATCTCTTAATTAAATTTAATTAGCCGTACCAGTGGAACTCCGGTTTAATCGCATTATACAGGTTGCTCTGCATTATTCCCGTATCGATTCCCGCGGGAAGTATCGAAGTTATGCAAACAAATTCATTAAAACGCTAGAAAATGTCTCATTCCGTTTTGTGACTAGGGTTGCCAGCTTTTTGAATAAAAGACTATATTAATGTCGGAGGCGGAAATTGAAGAAGTACATATATAGAAGAAAAACGGCTTTTTATTCCTGGCACGGCAAAGTGACTACACTGGACGTAAGGTTAATTACAGTGCTGTCAAAATATATTGTCCATCGTAAGAGAATTATGCCGGTCTGAAGTTACTGGATATAGGTACACTGGCTGACGCCGGAACACGTCTCATCTGAATGAACCATTATGGAAGGTTTTTCGTCATGTATATTCGCTACCCAGTTGGATATAAAAATGTACCAGATAGGTTCCACCAGGTAGCTCCTAGCAGCTCCATAATTTGTAAGGTTTTTCTTTGAACACTTCGCAGAATTTAGCTTAGCATTATTTGGTAATACCATATTCCCATTCCGAACAAAAATATTGATTTCAACTGTATTTATATACAGTTGGCAACCCTATCTGTGACTTGAATTTACACTACATCGTAAGTCGTGAATCAACGTTAATTTTAAACTTTCTTTAATATTTTAACCTAATTTTGTTTTGGATTTGGGTTGAGTGCTTTGGGTCTGCAGCGAGGGTATTACGTTTCTTTTAATATTTTGTTCTTTATTTCTATACATTATAATTGTGTTTATATATGTTATATGTGTTAACGAACAAAGAACATCCTTTTTTAGACGGTTAAAAGTGGCGATAGTCTAGCGGAACATGGAACGACATCGCAGATTGGATCGCAAAGAAATACATATCTCTGACTGATTTGACACTAAATTAGAATTTAAAAAATTGAGAATACACTATACCTACTTAAATTGGAATAAGTAAGGATAAGCAATAAATAATATATTTTAGGTAGTACTTAGAAAGTAGGATAATATCAAGATTAATTTGAGATTTGTCAGTAGACCCAAATGCTTTTTGGGCTTGAGCCCCTTAAATGGATCCGATGTAATCTGCGCCCATGTCGCCTTAAGATCGGCAAAATTCTTCATAAGGGGTGGATATCACATACCATCAGGTTGGTTGATTCGCCTACGTGCCCATGTTCTACACCTAATTGCCGGTACGAACAATCCGCACATCATATTCTTTGGGAGTGTGGTCTCTGGCAACAAGAGCGCAACATTATGTTAGACAGTATGCAAATAACATCTGGAGTTGTATACTATATGGATCTTGTGGAAACTAGGAAGAACTTCCGTGCTTTTCGGCGTTTTTGCCATACCTATTATTGGAATCAAGTTTAACAGCTCGCGTGATAGGACCCACTTTATGACATCCGTGGTGCTTTACATCTGGCTTCTCCAGTTGTAAATGTCCTTGTGCCTGAGGTTAATGCCTCCTTAGTTCATTATTTTGTCTACCGCTTTGCTATGGAGGTAAGTGGACAATTATTATTTCCAACTCCTCCTTAATTTTCTATTTGATTAAGTTCGTTGCGGGACAAAGACAATTTAGCATTTCCAGAGACTCGCCGAGCTTCACTGCTCGGTGTCAACAAAAATGCGTGCCACTGTCGATCCTGGTGCACAGGAGTTACAGTGGCGGGTGTGTGGGCGGGATAGTCTCGTAGACCCAAATGCTTTTTGGGCTTGAGCCCCTTAGATGGATCCGATGTAATCTGCGCCCATGTCGCCTTAAGATCGGCAAAATTCTTCATAAGGGGTGGATATCACATACCATCAGGTGAACCACTTGTTAGTTTATCGCTCTCTGCTATAAAATATGGCATTAAAACATATGTTACTACATTACTGCTCAATACATTAAACATAGACACAAGTGTTCTTCTACTCAGTACTTTTACGTACGTCGGTATTTAGTTTTGTTAGCTGTCTCTAGTTAAATAGTAAAAGTTTTGTTTAAAGTGGTCACACAGCAGTTTGAGCAGTTAATTGTTGAACAACTTATGAATCGCTTGAGCAGTAATTGTCAACTGCGCGAGTGGCCAGTTGCAACCGATGGATCAGCATGTAATTCATCTGCAGTTTTTTTTTATAGTATAGGCCGGCAAACGAGCAAGTGGGTCACCTGGTGGTAAGTGATCTCTACCGCCCATGTACGCCCACAATACTAAAGAATCATGGGCGCGGTGCCGACCTTAAAGGAAAGGGATAAGTTAGGGATTGGGAAGAGGAGGGGAATTTGGGCCTCCGGATATCTCGCTCACCGTACGAAATGCAGCAGCAAGCTGCTACTTTACGCCGGTTTTCTGTGAGACAGTGGATATCGACCCGGACGAGCCGGCCCATTCATGCTGTAGACAGATAGTTGAATTGTTAACTACATACATACACACACACTCACGCCTGTAATTCCCGAAGGGGTAGGCAAAGGTGTAACCAGTACACCCACATTTCGCCGAGCGTATCTCCGTCCCATTATGTGACAGCGGGCGAGAACCTATCGCCATATCGAGCACAATTCCAGACTCCGGGTTGACACTAAGCATTTCATGATAGAAAACCCCAATATCACTTACCCGACCCGAGGATGGAACCCGAGACCTCAGCGTCAGCCTCAGTCGTGACGCATACGAATTACAACTGCGCCACCGAGGCAGTACACACTTGTTAACTACAATAGAATGTATATCAAGATTAACCTACAATTTAAAAGCCATCGGCTCGATGGCTTGCTCATCCATTGCTTCAAACATTTTCTGCGTTAAAAATCACTTTACAGGCTTTCCTGTCGAGTGTTGTTGCCGACGCTTGTATTCTAAGCATTCCACTTTGTAAGTATTGTTATCTTATGTTTAACGTGATTTATTCTATATTTTGGTTTGTTGTTAAACCCATGGAATGTTAATAAGTCTTCGGTTAACGGAAGACTCCGGATTTCCAGGCTTGTCACAATTTTTAAGAGTTCTCTCAATTTTTTCCTAGAGAATCCAGAGTGGGAAAAATGACCAAGGTTTGTTGGATTAAGCTGGAATCGTTAGCTGGTTCCTTTCCATACAGTATGTAAGTTTCTCGGGCTCTGAAGCTGCCTCTTATGCCGAAGAGGAAGTGACTACCTGGGAATTAAGCTGATAGACTGATGTAGGCAATTTGTTACAGACTAGAATAACTATTGAGACTACCCCGCCCACACACCCGCCACTGTAACTCCTGTGCACCAGGATCGACAGTGCACGCATTTTTGTTGACACCGAGCAGTGAAGCTCGGCAAGTCTCTGGGAATGATAAATTGTCTTTGTCCCGCAACAAAATTATTCAAAAAGAAAGTTAGGGAGGAGTTGGAAATAATAATTGTCCACTTCCCTCCATAGCAAAGCGGTAGACAAAATAATGAACTAAGGAGGCATTAACCTCAGGCACAAGGACATTTACAACTGGAGAAGCCAGATGTAAAGCACCATCTACTACACACTAGAATAACTAATAAAGGCTAGAAAAAACTATTCTTCTCGGATATCTTAATGCAAAGTTATAAGACAGGGAAGCTCATCTTAACCGTGTTGTCGCTCCCAAGACGGAGTAGCATTGACAATTAATTTAGGTCCATGAAAAAATGGGAACACCTTGACCTTGGCTTTCATTTGAAGCGATGAACTTTATTTGTGAAATTTCAAAATCCGGAAAAGATTGTAAAGTCTATTGTCTGCGGAAAGTATTGCCAACCTGCAGTTACATCATCACGGCTCGTCTGCAACTGCCCTTGACAAGAATTTTTATTAATTATTACTTTGAAACTTTATTTTAGACATATTTTTCTCCGATCTGTCATATTTCCCACGAGAGTTATCGAAAATACTTCATAGACGAAGATTTATGCGATGTATGGGTTCATTTAATTGAAAAAAATAATAATATTATCCTATAGGTGTTCTAAATTAGGTTATCGAAGGCTTAGATTGTAGCTTGGGTGGGTGTTCATCTGTTGAAATGTCTCTGATAAAATTAGTTTTATCTACATCATCAATGGGTCTGTTCGATTCGGGTTGCGGTTGGGGTTGGAGTTGCGGTGAAAAGTTTTTATTAGTAATATAAATAGATAATAAATGATATTCTCCGAAAAGGGCACGTCACGAGTACCCTCAACCGACGAAAATGTATGAATGTGGAAGAGGCGAAAGAGGTGTGTCAGGATCGTAGCTTGTGGTACTCAATAGTCTCTGCCTACCCCCATGGGACTAGGCGTGAGTGTGTATATATGTATGTATCTAGAAATAGATATAGTAGCACCGCAGAAGTTAGGTATAAATATGAAACAGTTAAAACTCAGGGTTTTGTACGTGGATACTTACCATTGTATCACGGAAAACCGGTGTGAAGTGGCACCAGTTTGTTGCGTTTCGTTGGTTGAGTGAGATTTCTGGAGGCCTAAATCCCCTTTCCAATCCCCACTTCCTTTTAAGTCGGCAACGCGTCCATGATTCTTCTAGTTTCGTGGGTGATGCAGATTACTCAACTTTAGATGACACAATTCCTTGTTTGCAGGCCACTACTACTTTACATGCATTACTAAAAGATTCATTAACATACAGCTTAAATACTAAGCATGGTATATTTTTACAACAAAGGGTGGCAAACGATTAAGTGGGTTACACTGTGGTAAGTGATCTCTATCGCCAATTAACCGCCACAACAAAAATAGTGCGGGAGTCGAACCCACGGCCTTTCGCTTCGCAGCCGGCTACTCGCCCACTACGCCACGGAGGCTTTTGCATAAGCTATGAGCTGACTATATCGACTTACCGCCCAATTTACAAGCAAATTCTACAAAAAAAAACACAAATTGCTAGTTCCTACAATATGAAAATACAAGACCTCTGAAACCCTCAACCTCGCTTTCACGCTTCTCGATTTAAAATATATTTTTAACAAGGCGGGAAAGGTTCCAGTCACCGTGCGCATTCGAGTTCCTCAAGTGGGCTTTAATGCCAGCTCAATGTGAAAGATTGTTTTAACGTGTTTAGAAATACGAACTGCTCATAATGTTTTTGTAACCGTCATTTGAGTGAGGGCTAACCCCCTTATTCCTTATCCTTATTTATATATTAACGTTTATTCATAAACGTTACTATGAGACCTGAAGGCCAATTCTCGTAATTTTAAATGTTCAAAATATCATTCCGATCAAGTCTCAGCGTCAAGAAAGTTGCAAATGGCATTCTCTTAAACCAATAATTATTTAATTATTTATTTATTTATTTATTAGGGATAGCAACAGCCTTAAACAATAAAGTTCTATAATAAGTATTTAACACTATGGAAGGCCAAACACTGCTTTCCACATACTACGAAAAGAAAAAATATACAATTTGTACCCGACATTCATTCAACGCATGTGTGTGTGTGTGTGCGCGTGCGTGTATGTGTGTGTGTGCGCGTGTGAGTGTGTGTGTATGCGCGCGCGCGTGCGTGTGTGTGTGTACGTGTGTGTGTGTGTGTACATAAATAATTAAATGCATCACTTCATCCACCATCACACTACCAGTTGGAATAAAGGACAAATCAGACATGGCTAGTCTACAAATTAAACTCAATAATAGCAATGCGTTTAAACGACACTATATTCTGAACATATACCAATTTCCTACATTAACTTAATTCTCCTTGTTTGATAAGTGTAGTTTTCACCGCCCTCTTTAAAGAGAATTTGCTAAAAAGGAAAATATCAATATCACTACATAAAGAATTATAAGTCTTGACTATTCTAGTAAATACAGCGTTTTGACCATAGTTTGTGGAATAAAATGGAATATTAAAAAGAGGTGCATGCCTAGTACGGCGTTTTGGAACATTAAAATTAATATGCTCAAGTATTTCGGGACAGTCCAACCGACCAGATATTTTGTCATGAAGAAATCCCATGTCCAGCATTACTCTACGGTCTTCCAAGGTGAGCAGATTGTACGTACGGCACTTCTCGTGGTAAACCGTCGTAGATGAATTACGAGTTTTAAAGTTTAAATACCTAAGAAATTTCTTTTGAACCTGCTCAATACGTATCTTATACTTGTCATAGTTAGGAGACCATATAGGACTCGCATATTCAAGGATACTGCGTACATAAGCGTAATAAATTACCTTAAGACTAAGTGCGTTTCTAAACGGTTGACATGTCCGCATCACGAGGCCGAGATTACGAGAAGCTTTATCAGAAATTATGTCAAATGCACCTAGCATTAGCAGTAGCATTATACCGTTTTGGCTTCAGTCAACTTTTAATCTATATTCAATCTTATTACGATCTATGTTCACATTTGACGTTGATTATTGGTTTAAGAGAATGCCATTTGCAACTTTCTTGACGCTGAGACTAAATCGGAATGATATTTTTAACGTTTAAAATTACGAGAATTGGCCTCCTGATAGTGAGCGCGAACGCATACTGACGATTTCTCTAAATGTCATTGGCTAGTTTTATGTACATCGATTTCTCCGCCAACTGTAGACGGATTTTGTTGGAAAAAAATCAGTCTATAGAGTTTAGCTGCAATGTGGTCCCATGTAAATTTGGTTAAGATCTGATGACGGAGTACGGAGCAAGAAAATGAAACTCCTCAACCGACAACAGTACACTCGTCACGATTGTGTTATTGTATTGGAATTTACATTCTACTGCTGTAACTAACACTAAAAAAATTAAAATTTATTAAGTTTCAACCAAACTTAGAAACCGCTTTCAAAATAAAAAGTCGGTTTCTATTTTTTTTAGCAAAGACAGAAACATTGAAAATCAGATATCCTGTGGAAATGTAGACATCAATCAGTTCCGAGTCGCGTCGAAGATGTTCGATTATACTCAGTGACAAATTGGATCCAATAAGTAAACACTCGGGGGCGGCAGCTAACTTCATTCTGAACTGATGCAATAACAAAATATTTGCAGAGAAATGGCGGGATGAAGTGTTTTTATAGCAGAGGTCGAAAAACGAACAAGTGGTTTACCTTACAGTAAGAAAGAAAGAAAGCATTTATTGGCGTGGGGTTGTACATGTACAATTGATGTAGAAAAAATATGTTTATAAGTAGTAGGTAGTAGTAGTAGTACCTAGACCTACCCACTGTGGACGGTATATGTCCCACCACGACCGCGCCAAAAGGATCCAAGTCAGCATGTGCCAAACACTAAGTGCTTGGCGCTGGTTTTCATTTGGACCCTAGATGTTGTTCGACGGATGTCAACCAGAAGCAGTAGTGAGAATGCATGTATAGTAAGTGATTTCTAACCATAATACCAGAAGAATCGTAGATGTGTTTTTATAGCATAGACCATAGACATACTGCTGCTTGGCGGCAAAAATAGAAAAGCGGTGTACCTTTCAAGCGGTGTACCTCTCATATACGAGGGACCTACCACTTAATTACTTCATACCGGCATAATTCTAGTAACCGTTGAGGCATGCAACGTCTCTCGACGGTTTTTTGGACCACACTGTGCTCATCATCAGGTCCGCTATAGTCATTGCCGTGCCAGTATAAAAAAAGTCTTTTCTACTCACCAAAGACTCAAACCCTAAAACTAGGATCATAAAATTCGGTCAGATTGTTTATACGCGCCCACAATATAAGAAAAGAATTAATTTATGGAAGAAAATTTAGACATTTATACTAAGAGCAAAGGTGGGGGTTGATCTTTGTATGGAACTATTTTATGGACCGAAATTATTACTATTTATTATATATACGCACTCATGCCTGTAATCCCCGAAGGGGTAGGCAGAGGTGTAACCAGTACACCCACATTTCACCGAGCGTATTTCCGTCCCTTATGTGATAAGGCGAGCCTATCGCCATACCGGGCACAAATTCCAGACTCCGGGCTGATACTGAGCATATCGTAATAGAAAAACCCAATACCACTTTACCCGACCCGGGGATCGAACCCGAGACCTCAGCGTTGACCTCAATCGTAACGCTTACGCATTACAACTGCGCCACCGAGGCAGTCTTTACTTTTATTAGTCTGTACTATTTATTATTTATCAATAAATAAATAATAAAAAGCAGTCTATATCCTAAGGCTACGTTTATCCCGGAAAAAGACATTCACGCGGGCAAAGCCGCGGACAAAAGCCAGTTCTATATAAAATCACCCGATTACACCCAAAACTAACATTCATTTCAATTCCCTTATTCGACAAACTTCAGAAATTCATTATGCTCGGATTTGATCCAAATCTTGATAGTTTCGAATATTCCATTGAGTGATGTTTGAGGGAGGGAGGGAGGGGTTGAAGCGGAGTGGTATTTTAATTGCTTTTTCAATTAACGCGAGAGAGTCCTCTCTTGGGATCGCATTTGCTGTTCGCGGAGGAGTAATGGACTGTGCATAGAATATTGAGTTGCCAGAAGGGACTTTTTTATAGCAAGGCCTGAAGGCCTCGTTTGAAAACGAGCGAGTGGGTCACCTGATAGTATCTTCACTGCCCATGAATATCCACAATACCTGATCAACCATGGATGCGTTGCCGACCTTAAACGAAAGGGATATTAAAGGGATGGGGAAGGGGATGGGGATTTACCCCGGACCCCGGATATCTCACTCACCATACGAAACGCGACAGCAAGCTGCTATTGCCCATCGGTTTTATGTGAGACAGTGGTAGTCACTCGGTCGCAGGCCCATGCCACAGCCACGCGGTAGACAAAACTGTCCACAGCGTGGCTCTACCCCTTAATAATATAAGTTTATAGATGGACAAGTTCGTGCGCGACCGTCCTGCGGGGTACAAGACGTTGGGGGGTTTGTGCAGCGGGGAAGGGAAACAAATGCTATAATGAGATTTTAAGTACATACATACATACGCACTCACGCCTGTGAAATGAAATGAAATGAAATGAAATGAAATGAAATGAAATGAAATGAAATGAAATGAAATGAAATAGTTTTATTCATCATGTAGGCAATTAAAATAGCGCTTATGACAAGTCAGTACAAAATAAAGAAACTTATGTAAGTACAGAAATCATATCAGCTAATATATACATAACATACATAGCATCGTCAAAATACACTGGGCAACTATAAAGTTTACTATTGTTTTATATTAGTCCAAGATTGTTAAGTATTATTATTATTGTTATTTTTTCTCTGTTTTAAAGGTCGATATGGACCATAGGCATTACCGAAACGGCACGTGGTTTAAAACTACCACCGGATCCAAAACGACCCAACCTGAGAAGACCCGGCGAAACAAACTCAGTGGGCTTACTTTACCACTGGATATTACGCGGCGCGACCCAGTCCTGAGAAGATCCAGCTAGTCAAACTCAGTGGGCTTGTTTTTGGTCCGATTTATCATACCAAAATAAATTAGGGAAATAAAAAGTCCTATTTTTATTTTAAGGTGATTGATACGGACCATGTGTACCTCTAAATTGTAGTTTTAAAACTGCCACCGGATCCAAACGCGACCCTGTCTGAGAAGACCCGGCGAAACAAACTCAGTGGGCTTGTTTTTGGTCCAATTTCTATAATCTCAACAATAATGACTTGTCAATTTAAAATTGCCAATTTTTATTTTACGTGATCGGTCGTCTTTTTTATTAGGTATTTAAATTTTATTGATACATTTATTTAATATATTGTTTTAGTGTAGGTATTTAATATTATTGTGCAATTTATGTATAACGTACTTACTTGAACATATCATATATTATTTACATTTATTAAATTAAATTAAATTATTCCCTACATTGTCTACAAGCTACAGGGCCCCAGGAGGTCACAGTATGCAAGGAGGAACCGAACGCCAAACATCTCTATCCTCTAGATATTGCTTAACATTATAATAGCCCCTAGTCATAAGCACACGTTTAATGTGTGCTTTGAACATTTTTTCGGGCATATCGATCACACTATTTGGGAGCTTGTTATAAAATTTAACGCTGTTACCCATAAATGACTTTTTAGTCTTAACTATTCTAAAAGCGGGTACTACGAGTTTATTTTTGTTTCTTGTATTAATATTATGAACGTCACTATTTTTACAAAATTTACAAAGATTTTTACGAACATACATAATATTTTGATAGATGTATTCAGACGGCACAGTCAGTATATTACTTTCCTTAAATACAGATCGTAAGGAATCGCGGCTACCCAGGTCATAAATAGCACGAACTGCTCTTTTTTGTAGTATAAATATAGTGTCTATATCAGCAGCTGATCCCCACAATAGAATGCCGTAGGACACAATACTGTGAAAGTATGCGAAATATACTAACCTAGCCGTTGAAACATCAGTCAAGCGTCTAATTTTCCGGACAGCAAAAGCTGCAGCACTAAGTTTATCAGATAATCTTTCTATTTGTGGATCCCAGTGCAATTTACTGTCTAAAGTGATTCCTAAGAAAACTGATGAGGAGACTAGATCCAATGTTTCTCCGTTTAATTCTATGCGTGAATTTACTTTTGCAACATTTGGTAATGCAAATCGAATACATTTTGTCTTCCCTGCATTTAACAAAAGGTTATTTGCAGAGAACCAATTTAAGATTAAATTAAGAATATTGTTGGGTGTAACCAGATCTTCCTCCTTACGGTTTACTTTAAATATTAACGACGTGTCGTCAGCAAACAACACTATGTCTGTCATTTTTTCTACCATGTAAGGGAGATCATTTAAATAAACTAAGAATAGAAAAGGGCCCAGAATGGAACCCTGTGGAACCCCTATTTTGACTGAAGATCCTACTGAAGTGACACCGTCAATATATACCCTTTGTTCCCGACCTGATAAGTAGGATATTACAAGATCAGGGTAATCCCCGAAAGGGTAGGCAGAGGTGTAACCAGTACACCCACATTTCACCGAGCGTATTTCCGTCCCTTATGTGATAAGGCGAGCCTATCGCCATACCGGGCACAAATTCCAGACTCCGGGCTGATACTGAGCATATCGTAATAGAAAAACCCATCATCACTTTACCCGACCCGGGGATCGAACTCGAGACCCCATCACAGCAGTCGTACCGCGTACTCATAACAACTGCGCCACCGAGGCAGTCAGATTAATTGCTTCAACAAATTTACTCATTTTATAGAGTATCTGCCCGATCTGTTATCGTATCATATATTTCATTGAAACGGACCAAATAATTTCGGATTAATAAATTAAACCAATATTTGATACCTACATCATTAATTGATAAGCGAAGTGTCAATTTAATTCAAGTTATCATACTGGCTGTGTCAATAAAATTAATTTTAATTGATACATATTGTAAAATGAAACTCAAACACATTGAGATTTTTCTTTTTATGAGCAAATAAATTAATTTACTATCACAAAATTATTATAAATGGTTTAAGGGCTCCGTTTTTAACAAGCTGAGCATGGTGTTGGTAAGTTGTAAATCCGTGGTTTCAAATCCAGTCTATAGTGACTAGTCATCTTTATTTTTCTTTTAATGATTACAGAACGCAGGGTAACGGTAGGCAGCGGCGTGACCCTCTGGCATTGCTGAGGTCTATGGGCGGCGATAAACATTTACCATCTGCTCGTCTATCTGAGCAATAAAAAATCATAATACGTACGTACGACCAAATGTAAAAACGTAAGATCTATATTATAATTACAGTAATACTTATTTCGGTTATCATGTGTCTAAACAGTCCACTTTTTATAAGCAGAGAACTGCAACAAGCAAGTGGGTCACCTGATGATTAGTCATATCTACCGTCCATGAACATCCACTCCTTCCAACATACTCTCTCTCTCGCGTGCGTGCGTGCGTGTATGTGTGTATATGTATATGATACAATTATAAATACAGCCACATATACACACATAGTCCTGGTATCAGGAACTACGTACCGGTGTATATGTGATTTAAGCTGGTTTTATCGACATGGTTCTTAGCTAGAATTCAATTCAAATAGTTTATTCTGTTAATACGATCATAAATATCACTTTTACATGTCAATAAATTTTTATGCTACATTACATTTACGACGGCATTTACGGACTAGCCATGAGAGAAATACCGAAACAAACTCATGGGTTATGACCTCTTTTAATGTCCAGGCAAACGTATGTACTTTGGAACTTGAAGGAGTTACTATTTTTATTTATATTTTTAAGTCTGGTCATGGGCAATATCAGTTTATTCTTATTTCTAGTTTATCTTATACACGGAGCCACGGAGGCTGCTTTTGACAGCCTCCGTGGCGCAGTGGGCGAGTAGCCGGCTGCGAAGCGTGAGGCCGTGGGTTCGATTCCCACACCGAGACAAATGTTTGTCTAATCCACAAATATTTGTTTCGGGTCTGGGTGTTGTGGGACCGCAAGTCCCTCGTAGTTCCTGATACCCACGATACAGGTTAACCTAGTGTGGGGTGTGACTGTTAGGTGTATTTATTTATTTATTTATTATGGAATTAGAAGTTACAGACTTCTAATTGTCGGGTTAAGTTATAATTCTACCTATTTGCACGTCTCCCTGGTTAATCTATTTGTGGATACGAATCAGTGAGACGTCGACAGTGACTCGTTCATAATTCCATTTGATAGTGAGATGGTACAAATGATACAACTCGGGAGCCAATTAGACGCGCACCGCTCTTTATTGAGTTCCAGCCCGCTACCTATTTCGTTTGATCTTCGTATCCAAAGAAAAATATGTCATCTTGTTTTATTTACGTATTCATTGTACGAGCTTTTTCGCGTTGCGTAATTAAGGAGAGTACACAAAATAATAAAAAAATGGCAGTTGTAGAGACTGCCGATAGAAGTGAAAACTTAGAACTTTAAGTATTAAAATTTGAAATTTCATAATGTTTGAATTAAAATTATCAACATCAATCTGGTTTTCACATTTATTGACATTCCGAGCAAAAATTATATGCATGTTTATATGGTTTTTTAGTACTCACTATTGTACTGCACAATGATTCTATAATTAAACGATTTAAATAATAATAATCAAACAAAAACACTATTTCAACAATGCACAGTATATACACATTGAACTTTTCACTAAATCCATTCAATTTCACGTATAAGATATACACAGCATTAATGTTGCACAATACGTTAGCTGTATAGCTACAGATATACTGCTATAAGCATGTCGGTGACGCGAACGCACGAGATTTCACCCATCCAACAAAGTGCGCACAGCACACGGCCGCTGCGCGTCATGAGCATGTCGGTGACGCGAACCCATAAGATTTTCCCCTACCAAGAAGTGCCCAATGCGGCTAAAGAAGTTTTCACTTAAAAAACTTTGAAGAAAAAAATACCGACTCAAAAATTATAAAGCTAAAAATTTAAGTAAACAACTTTGAGTCGGTGAAGTGAGATACAAAGATATGATCTCGCTCCATCCTAAAAGCATCGTCGAAGTACTATAAAAGCGCCATAGTGTCAACTAGGGCATTATGGGCTCTGGCATATGGGCTCCTAATATGAAAACATTACTTATTCACCCTGAACATTAAACTTGCAGTTAATTCAGTGGCAACTTTAATAGCTTTGGAACTTGTCTGCCTTTGGACTAAAGTAATTTCCAAGTTTGTGTAACTAGGCGCCATCAAAACTGTTTCGAAGATGTCTCTGAGTTGTTAAATTAATAATTATATGTAACTAGATTTTACATGCGGCTCCGCCCGGGTGGAAATCTTTCCCGTCGTATTTCCGGGATAAAGTGTAGCTTATGTCACGCTCTAGCCCGTAAACTATATTTATGTGAAAAATCGTGTCAATCCACATATCGCCAAGTTTATCTTCGTCCCATGATGTGATAGGAGGCGAGTCTATCGCCTTACTGCGCACAAATTCTAATTTTGGCAATTTATGTTATGTTTTAGAAACAAAATCTCGAACACAAAGTGTGATCGCCCGACCTGGGAATTAAACCCAGGACCTCACGGTTCTAAGCCTTTGTACGCTGCCACTAGACCAATGAGGCGATGAAATAAAGACGAACCAACAAATGCACTTTAGCTGTAATAATATATGTATATTCAAGAATTTCCCTCAGTTCCATTTGGCTAGGGGAAATCATTTGGTGAATTACGTGTATTTTGGAGGCCTTTCATTGATATAGCATGCAGAAGCACTTACAAATTCAAATATATTTTTCCATTGTTAACTAATGTCTCATAGCTTATTCTGCTAAATGTGCAAGTGAGTCTAGTTAAATACAAGTTGTAATGTGCACACCAAGAGATGTCGCTAGGAGGTCAGTGTTTTTTGTATTACACTTTATGCAGAAGTTTTAAATTTTAGTCCAAGCAAATTAAGATATTTTTAATAATGTGCAATGATAAATTGATTACCAAAATAAATAATATTAATTTATAGATTGAGTTTATTAATTTGATTTTTGTTAGAAGGATTATAAAACCTATATTTTTTATATAATACTTTTTCTTCTAACATGTGGATTCCTCAAACACATTCCACAAACATTCTGTAGAGACGTTTCCTTGTAAACTAGAGTTGGTAAGAAATGTCTTAAACTTGTTTTCACCGCAAAAGAGCTGGAAGGAAAAGTTTTTCGAGATAATTGCGAGAAATACTTAGAAGACATCCGTTTCGTTTGCAGTTTCTATCGTTTATATTCTGGAGTCATGAAAAGAGTTCCTTTCCGGCAGTACATTTAATGTTACTTTTTAGTTTTAATAATATGTATGTGTAATATTTTAGATCTTTTTTATATGACCTCCGTAGTAGATTGTGCGTGTAATTAGCTGAGTTAATAAATCATCGGTTTTTTATGGTATAGTTCGGAATCGAGCAAGTGGGTCACCTGATGGTAAGTGATATCCACCGCCCATGTACGCCCACAATACCAAAAGAATCATGGGCGCGTTGCCAACCTTAAAGGAAACTATATATATAATAATATATAATTAAAGAATTAGGAAGGGGAGGGGGATTTGGGCCTCCGGATATCTCACACACCGTACGCAGTAAGCTGCTACTTTACGCCGGTTTTCCGTGAGACAGTGGTAACGACCCGGACGAGCCGGCCCATTCATGCTGTAGACAAAAGTGTCTACAGCGGGGCTCTACCACTCAAAAAACACTACTGGATCAAGAGTAACTTAGAAAATAAATAGGGATTATGCAGTATCTGAACGTTCGATAATAAAAAGATAACATTAGAATTGTGAATACAATTTAATAATGTGCATAAGCCAAACGAAGAACAATAAATTTTGTTTTATAGAAAATATCACTTCATCGTCATTGTTCAACCGTAGTATTTGCCGCCCCATCCTCCCAATCCACCGTAACCGCCCCAGCCCTTGGCGAGTCCGTACCCACCCAGTCCGTAGCCTCCCATTCCGTAGCCACCGTGTCCGTAGCTACCCAGTCCGTAGCCACCCAGACCGTAGCCACCGTGTCCGTAGCCGATGCTGACTGGGACGGTGCGTAGGACGGGAGCGGTGACGATCGGAGCGACAGCAGCGGTTCTGATAATTGGTATGGGAGCGGCCTTCACCACAGTGGCGGTTGAGATCGCTGGAGCCAGAAGGTGTCCACCACCAAGTCCTGAAATATTTTATTTTTGAATATTTTTCAGTTTTGTTATTGTATCAATAAGAATAGAATATCAATGACATTATTGAGATAGTAAAAGAAACAACTAAAGTTAAATTAAACGAAATACTTTGATGACAATAATAAAAAAAAATGGTTTTATCAAATCAAATGTAAATGAAAGCTTGAATACATTGATAGATCGCTAATCTACAGCTATGGTTGAGTTACAATATTGCAGATAAAAATATTTAGCACCGAAAGGATAGTTATAAAATAATCTTAAATTCACGCGTGCGTCGGTTACTTGGCGTGCTTTTTGTTAATGAGAAATCTACCGGTAATCCAATGTTCGTAGACCTGTAGTAATTTTTAACCATAGTTTTGGTACATACCGTAGCCACCATAGCCGTAGCCACCGTAGCCGGAGCCACCGTAGCCGCCGTAGCCGCCGTAGCCGCCGTAGCCGAGGCCGATGGCGCTGGCCTGGCTAAGGGCGAATACTGCCGAAAGGCAGGCCAACTGAAACAAAACGGTATATTATAATTTTTTATCGATTTGAAAAAAGGAGGACGCTTGACTATATTTTCTTTATATTATAATTACTTTTACCAATATAGGTATTAATCTCGGTTCCCTACCGAATGTGTATCGTTTTTTTTTTTTTTTGTATTCGATAGGGTTTACCATAAAGATGATGCAATATTATTTAGTTTAACTATTGTAATATTTTTTTACGGCATACGAGCAAGTGGGTTACCTTATGGTAAGTGATCTCCACCGCCAAAAAAATAAAAGCCATGTAGGCCGAAAAGAATTATGGGTTAAATAGCTAGGGAAAGCGTCAAACATAGCACGATTATTTGATAAAATCTGAAATATTATCAATATAACTAAACGCTTACAAATATAACATATTAAAATATAGTGATTTCTTATGTTTACGCGAATATTACACATTGAAATAAAACTAGTTTATACGGATTTTATCGCGGTTTAATTTTGTTTTAGTCCCGACGTTTCGAAAGCTTTTCAGCCTTCGTGGTCACGGGAGAGACTGAGGTGTAGGTTGTCTCAAGTAAAATTAAACCGCGATAAAATCCGTATACACTAGTTTTATTTCAATATTAAAATATGTAACTGAGCAAGCACTTCTTGAATATGCTAAAATTTACAGAAATATGCAGAAAGAAGAAAAAAATACTGTAGTACAATTTATACTGTATTGTGCTTCTGCCCTTATCCCACTCGCAGTGGGGTCGGCGCGACATGCTTTTTGACACATGTTACAGAAAGATTTGGCTTGTAGTTTCTACGACTGGCCGCCTGCCAGACGTCAACCCCTCTGGGGATAAAGCACCTAGAACCAAGACAAATATTTGTGGATCACCCAAACATTTATCTCGGTGCGGGAATCGAATCCGCGGCCTCTAACAACCGGTTACTCGCCCACTGCGCCACGGAGGCTGCTTGATTTACATACATACATACACACTTACGCCTGTAATCCCCGAAGGGGTAGGCAGAGGTGTAACCAGTACACCCACAATTCGCCGAGCTTATTTCCGCCTCACGACGTGATAGGGAGCGAGCCTATCGCCATACCGGGCACAATTCCAGACTCCGGGTTGATACTAGATTTTATGATAGAAATCTCAATATTACTTTTACCTGATACGGGGATCGAACTCGAAACCTCAGTACAGCAGTAGTAACGCATACGCATTACAACTGAGCCACCGAGGCAGTTGATTTACAAGGTACGTAATTATATAGTTTTTTTTAGTATACAACTACAACTTACAGCGATGTAGGTTTTCATGTTTCTTGTTGTAGACGAAGTGTACTGTTGCAGCGCCGATGCAACTATTTATACTGAATTCCTGGCATCCTGTTTGAGCCGCCGGATGCCGATGTCCAACGCGTGTTGTAAAACACGTTTGCGTCACGCATTTGCATCGGCCATCCTTGCATTTCGGACAATGGATTTCTTTCCAATTCTTAATTAAAATTACTTATGCGTAACGGCGTTTGTTTTTGAGTATGCAGATTTTAGAAATTGTTCATTTTTAACCGACTTAAAAAATGAGGAGGTTTTAAATTATTTATGATTTTATGTATTTGAAGCATAACTCCGCCAAATGTTGGCCAAAATTTGGATGTTTCTTTTGTGTTGAATAGATAGGGTTTACGCGGATCGTGGTCTCATTCAAATTTGAAATGAAAGACTGATTTAAAATATAACACTTCGATATTTATGCACCGACTTTGACGATTCTTTCATAAAAATAGTGTTATTTTTTATAAATTTAAAGTAACTAATTTTGAGCCCGTGCTATCTACCAATCACCATTAAATTAGCATCGATTTAAAATATTTAATTTAATTTTAGGCCTTTTAGTTTTTTGAGTCGGTTTTATTTATCGTTTGTATGTTATTTAGTTCGATAGCAATTATTTTATAGCTACCGTGTTCTATCAAGCAATTAGTGTAATTGATCAAATTCTAATTATCCAAAATACAATGTGCATTTATTCTGTACACGTGCGTTGGATACGAAAAAGATTTTAACCGATTTTAAAAAGGACTGTCTGCATTTGACCAATATTCCTATTTTGTATTCGTTTTTATTTGTGGACATGAGGACCAGCGATAGCTCAGTTTGGAAGTGGTACGGACTGTCGAGACGAAAGTCGCAGGTTCAAAACCAATCCCAAGAGTACATACCTCTGACTTTTCTGAGTTTTGTGTGTATTAAATGTTAATTATCGCTTGCGTTAACGGCGAAGGTAACATCGTGAGGAAACCTGCCTACCTGAGAAGTTCTTCATAAGAATTTCGAATGTATGTGAAGTTTGCCAAACCGCATTTACCCACAATACCAGAAGAGACAGGCGCGTGTTGTCGAAAGAGATAATCAAGGAATTTGGAAGGGGAGGGGTCTTCGGATATCTCATTGCTGCTGAAGCTGCTACTTTAAGTCGGATTTCAGTAACACAGTGGTAACGCCTCGGTTGAGCCGGCCCATTCATGCTGTAGACAAAACTGTCTACAACGTGGCTCAACACAAGTGTGTATTAATATTATTTGAATTCATTCGACCTATTGTTTTGTGTGCGAAATGTAATTACTGGTGTTCGCAATAAGCGACCATTTTAAAATATTCATAACATGCGATACTGTTATTGTGTGCCAGTTTTTTACCGAATTTATAAAAGAGTATGCTCTCATTTCACCGCGATTTTTTTATTTTATTAGCTTAAATGACGCGACGAACAGGTCGCTCGCCCGATGGTAAGCGCCACGCCTGCTCATAAACAGAAGCTACACCACACAGAACTTTAAATAACAAAGCAATGCATGACACTGGACTGCGCTCGTCACCCCGAGACATAAGGTGTTAAGTCTCACAATGCCCAGTAGTTTCACTGGCTTCAATGTCCTTCAAACCGGAACACAAGAGTGCTTACACACTGTTGCTTGGCGGCAGAAATAGACGAAGCGATGGTACCAACGCAGCCGGCCTCTCGCAAATGAGGGACCTACCACATTGTTAAAGCATGCGGGTTTAGGGTATGCAACATGACATATCTCGCGCGTCGATAGATAACTATCGACGACATATATCTCTGGTAAAAGTGTCAACATTCGATAAAATCACGTCATCATGTTAGGGTTCGTAGACAAAATACCACAGAGTGGTTGAAAGTACTTTTTTATGGCATAAAAAATTGGTAAATAAATAAATAAATTTGGTACATTTTTTTTGGCCGGCAAACGAGCAAGTGGGTCATCTGATGGTAAGTGATCTTCACCGCCTATGTACGCCCACTATACAAAAAGAGTCATGGGTGCGTTGCCGACCTTAAAGGAAAGGGATAATTAAGGAATTGGGAAGGGGAGGGGTTTGGGCCTCCGGATATCTCACTCACCCTACGAAACGCAGCAGCAAGCTGCTACTTTACGCCGGTTTTCTGTGAGACAGTGGTAATGACCCGGACGAGCAGGCCCATAAATGCTGTAGACAAGTGTCTACAGCGTGGCTCTACCACTCTATTTTCTCTACTTTTAATATACCGAGTCGAGTATTCTCTGCAACCATTTGCGTTTGATTGCGTTTGCCCTTGCGCAGGGTGGTTGAAACATACAACAACTTATTTTCGTCCATTGATATTATTTCTACTCCCGCAACAAGTTTTAAAACACAGGCTATTTAACTACTCATATTAAAGCAGCAAAATCTGAGTAACCCGTGAAATGTTCACACTGTACTGGACCAAGATAATTTAATACTGTACGGCCTCAACTTGTATTGTTTACTCTTTTTATATACACGTTTTTATTTATTTATTTATTTTAGGATTACCAGAAGACGATACACTACATTAATATAAAAACATACGCAAACAAACAAAAAAATATAGTGTTCTCCCATAAACAGGCAATCACAACTTACAATGGGTAACTAGCGCCATAAGAGTAGCAGTTATTAAATTAAAATAAATTGGTAATCAAACATGCGTAAGTCTTAATTAAATGTTTTTAGTAGGTACTTAACATGAGATCGTCAATAGTCGAGTTGTTGAAACAACAACAAACAACAACAAAAATAAAAATAAAACAAAAACAAAACATTATGCATAAGTTAAAACAGAAAGTACTTGCGTTATATAAGAAGTTACAACAAGTGAGGCTTTATTTTCTTTTTAAATGAGTACAGTTGGTCGTGAAAAATATCAAGATCTATGGACCGTGGAAGATAATTGTATCATTCGTGTAATCGGTGAATTAGAACCTATGTTTGTATTGTACATACGGCTCTTGAACAGTTTATAAATTATTTGTATAGTTAAACTATTAAATTAAATTAATTTCGTATTTAATATTAGTCTGGTCACTAGCTGTAATCACTACTTATTAGTAATTTGTGGATAGCGTTGTGGGTAGTATATTTAACCGTTTCATTATGTTTTAGTATATTATTAATGTATAATGTACTACTGTTTGTATTCTGAATAAATAAAAAAATAACCATGTTAGCATTGACAGACATATAGAGATAACCAGATAAAACTGAAGGCCAATTCTCGTATTTAACTGACACTGCGAATAAATTTTAACCGAACTGAGATTAGATTTTCATTTGACTAAAAAATGGTATTCTGCTCCGCTTTAAGTTCAGTCCCGTGTCAATATAATCTCATCTCGATGTCATTGCAATCTCAATTCAGTCACAATTTTGACGTTTATATAAAGACATGTGTCATTTAAAAAGTTTAGCAGAATACCGTTTTGGCTTCAGTTAACTTTTATTCTACTTTCGATCTCATTACGATCTATGTTCACATTTGACGTTGATAATTAAATAAATAAATACTTGCAACTTTCTCGACACTGAGACTAGATCGGAATGATATTTTGAACATTTTAAATTACTAGAATTGGCCTGCTGGTTTTTCATGACAAAATCATCTTTTGTTTCATATGCTAAGTCCCTTGGTTTGAGGTACACGACAGAGACAGGGAGACAGTGACGGCGACTTTTATCAGGTTAGGATTTTTCTTCATTGCTGAGTCACGAAACGAGCTGGTCGTTCGTCTGGTGATAAGCACAACGCCTGCCCATTAACAGAGCTAGGATCAACTTTGTATTACAAAGTACTCTATGATACTTGATTGCGCTCGTCACCCCAAGATAAAAGATGTTAAATCTCATAATGCCCAGTAAGTTCGCTGGCTTTAATGTCCTTCAAACTGAAACACAACAGTAATTACACACTTCTGCTTGGCGGCAAGGATACAAGGGACCTACCGGAAAATATATAATATTATATAGGTTATTTCGGGTAAAAGTTTAATTGATTTTTTTATTCCGAAATACTCAGTATCAGCCCGGAGCCAGGAATTGTGCCCGGTATAGCGATAGGCTCGCCCCCTATTACATCATGGGACGGAGATACGCTCGGCGAAATGTCGGTGTTCCACCTCTGCCTACCCCTTTGAGCGCGTGTACGTAGGTTAAAATAATAAAAAAAAATACACCCAACAATCACACACATAGTCCTGACCCCACACTAGGCCTCTCGCTTCGTAGCCGGCTACTCGCCCGCTGCGCCACGGAGGCTGTCAGAGGTTATATATTTACATTAAATATATTTTTCTATATATAATTTTTATTTACGCTTCAATGATTACTGCATCAAATGAAATATTTGGAAACTTCATATACTATTGCGTGAGCACAGTAATTAAAAACTAAGTTAGCGCGATAATGTTTTAATTACTGTATACAAATATCAGACGTACGATTGCATGAATTAGTAATTATTCAGCCAGCAGCATTTTACGTGTAGCTGTAAAACGGGAGGTCGCTGGTTCGATATCCGTGCCGAGACAGATAAATAAATAAATACACCCAACAGTCACACACATAGTCCAGACCCCACACTAGGTAAACCTGTATCGTGGGTATCAGTAACTACGAGGGACTTGCGGTTCCACAACACCCAGACCCGAAACAATTTTTTGTGGATCACACAAACATTAGTCTCAGTGCGGGAATCGAACCCACGGCACCTCGCTTTGGAGCCGGCTACTCTCCCGCTGCGCCACGGAGTCTGTCAAATGGCTGAATAAATTAATAATTCACGCGATTACACGTCTGATATTATAATGTTTGTTTCATTCGCTAATATATACTCCAGGGTCTGGGTGCTGTAGGCTCTCGTAGTTCCTGATAGCCACGATACATTCGTTCAGGGGCGGGGCTAATTCGAGCCGGTACCGCCCCTGGTGGTCGGTCCTTCGTAGGCCGTCAGGTTAGGTATCACCGCTTTGACTTTGCCAAAAACGGAACAATCATGAACAAACATCATCGTTTTTTTAGCTTGCATGACGAAACGTGCAAGTCGCTCGCCTGATGGTTAACACTTACACTACACAGAACACTGAGTTACCAAGCACCGCATGCACTAGACTACGCTCCAGGGCTGGACTACCCCGAGACATCTTATGTCTGAGTCTGATAATACCCAGTAATTGGAACTTCAACTTACAAGGTGGTAGATCCCTCGTATGCGAGAGGCCGGCCACCTCTTTGTCTATTTCTGCCGCCAAGCAATAGTGTGTAAGCACTGTTGTGTTCCGGATTGAAGGACATTGAAACCAGTGAAATTACTGGGCATTATGAGACTTAACACCTTATGTCTCGGGGTGACGAGCGCAGCCCAGTGTCATGCAGTCCTTTGTTATTTAAAGTTCTGTGTAGCGTTGCTTCTGCTTAGGAGCAGGCGTGGCGCTTACCATCAGGCGAGCAACCTGCTCGCCTCGTCATTCAAGCTAATAAAAAAAAACAATACAACAGTGCTTAGACACTTTTACTTGGCGGCATGGGCAAAGCGGTGGTACCTACCCAGATGACTTTCGCGTGCGAAGAGCCTACCACCTAGTATAGTAGGGTTCTTAGTTCGCGCGTATTATAAGTTTTATAAATACACGTGCAAGTGTGAAGAAACGTTCATTAAACGGAGTGTGAAGACGCAACTAAGTAGGCCGGCATAATTCTGCCGATCTGTGACAGATTCAGTGTCTATCGTTGGTCGACAGTATTCATGGATTGCGCTATACTTACCATCAGGTGTAGCGTAGTCCCTTTGCTGAGCCAGGATAAAAAAAAAAAGAAAAGTGTATTGCAGGACATCGACCTCAGTAATCAACGGTCCGCGTAAATAATGCACAATCAACGAAATAATATGAATAGTAAACTATAATTACATAATATCAGGTATCGGTTGGTTATCAGTGGTACAATTAAATCGAAGGCATTGTGTTGTACAGTCCAAATACTTGAGTGGTAGAGCTATACACTTTTGTCTACAGCATGAATGGGCCGGCTCGTCCGGGTCGTTACCATTGTCTCACAGAAAATCGACGTAAAGTAGCAGCTTGCTGCTGCGTTTCGTACGGTTATTGAGATATCCGGAGGCCCAAATCCACCTCCCCTTCCCAATCCCTTAATTATCCCTTTCCTTTAAGGTCGGCAACGCGCCAATGATTCTTTTGGTAATGTGGGTGTATATGGGCGGTGGAGATCACTTACCATCAGGTGACCCACTTGCTCGTTTCTGACCTATGCCATGACAAAAAATATGTATGAAATGCATTTTTCCCATCTACAAATTACCAATTTTTTAGGAATATACATTTTAGCTGTTTTTTTTTATGTGAACAAATAACACTTAGCGAATTTACAGCATACGATTATATGTATATGTATGCGTTATTGTGACATCTACCTTATGCATATTAAATTGTAATTCTAGGCTATAAGATATACACAAAAACTCCATATAAAATATTCGTTTAGTTCAGCCGCTATCCAAGCTGGACGTTTTATTTTTTAGTTGGCAGCGGCTGCAGTTTGCTTTGTGCAACGTTTTCTACTCTTTTATTTTCTATCACGCCTACCCCTTATGTTATTTTTTTGAGTGTGGAAATATGTGGAGTGTGGTTTGTATGAACGGAAGTTCATACAAAAATATATAAGAATATAAGCGCAGTCTAATGCCATGCAGTTTGTTATCCAAGTTTTCAGTTTTTGCTAATCATCGCTTGCTTCGACGGTGAAGGAAACATCGTGAGGAAACCTGCATACCTGAGAAGTTTTTAATAAAAATTTCTAAGGTACGTAAAGTCTGCCAATTCGCAGTAGGCCAGCGTGGTGGAGGCCTAACCCCTCTCATTCAGTAGAGAAGGCCCGTGCCCAGCAGTGGGACGTGTAAAATACGATAAATGATGGTGTATTATAAGGAAGAATTATAAATGATTATGGTGTATTTTATTGCGGATTTTTTAAATATAACAATAACATAAATACTAACATACCATGTTGAAATATTCGCTAAAGTGGTCCACTCAGGAGAGTGGCGTACCAGGATCAGCTAGTGTGTATCTAGTAACATCAGACTTGCGGTTCCGCAACACCTTGTCTCGGTCCGGGAATCGAACCCACGGCCTCCACGGCCACACGCTTCGCAGCCGGCTACTCGCCCACTGCGCCACGGAGGCTGTCTTGTGCCGAAAGATGAGGGACGTAATGTCTCTCATATAATATTATATCTCATTATATTTGAACTTTGCTATACTTAACATCAAATCCAGTGTAATATTTATTTATTTATAAACTCTTTATTGTACATCTTAAAAAAAAAAGACTGCCTCTGTGGCGCAGCTGGAATGCGTACGCGTTAAGACTGTGGCTGACGCTGAGGTCTCGGGTTCGATCCCCGGGTCGGGTAAAAGTGATATTGGGTTTTTCTATTACGAAAAGCTCAGTATCAGCCCGGAGTCTGGAATTTGTGCCCGGTATGGCGATAGGCTCGCCCCCTATCACATCATGGGACGGAGATACGCTCGGCGAAATGTGGGTGTACTGGTTACACCTCTGCCTACCC
Organism: Mimas tiliae; assembly: GCA_905332985.1. Classification (NCBI taxonomy): domain Eukaryota; kingdom Metazoa; phylum Arthropoda; class Insecta; order Lepidoptera; family Sphingidae; genus Mimas; species Mimas tiliae. The sequence continues at coordinate 2,183,855 of HG995251.1, forward strand.
TTTCGGGGATTACAGGCGTGAGTGCGTATGTAAAAAAAATAAAACAATAAAACCTTAAAAATTATAGCGCAGTACAAATGGCGGTCGTATCGCTAACTGAGATTTCTTCCAGACAACCTTTACTTACTATACTTTGCCCTATCAGGATAATAAAATAACATAAGCTATCACGCCTGTATTACTGAAGGGGTAGGCATAGGTACACCCACTGTTTGCGGAGTTCATTCCGTCCTAATATATGATAGGAGGCAAGCTTACACCCATAATGTTAAATTCATTTCCTTTTTAAACGTAGGATACTTAAAATAAAATATAACATTAAATGATTTTAAGCTGCATCTCTATCAAGCAAAAGTTGTCAACATTTGTGTTGCAGAAATAATACACCCAACAGTCACATACAGTCCTAACCCCACACTAGGTTAACCTGTCTTGTGAGTATCAGGAACTTACGAGGGACTTGCGGTCCCACAACACCCAGACCCAAAACAAATATTTGTGGATCACACAATCATACTAATATTATAAATGTGAATGTAAGTTTGTTTGTTACGCTTTCACGCGAAAACTACTTAACCGATCATCATGAAACTTTGTACACATATTCTTGGAGGTATAAGAAGTAACATAGGATACTTTTATAAAAAATATATATCTATTTGTTTGTTACGCTTTCACGCCTAAATCACTAAACCGATTTTGATGAATTTTGATGTACAGATAGATGGGACCCTGGAGACGGTTATAGGCTACGTTTTATTTCGGAAACATCTATTCACGCGGGCGGAGCCGCGAGCAAAAGCTAGTAAATAATAAATAAATGAGTTGCAAACATAGATAGATATAAGTAACAAAACATAATAAGGTACCCACATCTCCACCTATGTCCATTGAAAAGGGTATAATTTCTATAATTCTACTTTTACTAAGAACAAATTCTACTTTTACTAAGAACAAATTCTACTTTTACTAAGAACAAATTGTTGACGACTACTGTATTGACAATGATGTCGAAAATTATCAAACTCGACAGACTCCAATGCTAATTTGAACATCTGCTTATTCCGAATTTCAAAAGTAACTCTATTTTCTCACGAAGCGTATAACAAAGTAAATGTATTTTATCTAAAAGCTCTTACCAACACCCTTCATTACACAATAATTCTGCAGAAACTCTGAATATTTCTCTTCAGACCTCTCACTACGTAATAAAATGTTCCGAGAAGTGCGATCGGCTTTAAAATTCATTAGCGGAAGAGAGGGCCAACACATAAATGGAAATGGGGAAAAAAACTTTATTCCACAAAGAAAATTACAGTTGTGTAGAAGTAATAGGTATTTATTTATTTACAAACATTGAAAACAATAGGAACGAATTATGGAAATAATTTTAGTTGCGTATCATTACACCTGTGTCTCCGAACAAATGCGTTCACATTATCGCCATATATTGGTCACGAAATGAAGGTCAAGATTAATTCATTTACGCTTGCCTGCCCTGAGAATCGAACCTTGTTTACGATTTTGCCATAGGTAGTGCGAATGGAAAAACAAGGGATTTATTAGTTTATTAGGAATTATAATAATTAAGATATATACAAAAGTTATATTTTAACCTAGTTAGAAAACGTTTAGAAGTTTATTATAAAATTACAAATTACAAAGCAAAATAAACGCATTACTTATTTTTAATATTATTAGTTATATATTATTAAGTGGAAATATATTTCTTATTTAATAAGTTTTATGTAATGTATTTAATTTCGAAGGTATGTGAAGTCTGCCAACCCGCATTAGGCCAGCGTGGTGGACTGACCATTCGAAGTCTGCCTTTAGAGATGGAATAAGACCTACATTTAAATGTTTAATTATAGTACGTGGAACCGGACTACATCTTAATATAAGTAATTACCCTAATCTACAATATGTAACAAAAACCCTGTTGTTCCTTTTAACCACGATATCAGAATCGTTATTCAAATGTAAAGAAATATCTTAATTAAGAAAATTCTGCCATAAAAATAACGATTGGCGATCAATGGTGGTTTATCAAAAGTGGTAGTTACTCAATACGGCACTTTTTTACTATTACAGCGAGTCGCCGCTTTACTAATACGCACATAAAACACATAAAATTAAAGTTTTAATAAAATGTTAGTAGGTAGTACTTCATTTAAAATACCACTTTCATTGAGCTGCTGGCCTACTTTCGCATTCTGTCGCATTTGTATGTTAGATTTTTCTTATTAGAGATATTTCCTTATGTTTGAATTTCGATTCTCACAACACAGCTAAAAGGAACAACAGGGTTTTTGTTACATGTTGTATAATTAAATAAAATCACTTATTTATCTTCAAGATATATTCTTGTCTTCGCAGACTCCTGGCTCTGGTGGGATAGTAAGGGTGTTCGAGCCGATTTTAGTCGTTTCTGCTGACCCCTAAAAATGAATATCACATTATACATAAGTGGTAGTGGGTGCGATACTAGTAATAAAGGAGGTTCGGATTTAATATCCCAGGACTCGCATAGCCCGGTATTGAAATTCGTTCTGGATGTGGCAACAGACTCTTCACCTATCACATCATAGGACGGAGCTAATAAGCTCAACAAAACCTGTATAAAATAATTGTACCACTGCTTACGCCTACGGGTTTTTTTTAATATTAGAACGATAAATTAATCAATGTATTAATAATATTAATGAATGATCTAGGTATAGTAGCTTCACATAATCAGCTTTTACATCTTTCTTTTCTCAGTACATTACAGGCTGAGTCACAAGACCTTACAACATCCGCAGATGCCAAACATTTCCGCTTAAAACTTATTACAGTTCGTAGAATTCTAGCTTGTTTTTCACTAAAATGGAATAATATAAAATTTTGCTGACATCATTTTACGATGAAATCGGTAATCTTCATAATAGAATTTCTGTTTTGAAGGAATTTCGTGTAAATAAATATCTATATTTGTCCCGGAATAAGTAGAAGATCCAATTAATACATAACTACTCAGGCCTGTTTCCCATAGGGGTAGGCAGAGACAACGGATTTTCACTTGCAAGTAGCAAGTGTCTTCATAAGCCTACGGCTCTACATGATCAAGAAAAAATAATTGTTTGTTTTGTTGTTACTTATTTGCGCTTATGGCACGTAAGTCCTTAAGATGGTTTAGTCAAGTTTTTAGAAAACAGCTAATACCCCTGCCAGATCGTACCAGGAGTAAGATTCCGTGAACGGCACAAAAAAGGCTGGTTTGACGTATTAGACGGAGACATGAGAGTCAATGGGCTCAAGATCGGGTGAAGCGGAGGCGTCTTATGGCCGTTCTCAATATTCTATCTATTGACAGATTTGCTTACTATCAATAGTATTTTGACAGATCTTCCATACAAAATGTGTCAAAATTATACTGGCGGTAAGCAAATCTGTCCATAGACAGAATATTGGGAACGGCCATTAGTAAGAAGACCGACCCTGGCACTAGGCGATCGAGGCCCGCGAGGTCTGCGGCAGGATATTATTCTATGGTAGAACGTCAGTGATATTTTTATGGCATAATAGCTCTTATTAATAATAAATTAAGTCTCAAATTTTAAGGGCAGGTTGAGTTTCAATAAGGTTGATGAGTATCAAGGTTAAATTCTGCTTTTCAAAGTCGTTTACGGGTAAACGGCCAGGACAATCCGGCTAGCCGGGATAACGCGAGGTAGAAAGAAAGTTGTTACTTACATGCTCTGCATTAATTGTATCCATGTCGTGGACAGATCTGATCATCTTCTGAGCTCGTTTCTGGGCAGATGCTGCACGCTGTTGGAGTATCTGGAATATATTTCAAATAGTTTTTATGTTACAATGGTCTTACACCCTACGATACTTAACACCATACAAAGTATGTAAAGTTTTACTAGGTGGTAGGTTTCTCGTATGCGGGAGGCCGCCTGCGCTGGCACTACTATTTTGTCTACTTCTAGTTTGTAAGCATTATTGTGTCACATTCGACAATGTAAGTCGCATAATATCCAGTAATTTCACTGACTTGAACGTGCTTTGAACCGGAAAACAATAGTGATACCCAAAGAGACCAAGCAGCTTGTATATTGGATCAAATATGTTGTTGGACCGAAAGGATCTCTTATCTATTAATTATTGAACAAATCGATGTACCTACGGCGTCTATTATACCATCCCTGGTCTGTGGATATCTTTATTTGAGTATTTCATAAATTATTTTTGTAGCCTGGTGTTATTTTGGCTTAATGCCAGGGTCTGCTTTCTTCCATCATGATTTGACGGTGGATTTTATTATGATTATAACAGGATCCACATTTTGCCGTTGCCTCGTCTGTTAATCAACAGAGTGTACCAAGTGCAGGTGAGGTCCACTTACACTCCACAATACTTATATTTCATTAATTCATATGTTTCCAAGTTGTAGGTGCTCATAATGATGGTGTAATGTGCAAAGAACGATTTCTTACCCCCTTTTTTATTATAGATCTTCCACCTGCCTTATCTCACACGCAATGGGGTCAGCGCAACATGCTTTTTTTTAACACATGTTATAGAAAGTTTTGCCTTGTAATCATAAGACAACGCCCTCTTTGCCTGATGTCAACCCCTTTGGGGAGAAAACACAAAGACCCGAAAGAAATATTTGTAAATCACAAAAACATTTTCTCGGTGCGGGAATCGAACCCGTGACATCGCGCTTTACAATCAGCTGCTCGTCCACTGCGCTACAAAGGCTTTCTTTATTACACATAGACAGTATTAACTAATTAGGACTCAGTACCGATTGCCTCCTCTGCTCTGCTTCAGCTAGTTTTTCCTCGATGTCTGGCAGACTGATGTCAGGTTGTGGTGGTTGCAGCAACCGCTGCAGGTGTGCTGGTGGAGTATTCGACGGCCGCCGGTTACCATCAAACTCTTCCACAGGGATTTCGAATGCTACCGCTGGAACGTTGAACGTTCAAAGTCAACTTTATTTCATAAAAGTTAATGTCTAAGTATTAAAATTATAAATTGTTTTTTTTTGCAAATGCCGGCAAACGAGCCAGTGGGTCATCTGATGGTAAGTGATCTCCACCGCCCATGTACGCCCACAATACTAGAAGAATCATGGGTGCGGTGCCGACCATATAGGAAAGGGATTAAGGGATTGGGAAGGGGAGGGGATTTGGGTCTCCGGATATCTCACTCACCGTACGAAACGCAGCAGCAAGTTGCTACTTTACACCAGTTTTCTGTGAAACAGTGGTAACGACCCGGACGAGCCAGCCCATTCATACTGTAGACAAAACTGTCTACAGCTTGGCTCTACCACTCATGACGGTGGTATCATGAGATACGACGTTCTGCACCGTGCAAAAAATAAGACGTATTAAGTGTCGACTACAGGTCATGATGATTTTTATGAATTGATGAATGAGCGAGCAGCACAGACTTGCTTGAGTTACGTTTCGGGACATCTTATTTCGATAAAAATAACACTGGTTTTGATGTGGGTCGTCGGCATTAAATTATGATTTATTTTATCTCATATAATGAATTATTTAACCGACCACAAGAAGTGTCTCATTATGCCGACTTTTCTACGACTGGTTATAATTATTTACGGTCGTTTAAGTTCTGTACAAAGTCTGTGGGATTTTGTACCATATATGACAAACAAAATATAATAAACATAGTAAACAAGGTTATGTGATTTTTAATACATACGCACTCACGCCTGTGATCCACGAAGGGGTAGGCAGAGGTGTAACCAGTACACCAACATTTCGCCGAGCGTATCTACGGCCCATTATGTGATAGGCGGCGAGCCTATCGCCATACCGAGCACAAATTCCAGACTCCGGGCTGATACTGAGAATTTCGTAATAGAATAACCCAATACGCATTACATCTGCGCCATCGAGGCAGTCAATAATTACGTTATGTTTATTTTGTCAATGGGTATATATAATAGTTTATACATACATACACATATATTTATCAGTGTTAAGAATTATTCTTGTGTCAAAACACCTTTCACTTTATCTGCCTGCTGGTGGTGGTTTTATTGAACAAAAAGCAAAAATCTAATCAAAAGCAAGTTCACAATTAGTGGTAGAGTCTTGTCTACAGCACGAATGGGCCGGCTCGACCGGGCTGTTAGCACTGTCTCACTGAAAATCGACGTAAAGTAGCGGCTTACTGCTGCGTTTCGTATAGTGAGTGAGATATCCAGAGGTCCAAGTCCCTTCTTAATCCTTTAATTATCCCTTTCCTTTAAGGTTGGCAAGGCGTCCATAATTCTGGTATTATAGGCATTCATGGGCGTAGGAGATCACTTATCATAAAGTGACCCACTTGCTCGTTTGCCGGCCTATGCTATGAAAAAGGAAACTTACTGACCTTTAGAAACACGCACGGAATTTAAACCGTTCAATTGGAGCCATACATGGCTCCAAACTACGATCACCTTACTAATAACTTTTTTTAGCTAACGAGCATGTGGGTCACCTGATGGTAAGTGATCTCCACCGCCATTTACGCCCAAAATACCAAAAGAATCATGGGTGCGTTGCCGACCTTAAAGGAAAGGGATAATTAAGGGAATGGGAGGGGGAGGGGGTTTGGGCCTCCTACTCACCATATTATGTTTATGATCCTCACTTTTAAATCAATGTATGAACCACATTTTGGCAATCTACAAATTACCATACTTTTAAGAAAATACATTTTAGCTGCCATTTTTTTTTTATTTTCTTTTTTTCATTTAGGTATTTTGCATTTGTGACATTGCAAGTAAACACATCACACTTGGCGATTTTTCAGCATACGATTGCGAGTATGCGTAGTTTCGATATCTAACTTCTGCAAGTAGTTACTCTAAATGACATTCCGAGGCGTATACTCACGGGGCTTGGCTTTGGCAGGTGTGTCAGGTAGCACCACGGTCGGCAGGTCGTCAGGCACATCGTGATTGCCTCCAACTCCATTGTGATTATCGTCAGAAGTCTTGCCATTTGCCACTTTGCTCTGGTCGGAAGCTTCACCTTGTGCGGGGACCACGTTACCCGAAGATCCGCACCCCATTTTTACTTTATTTGAACATTATTTAAGTTTCTGACATACTTTATAAGTTAAAAACTAGAAAATTATTGGTTATGATAGTGTATCAATCTTTGTACAAGATCAAAATACTTACTGAAACTATGGAATGTTAGACATAATTTTGATTCAGATTATTTTTAACTCTACCGCCAGTTCAGAAGGCTGGTTCGTTAAAGAAGAACGGGCAAGAAACTCTAACGTTTCTCTTTTCAAAACCGATTAAATATTATGTTGTTATAGTTTCGGACTAGCAAAAGATCCTCAAATTTTGCATATTCGATCTGAAGATATATACCTACTTAAATTAATCTAGTTTAGATGTTGGTATTTTTCACGGCTAACTGGTTTATCGAAATGGTGTCTGGATAGTTTAAAATCTGAGAAGTCAAAGAAATTATTATAAACATAATTTAAAGAAGAAAGAATTTTGCTAGTTTTTTTTACATTTTAAAATTTATAAGATTTGTTATCTGCTATAGCCAAGCTGTAGACATTTTTGTCTACAGTGTGAATGGGCTGACTCGACCTCGTTAGTACCACTTTGGTCTATAATTTATGACAAATATATTTAAAAGTCAAGGTACGTAATTATTTAATCGAATTATGCGCCAGACGTTTTCTAACAAGTTCACACGGAGTTTTTAATAAAATAGAATCATTAATTATTGCGACACAGAACGACACAGTGTTATGTTGTGTCGTCCTTTCGCTAAAGGATTTAGAGAGAGGTCATATTTCGTTCATAAACTGTGAATTTGAAACTATTAATATGCTTCTGGTTTTATCTGCTTAGTGAAATGCCAAATACGTTTTATTTTTGGCGGATATTAGGATGTGTATTAATTGTTAATTATCGCTTACTTTTACAGCGAAGGAAATATCGTGAAGAAATCTGCATACCTGAGATGTTGGATATGGATATGCACTCACGCTTCCAACCCCGAAGGGGTAGGCAGAGGTGTAACCAGTACACCCGCATTTCGCCGAGTGTAACCTGAGAAGTTCTTCATAAGAATTTCGAAGGTATGTGAAGTCTACCAACCCGCATTAGACGAGTGTGATGGACTAAGGCCTAAATAAATAAATAAACACCTCTCATTCAGTAGAGGAGGCCCGTGCGCAGCAGTGGGCCGTGTATAATACAGGTCTAGAATTCATTGCAAGTGGGTCATCTGATGCTAAGTGATCTCTGTCGCCCATAATCCCAAAAAAAACATGGTTGCGTTGCGAATCTTAAAGGAAGGGAAAAGAAATTAGAAAGGGGAGGAGGGATTTGGGCCTCCAGAAATCGTACTCACGACGACGAAACGCAACAGCATCTTCACTTCGATATTCTATGAGATAGTGGTACTGGCCCGGACGAGCCGGCTTATTTATATTTTATACAAAACTGTCTACAATTTGGCTCTACCAAGTACGATATTGATTTCTCCAGTGAGTATGGATGAGTATTCGATAGAGCTTGTTTGCGAGTTGATTCCATATTTTATATACATACATACGGACTCACTCCCATAATTGTGGGAGGCAGAGGTGTAACCAGTACACCCACATTTCACCAAGTTTATTTCTGTCCCATGATGTGATAGGGGTATCACTTTTTTTCATTCAGACACCGGGCTGAACTGAGCATTTCTAAATATAATAACCCAATATCACTTTTACTAGACCCGGAGATCGAACCCGAGACCTCAGCGTACCCATTACAACTGCGCCACCGAGGCAGTCATATTTTATTTACAAATTATTTCGATATTATACTTTACCGGAATAAATAAGGTGCAAAGTTTGCGCCTTTGTTTTCCCTATCAGAGATACAAGAGTGATATTGAAATATAATCGGCTTAAGGTTTGCACACGGTCCTGCGTCATCGGATACGATTTGAGCCGCGTCATGTTATGACGTTTAATGACAGTCGTAAACGGCGAGACACCTGATGCAGTCTTAGAGCCTTCTGGCATGTTCTCATCATTTAATATTCTGCACCGACCATGACATCGGTAATCTATAACATCAAATGTATTGCAGAATGTCAATTTTCGTAATAAAAAAATGTGAGCTGATATTTTATGAGGCGAGAATTAATTTTCTAGTCCATACAATCACATTTAACAAATTCACCTTGTTGTTTGATAACTGCGGTGTCAGAATCAATATTTAAAAGCAAGAATAATCTTATTTCAGAAAACTCTAACATTAAAAAAATTGCAGCAGGACGCCACGCCACGCAGTCACCTATTTTTTTTTTTTTTATTAACGTTGGGAAACCCTTTATGGGTACTACCCCACCGCATGGTCGGCCGGGGTGGTTATGTCCGGCTCCCACGGACTAAAACCCAACGATGTTCCTCCGGGTGCGCTTGTTTGGTCAGGGCTGCGGGGACGCTTTTGTACTCTTCCGCGGCCCCAACGGCGCGGGCCCTTATAGGGGGCCTCTCCGGTTGGTGGGTGACGGGGTAGTTATCCACCCACCTCTTCTCCGCTCAGACGAGGTTCGCGCGGGAACACCGCGCGCATCACCTCGAGGCTTCAACTGTTGGACGACGGACTTCCACGTGTCCGCCGCCCAGGCCGCGCCTTCACCTAAGACAACCATGGATTAGTTAAACTTCAAGTTTAACTTTTGTTTTATGAAATGAAATAGCTTATTAATTATGTAGTCAATTAAAATAGCGCTTGTGACAAGTCAGTACAAAATAAAGAAACTTGTGTATAGAAATCATAGCCGGTTGCTAAGCGAGAGGTCGTGGGTTCAATTTCCGCACCGAGATAAATGGGTATGTGCTCCACGGGTGGGTGGTGTTGTGGGATCGAAAGTCCCTCGTAGTTTCTGATACCCACGATACAGGTTAACCTAGTGTGGGGTCAGGACTCTGTGTGTGACTGTTGGGTGTATTTATTTAATGTATACATAACATACATAGCATCATCAAAATATAGGTACTAGGCAATTACACTAACGCCCACTTGCCCGATCATCCCAAATCGGGCAACCCATTAAACCCGTTTAAGAAACGTCAAATCGTATGAAATTTTAACGTTTGTAGTAACAAGCCTATCGGCAAATCCCGACCTAGGATGTCCGCACAATAATAAATAATAAATACACCCAACAGTCACACACATAGTCCTGACCCCACACTAGGTTAAACCTGTATCGTGGGTATCAAGAACTACGAGGGACTTGCGGTCCCACAACACCCAGACCCGAGACAAATATTTGTGGAACAGACAAACATTTGTCAAGGTGCGGGAATCGAACCCACGGCCTCACGCTTCGCAACCGGCTACTCGCCCGCTGCGCCACGCAAGTTGGCCTAAATCTGTTTATTTATCTATACAACACCACTTCTATGGACCGCTTCTATTGTTAGTTTTATGGTAGATTTTTTCAATTGTTATATTTGTTTAGGGTTCAAAATCGATTGAGATATCGGTGACTGCCTCGGTGGCGCAGTTGTAATGCGTACGCGTTACGATTGAGGTTAACGCTGAGGTCTCGGGTTCGATCCCCGGGTCGGGTAAAGTGGTATTGGGTTTTTCTATTACGAAATGCTCAGTATCAGCCCGGAGTCTGGAATTTGTGCCCGGTATGGCGATAGGCTCGCCCCCTATCACATCGTGGGACGGAGATACGCTCGGCGAAATGTGGGTGTACTGGTTACACCTCTGCCTACCCCTTCGGGGATTACAGGCGTGAGTGCGTATGTATGTACATAATAACAATAAAATAAAATAATAATAATTTTAAATGTTCTATTTTTGAGAAATGTAATATTTAAAAATGTATAAAAAACCTTTTAATATAAAGAGTACTGTACAATGCACATGTAACTTAGAAAGGTTGTTATCGCCTAAATAAAGCTTTCTAAAATTAGATGAGAAGTATCTTCCAACGCAAGACCGATGTCGGTAATTTTTTACCCGGCAACACCGGTAAACAAGAAGGGAAGCGATGGATTGCCACCTATATTTCCTGATACTGTCTCCGGGTCGTGGCATTTGATTAGGCGGGTAGTTGGAAAAAGGATTTGTGGGGAAAACTTTAGAAATTTATATCTATTTTCTTTAGTATGGTTGTACCTAAAGTTAAGTTTACGTTTCTTTGGGAGTCTTGGTTTTTTCTTTCACGTGAAGATGTATTTTGTTTGTCTCTAGTAATTCAGTTCGTCTTGATTCCACATTATTATATATTATACTTTCTTATTATAGAATCAAAATAGATTATTTGGGTGCGATTTAATTACGGGGAAGATTTTGGAACCATAAAAGGCTCTATAGGGTAGAGTTTCGTTTTCCGATTATAACCATGCCTCTCTTAATGTTAGGTTAAGTAATCTTTCGAGATAATCAATAGGGTAGTTTCCTATATTGAATTTTATACATTATTTTATAAGCAACAGAAAATGATACGCAAAAGAAACGATTTTATTAAAACACAATCAAAATTGGTTCAGAAATGTGCCCGCAGTTATGATTTTAAATGTTGGTATGAGGAAAAGTGGGTGCGTAGTAGGGATATCTCACTATCTCGCTTGCACGCGTGCACTATAATGAACATTTTACACAGTGACGTCAAAGGTTGCATCGTCTGTCATTTGACAATTACCCCTTCTACAGGATTTGAATGGCTTCTATCTTATTTATTTTTGGTCCGATTTATAATATTCTTTCTGCAATAGATTTTGAGTAACATAACTTATTGATTTAAATAATAAAAAAAATCTAGTCAACTACCCTACTGAAACCATTCTAACCCAGTGGATAAAAATAAACGAAATAGGTATGAACATACCCATATTATTGAACATCATTTGACCCTGGCGTTCGTCGGCCGACTCACTTCATTTCAGCACTTCAACCAATGACTTTAATGTATACTAGGCAGGCTGTTTAGAAGTGGACAGCCTCCGTGGCGCAGCGGGCGAGTAGCCGGTTGCGAAGCGTGAGGCCGTGGGTTCGATTCCCGCACCTTGACAAATGTTTGTCTGATCCACAAATATTTGTCTCGGGTCTGGGTGTTGTGGGACCGCAAGTCCCTCGTAGGTCTTGATACCCACGATACAGGTTTAACCTAGTGTGGGGTCAGGACTATGTGTGTGACTGTTGAGTGTATTTAAATGTAATTTAATTTAATTTTAATTGTGTCACATAACGCGGGAGTTTGATAGCTCACAGACAGCGAGCGCAATAGGGGTTCTAGTTGAGAGTAAGCGAAATGGTAATATTGAGTTACGGTCAATTGACCGCAATTTAGTAGTACAATATCTATATACCGCACAGCTTATCTAGTAGTATACATTAAAGTCTTTGACTTCAACTCGCAAATTATTATCGATGCATTGATTTAATAAAAATTAAAGAGACAAAAATAATACTTTAACCTTTTTCGTAAAGAATTACAATTTCATAGGTGAATACTTAATATATAGCCGGTATTTGGCGCTTTCCGAATCATGTGAACCAAGTTAGGTTTTGTAGGATTGAACTGTGAAAATTAATATGTCAGTTGAGAGTGCGTCGAGGGAGCAGCCGGCGTGCACTAGAGTCAAATTTAATAACTAGCAACCGAATACTTTAATGTATACTACTAGACAAGCTGCGCGGTACATAGAAATTGTACCACTAAGTGGCGGTCAATTGACCGTAACTCAATATTACCATCTCGCTTACTCTCAACTAAAACCCCTATCGCGTTCTCTGTTTGTGAGCTGTCAAACTCCCGCGTTATGTGACACAATTTTACTTCTAAACAGCCCGTCTAGTGGGTAGTATACATTAAAGTATTTGCTAGCAACACACATTCCTTCGTTTGTACACAAACTTTAACTTAGATTACTTTATTTAAATTTCTCAAAAACAACGCATGACTCAATAATATGAATGGTGACAATGTAATCAGGAACCACAGTTCTAACAGTTTCCGTAAATTTTGGTCCCAAAATCCGAATCGAATCTAGATATTAACCGATAATTCTTTTTATTTTATTATTTTGAATATCATATGAATAATTATAGACTATTTTTACCAACTCAATTCTTATCACCTTTTTGTGGTTATAAAATGTAATAATTTATAAAATAAACTAAAAATAGTTTTACGTTCACAAATACACAATTTTAACTTGCGTGCTAGACCGGGAATCGAACCGTGCGGCCATCACCGCATCGTCCGCACTACTATCTGTCCATAGATAGCTTTTATTTTCTATTGACTACAATTTTTCCAACCCTACCATGGGGTGAGTCTGACCGAATCGATTTGATACTTTAACTATTTTTAACCCGATAAAAAGAGGGTATTATACGTTTGACTTTTTTGTATGTGTGTGTGTTATGTGTGTTTGTAGTATCGAAACGATTGGATTTATTTAAATGCGTTTTTTTTGTTTGAAAGCTGGTTTAATGACATTTTTATTTGTATAGCATAGGCCGGCAAACGAGCAAGTAGGTCACCTGATGGTAAGTGATCTCCACCGCCCATGTACGACCACAATATAAGAAGAATCATGGGCACGTTGCCGTCTTTGAAGGAAAGGGTAGGTGATTTGGGCCTCCGGATATCTCACTAACTTAGCTTACTGATTTAGCTATATTTGAAGAAAATCTGTTTAATCTTTTATAAGTTTACAAATGATAGAGACACGCTGGAGACATTTATGTCTACAGCATGAATGATCCGGCTTGACCGGGTCTTTACCGTTGTCACACAGAAAACCGACGTAAAGTAGCGACTGCTGAGTTTTGTACGGTGAATTGACAGCTTCCGTGGCGCAGTATGCGAGTAGCCGCTTGTGAATTGAAGGCCAAAGGTTCAGTTTACGCATCGAGACAAAAAGTGTGATCCACAAATATTTGTTTCTGTTCTGGGTGTTTTCTCGGTTGTGTTTTACCCCACTGCGAGTGGGATAAGGGCAGTTGGTAGAAGGAAGATTGGGATTTTATTCTATTTATTTATTTACACACTACACATTACAGTTAGGTAACACAGACTCAAGTGGCACAAAACACCCGGGTTGTGCTCCACGCAGTAATTTCACTAAGGATATACAGACAGATAGACAGACGGCGTATACTGATAGGCTTCCGTTAGCACCATTTAGGTAGGTTCAATAATAAAACAATTGTCCAAAAAATCTACCTACTAAAGGTTCTTCTTTTTATGGTTATATAATGAAATGTAAAAAAAACAGAACCATTCTAATTTCGGCATATCCGCCTCTCCTTCAGTCACAGCTTTTTTATTCGGAGACTATTATTTTGCATTATCAATTATTATTATATGGTTGTAATTTGATGCATTCTATGAACTGCTACAAAAATGTGTAGTAAAATAGTTTTTTAATTGGTGTGGTTCTCCATGCGTATGTGCTTAAAAATGATATACAGATTCAGGTTGCTAAATGAGTTTTTTGAATTTTGTGAGATATGCGTGTCCAAAGTTACGAAAAAGGACAGAGAAATAATCAATATGCACAGAATATTAAAAATACAAGCATCTTATTTTGGGACTAAACTTCTAATTCAAAATGTTATTTCAACAAAAAACCATTATCACAAGTATATACAGATCCAGTAATGCTCTTCGCTTTATCACTAGCTAGAAACATAATCAAATCAGCGATCTCCTCAGGTTCGCTGTGTTTGCCCATAGGTACACGTCCAATTGTTGAATCAGCAAGCATTAGTTTCATACCGTCCATGATGCCAATTATATTAGTCTTCACAGGTCCAGGGCTTACTGCATTTACCCTGACTCCTAATGGTCCGAGTTCAAGAGCAGCACCACGGGTGTAATGTTCTACACCAATCTTGGAGACGCTGTATGGCATCAAATGAGACACCGTAGGATTCTTCGCCGACGCTGCGCTAGACAAATTGATGACATTCCCTTTAGTTTTAATCAAATACGGTGCAGCAAGACTTGTCAAAAGCACAACAGATCGTAAATTATTGTTAATCATCACATCAAACGTTTCCACTGAGTGACCACTTAATATGTTTCCCAATTTTACACTGCCAGCGTTGTTAACGAGAACATCTATTTTTTTAAACGTTTCTATTGTTTTCTTTATGATGTTTTTAGCATCTTCGTCTCTGGAGACATTGCCTTTGATGAGCAGATATTTTGTGTTGTACTTTGAGAGTTTGGCGCCGACTTTTTTGATGTTATTTTCGTTGATATCTACTAAGACAACAGAGGCGCCTTCTTGAGCGAATGCTTTAGCAGTAGCTGCGCCTATTCCAGCACCAGACCCTGTCACAATAACCACTTTGTTTTCGAAACTCATGTTCGTGTGGCTCTCTGCGACTAACTAAGCAATTCAATTATCATTAAATTTATATGTAATGTTAATCCTGATATTCGTGACCTTGTTGCAGAATTATATGAAAAAGTCGTGTTTGTGACTTTGTTTGTACGACTAGTTTAATATGTAACAAAAAATATTCTACACCTTGTTATAGAAAGGTGTGGGTAAATACGAGCAATGTAGGTATAATGTACGATATAAGTATTCCATACCCCATAATACCAAATTAGTTTGCTAGGACAAAACTATAGAACTTTCTTTTTTCATCAATTGAGTAACATGTAATTTTCTTTTTTTTTTTATCAGCAGGCGAGTAGCCGTTTGCGAAGCGTGAGGCCGTGGGTTCGATTCCCTCACCTTGACAAATGTTTGTCTGATCCACAAATATTTGTCTCGGGTCTGGGTGTTGTGGGACCGCAAGTCCCTCGTAATTCTTGATACCCACGATACAGGTTTACCTAGTGTGGGGTCAGGACTATGTGTGTGACTGTTGGGTGTATTTATTATTATTTATTATGTCGATATCGACTTTGGACAATACTTAATGATAAACAGTGATACTTCAGACTTGCTTTAATTTCTATTTTGTATTATTTAAAATTAAAAAAGTTGTCACGTGTCGACATTTGTTTGACGCAGTCAGTTTGGTAACTTCTGAGTTTATGAAGTATGCTTACGTGTTTAAAAATATGTTGTATTCGACTAAAAGTAAGTATTATGAATTGGTGTTTTGTTTTAGTACAGCTAATTATAGCTTACAAGAGGCTCGTCGGCTGTATTAAGCCAATTTCATGATTTCATTTTCTCTATAGACCTGATTCTAAGCTGTATGATGGTTCGATAGGCCACTAATTGTGCTATTTTTGCAGTTGCGAAATTTATTCTAAGTAGTATTGTTAAATCTTAGTAATCCAAATAATTTTAAACCACGCGTTTCCGAACAACATGCATGGAGATTCAATCAATAGATATGATTTAACACCCTGCTTTTGTTAGTCTGCTGTTGCTGTATGATATTACTTAATTTTATTGTTTTTTTAAGTGGTAGATCTACGTTGTAGACAGTTTTATTTACACCGGCTCGACCGGGTTATCACTGTCTCGCAGAAAACCGACGTAAAGTAGAAGCTTATCGTATTTTTGAGGTATCCGGAGGTCCCAATTCCACTCCCTTTCCCAATCAGTTAATTTTCCCATATCTTTATGGGATTAGCTACACGTCCTTGATTCTTCTTGTATTGTGGGTGACACTTACCATAAAGTGACCCACTCACTGGATTGCTGGAGTATGATAATATAATAATATAAATTAAATGTTATTTAGCTTGCTTAAACTTAATAACAATGTTTTAGTTTAAATTAGAATTACAAACATTAAACAAACATACGTCATAAATTATTACATAAAAAAAACTAAATGTGTTACGCTATATTATAAAAAAACTTGAATAGGCTCAATAGTATTAACATAAATCTATATTACAAAATAACTAGCTGTTGCCCGCAGCGTTGCCCGCAGCGTCGCCAGCGCGAATGTCGTTTTCTGGAATAAAAGTAGCATATTATTATGTTCTACCAAAGACTTTAATCTATACTACAAGACGAGCTGTTTAGAAGTAAAATTGCGTCACATGTGGGAGTTTGAGCTCTCATTCAGTAGAGGAAGCCCGTGCCCGGCATAAGGACGTATATAATACAAGGCTAGTATTATTATTACAATCAAGTATCAAGTATTTTTGTTCGTGCAACACACAGGACGAACAATGATTACATAGAAATTAACAACAGTAGTGTAGGTTCGCTCGACCCCTTTTTATTGTACGCCAACAATATAGAAAACCTTAGAGTCGAATATACAACGTGTTACAGAAAGGTGTGGTCATATTTTAGGGTCATTATTTACATCGTACAGTTAGTACTTATGTACCGGATCTTTTCAAAACCAAGACATCCGAAAATTTCACGTAAAATTTAATCACTCGTTTATTAAGTACGATCAGATTGATGACATCACTATTAATTATTATGAACGATACTCACTTTTTAATAAACTTGAATAAGATGCACGTAATTCTACGGACATACGTACGTAACTTGTAATTTAAACACAAATTAACACCTGAAAGAGATTGTGTGTTGAAGACAAATAGGTACCATCCTTTAGAAGCATGTTAAAGACTTCATTCACGGGTCTTCTATCTATGAATTTGGCTTATTACAGTCGACGATCCTCTTAAAAACTATTATTACTATTTTTTTTTAGCCTAAGCCGGCGTGGGTCACCTGATGGTAAGTGATCTCCACCGCCAATGTACCCCACACCAAAAGAATTATGGGGTCGTTGCCGACCTTAAAGCAAAGGGATAGTTAAGGGTTTGTGCCTCCAGATATCTCACTCACCGTACCTAACGCAGCAGGAAGCTGCTACTTTACGTCGGCTTTCTGTGAGGCAGTGGTAACGACCCGGACGAGCCGGCCCATTCATGCTGTACACAAAAGTGTCTACAGCGTGGCTCTACCACTTAAAAACCTAAGTACCTCTTTATTATTATTATTATGTTGTAATTAGGCAGGCAGTTTGTACAACTGATGTGCCTGTATCCTGAAGATCTCCACTATGCTATCATTTTGAGTTGATTGTCGAGTCGGATTTTAAATTGGTTGACACTTTCCGCCGAGACTACGTCCTGATAATACAAAAATCGACTAAATTGCTTGTTATTTTTTGTCAGGCGCTTTAGTGCGTCTATACTATAGATTATAGAGGTTAGACTCTAGAGTAGTGTTGAGTAGGAACGATTTTTAAATGAGTTTGTGAATAGCCCTTTTTTGTACTGAGCTGGTCCAAGGTCCCACTTCAAATAAGGCGAGGTGTCTTGAAGCTCACTCGCTCGTTCTCACTCTTTCACGCACACATCCCGCGTCTTGGGAATAGTAGTATAGTCAGAGCAACGCGACATAAAATTTAAAGTAGTACATGCAAATAAATTGAGCTACTCTTACAAAATTTCGTCATGTGTGCGACAATTATAAGTTGGCGGTTGTGTAGTGGTAAATATAGGAAATAATTGAAAATGCATAGAAATCAAAATTGGAAATCGACCAATGAGCGTTTAACAACAGCGCCAACCTATGTAATTACGTATTATAGATGGACAAGATCGTGCGCGACCGTCCTGCAGGGTACAAGACGTTGGGGGGGGGGGGGGGACGATCTTGCCCATCTATAGTTATAGCACTATACCATTTCTTTGCTCACACTTGTTACTCTTCCAAGGAATATTAAATCTTGCAATTCATTAAGCTTGATGTTAAGGAAATAGTGATGTTATTGTAAGGCATCGTTTTTGCTATTTCATTTAGTAAACGTTGAGAAAATACTGGGTCATAGCTGTTAATTAGCTGGGCAGCCAAGTGGCCAGCAAACTCATTGGTAAAAAAAGCCACATTTCAATAGAAGAAAAGTAAAAATTACTTTTAAGAGCCGATTTTTTTTCGCTATTAGGTACTCTTAGTTTTGAATTTGGCCATACAATATTTAAAACATTCTTTCTTTCTGGCTGGCGTCATCCCGGCCTTTCACTTCGCCCGGTCTTGAGGTTTCTCTCATGCCATCCTCTAAAATGTATTTTTGGTCTACCTCTAGGAATGTACCCCTGATACGATCGGCACAGGCATAATTGCGACCGATGTACCTATTCCTGCGATCGTAACGCTTTAAGCGACGCACTTGAAAAATTTACTTCTAAAATTAGTAATTTTGTGGCAGATTCAACCTCAAGAGGCTAAAAGCCGCATGTGGCTCGCGTGTTACCGTTTGTTTAACAACTGACCTAGCTTTGCACCATACCCGTTAACCAATCAGATGAGCATGAATTACTTGAAAAATCACTATACATACATCCTATATGAACGATTGCAGTCAATTTGTTTAAACACCCGTATAATATTGACTCGCAGAATCAGATCGAAAAACCCGAACTATCATCGAAAAACGTATTGAAATTGCGGCTACCCACATTTTTTGTTAATACAGAGCTGAGTTTGATGCGGTATCGATGCATTTAAGTTATTATGAGCGGGAAAACTGCGGTTAAATATAAAAAGCTATAAAAAGCTTTCATATTGGAACATGTGAAAAATAGGAGTGAATGCCAGACTTCCGTCGCGCGCATACACGTTTTGAGGAACCCACAGGTATGTAGGTCGCAAATGCATGAGCCAGTTTGTACCAGGGCTAGGGTAGCGTCTTAGTAGAGAGGAGCACCCTGGCATTAAACCTAAATAACGCTAAGCAGAAAGAATAACATGTTATGCCGCCGGTCCCAGTTTCTGTCAAATTGCACTAATCGCGATACGTTTTTGACTGACGGAAAAAATAAGCTATCAAATCGTCGGGTTTCCTCATGTATGCAGTATGACCACCCTTAAATTATAGAGTGATCCTATTTTTTTATAAAACCAATCTTGTACTCTCATACATAATCTTTATACTCAAAGTCCCTGAAATATTTCTCATAGCAATTTGACATTGCGACGTTTATTGTTCTACGAGGGCGTTATTTTTGTAGATAATAAATTCATTTTCTTACTATACTTATTTTTAGCTTTTTCTTATTTTTCTTCGACATGCCCTTATCCCACTCGCAGTGGGAACGGCGCAAAATGCATTATAACACATGTTACAAGAAAGATTTGGCTTGTAGTTTTTGCGACCGGTCGCCTGCCTGATGTCAACCCCTCTGGGGAGGCATTCTTTTCAGCATCTAGTTTAATAACAAATTTGTGTTAATTTCAAATCTTTTTCAAACTAAGTCTACTCCACACCACAAATCGATTCGTCACTCGGCCAACAATCACCAACACCTATCATTGATTGGCGCTACATAATGCATAGACAAACCCCCTCCCCCTTCCCATCACATTACTAAGTTCCAGTCTAACAAGACCCCTCTGTCGTTCCATAACACACGCAAATGTTCGATATTAACGGTCTTGTTATAATGTTTGCGGTATGCATGTCGACACAATCGATTTTAATAATTACTGCGCGCAGTAGGGCAAGCGATGTCTGGATTTTTGTTGAATGTTTTCGTATAACCTGTGGAATAGGTTAAGCGTTCAGGTTGTCAGTGAATCGATTTCTTAGAATCAATTTTGTATGGCATCGATTTTAATATCGAAGACCTTATTCCATATGGATGTATACATAATTATATTGCATTTATGATTGGAATAAAAAAGAGTAGCTAAAAGTGGTGTAAGGGATGCAATTTTATTGCATATCAGCATAATTTGAGACAAAATATGGAAAAATATATCTCGTAGTAGATAGCCGCTATAGATGTACATTTAAATACCGACTTAACTGTGAATTGAAAAGCGTCGCTCTGTTCGCTCTAGTATTGCCATTTTATTTAATAATCATTCCTTATGAGGTACTTTTCAGGTCTTATAACACACATATTTCGCAATAGATAATTCCTTTATTTTGAGTCAAATTCCAGATTATAAAAGTGTTTTTCAGGGTGCCAAATAAAATATAACTTCAACGTCATCATCGGCATTTCTTTAAAAACAATCGTCTGGATATCTATACAGTGAAATTGTATAACTATAATCCAAAAACCTAGACATTTTAATTTGGTTTTTTAGTGGATAAAGACATTCCTTTCCACTAACTCAGTCACTAAGCACAATAAATCCAATAAATCCACCAAATCTAGGGATAATTCCACTAAGTTGGGAACACTGCCTGTAGTTCTATTTTCTGCCGTTTCACAGTTAACTTGGTACATCTTTCTTTAAAAAATTGTCTGTAATGCGTTATCTGGGTATAAACATTTTAATTGCGTATTGACACAGGTCCTAAAAATTCCAATTTATATCATGAATTAAGCAGTTTTCTGTATACTGATTTTGGATTATTCATGAATTATTATTGAAAAACGAGCACTTTCCCGTATTCACATCTGTCCCTTCTTTCTATGAGAGCCATCTACCGGATTCCCATGGTATTTCTTGTTGCAAGACTTTGATACATTGATTAGTGTTATTTTTTTGTAAATTTACAACAGATGGCGTTAGAGGTTCTAAAACATGTTATTTTTTTGATTAGAAAAAATAATAGCTACACAGGTTATTGCCTTGATGGCGCATTTGTAATGCGTATGCATGGGTTGGGTAAAAGATATATTGGATTTTTCTATCACGAAATGCTTAGTGCCAGCCCTGAGTCAGGAGTTATGGCGGTAGGGGGATGGGCTCCCCTCCTATTACATCAAGGGATGGAGATGGGTTCTCTAAAATATGGGTGTACTGTTTGCGCCTCTGCCTACCTCTTCGGAAAACACAGGCGTGAGTGCGTATGTATGTATGTAGGTATAGTTAGTTACTCAGCACAAATGAATTATTGTAGTATATTAAAATAAAAAGAAAGAGTCATCGTGAATATGCACTTTTAAAAATAAATACTTAATAATAATATAAAACATGGTCAGTAAAAAAATTGTCATTGTCAAGTTTAGCCATTTCCATTGACCCATCGGCTTAGCCCATCAGTATGGGTAGTCAGCTGACAGTACGAAAATTATTTTAAAATTTCATTTTTGTCAAAAATAATGTCAATTCTGTTATTGCCGGTCAGATGAAACTGAATTAAGTATTCTTTAATTTAGTCTAGTTTTAGTTCAGTCAATCTTCATTGGCAAAACGAAGTTTTGTATTCTGAATTCGTTTAAACTAGTCAAAATTGACAGGAATAAATCTAGTTTAGTTTGAAAAGATTAAAATTGCTTATTTTGGTACATATTTGCTTAATTATTCTGTTATTTATTTATTATTTGTTGTTTCTTTAAATGACTAGAGGCTTTACCCATGTTTTTTCACAAAACAAAAAATAAAAAAAGAAACTTAAAGTCCGACGAATATGAGACATATCTTACTTTCTTCCCCACATTATTCTGTATCGATTGGTATCGGTCTCGACCCCCCATACCCCAGCGGTTTCGGAGGAGATAGCGTGACAAGCTTTTGGCAGCGGCGGCGCCAGTTACAGGGAGATTCAAGCATTGTATCAATTCAATTTAGTAATGTTAAAATAAAATTTAGTACTGATAATCAGTCAAAATATAATCCAACTTCAGGGGGCGCTAAAATCCTAATATTATATGACTAAAAATAAAAAAACTTGCTCCCCAAAGCGCCTAGCATACGGAAGCCTGGTTGGCTCACCGTCGACTTGTAAGAAAAAGGCGCCACACAGGCCCTTTGTGCGTCATTCTTTGCTTTTCTTTTAGTTTTTTAAGTAATTTATCTCAAACGCTGGGGAGATGGGCGCCACTATCAGGTTTCTGCCCCGGTTCAAAAAACTCGTAGATCCGGGGCTGGACAACAGAATTAACACCACTGGCATGTTTTTGTGCTACATCGCATGTGTATTCCAGTCCTAATAGTTGATCTATTGTAATTGACTGCCTCGGTGGCGCAGTTGTAATGCGTACGCGTTACGATTGAGGTTAACGCTGAGATCTCGGGTTCGATCCCCGGGTCGGGTAAAGTGGTAATGGGTTTTTCTATTACATAATGCTCAGTATAAGCCCGGAGTTTGGAATTTGTGCCCGGTATGGCGATAGGCTCGCCCCCTATCAAATCGTCGGACGGAGATACGCTCGGCGAATTGTGGGTGTACTGGTTACACCTCTGCCTAACCGTTTGGGGATTACAGGCGTGAGTGCGTATGTATGTAGGTATATGTATGTAGATGAACTACTTATCAGGGTCGAGTCTAATTATCACAATACTAACGGCTTCTTTACCTTTGCAGTACGAAATAAATAAATACACCCAACAGTCGCACACATAGTCCTGACCCCACACTAGGTTAACCTGTATCGTAGGTATCAGGCACTACGAGTGACTTGCCAACCCACAACACCCAGAACCGAGACCAATATTTGTGGATCAATCATTTGTCTCGGTGTGGGAATCGAACCCACGGCCTCTCGCGTCGCAGCCGGCTACTCGCCCACTGCGCCATGGAGCTGTGTGTGAGTAAAAGTCACTAAATCTTCAAAATATAATACTATGACCCATAAACTAATTAATTATTAGGCATTCAACACCTAAAAGCCTAACAATACATCTAGGTCTCGAATACACATTACATGCACTAGAAAACGCTTCACTATGACACAAGTCATTGACAGGTCGACTGCCTGAAAGTTCTGTGACGCGGGTTGCCTGTAGAAATCCCAGTATAAAAAGAGCCCTGAAATAAACTCAGCATTAATGGCTTAGGGGTTAACTGAAATTGGACGTTAGCAAAGAAATACATAGTACATAGACTGTCTCGGTGGCGCAGTTGTAATGCGACACGCGTTACGACTGAGCTCTCGGGTTCGAACCCCGGGTCGGGTAAAAGTCATATTGGGTTTTTCTATTACGAAATGTTCAGTATCAGCCCGGAGTCTGGACTTGTATCCGGTATGGCGATAGGCTCGCCCCCTATCACATGGGACGGAGATACGCTCGGCGAAATGTGGGTGTACTGGTTACACCTCTGCCTACCCCTTCGGGGATTACAGGCGTGAGTGCGTATATATGTATGTATGTAAATAGTGCCCAAGGTTTGTGAAATTTAAAAGAATTGTTCTAAATGCCTCCGTCCGTAACGCAGCTGGTGAGGAGCCGACTGTGAAACGAGAGGTCGCGGGTTCGATTCCCTCACCGAGGCAAATGTGTGATCCATAAATCATTTCGGGTCTGGATGTTGTGAGACCGAAAGTCTATCGTAGTTCCTGATACCCACGACACAAGACTAGTATCTTACTGTGGGATCAAGGCTGTGTATTTGAAAGTTAAAAAAAATGATTTGCTTGATTGAGAAACAGGATTTGGAAATTGCAACGTGGATTTAATTAATACTTAACTATGTTTATATTCAGAAGAATGGTCAAAACTTATGCTGAACTTTTAGTCTTTCACGATTTTAGAGGTTAAATTTGACTGAGAATAATTGTGAGGTATATACACCCTATCATGTAAAAAATCATTCGGATCACTCTGTAAAATACAAGTGCGTATGCGTGGTCCTTAAAAAGAACAAAAGAAATAAGGACGAATAGTGAAAACCAACTTTTCTGCGTCGGTAAATAAACATTGACGAAAAAAACTACTGTGAATTAAACGAATCTAAATCAATTTTTCCATTCACCGATTCGCGCAGAAAAACACGCCGTGTGCAAAACTAATCTAACTAGACCTTCCAATTTGGGCAAAGAACAAATTCAAATGCATACCGTAAATATCGGACCACGCGTTTTCCAAAAAGGCAATTGGACAGGGTAAAGCACACTGTTGTGGCCACCAGCCAACGGCTGTTTGTAAATGCTTGACCACTGCCAATATTACCTATCTGTTTGCCGAATGAGCATTCTGTATCGAAAAGAGCAACGTTAGAGATTCTTCCGTTTTTTGAAACATCTTTCCAAACCCTGAAAGTAGAGGTTTTAATGGAATCTAAACAATATATCAATATATATATTTTAATTTTGTTTCAAAATATTTTTAACCCCCGACAAAAAGGGGCGTTAAAAGTTTGATTACATTTACTAAGGCATCTGTTGCGGATAATAATATTTTGACTGTTTACATTTGTTCATTTAAAAGTCGGTAAACATGAATCTGATTTTATTAAAAACATGTGGATAGATAAATACTGCAATAATGAAAATGGATTCGCCATTCGTGCAGTACCTAGGTATATAGTGGAGGCAACGAAGGGCAAAGAGGCTTTTTTGTGTTGCGAATGGACAGTGTTGTTAGTGAAAATATACGTATATAATATAATTAGGATTGTGTACCTAATGCGGCGAAGTCGAATTTAACGGTAAGTGCTAGAACATAATCATGGTGACGGTATAATGCGGTATTTGTTTGTGCTTTATGATTTTTCTATATTATATGTATAAGCCACTGCTTATACATATAATATAGTCAGACTCCCCGCTGAGCTATCACTATAGCTCAGCGGGGAGTCTGACTTTTCTAAGTTGTGTGTGTATTGTTAATTATTGCTTGCTTTAACGGTGAAGGAATCATCGTAAGGAAACCTGCATACCTGAGAAGTTCTTCATAAGAATTTCAAAGGTATGTGAAGTCTGCCAACCCGTATTAGGCCAGCGTGGTGGACTAATGCCTAACCCCTCTCATTCAGTAGAGGAGGCCCGTGTCCAGCAGTGGGACGTATATAATACAGGGCTAGTATTATTATTATTATATGTGGTGGAGTCGGTGTGGCGACAAATGTATATGGTTTTTCTGCTGCGACAGAAGTGAACCTTTGGTACCCTTTCGTCATGTTATCTAAGAGAGACACGTAAGGGGCCTGTTTTTTATAGCAAGGCTGACAAATGAGCAAGTGGGTGATCTGATAGTAAGTGATCTCCGCTAATGCGCACAATATCAAAATAATCATACATGCATTGCCGATCTTAAGTGAAAGGAGGCTTTTGGATATCTCATTCATCGTCAAAGACTTTAATGTATACTACTAGACAAGCTGCGCGGTACATAGAATTTTTACCACTAAGTTGTCAATTGACCGTAACTCAATATTACCATCTCACTTACTATCAACTAAAACCCCTACTGCGCTCCCTGTTTGTGAGCTGTCAAACTCCCGCGTTATGTGACACAATTTTACTTCTTAACAGCCCGTCTAGTAGTATACATTAAAGTATTTGTTCATCGTATGATACGCGGCAACAAGCTGTTACTTTACGGCTGCTTTCTGTTAGGCAGTGGTAATAACCCGGTTGCCATGCTGTAGATAACACTGTCTACAGCGTGGCTCTACCACGCCTAAATGAGAGTCACTTTGACGACCATTTTGTTTTGCATGTTATGTTTGTTTATAAATCGACTTGACTGACGTGGTATCACCTCTGCTGTAAATACACGTGTAAGTTAAAATGCCATGTACTGTAATTCTATTTGTATTCAAATTATTATTGTGTTTGATGTTCTTCGAAATATGATTGTTATTGGTTTGCTAATTCGTTTGTTCATACGTATTACCATTATCGGGTGGACGCAAATAGTACCCGAAGGTACATGAGACTCGACTGATCTTTGCTTGATCTATAAGTTGTCTATATCTGTAAGTTGTCACTACATACCAACGTTTGTAGATGTGTGATCTCTGAGGGGCTAGGCCCCTCAGGTCTAGAAATTAATTATAATAAATGTTTTTACCTCTATACTTTACCTCTACACTTTGATCTTAGCCAAAAGGCCGAGAAGCGATAGCTCAGCGGGGAGTGGTATGGACTGTCGCCACGAAAGTCGCAGGTTCAAAACCAGCCCCAAGTGCATACAACTCTGTCTTTTCTAAGATATGTGTTTATTAATTGTTAATTATAACTTGCTTTAATGGTGAAGGAAACATCGGGAGGAAACCTGCATATATAAGAAGTTCTTCATAAGAATTTATAAGGTATGTGAAGTCGGCCAACCCGCTTTAGGCCAGCGTGGTGGACCAAGGCCTGACCCCCTCTCATTCAGTAGAGGAGGCCCGTGCCCAGCAGTGGGACGTATATAATACAGGGCTAGTATTATTATTTTACCTCTATATCTGTCTCAGTCACACACATAATACTAACCTCAAACTTAGATATCAGTCTTGTGTCGTGTATATCGAGAACCAAAAGTCAAAAGTCCCTAATTTTAATTCTGTTAACAAAATATATTTGGTATAATTATTATTATTAATAATTCCTCAGAGACGTCAATTTGGATTATTTCAATACCTAGTGACGTAGCATAAAGCATTTCTGAATTCAGTAACAGCGCATAAAGCATTAACTGACCCTGATTGTGGAAGTAATGCTTGAAAGTAGCAGTTAGTGTGATTATTAAACTTTTATTTCTTACATCACCAAAATCAAATGCATGCAGCAGCATGAATGGGCCGACTCGTCCGGGTCGTTACCACTGTCTCACAGAAAACCGGCGTAAAGTAGCAGCTTGCTGTTGCGTTTGTACGATGAGTGAGATATCCGGAGGCCCAAACTGTCCTCCCCTTCCCAATCCCTAACTTATCCCTTTCCTTTAAGGTCGGCAACGCGCCCATGATTATTTTAGTATTGTGGGCGTACATGGGCGTCGAAGATTAACTTAATATCACATATACTTCATATGAAGATATTATTATTATTTTCATTTTGGTACATGTCCGTAATTGTGTATTTTTGCCCTAAACTAAAACTCTCACAAAAATCCGTTAAATCCAAAATTTTCTGAATGAGACGGCATTTGTTATCCTTATACGTTGGATTGTTTTCTCGAACCGTTGTGAAAACTGCTTTTTTAGGGAAATTATATCGGTAACTAACGGTAGTTTGTTTTATGTGATTTCTCCAATATGAGATCACTGGTAGACCTCAACAGAATTATGACGTCATCATCAGTCGACAACTCCGTGACTCACGAGGTGGCATTTCGCATGCGAAAGTCCGTTTTGGCCAAAGACTTTAATGTAAATTGTAAATTGCGCACTTAGTTACGGTCAATTGACCGCAACTTATTTAGTCACCCGCGAGAGAGCAAGAGCAGTTGTTGTTTGAATAGCTGCGGACGTTAAATTCGATAAACTAACACGAAATTGTTTATTTTGACCCATAAACATTGTCATTATTTACGTGCATATATTATTCATTAAATTTGAAGTTATTTTACGGAAGTAACTATTTTACTTATTGGTTTTAAAATTTTTCGAAATTCATTTATTGTGAATGAAAACTAATACCAACCAAAACAGCCGTCTCAATATTGCCATCACGCTTAATCTCAACTCTTCTCGCTCCCACGCCTTAGATGTCATTCCCGCCTTGCCGGCCACGTATGCAACACAATTTTACTTCTGAACAGCCCGTCTATGGTATTAATGTCTTTGGTTTTGGCAGGTACTATCGCTTTATATATTTCAACCGCCAAGTAGCTTTAACACTATAGTTTCGGCATGAAGGACATTAAAGCCAGTGAAATAGCTGGGCATAGTCTCAGCAGAAGTAGTGTACAGCGGTGCATTATTGTACTAAAGTTCAGAGTGATAATTTTGTTTATTTGATTTTGTTTATTTGATTTTGTTCCATTTATTTGAAAACTAATAGTATCTTAATATAATAGTTTAAACTTAACCATTTTACATGTTTTCGCATGTTATGTAACCGCTTCATCAGACAAGCGGACAGTTCGCCTCGCCATTTAGTTTTATTAAAAATGTCTACTAAAATCTTGAAAATTATTCACAAAATCGAGCTTTACTTTTTATTGCAGAATTCTATTGAATATATTAAACTTTGCATTGCATTCCGATACGAAACCGATCTGAATCTGAGATTATCAACAAACTGAAGATGTTCTCGACTTCGCAATTCAAATCGAGTGAGCAACCCTTCAAATGCGAAAAATCTCGGTCCAAAGTAGCCGTTGTGCTATTTGTATGAGAGATGCACATTTGATCCCAGCTCCGTGATCCAACCTCGAATAACCTTAGTTCGGGTTATATTTTCTGACGGATCGAATGCAGTGCCTAAGTACTGCCAGTGTGTTTTTGTTTCGCGTATAATGATTTTTTATAGCAAAGGCAAACGAGCAAGTGGGTCACCTGATGATACACTTATCATGTGTACGGCTACTTATGATCTCCACCGCCAATGTACGTCCACAATACCAAAAGAAACATGGGTTCGTTGCCGACCTTAAAGGAAAGGGCTAATTAAGGGATTGGGAAGGGGAGAGGGATTTGGGACTACTGATATCTCTCACCGTATAAAACGCAGCAGCAAACTGCTACTTTACGTCGGTTTTCTGTGAGACTGTGCTAACATGGACGACCCGGCCCATTCATGCCGTAGACAAAACCGTCTACAGCGTGGCTCTACCACTCACACACATCTCCATAGTTTTCAAAATACTTGTGACGTGAGGCACTAATAACAATGAGGCTCTCATAACACACTTTACATTGCACTGCAAGCAACGGTAACCCCTAGCACAATCAGTCTAGAGATGGGTGAACACTTAAGTCCATTCCCTATATTCTATTTAAAGATAGATTTGCTTACTATCAGTAATGCTTTGACAGATCTTCCATACAAAATGTGTCAAAATTTTACTGTCAATAAGCAAATCTGTCGATAGACAGAATATTGGGAACGGCTATTAGTGGTGTTGCAACTGAGCGTTTCGGTGCTTTGGAGGGCGCGTAAAAAGTCGGTTCGGATGTTATCAACTGACAACAGTCAGATACGATAGATAGATACATACATAGACTCACGCCTGTTTCCCATAGGGGTAGGCAGTGACAACAGATTTCCACTTGCTACGATCCTTGCATACCTCTTTGGCCTCATTGACTCTCATTAAATAGAGATAGATAAATAGACTATAACAATGTTACTTTACGGTTAAAAAACTTCGGATTAAAAACTGCTGGTTAGCATAAACTCTGTTGGGAAATTATATCGATCAAATCATGGTTCTAAATTGAATATTTGTTCAGTGAACCGAACTGGAAATCTTGTCTGGGACTAACTATATTCCTTTTTAATAGAGCCGTTAGGGATTTATTAACAAAGTTACCTATATTTTATAGACAGTATTTCTATAGGTTTCAAACTTTTCAAAGTATTTCAAGCAAAAATCCAATCCTAGATAAAGATTGTTATTATTATTTGTAACACAAAAAGGGGCCGAATAAATGTTATTCTTGTTACTTATATCGTAAAATTCAAAGAATAATTAGTTCTGTGGGAAAGGTTGCCTGACTTGAGAATCTAAAACAACATCTAGGGTCCAATGAAAACCAGCGCCAAGCACTTAGTGTTTGACATATGCTGATTTGGATCCTTTTGGCGTGGTCGTGGTGGGATATATACCGTCCACAGTGAGTGGGTATCTAAGTCCCCCCCCCCCCCACCTACTACTTATAAAAATATTTTTTCTGCATCAATTGTACATGTACCACCTAACGTCTGCCAATAAATATTTTCTTTCTTTCTTTCTAAAATACCACACGATTTACGGCCGACAGACATTATCACTAGTCCAATGAAACCAGTAAAAGGTGGATATTGAAACCAGTGAAATTCTAAGCCAGAGAAATTAGCCAGGCGGTGTGTAGCCGTGAAACGAAAGGCACCGAGACAAATGTTTGTATGATCCACAAATATTTGTTTCGGGTCTGAATGTACGGTACATGACACGGTACACCGTAATAAATGGTACCGTAAGTCCCTCAATACAGGTTATCAAACTATGGGGTCAGGACTACGTGTGTATATTAAGTGTGTGTGTATTTATTTATTTATGTCTCTTTATAATGAGAGTACAGTGCCATGCAGTTAATTAAAAAAATTAAAGTGGAGTTGCTATTGTTTAAGGGCAGATGATGCATTTACCTTTAGAGTGCCACGCTGCAGACACTTGTGTCTATAGCACGAATGGGCCGGCTCGTCTGGGTCGTTACCACTGTCTCACAGAAAACCGGCGTAAAGTAGCAGCTTGCTGTGGTTCGTACGGTGAGTGAGATATCCGGAGGCCCAAACCCCCTCCCCTTCCCAATCCCTTAATTTTCCCTTTCCTTTAAGGTCGGCAACGCACCCATAATTCTTTTGGTATTGTGGGCGTACATGGGCGGTGGAGATCACTTACCATCAAGTAACCCACTTGCTCGTTTGCCGGCCTATGCTATAAAAAAACCATCAGGCGAGCGACCTGCTCGTACTAAGCTGTATAAAAAATGTAAAGATCAAGGTAAGCAACCTAACTACACGTGTCTAGTCTATATTTATTCATAAAATGGAGTATAGCCTTTCCACTTCGCCCACGAAACAATAAATAACCTATAAGTTTACATAAATTATTAAAAACAACGTCACAGATGACACGAGGTCTACGTAACACAAACAAACACCATAACAGGCACAAATTAGTTTCACAATAATTAGAGTGTCGCCTCAAAAAGGGGCGGACCATAATAGGGTGGTCAAAATTGTGTGACCAAACACCGAGACTTATATGGCGATGTCAATTGACGCTGGTAAGTTACATACGAACCAGTGTTAAGTGACAGTTATATCATACACAAGGATATTTGGTGTAAATCAATGTGTAAGGTTTAATTTAGTTTTTGCTAATTCAATATGTGTGAAGCTTCCCATGGTTGTAGTTATACAAGGTGGTAGGTCCCTCGTATGCGAGAGGCCGGCTGGGTTGGTACCACCGCTTTGGCCAAGCAACAGTGTGTTCCAGTTTGAAGGACGTTGAAGCCAGTGAAATTACTGGGCATTATGAGACTTAACACCTTATGTCTCGGGGTGACGAGCGCAGTTTAGTGTCATGCAATGCTTTGTTATTTAAAGTTCTGTGTGGCGTTGCTTCTGTGTATGAGCAGGCGTGGGGCGCTTACCATCAGGCGAGCGACCTGCTCGTCTTGTCATTCTAGTTAATAAAAAAAAAGTTACATTGTCTCCGCGAGGACGAGATTTGCGAAAACAAAAAATCTGTTGTGCACTCACACAAGAAATTACGTATTTTAATTTGATTTGGGTTAAATAAATCACCTCATTGGTCTAGTGGCAGCGTACTAAGGCTGCGAACCGTAAGGTCCTGAGTTCAATTCCCGGGTCCGGCAATCACAATTTGTATTTATGTT
The DNA here is from genome assembly GCA_905332985.1 of Mimas tiliae. Taxonomy (NCBI): domain Eukaryota; kingdom Metazoa; phylum Arthropoda; class Insecta; order Lepidoptera; family Sphingidae; genus Mimas; species Mimas tiliae. The sequence continues at coordinate 2,215,989 of HG995251.1, forward strand.
TTCGATTCGAAAATCACATATGAATTGCCCTAGTTTGGAAGCCCGATATGATGATAGGCTCAACCTCCATCACACGATGGGATGGAAATAAGCGAAACTTGGACTTCTGCGTACTCCTTTGGAGGTAAAAGCGTGAGCTTAAGTTGTGTTATTAATTGTATTTCTATCATATGATACGTTTGCCGCAAACAAATACATATTCACATCGATTTTAGGATACATATTTTTGTATACTCGTATGTCATGTTCTATTGAATATGATTAATAATATGCGTTCTCGATTTGGTAAATCCTATCCTATCAGAAATTTAGCGAACTGTGGGTGTGTAAGTCATAAGCAACTTATAACACTTCTAAATTGTTTATTAGGTACCTTCTATAGAAAAGCGATTTTCTTACTCAGTAGTATGAAAATTCATAAAAAGCGTGTAAAGCCCAAATGTAGATAAAAACCGGCCAAGTGCGTGTAGGGTTCTGTATTGTAACTGAAAATATCCCATATCTCAAAAAATATATAATCTAACTTATTGAAACCAATTTTCGATGGAAGTACCTTAAGTTATACTGCCCTGAAATTTTCAGACTTTTCCAGCCCGTAGTTAATAAAGTTAGAGTGACACATTTTCCATGACTATGGACACGCATTCCCGCACAAACTAATGACATAAAAAGTCATTTTTAAAGAATTAGATATGGTGCGTTGCCGACCTTAAAGGAAAGGGATAATTAAGGTATTGGTAAGGGGAGGGGGTTTGGGCTTCCGGATATCTCACTCACCGTACGAAACGCAGCAGCAAGCTGCTATTCTTTACGCCGGGTTTCTGTGAGACAGTGGTAGACAAAAGTGTCTGCGGCGTGGCTTTAGAAATTTAGCAACCTAAGGGCCAATGATGCCTATGTAATTGGAAAATAATCAACTCTCAGTTACTGTATAGGGAGCGAGCCCATTTTTTTCTTAATTTAACTACATCTTTATGTAGTGGTTCATAGACTACACCTCGCATCCCAATATCATCCATATTGACCGTGGCGTAGTGGGCGAGTAGCCGACAGTGAAACGTGACGCCGCGGGTTCGATCCCCGCACCGAGGCAAATATTTGTATGATCCACAAATATCTGTTTCAGGTCTGAGTGTTGTGAGACTGTAAGTCTCTCGTAGTTCCTAACACCCACGACACAAGACTCGTTTTTTACTGTGGGGTCAGGGCTGTGTGTGACTGTTGGGTGTTATTTATTTATATAGTGCTAATAAGTCTTCGAGTAAAATAGCTGTTACATACGGACAGACAGATGGACAAATGGTCAGAAGGGCATGATGAAATCATAAGAGTTCCGTTTTACCATTTGACCAAGGAACCCTAAAACCATGTTTGGGTTTCCCATTGTTACGTCACGAAATTCAATTAACATATTGTCTTTTACAAATACCTATCTCCTTATTTGGCTAGCCATAACGTACGTCATCTAGGTGTTATACTTGAGTTCGGTTTTCAGATTGGACAATTTGTTCTATACTACTTACCTATTTGTTTGTCTGTTTGTGTGCACACTTTTGCCTTCAGTATGAATGGCCCGGTTCGACCGGGTTAGTAAAGTCACAGAACAGTGACGTGAAATACCAGCTTGCTATGTTTGGTACGGTGAGTGAAAACCTTGGAGACACAATTTGCATGTTTCTCTATCCCAATCAATTTAGTTTTCCTTTAAGAGCGGCATCGCGTCTATGATTGTTCTGGTATTATAAATGTTGGAGACTGGAGATCAACCTCTACTACGTGACACGTTTGCTCGTTTGCTACATTTTGTATTGTATTGTATTGTAGCCCTGTATTATACACGTCCCACTGCTGGGCACGGCCTCTTAAGAAGAGGGGTTGGTAGACTTCATATACCTTCGAAATTCTTATGAAGAACTTCTCAGGTATGCAGGTTTCCTCACGATGTTTCTTCACCGTTAAAGCAAGCGATAAACAATTAATATACACATAACTTAGAAAAGTCAGAGGTGTACGCTCTTGGGACTGGTTTCGAATCTGCGACTTTCGTCTTGACAGTCCGTATCACTGAGCTATCGACCAGAATTGACAGTATAAAATACTACAATCTTAAACATTCCGTCAGCCAATAGTGTATTGCTTCCAACTTGGTATCTATAAATGACGTCAATTCATTCATGAGTAAACAAAGCGAGAATCCCCCGTCCAGACGTGGAAAGCGAGACCGTACTCCTTACGCGACGAGATTGCCATAATTTTTGGATTCGATCCATAAACAAGCGACCGATGACTTACTTACATATTTAGCTGTTCGCCCATCTCTTAAGGTAGGGGACCTTATAGCGACCGCTAAAGATGTCGTGTATGCCATGTGGGAATTTTCTTTTTTGGTTCGCGCTGAAATGGCCGGTGTTATGTAATAGTTATGGTGTCTGTTTGTTTTGATTGTTTTGTTATTGTCACGTGTTGGATAGGTTAGTGTTTATGTTTTATAGGTTGTAAAATCTGTGCTATACGATCCAAATTAAAATTATGACATATTGTGACAAATTATATTTATAAAACGTAGATGTAGTGCGAATGTAGAGGTTTTGTTATTGAGACAGTTTTGTTTACAGTGTGAATGGGCCGGCTCGTCTCACACAAAACCGACAAAGTACAGCTTGCTGCTGCGTTTCGTACGGTGAGTGAGATATCTGGAGGTCCTCCTCTTCCAAATCTCTTAATTATCCCTTTTGATTTAAGGTCGGTAACACGCCCATGATTCTTCTGGTATTGCGGGCGTACATGGGTAGTGATCACTTACCATCAGATGACCCATTTGCTCATTTGTCGGTCTATACGATAAAAAAGGTGATGTAAAGGGATTCCAATTTACACCTCCCCTTTCCTCCAGCCTCCAACTCCTGTCTGACTGCCATGTGAAGTCATTCGGGGCTTGACAAGATCATTTATAAATGTGTTTGCACATGCAAAATACAGTAGACAAATGATCGAAGGATTACATTTAATATATTTTGTACTTTTTATAATAAGGACGCAGCCGGCGTAAAGTAGCAGCTTGCTGCTGCGTTTCGTACGGTGAATGAGATATCCGGAGGCCCAAATCCCCCTCCCCTTCCCAATCCCTTAATATCCCTTTCCTTTAAGGTCGGCAACGCGCCCATAATTCTTTTGTATTATGGGCGTACATGGGCGGTGGAGATCGCTTACCATCAGGTGACCCACTTGCTCGTTTGCCGGCCTATACTATAAAAAAAAAGCCCGCAATAGATGTTGTTGCCGAAATTTTGCATTACTTAATACTCGGATAAAACAATGCAGGAAAAAAAATTATGTATGCACAATAATTTTATTTGGTTACTTAGCGGTCCACCAACATCTCAGACCCAAAGCCAACCTCCCCTGCACGTGGTACACCCTGCTGATTACCGGACGAGGCAATGGCGAAACTTGGTTCATGTTGCGGGTTGTAGGGGTTAGAACGTGGGACGCCCCATATAATACCAAATCTACCGTCAAATCATGACGGGAAGACACTGTCACTAAGCCGGGATATCGCCAGACAGAAAGAAAAAATTGGATGTGTCTGATATTGGGTATATTTCGCCTGCTTAGGTTAGGACCAGGATTTCATAGAAACTGTGTTGTGGTTAGGGAAAGTAAGCCGTGATTTATTGTAAGGTAATATAACAAGCAACACTATTATATTGACTGTCATAAATATATTTTATTTATTTTATTTTCTTAGGAAAACAAAGTGGTAATTACATAATAAAGTAACTTATACTATTTAACTAAAGCTACACATTTACATGTCTTCACAAGTACGAAACTAAACATAAAACTGTACTCCTATATATATGTTGCTGATAAAAATAATTTTACATTATAAAGCACCCAAATAATTATTATTGTAGGGAGTTTGATATTATAATTTCTGATAAACTAAAAAACATTTTTAAACACATTATCTTCTGAAATGTCACCAAACACGTTTGGATTAATTGTATTCTTAATTTATATAGCTTATTTAAATTTATGTTTTAAGAGTATTATATTAAATTCACTCTTCATATGCAATGTCAGAGAATGAAGCCGACGGCCGACGGCATAAACATTTAAACGGCACGCATCTGAGGGGCTAGCACGGAAACTTGCGAAAAGTTATTCGAGCTGTCATCGACAACAATTTCTATGAGATTTTAGTACAGAGGAGGAGGGGAGGCCCTCAGAAGAGGCCTCTTCCCAATACCTGAGGGGCTAGCAAACTATCGAAATCGTAATGTAAAGGTATCGAGGGCTCGATAGATAATTCCTTAAATATCATTGGTCTATATTCCATATATATTAGTTTCTTTTACGTACGATAGAGGCGCTGTACTAAAATCTCATAGAAATTGTTGTCGATGACAGCTCGAATAACTTTTCGCAAGTTTCCGTGCTAGCCCCTCTGAAAGCCTTCTCATTTAAACTACTATTATAATAAAAAATAGGAATTTATCAAAAACATAATATTAAAAATCACCGAAAAAAAGAGCTACTATTGACTATTTATTTTTAAATTAGATAAGGGGTATGCAGAGGTGTAAACAGTACAACCATATTTCGCCGAGCGTTTTCTGTCCCATGATGTAATCGGGGCAAGACTATCACCATACCGGGCACAATTCCAGACTCCGGGCCGATGTTGACTATTTTCGTAATAGAAAAACCCAATATCACTTTTGCCTGAGCCGGGGATCGACCCTGAGACCTCAGCGTCAGCCTAAGTCCTAACGCGTACGCATAACAACTGCGCCACCGAGGCATTGATAGGTATGGGATTTATTTCACGATTCTTTAGGTATTGTAGATGTTCATGAGCGGCGGTGATCATTTGCCATCAGGTGACCCACCTTCTCGTTTGCCCTGGGTTCCATAAAAATATACACTGGCCAACTGCCGTCGCTTTTGCTTTTTGGCAGGCGTGGCGCTTACCATCAGGCGAGCGACCAGCTCGTCTCGTCATTCAAAATAATAAAAAAAACTATCCATCTAAATTAGACTTTACAATGGGGGTGTAGAGGGCTGGATAGTCTTGTGTACCCAGTTAGTTAGTACCCTTTTTTTTATAGCATAGGTCGGTAACGAGCAAGTGGTTCACCTGATGGTGATCTCCACCGCCCATGTACGCCCACAATACTAAAATAATTATGGGTGCGTTGCCAACCTTAAAGGAAAGGGATAATTAAGGGATTGGGAAGGGGAGGGGGTTTGGGCCTCCGGATATCTCACTCACCGTACGAAACTCAGCAGCAAGCTGCTACTTTACGCCGGTTTTCTGTGAGACAGTGGTAACGACCCGGACGAGTCGGCCCATTCGTGCTGTAGACACAAGTTTCTACATCGTGGCTCTACCACTCCCTTTGTCGTTCCCACGACTTCAAGCCTAACCCTTCACACACATCACTGTCAATCATAATTCTATCCAGCGATGACCGAATACGTGTGCAGAACTCAAACTTATCATAACACATTTGCTTCCGGCCAGGAAGTCCCCGGACAGTTACTTTCGCGCCGATTGCATAACAATGGCATATGGCGGAAGAACACGTGCGTTTTCAAATGGCTGTCGTCCCGTTTGGAGTTGCCGTTTCGACTTTAATTAATAAATTTGCAACACGTAGTTATAACGATATAGTATAGTATTTGCGTCCCGCTGCTGGGCGTGGGCCTCCTACACTGAGGGGCTATGGCTTAGTCCATCACGCTGGTAACACATACCTTCGAATTTGTAATCGACAACTATGAATGCAAGTTTTCATGAGATGTTTTCAGATGTATGTTTTCTCGGAGCTTGGTTCGACACCAACGGGGTTCGAACTCCCAACATCTCGGTACTTCGTTGTACTCCTCGCTTGGTTATCGCTCCCTTTTTATACATAGGTATATGTTAAAGACGTAGAATTAAACTTGATATAGATTATTTCAGAATATTGATATTTTTATCAGAAATATCATTAGTCGAAGTTACAAAATTATGTTTAAATCATAGATCACATACCTTAAGCTCACGCTTTTATCCTCGCAGGGTAAGCAAAGATGCAAATTGTGCAGCACGCACGTATCGCCGAGCTAATTGCCGCCCAATTATGTGATTCGGAACTAGCCTATCGCCATACAATTCGCCGGGCAATTCATGTGTGATTTTTCAACTAGTCCAATGGCGGTCATAGATGTTTGTCTTGAATCAACAAAGTACCTATACATTTCTTGATACCTACTTATTAATTTACAATCGTAATATTAGAAGACCTTCCTGTCCAGTAGTTTTATAAAGGGGCGGAATACTGTTTTAATAATAATTATTAATAATGTAATATGGTCTCAGAACAATACAAACTTTTATGTAATTACTGCTTAAAGGTTAGTTAATACATAATATATTATGACCCTACATGAATGTATACATTTCCCCTTAAAATTCCTTTCATTCCAATTAATAATTCTTATTAGAAGGTACTGAATAAAATATATTTCATTAGTTCATGTAACCTTTATTTGTTTTATTCGTTAGTGAGCTTAGGACTAATATGTGGAAACTAGGCATTAGAATTGTATAATTAACACTACTGAAATCAGTGTTTGAAACAAAGTACTCTGAATAATCATTTTGATTAACGAGATCTACAAAAACTAGTAATTGTGGAAATCGAAACTATAATGCATACATACGCACTCACGCCTGTAATCCCGGAAGGGGTAGGCAGAGGTGTAACCAGTACACCCACATTTCGCCGAGCGTATCTCCGTCCCAGGATGTGATAGGGGTCAAGCCTATCGCCATACCGGGCATAAATCCCAGACTCCGGGCTGATACTGAGCTTTTAATAGAACAACCCAGTATCATTTTTACCCGACCCGGGGATCGAACCCGAGACCTCAGCGTCAGCCTCAGTCGTAACGCATACGCATAACAACTGCGCCACCGAGGCAGTCAGGTAGACATTATGTAATAGGCCTATCGCCATACCGGGCACAATCCCGGACTCCGGACTAAGCATTTAGTGATAGAAAAACCCAACATCTTTTTTATCCGGGGATCGAACCCGAGATCTCGGCACAGCAGTATTACCGTGTACGCATTGCAACTGCGCCACCGAGGCAGTCAGTAATTACAAAACAATATCGTTTTAATGCAGTCGGGTTCGAATTAGGCCTAAGCTGTTCAACGGGCCGCGTCCGGCGGATGTAAGGAAAGTAAGTTAGTTATGCGAACATCTGTATGCACGAGGAGTTCTGGCTATGGCTGACCTTCCGACGCACCTGGCCTGCACACTGAGGACCTGGAAGTAGGTTGCAGGAGTAGGGGATAAAGTGGCCACACTATCACACAAATATTAGTTTAGGTCTGAAATACATATATGTCGGCGCCGTATCAGAGGTTCCTCCCAGATCCATGATATAATGCAAACACTCCTTTTATAATGACTTTATTCGTTACCACACGAGTTATAGAAAATTACTGTACCGTGCTGCTGAACAGAAATCGTTTAAATAGCAATTCTTACAATAGAAATCCCTTCCATCTATAGTGACAATCAATCATATATCTGTATTTCATTTGAAACTAGTTTAAACAAAACAAATAAATATTATAAAATTTAAAAGTTCTTTAAACATATAATTGGACAATTGTTATACATCACAAATCAATTATAAACTATTTTATAACAATAATTCAATAGTAGCGGATGTTAGCAAAACACTATTTTACAATGAATAGGTGGTAGCAATAAAATTGTTGCTTTTACAGTCTGCGCGATAAATTAAAATCATACAAATATGTAAATCACATCAAAGTAATTTAGCGTACATTTAAAGATAGTTCCTAATTAAATAATTCGTAATTTGAACACATTTCCGGTAGTTGAAATTAACTTTGTAACATAGCAGTATAAACAAGTAAAAAAAATATGAAAGCATGTAGATAAATTGCCAAATAATTTGAAATGATTATTGGAATTTATTTAATTACATAATTACATCAATGTTTTTTTTTTTATCCTGGCTCGGCAAAGTGACTACGCTACACCTGATGGTAAGTATAGCGCAATCCATGAATACTGTCGACCAACGATAGACACTGAATCTATCGCAGATCGGCAGAATTTTGCTGGCCTGCTTAGTTGCTTCTTCACACTCCGTTTAAAGGTCAATACTTCCGGCTATAATAGTTTTATTTGTCAATCAATAGAGGGCGGTCTGAAAGTGCGCCCATATATACATGCTACTTATTCAGCAAATGTTATGCGCTCTATAAGTGTCGTGTATATCAGATTAGTTACCTTAATTAAGATAATTCATAACAAAATGTTAATATACATGATGTGGATGTGCTTTATAAATAAACAAGGTGGTAGGTTCCTCATTTGCGAGGGACCGGCTGGGTTGGTACCACCGTTTTGTCTATTTCTGCCGCCAAGCAACAATGTGTAAGCAGTGTTGTGTTCCGGTGTGAAGGACATTGAAGCCAGTGTAATTACTGGGCATTATGAGACTTAACACCTTATGTCTCAGGATGACGAGCGCAGTCCAGTGTCATGCAGTGCTTTATTTAAAGTTCTGTGTGTCGTTGCTTCTGTTTATGGGCAGGCGTGGCGCTTACCATCAGGCGAGCGACCTGCTCGTCTTGTCATTCAATCTAATAAAAAAAAAAAAAAAAATAAGTACGATACTAAATACATGGAGCTTAAATCTCAAAACCAAAATAACATTTTAATAATCATATTTATTAATGTATTTTTATAGCATAGGCCGGCCAAATGGGTCACCTGATGGTAAGTGATCACCGCCCATGTACGCCGACAATAACAAAATCATGGGCGCCTTACCGACCGAGGAAAGTGATAATGAAGGGATTGGGAAGGAGGATCTGGGCCTCCGGATATCTCACTTACCGTATGACAAACAGTAGCATACCGCTGCTTTTCGTCGGTTTTCTGTAATACAATGGTAACGGCCCGGTCAAGCCAGTCCAGACAGCACGACAGTGGGCCAAAACTGTCTACAGCGTGGCTCTATCACTCAGTAGTTATGTCAATAATAATTTCAATTTAGGAATATGAAAAAAATAGGTATATAAAAAAAACTATAAGTACTTAAATAATGATTCTCTGAAAAATATTATCAATATTTTTTTATTATCCTGAATGACGAAATGTGGAAGTGGCTCGCCTGATGGTAAGAGCCACGCCTGTCAAACAGAATCAACACCACACAGAACTTTGAATTAAAAATCAGCCCATTGGACTGCAATCGTCACCCCAAGACATAAGAAGTTAAGTCTCAAAATGCCCAGTAATTTCACTAGCGTCAATGAAACTTCCTTCCTTCCTTCAAACCGAAACAACTGACGGCCTCACGCATATAATATATGTAGTATATGCAAGTGAGCACTAAGAAGAGATTTATGAAAATTCTTCTTCAAATGGGGCAACAATTTGTATGAAGAAAAATATTAAAAAGACATTTGGACTTGAAACTTCGTACGTACGTACTCAAAAGAAATAAGCAACTACGATTTGGGATATCTCGAAAATCATCCCCTTAGAGGTGAAATGCGTTATTAGAGCGGGGTGTTCCAAATAAAGACATTCACGCGACCGAAGCCACGAGTAAAAACTAGTAGACTTTACAAATCCCGTGTCTGATCCATACATCACAATATGTGTACATTGTCGTGGCTTAGTGGATTAACAATGTTTGTGTTGAGTCAGCTCATGCGTTTGATCCCAGCTTAAATGTATTAGATGAATGAATTTATTATATTTTCTTAGGCACAAAGCCAACCTCACCTACACGTTGAACACTAAATAAATAATAAATAAATAAATACACCCAACAGTCACACACATAGTCCTGACCCCACACTAGGCAAACCTGTATCGTGGGTATCAGGAACTATGAGGGACTTGCGCTCCCACAACACCCAGACCCGAAATAAATATTTGTGGATCACACAAACATTTGTGTCACTGCGGGAATCGAACCCACGGCCTTTCGCTTCGCAGCCGGCTATTCGCCCACAGCGCCACAGAGGCTGTCAAAACTCTGCTGACTAACGGACGAGGCAATGGGGAAACTTTGTTCCCATTGCGGGTCGTGGGGTTCAGACGGCGGGTCGGCCCACATAATACCATTTCCACCGTCAAATCATGATTTAGGATGGTGGACTCTGGTATTAAGCCGTGATAACGCTAGGCAGAAAGAATAGCCACCGTGGCACAGCGGGTCAGTAGCCACCTAGGAAAATAAAGACTGCGGGTTTGTTTCCCGCACCGAGACAAATGTTGGTATGATCCATATATATTTATTTCGGGTAAAAGAGGCCAAAGAGGTATACAAGGATCGTAGCAAGTGGAAATCCGTTTTCTCTGCCTACCCTTATGGGAAACGGGCGTGAGTCTATGTATGTATGTATGTATGTAGGTATTTATTTCGGGTCTGGATATTGTGTGACCAGAAATTCCTCGTAGTTCCTAACGCCCACGGTACAGGTTAGCCTAATGTAGAGTCAGGACTATGTGTGTGACTGTTGGGTGTATTTATTAAGCTATGGAATTGATAAAACTTACGTTACTGTATCATTAAGTTAAAAACATGACTACGGACTAGCTTAAATGATTTTTTTAATGTCACCACTCGTTTTAATTTGAGTTTTCGATTCAAAAAAATAACAAAACTGTACGACTAACTAAACAAAGTATTAAAATTCTTAAAGAAATAGAATTACTTCAAACTTATTTTTTTTATGTATGAATATTATTGATATATGCTACAAGTAAGTTTATCCCCCACGTTGTTTAGTAATTAATCATTACTAATTTAATTGGAAAATAATCTATAAATGTACACCACCTTTTACAAGGTGGTAGGTCCCTCGTTTGCGAGAGACCGGCTGGGTTGGTACCACCGCTTTGTCTATTTCTACCGCCAGGCAACAGTGTGTAAGCACTGTTGTGTTCCGGTGTGAAGGACATTGAAGCCAGTGTAATTACTGGGCATTATGAGACTTAACACCTTATGTCTCGGGGTGACGAGCGCAGTCCAGTGTCATGCAGTGCTTTATTTAAAGTTCTGTGTGGCGTTGCTTCTGTTTATGAGCAGGTGTGGCGCTTACCATCAGGCGAGCGACCTGCTCGTCTCGTCATTCAATCTTATAAAAAAAAACTACCTTTACAAAAATATTTAGCTTTTTATCTTTATCCGTGGAATGAATTATGTGATATGCCTTATCTCCCAAAATTGGACATATTATGTATAGCAGACAAATTACAAATAAATACCTCGGTCGGGAATCGAATACGGAATTTCGAAACACCATGTAGGGGTTAATGGTATCGTCAAAAAGAGGAATGTGTGAAAGTAAGTTGATCTTAATTAAAACTGCAAATAACATTGTATAAATTAATACTAGGCCTGTATTATATATATCGCACTGCTGGGCATGGACCTCCTCTACTGAACGAGCAAGTGGGTCACCTGATGGTAAGCGATCTCCACCGCCCATGTACGCCCACAATACAAAAGAATTGTGGGCGCGTTGCCGACCTTAAAGGAAAGGGATAATAAGGGATTGGGAAGGGGAGGGGGTTGGGGCCTCCGGATATCTCACTCACCGTACGAAACGCAGCAGCAAGCTGCTACTTTACGCCGGTTTTCTGTGAGACAGTGGTAACGACCCGGACGAGCCGGCCCATTCATGCTGTAGACAAAATTGTCTACAGCGTGGCTCTACCACTCGTGAGGGTTGTGGGTTCGCAGATTTCACACACTTTCAAAATTCTTATAGAGAACTTGTCTGGTATACCTGGTTTCCTCATGGTAATCACCAATAAATGACAGTGAATACACACGTGATTAAGGCCTGTATTATAGAACAATACTCAAGTAAGGTGTTTGCTAAGTGTTGATTTCAGTACACGTGATTGGTCTACTTTTGGCGCCAAACATAAACGGACCAATGACGTGTACAGAAATCGACACTTAACAAAGACTTCACACTTCAGTGTTGTTCTTTAAAATTTGTTGAACAGTAGTGTGGTTCTACGAGTATATGACGGGCCTTAGAAAAGTCTGAGGTGCACGCTCTTAGAGCCCTAAGCAGCACAGGAAAGCTTACAAACTGCTGACTGTCGAAGAAATAGACAAAGTGGTGGTACCAACCCAGATGTTTCTTTTTTTTATATATAATGCTGGCAAACGAGCAAGTGGGTCACCTGATGATAAGTGATGTCCACCGCCCATATACGCCCACAATACCAAAAGAATTATGGGCGCGTTGCCGACCTTAAAGGAAAGGGATTAGGAAGGAAAGGGGGATTTGGGCCTCCATCTCACTCACCGAACGAAACGCAGCAGCAAGTTACTGCTTTACGTCGGTTTTCTATAAGACAGTGGTAACGACCCGGGCGAGCCGGCCCATTCATGCTGCAGACAAAAGTGTCTACAGCGTGGCTCTACCACTCAAAATGGTGTCTTACATAAAAGGGTATGCACATCTCGCACCTAGTGAACCAGTACAGTTCTGTAGGCCTAGTAAAAGTTTTAATAGTTTTGCTAAACGATGGAAGTTTTCGTTTTCTCTCCATACGTCAAGTATTAGTAGCCCCTAATGGGAATTATAATGAATTAAAATTAATATTATTTCATATTAGTCGATTATGAAATTTGTTTTCAAGCGATTGTTTCCTTTATTACCGTATGAATTACTAGTTTGACACTTCGACGGTAGTAATTTTATACGAATTCGAAAACTGTAAACGTATTTGTAACTGGTACTAGGCCTACTGGTATCCAGACTATCAAGCTTACCTACCTATATAACATACCTACAAAAGAAACAAAACCCTTTCGTAGTAAAAGAACAAAGTCTTATTACATAAAGAGTCTTTTTGTTTATCGAGAACGTATGGGGAAAAAGTTATGTACATAGAGGTCCAGACAAGACGTAGGGGTGGGGGCGTGTCTCCACCCCTTTTAAGAAACTATGAACTGACACAATTCCAATGTTACATCTCAGTTTAGGGAAACTTCGCAGGCAAGTTGCAGTCAGTCGTAATTTTTTTTCAAGGGACTGAACTATCTTTAAAGTTTCTGTATCCAAAATATGCCAATGGAACTTTATTACTCAGTCTACCCTAGCTGTCTCTGTCTTTTGAACTGTAGGTAATAAGTAGATACCCGGCTGAATTTCAATGAATATGTATTACTAAGGCAGATATTAGAAAAACGGCATATTGACAGCCTCTGTGGTGCAGAGGGCGAGTTGCCGGCTGTGATGCGAGAGGCCGTGGGTTCGATTCCAGATCCCAGAGAAATGATTGTGTGATCTACAAATATTAAGTTAGGCAGGTGGCCGGTCGTAAAAACTACAAGCAAAATCTTTCTATAACATGTAATTAAAAGCATGTTGCCCCACCCCACTTCAAGTGGGATACGAATAGATTAAAAAAATAGAACGTTAAGAAGGTATAAGAAAAAAAGGGGGGGTGCGATATACCAAGATAACGGCATGGAATAAGTGGTAACCAATATGGTCATTAATTGGTAGAGGCTTGTAATTAGCTATTAGTCTAAACCATAGATGTTATATCATAAATGTTATTAGTATGTAAGCTTCCCTAAAATAAATAAATAAAAATAAATTACGATATTGTCTACTTAAACACTATAAAAAACCACTACCACACGTAACAAATCGACGTAAGTTTTCGAAAGCATCTCGCTCGCAACACTATCGCGTTCGAATCGAAATTCGCCGCACACTCTGACGACACATCTTTTTTCATATAACCCAATCGGAATCTTCCGTAAATTCCTACGGGCGCATTAAAATTGTATAGCTTGTGTTTTTGCCGCGCGTATCGTATGTGATGTGGTTGTTCGTAGTGAATAATTGTAATTAACATAAGATCTCCCGTAATAAACGGGGTAGTACGGCGGCCGACCGAAATGGCAGTGACCAGTTTTTGCGTGGACGCGTACCTTGAATATTATATTCTACGTGCGCGGCTCGTGGTATACGAGGGCATTTTTCACTAAGCAAACGTGAGTTGTAATAATATTAAATAAATAGTTTTTTTTTTTGGTAATTTATGAGAATGTAGACAATAGTAGGTGCTAGTGAATTAATTTTATAAAACTTAACAGTCGGAAAAATCTAGTACTTTGATCGTTTTGCCCTTTAAAAAAATATAGTTTAAAAAATATTTCCAAATAAATAATATGGTTAATCAATAAAATTACAGAGCTAATTTAATTCCCGTAAAAATAAAAATAAAACTGTAATCAAAAAATATATTTTCAGATATGTTTAAGTTTAGTAAACAAGACAAAAATCCCCCCGTGTGTTACTACAGCCGACGGGAGACAGAACTACGCCTCCTGTACCGTCAACAAACGATGACTGCCCATCTACAATTGATATGCCCCTTTATACTTGACGATACGATAACAAAACGTAAACAAAGGAAAAATGCTGGCATTTCGACGTAAAATTATCACTGGCCAGTTGCAATTATTTTTATATAGCCATATAAGACCCATCGGTTGTGTTTTGATTGAATTATGAAACAATTTCAAATATTTTAAGTAGGTATGATGAATCACCACAAGACATTTTAAAAACACGAATCCTTTAAATGTATGTAATGTAGTTCATTATAATTTTAACAATACATTTTATTTGCCAGTTAAATCAGTTGCGAAAATAAATAATAGTTGCTATATCAAGTTCATCCTCATTAGTTGGAGTATAGTCGTCGCTACGACACGACACCGTCACGACATATCGTATAGTGTAACAAAGTTTTTACTCACAACTCGATCCTTACGGGCAGTGTCGTACTCCGCATGCGCAACTCAGTTTTTGCCTCAACCCGTAACACGATCGGTCCATCTCATAATTTTAGCTTTTTTCATATACCTCAGATCCCTGTGCCCTTATTAAGGTCGGATCGGTTGCCTTATTACGTCGCCACATCGCTAGATGATTGACGTTTGCTATTGCTATTGTGATTGCTATAGTTTTTTGAGTAATTTGCTTGGTTGTTGGTCAAAGTGTGAATCACAAATCCAATAGTTTTATTTTTTATTTTTTATTTAATACACTTCATACAAAATATGTACAGGCGGACTTAATGCCAGAGGCATTCTCTACCAGTCAACATTGGGTGGTGCAGATCATAAACAAGGCAGGTGTATAAAAGTAATGAGATGAAAGGGAGATTATTATTAAATATATAGAAATACATACTAATACGTAAACTTATCGTGCATAATAATATTATAATATAATTAAATATAAATACATAAATTAAATATAAATATATGTATATATACTGCATACATAATTATATAAATACACATATTACTAGTGTGTTGATTCTGCAACTCTATCAAACAACAGTTGTCGAACTCTGGCTTTGAAAGCCAGGCGAGTAGTTGACGACCTAATTTCGGGAGGGAGTGAGTTCCATAGGAATATGGATTGAATTAAGAAGGAAGAATGGGTAAAGTCTGTGCTATGTGGGGGACACTTGAGTAAGAGATTAGTTGAAGAGCGAAGGTTTCTGGTATGGTTACTACCAAGGTACTGAAAGTAGGAGATATTATTTTATCAGCCATGTGTTTATACTATCCCACTACTGGGCACAGGTGTCCAGGTGTATGTGATTATGCCACAACGTTGGCCTAAAGGCTTCACATACCTTCGAAATTTTCATGGAGAATTCTTATGTACGAGTATGCTGATTTCCACATGTTTTTTGTACCGTTAATGAGAGCGATAATATAACTAATCTTCTTCCACCTACCATAAAAA
Organism: Mimas tiliae; assembly: GCA_905332985.1. NCBI lineage: Eukaryota > Metazoa > Arthropoda > Insecta > Lepidoptera > Sphingidae > Mimas > Mimas tiliae. Next base: position 2,231,854 of record HG995251.1, read on the forward strand.
AAACCTGCCCTTACGCCACTGGCAGTGGGGTCGGCGCAACACGCTTTAATACATATTACAGAAATATTTGACTTTAGTTTTTAAACACCACCACCTGCATGAAGTCAACCCTTCTGGGGAGAAAACACACAGGCCCGAAACAAATATTTATCCCGGGGCGGGAATCGAACCCGCGGCCTCTTATTTCACAGCCGGCTACTGGGTCATGGGGGCTGTCAAACGAAGACTTACATTCGCAAATACTTGTATTCCGATACAAGTCGATCCCAATTCCTTACACTTAATAAGGGCGTGGATAGACTGCATTAATCGTAGCCTAGCGGTAAGTACACATGTGTAGATGTTTTTAAATAGTTAGCGCATAGTCAACATTACATGGGCGATGGGACAAAATGGCTCCCATTGGCCTCGCAGAAGCCAATGAAGAATTGTGGCTTGATAAGCATAACCTAACATTAACATTTAAACATTAAAATTCAAATTGTACATAAAAAGTCGTGATAAAAATGAATGATTTAAAAGTAAAACACGAAGTCTTAACTGTGTGTATTTGTGTAACACACAAATATTTGTTTCGGGTCTGGGTGTTGTGGGACCGCAAGTCCCTCTTATTTTCTTAAACCCACGGCACAGGTCTACCTAGTGTGGGGTCAACACTATGTGTGTGACTGTTGGGTGTACTTATTATTATTACTTAAAGTGACCTTACACAAATAACTACGTTATGAAAATCTGTCCGAAGACATTGCGGCGCGGGGCGGTACGCGGCGGTGAGGCGGCGGCGCGTGCGCAGACGTCGAACCAAGCGCCAAAAGCGGAGCGGATACTACGCTTTAGGGAACCGTGTGTGCGGGCATACTAAACACTGATTTATTTGGTGCCCAATCATTAATTAATTAAGAGGATATTTGTGGCTGTTCTGTGGTCTGAAACTGAACTAAACTTAGTTTAATTCTGTCAAATAGTTGTATAACGAATGGCGTCCAATGGAAAATGTCCATACCTCTTTAATAAGAATAATCTCAGAGTTTAATTTAGTTGCCGTTTACGTTTTAGTTGTGACATGACTAATTTTATTTAAGTTTGTCATATGCAAAGATTGGCTTTCAACTAAAACCGAACAAACCAAAAACTATTTAATTAGGTTTTATTTTTAATGTTTTTATTATTTTGCTTGAATGAGAAAACGGGCAGGTCGCTCGTCTGATGGTAAATGTCACGCCTGCCCATAAACAGAAACAACAGACAGGACTCTGAATTGCAAAGCACTGCGTGGCACTGCTCTGCGCTCGTCATCCTGAGACATAAGATGTTAATTCTCATAATGCTGGGTACTACACAATTACTAATATTAACTAATTACACTGTCTACAATGTCCTTCAAACGGGAACACAACACTGTTTGCATACTGCTCCTTGGCGTCAGAAATAGACAATGCAGTACCACAATGGGTACCCAGATGGACTCACGAGAATCCTACCACCTAGGTTCTTATGTTATTATTATGGGGTCGAAGCAATAAGTATTTATACAAATTGTGCGGTGTAAGTCAAAGTTCTCAGTGGTGGTACTAATATTTATGGATAGAAGTGGCGTTTACCATCAGGCAATCAACCTGCTTGTCCCGTCATTAAGTCGTCTATATAAAAATAAGGTAAGTTTTAGCCAATATTTTTAACATTGATCACCTGAATTTACGTTGGAACCTGGTGCAGAATATTTACGTTATAACAATTTAATTTTTTAAACATATCCCAGCTTCAAAACTGTAACCACGAGGAAGTCCTAATAACTTTTATGAAAGCTTCCAAACACCATTAAATGGACTTTGCGAGATATTTAGGTACAATTGTTTAAAGGATGACTACATCTTATAAGGAATCTATGTGCCAAAATCAAATTTTATAAGGGTCCCGCCATGCTACAACGATGTTCCATTTTTAAATGTTTGTAAGAGAAAATTAAAAACGAGAAAAAACGGCATCTATTACGTCATTGTATGCCGGAATCTTAACCTTTATAGTTCCTGAGATTTCATGAAAAAGAGTAAATCGCTTTAATATATTAAAAACAACAAAGCCTAGTCACTTCCTGTCCCATGTCCATATATTTCCTGCAGTATTGTCACCATACACAAAAATGACGCCCTGTCCCATATAGGGTGTCCATTATTAAAATAATGTGCCCATAGTGCGTACATTGGCAAAATAATCATGCGCCACAGACAATGAATTTTTAATGGGAGTTTTTCTGACATTGTCCTTTCGGGAGGAAAATTTTATATTTTGTCATTAGGTTTTCATGACAGCTTCCGTTGTTTAATAGCTACTGTAGATTTACACGTATTGTATGGGTGTAAATTCCTTATATCTGACATGTTTTTGTAGAAATAATCGATGTAGAGTTTTGAAAAGAATAGTTAAAATGTTTTTTTTTTTTTTTCTTGTATAGTCTGACAAACGAGCAAGTGGGTCACCTGATGGTAAGTGAACACCACCGCCCATGTACGTCCACAATACCAAAAGAATCATGGGCGCGTTGCCGACCTTAAAGGAAAAGGATAACTAAGGAATTGGGAAGGGGAGGGGATTTGGGCCTCCGGATATCTCACTCACCGTACGAAACGCAGCAGCAAGCTGCTACTTTACGTCAGTTTTCTGTGAGACAGTGGTAACGACCCGGACGAACCGGCCCATTCATGCTGTAGACAAAATTGTCTACAGCGTGGCTCTACCACTCGTAAACAAAAATACCTACGTTATGAATTAATTAAGTATATGATTTTATATATTTTTCTTATCTATTTATAATGTACATCGATTTCGCGATGCCGAGGAAGCTTGTTTTAATTGAAATGGAGCTATGTTTAAAGAAATTCTGGTCAGCTGTGTTTATAATAATAATAAACTGACGTCGGGGTTAGGTTAAAGACTTTCATTTTCATTTTCCTAACCCAACGATACTAACAAGTGGAGGCGAGGGAAAAGCTAGGCATTAATAAATGATTCAAGTAAACAACCTTAACAAAATTTAGACTCATTTGAATTCTAGACCACGCAGATGTTCTAAACCAGTCTTGGTTAGGAAATTTCAGTCTGCGACGAGAACTAGTAAATATATTTGATAGCGATTGGACTCAAATACCTAGCTAGCTAACCAAACTGCGCCGGATTCAGGGAGTATAGTACAGGCGTATTAAAGCCCCTCAATAAATAGTATCTACATAGCCAGATTAGTTAGGTGCTATCGTGTGGCTACGCTTTTAGTGGAATTGAATACCTAGCTAATCAGACTGGGCCGAATTCAGAGAGTATGGGAGTAATATAGTCCCTCAATAAATATTTAGATAGGTATCTAAGAAGTTAGATTCATCAGTTTGACCCCACGGCTATTGGACATGCCAATCTGAACAGAACAGTTTGCCAGATGGTTAAGCAGCATGACTGCCTATAAACAGAAGCAATACATTGATTGAATACCTACTTTGATTTTAAAGTACTGCTACATATGGTATTGTCCTGCGCTCGTTACCCCCAGATATAATATGTTTAGTCTATTAATGCACAGTAATAACTGGTTTCAATATCTTTCAAACGGAAACATAGCAGTTCTTACACATTGCTGGTTGACGGCAAAAAATAGATTTTAAACAAGGGACCTTTTTTTACATGGGTTGGATTCTCGGCAACCTTAAAAGAAGATAGACGGGGTATGCCGAATTTTTACTGGCCAAAAACCCCATGGTTGTCGCCATCTGCACTATGGAAGGGTTTCGGGATCTCCAACAGAAACACGCCGAAACCCCTCCAATGTATACAAGGGACCTACCATCTAGTAAAGTAGTACAGGAGCACCGCCGCCTGTTAACATTCCAGCGCCATTACAACTACAGTCCGCGATTTGCCCTCGTTTGGAATCATTTGAGGACCCCACCGCGACTCTCACTCCGTCCCTGCCTAATAAATTACTAATGCCCACTTGTATGTATAATGCACTAGAATTAGGTTTGCAAACTAACTCAGTGACGGAGTGACGACTCGATGGTAGATAGCCGTAACGAGTGTTGCTTTCCACCGACTGCTGACAAACAACGCCGTTTTACTTTGTTCCGACGATTTAACGTATTGCTTTTATCTTGTGTATCTTTAGTTCTACAAGTTTATAATGGATGAGTGTTTGACTTCAGGTTTTGGTAGAATAAAAAGTTGCACACAATGGTTGGTAAAATGATGGATTATTTAAAAAGTTAGAAAGTCGCTTATTTGGAAAGCGATCTTATTTCGCTTGACAGGCTAATAAAGAAGTAACTTTTTATCAGATTACTATAGTATTTTTTAAACCCGGACAAACAAGGCATCTCTCTCATCTCTGGGCACTCAAATACTTGCTGAACCCACTTAAAACTTAAGGCGGGCTGCTCGAATCGTTGGCGATCCCGATCTCACGATACCTTTAGAACTGCGGAGAAACTTCGGGTCTGTCTGTGTAATTTTTCATTTGTTCCACGGGGTGTGCTCTGGGGAACAGTTTAAGATGATACCAACGTCGCTATTTTACCATCGCACAACCCAAAACCACAATAGAATTGATCCATATCACTTGGAAACAATCCCAGTATGGTGCATTTCCAGCGATCATTTCTACCACGCACATGCTTTGGGATGAATTCCCAGAATATTTTTTTATAGTATATTTTAATATAGGACCATTCGCAGGTATGCAGAGGGGCTAGCATGAATAACTTGTGAAAACGTATTCGTATCGAAATGTCATAAAATTGTTTAAAACTTCATTCAAATATTCTCGATTCGAATTCGATTCTCGATACTTATTCGTAAGTTGTTCATGCTCGCCACTCTGGTTTCCTCACGATGTTTCTTTTACCGAGCGATAATTTACAACGAATAGGGGTTTTAGACCACTAATTTTGTCAACAGTCAACAGTCCATACCACTCTCCGCTAAGCCAAAGCCTCCTACTAAAATATATAAACTATTTACTCAGTATATAAGCCATTAGAATTGCTCTGTTTCTAGAACTAATTAGAAAAACCACCCGACTTTGAAATACCGTACACGTCTACATAAGTCATTTGTCAGTCGGAATGTAATTGCTTGTCTTTATTAATGTTTCACTGAAGGCCGTGCGTCAGGAGGAAACTTTTATAAACGAGGGAATGAGATAGTCGTATGTAAAGGAAATGTCGTGTGAAAGGGATAGAGAGAAGCAAAAGTTATGCGCTTTGTATTTTGAGAAAATAAGAAAACATATTTTGTTGTCAAGGTGGTAGAATTAGGTATGGAAAATACTTAGTTACTTCTTCTGCCACCTGCCTTTATCCCACTCGCAGTGGGGTCATCAAAACATGCTCGTGTAAACTCACTATCACTTTTTGTACATTAAAGAACAGAATATAACAACATATATTATAACTTCGTCAGAATGTTCAAAAAGTTTAATAGACTGTGTAACATTAAATGTAAAATTATATTACTGTTCATAATTTATTACACTTGGTATGATTAATCACAATTCTAACTGCACTTGGGCAGCGTTTCCACGGAACAGTTCTTAGCATGATTAAGTCCTCTCAAAAAATAACGCACCCTCTTATTTATACCTCAGCAAATCACCGCCAACGTGTCTCAATCTTATTATCTACCCGCTTTACATAGTTATTCCCGCGACTACCTTCACTAACACCAATAACGGTGCTATTACCAGCTATTACTAATATGACACTCATTTGCCTGCCTCTGCAATAAAAAAAATCTAGTTCCGTTATAAAACGTAGTCATTGGCACTTAAAACATTATGCATAATTAATTGAAGCCATTAACAGTAAAGGTCGTATGTTAACATATTAGTATCCGTCTGTCTACCCCTCGCCGAGCGTGAACATACGTCGAGACACGTACGAGTGGTAGGACGGTATATGTAATGCGCCACCTTATTCGGTTCGTCAAATGAATTCACAAATGATGTGGAGACACTTTAGATTGTTGTTTTTTAGTTACTTACAATGTTAGAACAAGAGTAACAGGGACAGGGACTATAAGTACTGGATTACAACATGGTGATGATGGTGGCGTTGGCCTAATTCGTAACGCGTACACTCGACAGCTCCGTGGCGCAGCAGGCGAGTAGACGTCTGCGAAGCGAGAGGCCGTGGGTTCGATTCCCACACCGGGACAAATGTTTGTGTGAACCACAAATATTGGTCTCGGGTCTGGGTGTTGTGGGACCGCAAGTCCCTCGTAGTTCCTGATACCCGCGATACAGGTTTACCTAGTGTGGGGTCAGGACTATGTGTGTGACTGATGGGTGTATTTATTTATTTATTATAACTGCGCTACCGAGGCGGTGATCAGTAAGTTTGATAAACACTGTCTTAAAACTTCGCTCGAATGTATGTAGTTTTATTTTACACTTGACATATCGCCAGCCATCGGTCGAGTGTAGGCAGGGAGTAATTGTAGACTTTAGATGTACAAGATAAAGGTCGACATGAAACTAATTTGTCTCAGAATTGACGCGAAAATATGGCCGCGTTCGATAAATAAAGAAATATTGACTGAGACGTGTACGATAAAAGCTTGTGTAAAAAGCAACTTTGTATCAACATACATACATACGCACTCACGCCTGTAATCCGCGAAAGGGTAGGCAGAGGTGTAACCAGTACACCCATATTTCGTCGAGCGTATCTCCGTCCCATGATGTGATAGGGGGCGAGCCTATCGCCATACCTGGCATAATTCTAGACTCCGGGCTGATACTGAGCAATTCGTAATAAAAAAACCCAGTATTACTTTTACCCGACCCGGGGATCGAACCCGAGACCTAAGCGTCGGCCTCAGTCGTAACGCGTACGCATTACAACTGCGCCACCGAGGCACTGAAAATCATTTGTATCTATATTTAATCGAAGGATGGAGCTGCATATTTCAAAAACCAAAGTTAAATTGAAGTTCGCGGGCTAGTCCTGACATTCCACCTTAACATTGACATTTAACCATTCAATGGTAACGCACGAGGTCACAGATTGTCAGGATTTAGTTGGGAGTTGAGCGTCACCGACAGCACCTGACGCTAGACGTGACCACCAAAAGTCTGCCTTTACGACTCAAAGTAATAATTCCAGTCACAAGATCCTCCCACAAAGTAAACGCGATATTAAAATAAAACCATCAATAATTCTCGTTTTTTTCGACTCCACGGTTTCGCGCTTGTTCACATTTTGCATCAATCAATCGGTGTCCTATTGGAGGACAGGCGACCAATAGCGCGCCTTGGCTCATAACGTTAACTGTCAAATAGCAAACGTCATTTAAAACGAGGCCAAAATAATGAGAGCTGTGCAACTACACGATTATTTTTTGTCCACTTCGATTTTATTGAAATTTATTCTGTGCAGAGATCACGTCTATCTGTTCGGCCATAACTATTGTTTATGTCAGTTTTTATAGTAACGCGTCGACATTCTTTTTGCTGTACGTGATGGCGGATTGTTTTTTACTGACTAGGGTTTTTTAATGAACTAGTACATTCACATTGGTATTGTTCGTTTTACAGTAATCTTGGCTATTTTTAACTCGGATATCTTCTCAGTTAGAAATATTCCTGAGACATCTTTTATTTGAATTCAATCGATAAAATTTTGTTTGTTCAAGCAGGTCTTTTGCCTGATGGTAAGTACATGTAAAAGTGGTAGTGTAACACACGTCTGACGTCATACAGATAACCGATGTGACGTTGAATCTTGCTGTTGCGTTTTGTACGGTGAATGATTTATCCGGAGGCCCTAATTCCAGTCCCCTTCCGAATCCCTTAATTGCCCCCTTTTCTTTAAGGTCCGTAACGTGTCCATTATTGTTCTGTTGTTATGAGCGTTCATGGCCGGTGGAGAACACTTACCATCATGTAACTCACGTGCGTATTTGCTGATCTCAGCCCCAAAAATTATCTGTCCATGTAACATACACTAAACCATACTTGTGAATTACAAAGTAATACTAATGCACTGAGCTTCTTCTAAGATATAAGATATTAAGTCTCATAATGCCCAGTAATTTCACTGACAGGGCGTCCGAGGTGAACGTATGCTAGTTAAATGATCTTCGAAAATGGCAAATTTTTCTTCTCAAGCTTTCTTTACCGGCAAACATGTATCAGAAGAGTCATGAATGTGAGCAAAAGAAGTCTCCTTGTTTCGTAGTTTGTGACACACGATAGTCACTGCCTACCCCCATGGATTATAGGCGTAAGTTTGTGATATTGAAATCAATAAATGATTTAAGTCTTTTATTAATATTATTGTTAGTGAATGGAAAAATTGACATACATATGCACTCTCGCCTGTAATCCCTGAAAGGGTAGACAGAGGTGTAAACAGGACACCCACATTTCGCCGATCTTATTTCCCTCCTATGATGTGATAGAGGTGAGCCTATTGCCATCATCATCTCAACCTACAACCACCAATCCGGGCACATTTCTTGACTCCTGGCTGATACTAAGCATTTCATAATAGAAAAACCCAATATCACTTATACCCGACCCGGGGATCGAACCCGAGACCTCAGCACAGCTTTAATTATCCGTTTCTTTTAAGGTCAATAACTCGCCCATGATTCTTCTGGAATTGTGGACGTACATGAGCGGTGGAAATCACTTACCATCAGGTGGCCCACTTTCTCGTTTGCCGGCCTTTGCTATAAAAATCAAGAAATACTCTTCATGTAAAAGGTGATAAATAAAACCCATAGATATTTATTATAATTTTATTACGAAAAAGAAATTAAAATGAAAAAGGAACATTTTATCATAGTAAGACAAATAATAATGTTACAATAGTTCGAACGCTTAAAATGTACTAAGTAAACGAAATACTGACAATGAGAGACGATAAATGCGTTGTCGTAACGTTCGAATGTGGTGCAAGGGTGCGGTCGCATTTGCAGCGGGGAGCGGGTACGGATGGCCAGCGGAGCGATTAAGTTGCGACAGTAGCACTGTTATTTCTGAAAATTTATAATTGCCGCGCAGAACCGCTTTTTCTGAAGCTCTGGTGTTAATTGGAATCATATAATTCTCCATAATCGTTTTCCACGCAATATCTTTAAAACATTTCTAGTAATTTGTCTTAAGGATATGTTTGGTCATTATCATATTTAATGATAACTTGTATTACAAACTGTTTAAGACAAATAATAATTAAATCAGGCAAAAATTCATGGCAACAAACGATTACCCGCCTTGACTATCCGTTTTCATCTTACACCACATATTATAAAGATATGAATAATTAAAACTAAAAATGAAGAAATACCTTAGGAGAAAAATTATAATCTAGACAAAAAAGGGGTACCTGTAACATAAAATGCACTTAAACAAGTGTTTATTTGAAATTAAACAGCTCACTGATGAATATTAATTTGTTTCGTATAAAAATACGCTATTCATTGTTATTTCCATACAAACAATATTAATTGTCTACTTACATGTACAATAAATAAGAATACCGCTTTTTACAATTTTAATATTTTTCCCTCGCTAGCATATTGAAAAATAATTTTCTAACGAATTACAAAATCTTATAATATTCGGCAAGCGTGAAGCATAATAATGTTGTATGAACTATACTGAGTCTAACAATGTAACGTGATAACAGTTTACTAAATATTTTTAGGATAATCATTTTTTAAAGTAGCGATTGATTTTTCGTATGTTTTTTAATTTAGTTATTACATACATGTACCAATTATTATTGACAAAATAAAAAAACATACTTAGCTCTTAGCTTTGTATACATACGCGAAAAACAATTTAGTTAACATAATTTATTTTTAGACAGATTGATTTACCTTTGAAATATGGTTAAAAATCACTCGCTACTCGCTCGTAATATGACCCCAACTTTACGTCCGTTGCGTTTTCCACATATAAGTTGTACGTTGTACCTCTTTTAACGATTATTATTAAAGTACGCATTATCAATCGAGAATAACTTTGGTACGTAAATATTACAGAGTTTTATATGATCATAAGATATGATAAATAACAATTTCGCAGCCTTCACACAGTTTCTGAAACAAACGAAAAGCGATATTATTGTGGTTAGGCTCATACAGACATTACATACGCTTGTGATCCCCGAAAGGGTAGGTAGAGGTTTAACCAGTACATCCACATTTTGCTGAGCTTATCTGTCCCATGATATAATAGGGGGCAAGCCTGTCGCCATACCAAGCACAATTCCAGAGACCACGCTGATACTTAAGAATTACGTTTGTTTTATTTATTCGCTTGCAAATCCAAATATTTTCATTGTTTTGTCACACCCGCGACTTTCCATACAACTAGGTAACTCGTATGCGACAGGCAGTCTGGGTAGGTTGGTACCTAGCGGTGGTCAGCTTTGTCTATTTCTGCCTCAAACAGCAGTATCTAACCATTGTTGTGTTTAGTTTTGAAGGGCATTGAAGCAATTAATGGGCATTATGAAACTCAACACCTTATGCATCAAAATGTGAGCGCAGTGCAGTGGCATGTAGTACTTTGTAATTAAAAGTTCTGAGTGTTGTTGATAATGTTTATGGGCAGGCGTGGGTGGCATTTACCATCACATGAGTAACCTGCTCCCTGACGATCAATCGCTGTAAACGAGTGGTAGAGCCACGCTGCATGTATGGGCGGCTCATCCGGGTCATTACCACTGTCACACATAAGACTGGCATAAAGTAAAAGCTTGCTGCTGCGTTTCGTACGGTGAGTGAGATATCCGGAGGCCCAAACCCCCTCCCCTTCCCAATTCCTTAATTATCCCTTTCCTTTAAGGTCGGCAACGCACCCATGATTCTTTTGGTATTCTGGGCGTACATAGGCGGTGGAGATCACTTACCATCAGGTGACCCATCTTGCTCGTATGCCTATGCCATAAAAAAAAACAAAAATGTCTGCGCCGTGACTCTATCAGTTACAACTTTAAAGAAGTCTCTTACCATGAGCTCAAAGGTCACTTTCTCCCAGTGCTGAGGTCCTGGAGCTCGCTGCTGTCATCACTTGAGGCGCTGACGGGACAGCCGTTAGCTGCAGGACCTTGACCTCCGGCAGCAGCAGCCATTGCCATCGACAATGGGATCGTGATGAACTGGGGCTGGGTTGATGATGATGCTGGGAAGGGATGAGGTTCTTTAGTTTTTTTTTTTTCATTTGTTAAAGCATGCAATTCATAGCATAGCAAACCGCTGTCAGCCTCCTTGGCGCAGTAGGCGAGTAGCCGGCTGTGAAGCGGGAGGCTGCGGGTTCGATTCCCGCACTTAGATAAATGTTTGTGTTAATATCATTTTTCGGGTCTGGGTGTTATCTCCCCAGAAGGGTTGACTTCGGCAGGGGGCCGGTCGTAAAAATTACAAACCAAATCTTTCTGTGACATGAGTTAAAAACATAATGCGCCGACCCCACTGCGAGTGGGATAGGGGCAGGCGGAAGAGAGTTATTACATTTTGACGTCCGTACATGCGTCCCCTTGGGCTTCTCATCGAAAACCAGCGCTGCAGTATTTATTGCTGAATGACCTCTCATAATAATATACCTCTCTATTGTTGGCGCAATAATTGCGTGGTACTTATAAGTTTTTGTGTAAATTGTTTTTGTTTCGCTTTTTCAACTCTGTAATTATTGCTCCAATCATAAACTTCCTTCTTTCTTGCTTCTTTCTTTTTCAACTCCCCTCTTTTTCATATGGGGTGTTAAAGCAGGCCCTACACTAATGTAAGATGAGTGTATTAACTGTCATACTCACCACCCTCCTGCCCCTGGTTAGCAAGACCCAGTATGAAGCTGTGCGGATATCCCATCGCCAGGTTGGGTAGCCCCAAATTATTGCCGATGCCGTCCAGCCCGGCGAGAACTCCGGAGTGGTAGAGCATAGCTCCTCCAGGCAGGTCGAGTTTGGACAAGATCTTCGGCATGCCCGGCTGTCCAGGCTTACTGCTGTCAGCTTCCTGGGTAGTGGAAGAAGTGGACGCCGAGGGGTCTGGTTGCATTTCTCTGGAAAATAATTATTGTGGTGTTCTGGTATTTTGTACTTTGTGATTATTTGATATAACTATCTTCTTCTTATATATAAAAATCAATTGCTGTTTGTTAGTCTCGCTAAAACTTAAAAACTGTTGGACCGATTTTGATGAAACTTTTTGTGGGTGTTTGAGTAGGTCCCTGGATGGTTTACATTTACAATTAGTCCCGGTAGGTGGCGCTGCAAGCGGCAGATGTTGCGGGTGAAACCGCACGGGACAACTAGTAGTAAATAAAGATACATTCAGGAATCCAGATTGGAAGATCACTGCAGTCTAAAAATGACGATAGTCGACGAAAAAAAGCGAGCACGTTGAGGCTTAAAGTTTCACGTGTTATTAGGGCTTGACAGAGGCTTGGGCCCCCCTGACAGAGTTCTGGGCGGCGGACACGTGGAAGTCCGTCATCCGACAGTTAAGGCCTCGAGATGACGCGCGCGGCGTTCCCGTGCAAACCTCTCGAGCGGAGCAAATAGGTGGGTGGATAACGTCCCATCACCCACCGACCGGAGATGCCCTTTACAAGGGCCGCCGCCGTCCGCGTCGGGGCCGCGGAAGAGTACAATAGCGTCCCCGCAGCCCCGACCGAACAAGTGCACCCGGAGGAACACCGTTGGGTTTTAGTCCGTGGGAGTCGGACATAACCGCCCCGACTGACACGGTACCCATAAAGGGTTTCCCAACGTTAAAAAAAAAGAGTACGCATGCTGGATATGAGCAAATCAACTAGCTTATCGCTTTTATTTGAAATTAAATGAGACCAAGGGCATAGGTCTCTCGTATGAGATATGTGTCTGGGATGGCACCACCGCTTCATCTATTTCTGCCGCCAAACAGCAGTGTGTAAGAACTGTTCGGTTTAGGTTTGAAGGACATTGAAGCCAGTGAAATTACTGGGCATTTTGAGACTTAACATATTATGTCTTGGGGTGACGAGCGCAGTCCAATGCCATGCAGTGCTTTGTAATTTAAAGTTCTTAGCGTGGCGCTTACCATCAGGCGAGCGACCTGCACGTTTCGTCACTCAAGCTAATAAAAAAAATGTTTTCCCGCCAAATACCTTTGTTTATTCTGCTGTCTTAAATTTTATTTGATAAGTAATGTTTACTTGGGCATTGTGGAACAGGCTCTTAAAGATGTTACTTGTTTTAAAAGCAGAATAAAATATGACACAGTTACCGTTTTAATTATTATTTCTGTTTAAATATTTGCAACGGTTACAAGTTTTTTGCTTCAGCCTTCGAGTTTATCAATGATCTTTACGTGCTCGGTATCAAATCTGTAGTTGTGATCAAAATGCTTGTTCCAACGAGCGCTAATAAAATGCACATTAAACGAATATTGTATTGTTAATTAAAGACATTAGCAAGGATTTGAGATAAGCTTAAGGTTTTTTTGCTTACTTATTGAAGGTTTTTTGAATATTTTTAGTAAATTAGAGTAAAATTTAAATGAATATTTCATGGAATTACAGTGTGTTGTTTCAAATTATCGGGAATAGTTAAAGGTCTGTTAGAAGCAAGCCAGAACGGTAGGCAGGGTTGGCTGTGCATCAGGTGGATCGCCTGCTCGTCTATGTATTTGGGCAATAATAAAAAAACAATGGTTCGAGAAATCTACATAATTTGACGTATTGTTAGTGCTAAAACAAGACAGCGTTTAGATAACGTAAAGCATTGCATCTGTTCTGTGGGTGTGAAAAAATATATGATAAAAAACACATTACAATTACCTAACAAACAAGAGATATAAACGAAAGAGAAAAAAGCAAAGTAATTAAACAAAGTAGGTATCAAATAAGTAAGTAATATAGGCAGCGTGTGTCTCCCAAGTTTGCCGAAAAGAAGAGAAGAAGAAATAGTTAAAAATAAGTTCAAATATTTAAGTACAGAGGGGCTAGCACGAGTAACTTGCGAGAACGTATTCGTATCAAAATGTCATAAAATTGTTTGAACCTTCATACAAATGGTACGTTCTCGATTCGAATACTTATTCGTAAGTTGTTCGTGCTCGCCCCCAGTTTCAGTATTTGTCATTTTGTAAACGTACCTTTTAGGCTCCCTGTCGTCGTTGCACGCCCACTCTTGTTTATGGACCTGCATCAGCTTCTCGCTGGGGGACTCTGGTTCACTGCCGCTCTCGTCTCCGCTGTCGCCTGATGATGCTGGCTCATCCTTCAACAAAACAAATACCACTATGTATTGTCTTTCTCATATTAGAATGTTGTTTGAGAATCAGATATCTACTCTAGAGTATCATATTTTCTGAGTGGCAGAGCCACGCTGTAGACAATTGTGTCTACAGCATGAATGGGCCGGCTAGTCCGGGTCGTTACCACTGTCTTACAGAAAACAGGCGTAAAGTAGTAGCTTGCTGCAGCGTTTCGTATGGTGAGTGAGATATCCGGAGGCCCAAATTCCCCTCCCCTTCCCAATCCCTTACTTATCCCTTTTTTACTTAAGGTCGGCAATTTGGCCATGATTATTTTGGTATTGTGGGTGTACATGGGCGGTGGAGATCATTTACCACCAGATGCCCCACTCGCTCGTTTGCCGGCCTATACTATAAAAAAGACAGAAGATTTTAAATAAATAATATGGAGTTACATTTGCTAGAATAATTCCGTACTTATTCGAGGCCTCATAGTGCGCTCGAACGCATAGTTGTGATTGCATATTACATGCATTCATTGCAGGATGTTGCAGAGGGACCAAGTCCATCGTAGTTCCTGATTCCCACGATACATGTTAACTTAGTGTGGGGTCAAGATTATGTGTGTGACTGTTATTTCTGTATACGTAATTGGTCCGTTTCACGCATTAAAAAAAACCAATAACATATAGAGAAATCTGTACTTGGCACAAACTTAGAAAAAAGAATGAAAAATCATTTCGATTCAGTCAAATTTACCGCCAGTTCGGAATGCTGTTTCGTTAAAGAAGAACGGGCAAGAAACTCGTAACAATGCGCTTTTCAAAGATTCTTACTTAAGTGTTGTTCTTGAATCAAGGCGTGTAATATGACCGACATTATCCAAATACAATGAAAACTACTACAGCTATCCGGGCTATGAGTTAAGGCGTGCAATATGACCGAAACTATCCAAATACAATGAAAACTACTACAGCTATCCGGGCTATGAGTTAAGGCGTGCAATATGACCGAAACTATCCAAATACAATGAAAACTACAGCTATCCGGGCTATAAGTTAAGGCGTGCAATATGACCGAAACTATCCAAATACAATGAAAACTACTACAGCTATCCGGGCTATGAGTTAAGGCGTGTAATATGACCGAAACTATCCAAATACAATGAAAACTACTACAGCTATCCGGGCTATGAGTTAAGGCGTGTAATATGACCGAAACTATCCAAATACAATGAAAACTACTACAGCTATCCGGGCTATGAGTTAAGGCGTGTAATATGACCGAAACTATCCAAATACAATGAAAACTACTACAGCTATCCGCGCTATGAGTTAAGGCGTGTAATATGACCGAAACTATCCAAATACAATGAAAACTACTACAGTTATCCGGGCTATGAGTTAAGGCGTGTAATATGACCGAAACTATCCAAGTACAATGAAAACTACTACAGCTATCCGGGCTATGAGTTAAGGCGTGCAATATGACCGAAACTATCCAAATATAATGAAAAGTACAGCTAGCCGGGCTACATATTATCTGAAATAAATTTAACTAACACTAAATAACGGTGTAACCTTTACGAGACGATTCCACGCTCGATAGAAATAACGTTTCATGGACGCAGGTGTCGCCGAAACCCGCCGGATTTTGTGCAAAGTTTCAAAGCTTATAAGGTAAAAAATATTGCCCCATCCAGGACCACTTACCGCCTCGGTCGAATTTGTATCAGGTGCGTTTTATAGATCGCTACTTTTTACCCGTGGCTACGTTCGCGCTATCCTAGTTGGATGGGAATTAGAAAAACGACCATTTTATTTATTTTATTTTCCCACTTATGAAATGCCTTTGTTTACCTTCTGCTTTTTGTGTAAATGTATGACGATACGAGCAGATTGCTCGCCTGATTGTATGCGTCATGTCCGCCATGAACAATAGCAACGCCACTCAGAACTTCGAATCTCAAAGTACTGCATGAAACCGCACTGCTTTCGCTACTATAAAACGGTGGTACCTATTTAGACGAACTCTCCCATAGGGTCTATCACTAATTAACAATATCATTATTACCCGACCCGGGATCGAACCCGAAGCCTCAACTCAATTACAACTGCGCCACCGAGTATATTCTTGAAAGTACCTTGTCTCTCTATCGTTATCGAATAATTAGTGGCCAACTTAGTGTCAAAGTTTTCAAGCCGCCCGAAGGTCTGCGACTTGGCTTAACGACTGCAGTCAGTTGATAACAACCGGCACCGACTTTTTACGGGCCCTTCGAAGCACGGAGACGCTTGGTTGAATCTACAATTATTTATCAAGTGTAATAAAATGTATATAGAACGTCGTGTCGCGGTGCAGGTAATTGGCCGCTCTCACGTCTGGGTAGTTACCACCGCTTCGTCTATTTCTACCGCCACCAGCAGTGTGTAAGGACTTTTTATTTAGTTTTCTAATTGCTATTCTATATTACTACATGGTAAATCTCTCGAATGGGAGTGTTCTTCTCGGTAGGTACTAAAATATAGTCGATTTAAAAAAGATGCGTGTTGTGAAATTACTGGGCGTTATGAGATCTAGCACCTTATGTCTCGAGGTGACGAGCGCAGTCCAGTGCCTTGTAGTACTTTATAATTCGAAGTTCTGATTGTTGTTGCTTCTGTTTATAGGCAGGCGTGACGCTTACCATCAGGCGAGCGACCTGCTCGTCTCATCTAAATAAAAAAAAGAGCAGCTGCGTGCGACTCAACCTCGATGCCCAGACGTCTATAAGTATCGTAATATAAGAACGGACTTATCGTAGCCTAACTGGCCTATGTTTAATAAAACAGAATTTGAATGTCAATGACGGCGATAAATCGGTGAACTCCAACAAAAATAATGTAACTAGCGAAATGTTTTTGGATTTTGTGCCAAATTGCATAATTGATTGTGATTGAATTTATTCGCCACAATTTGAACAAGATTTTAGTTAAATTTCTGGCAACTATCTGAAGTTACATGGACAGAAACGAAACGCGAATAATACAGGATTTTCGGCTTGGATATACATTCGCACTCACGCCTGTAATCCCCGAAGGGCTAGGCAGAGGTGTAACCAGTACACCCACATTTCGCCGAGCGTATCTCCGTCCCACGATGAGATAGGGGGCGAGTCTACAGCCATATCGGGCACAAATTCCAATCCCGGGCAATTCATGAGTGATTTTTCCAATCGCAAACTCATACACATATTGTGATCGCCCGATCTGGGTATTGAACCTAGGTCCTCACGGTTTTCAGCTTTAGTACGCTGCCACTAGACCAATAAGGCAGTGAGATTTCCGGATTTTTTTTCTTTTCAAAATAAAGGCACTAATTGCCCCTCTGCCTATCACTAAGAGGATATAGCATAAGCTTATGTTACCATGTTAATAATGACAGTTCACGAACTCTCGGACAGTAGAAACAAAGGGACCCAGTAAAACATAAAGTAAATAATAAATAGTATGTAATTAGGCGATATCTGCGACATCGCAGGGCACAATTGTTAATAAATACCTATGTAGAGGATGATCTCGCTGCGACCGATTGTTGCGCATGCGCTGATCATATCGGTTTGTTAGCGATGGTGTAGAGTGGATGGGGGGTTTAATATTCTGGATAAACATGGAAGGAGAGTGGAAATATAATGATTTCTAAAAAGGTTGGCTAGGAAATTGCAAGATGTAACATTATAGGCTTAGCAGAAATAGACAAAGATAAAAGTGTGTATGCATTTGTTGTATAACAGTTTGAAGGACATTGAATGAATTGAATAACTGACGATTTGCATCGTATAAAAATGAACTGTCGAAATTGATGTTTAGCGCGACCGAAATATGGTGTAACGGCAGCGTTTTCAGTGGTTATGTAAAAGTAAAAACGTAACGTTTTTTTCTTCAATCACAAAGATTATATTAGTTTATATCAGAAAATCGATTCACTATTTAACATACGTCAATGATTACATAACACCAGTAAATAAAACTTTTTTTACATAAGTTGAGCGCTCATATGCGAACTCTACTTCAACAGAAATTTCCGTAATGGAGCTATATTACACATACATTTCTTGTACAGCGAAACGTTCAGCAGGTTTCGCAGAATTTCCTTGGAATTCTTCCTTTTAACAATTACGCCTTCGTCACGGCCTGAAGGCATGTCCACAACATTCTTTCGCTGTTTCTATGAAGCCCGCGTGGGCGTGTCCTTTATTCGCCGACGCACTAAATAATAATAATTGTGCTTAACTAACCACCGTTTAACGCATTCGGCTTTCTTCTGTACATCTGATAAGGCGCTCGCTAATACGGTCTGCATACAAAAACAACTACGTCACA
The DNA here is from genome assembly GCA_905332985.1 of Mimas tiliae. Taxonomy (NCBI): domain Eukaryota; kingdom Metazoa; phylum Arthropoda; class Insecta; order Lepidoptera; family Sphingidae; genus Mimas; species Mimas tiliae. The sequence continues at coordinate 2,250,447 of HG995251.1, forward strand.
TCGTGTTTTGCATTTATTATTGACAAGTAACATTTCGGGCGAAAAAGTGTTGACTTTTTAATTTCCACAATAGAATAAGTAAGTGCCTGGTGGGAGATTACCTGGTAACTATTTTTCGCGACCTGAAAAGCGTCCACCTTATATAATATAGTGAAAAAGTGAGGTACATTTCCGGGTTAGACAATTTTTCAGGCTGGTATAATTTTTGCAATGAATTCAAATTATATTTGGACTATACTGTACCATCAGACGCAGATTTGGCCATTCTGAGATAAAAAATAAAGATCGCTAAGCTACATTGAAATAAAACTAGTTTATACGGATTTTATCGCGGTTTAATTTTTATTTTAGTCTCGACGTTATAATAATATTATAACGTATTATTTTTATATTATATTATAATATGTGTAATATTCGCGTAAACCTAAGAAATCACTATCGCTAACGTTACATACGACACACCTAACATCACGTACCGTACATGTACCGAATCTTATCAAAATTAAGACATCCTAAAATTTTACGGTAATTTTAATCACCCGTTTATTACGATCGATAAGGTTGATCACATCCCTATAAATAAAGTGAAGTGCGTGAGCGAGAATTGGAGTGAGATAAAAGCTCAGCTGTTTATTATTTAGTGTTGTCTAAAGTTGTAAGTCGAATATCGACATGATACTCGTTCGATAAAAAAGAAATTGCTTTATTTATGTCCCAGTATTTAGTACTTTGGGAGGTAAAATACTTATATCATATACGTATATCATACAACGTATACGTTGCTTCAATTTAACCCCACCTTTCTGTAACACGTTGTAGATAAACTAGTATTTAGCCGCAGTTTCGTCCACGTCTTTTCTGAGTTAAAAAGTAAATATCCCATAAATGCATTCTTCCCTTTCTTCCCTTACGGATGGAATTTTGCAAAACGCAGAAATATGTGTTCATTGATTGTATTGAAAAACATCTCGAATAAATATCGGTATAATATTATTTCTTATACAAACTTTCCCATACCATTTCTCCTCTTTAGGGATAGAAAATAAAAAAAGACTGCCTCGATGGCGCAATTGTAATGCGTACGCGTTACGATTGAGGTCAACTCTGAGGTCTCGGGTTCGATCCCCGGGTCGGGTAAAGTGGTATTGGGTTTTTCTATTACGAAATGCTCAGTATCAGCCCGGAGTCTGGAATTTGTGCCCGGTATGGCGATAGGCTCGCCCCCTATCACATTGTGGGACGGAAATACGCTCGGCGAAATGTGGGTGTACTGGTTACACCTCTGCCTACCCCTTCGGGGATTACAGGCGTGAGTGCGTATGAGTGCGTATGTAAAATAAAAAAAGCCTTATAATGGTTATCTGCCGTGACATTAACAAATGTTGATAGTGTTTTACTAACAAACTTACAGCGTTTTCGGTCCAGGAGTTTGGTCGGGGAGTTGTGAATTAGTTAGTACGTATACATGTAATTCGTACAGATTTCGTGTTTTTCATCAAATGACGTTGCCAAGACAGAATTTAAATACTGTTAATTTTCTTGAACAAATGAATCCACCACAAAAACGTAACAGAAAAGTTACACAAAACACAAATTCCACGTACAGCATAATTCATTAGCCACTTTATTTGCAGACGGTACCGTTGTACAGTCAACAATCGCGGCGCGCCCGTTTTTGGCAGTCACAGTTTGTTCTGAGCCGTGACGTCACAATGCCCGCTCATTATGCCGAGCGTTTCAGTCAGTGGCACACTTTACTAAGTTAACCAGCTTTATCTACAATAGTGATTCATGACGAAAAAAATTGTTATATGATTTTTTTTTATATACTAGCTCGAAAAAGTGACTACGCTACACCTGATGTTAAGTGCAGCGCGATCCAAGAATACTGTCGACCAACGACAGACGATATGTCTATCGTAGGTCGAGAAAATTATGCCGGCCTGCTTAATTGCTTCTTCACACTCCGTTTAAAGGACCCCATATATACCCCATATAGATCCCATATTATAGGATAAATATTAACAAATATAAAATCGGCATAAAAATTTGAAGAGTGGTACAATTTGAGTGCTAGAGACCAACATGTCTACAGCGTCAATGAGCCGGCTCGTCCGGGTCGTTACCACTGTCTCACAGAAAACCGACGTAAAGTTACAGCTTGCTGCTGCGTTTCGTACGGTGAGTGAGATATCCGGAGGCGTAAATGCCTCTCCTCTTCCCAATCCCTTAATTATCCCTTTCCTTTAAGGTCGGCAACGCGTCCATGATTCTTCTGGTAATGTGGGCTTTTATGAATGATGGAGAACACTTACCATCAGGTGACCCATTTGCTCGTTTGCCAGCCTATGCTATAACACAAAAATAACTAAAAAAGTCAATATTTACGGCATTATTTTATTACAGAACATAATGAAAGAATTTGTGATTATTGTAATGAGAAGTATCGATACTGAGCTTTGTAACTCGATATCTTACGTTTCTAGTCAGTCAACATGATTCAAAATGTATATATATATATATATATATATATATATATATATATATATAAATAATATGTATTTACGGGTTTAAAATCTTAATGAAATCTATAAAAAATATTTTATATTGATCAAGGGGAATTAGTGATTTTGTTTCATATCGATACTGCCTCGGTGGCGCAGTTGTAGTGCGTACGCGTTACGATTAAGCTAACTCTGAGGTCTTGGGTTCGATCCCTGGGTCGGGTAAAGTGGAATTGAGTTTTTCTATTACAAAATGCTCAGTATCAGCCCGGAGTCTGTAATTTGTGCCCGCCCCCTATCACATCGTGGGACGGAGATACGCTCGGCGAAATGAGGGTGTACTAGTTACACCCCTGCCTACCCCTTCAGGGAATAAAAGCGTGAGTGCGTATGTATGTATGTATCGATACCATGGCACAGGTTTTAAACTCTGTATCGATACAATTAAATCCATGTTCTTTACCCTCACTGAAATTTAAGGCACGCGAAGCATTCTTATTCAAAAGCAGGAAACAAGACATAAATCACAGCTGGAATTTCGGAGGGCGCACCGAAAACCCCACCATTACGCGAACACAGGTGCGCACGCGCAGTCATGTCTTGTTACAGCCCGGGTTAATTTGAACAGCACAGTCATTTAGAGAATTTCGTGGTAATTAAAACAGTTACTATATTTCGGGCGGGTTACCGTAAAAAGCTTCTTAGGTAAGCAGCTCGCGTAATGAATTCTGTCGGTAATTCTAAATTTTGTTACATTTAAATACACAGATAACTAAATACAGATATTTTATACAATATAAGATTGTATAGTTGAAGTTCGCAAAAGAGGAAATGAGATACCTGATGGTAAGTGATCTCTTTAGTGAAAAAAAAAATACCATGTAATATATAATACCACAAAAAAACAATATATAATACTGTATTATATACGTTCCACTGCTGGGCACGGGCCTTCTCTACTGAATGAGAGGGGTTAGGCCTTAGTCCACCACGCTGGCCTAATGCGGGTTGGCAGACTTCACATACTTTTGAAATTCTTATGGAAAACTTCTCAGGTATGCAGGTTTCCTCACGATGTTTCCTTCACCGTTAACGCAAGTGATAATTAACAATTAATACACTCATAACTTAGAAAAGTCAGCGGTTGTGCTCTTGGGACTGGTTTCGAACCTGCGACTTTCGTCTCGACAGTCCATACCACTCCCCGCTGAGCTATCGCGGTCAAAAAAAAACAGAGAAATAACCAGATGTGTAGCCGATTTTAAGGAAAGAATGGTGATTATAAATAGGGGGTACATTTGGGCTCCCTGAATATATCTCCGAAAGAAACGCTACAGCACACTGTCATTTCACATCGGTTTTCTGTGGGATAGCACCGAAATAAATGTTTGTGTGATCCACCAATATGTGTTTCGGGTCTGGGTAGGTGTTCTCTCCCCAGAGGCGTTGATGTCAAGCAGGTGGCCGGTCGTAAAAACTACAAGATAAATCTTTCTGTAACATGTGTTAAGAGCATGTTGCGCCGACCCCACTGCCTGTGGGATAAGGATACGTGGAAGAAGAAGAGTTATATTGGTATAGACCATTGCTCAAGAGCCAAAGCGATTTGCTTCACGGCTAAAAACAAATCCTTAAATAAAAATGACGAAACAAATTTTCCAGAAGTAGGACGAGTTGGTTCGCGTATCGTGTAGAACAATCGATAGATCGTATCGCGTCCGATCGGCGATCGTGTGAGATATCGTCCATCCGCCCGACCGCGACCGTATAGTACTCCAGTCAATTAATTTTTAATGTAGGTAAAACATTTTTAGGGTTCCGTATCAAAATAGGTACCTAAATGAATCCTATTACAAAACCTACGTCGAGCCGTCTCTGGCAAAATCAAAATTTGTTGTTTTCTTAGGTGGTATTTATAATTTTTTTACTAGGTAGTAAGTCTCTCGAATGCGAGAGGCCATCTGTGTTAGTACCACCGCTTTTCCTATTTCTGCTGCCTAGCGTATGTAAGCACTATTACTTCTGTTTTTGACATTGAAGCCAGTGAAATTATTGAGACTTCACATCTTATGTCTCCGGGTGATGAGCGTAGTCCAGTGCCATGCAGTGTTTTGTATTTCAAATGTTTGTATTGTGTTGCTTCTATTCATGGCTTACCATCAGACGAGCGACATACTCGTCTCGTCATTTAAGCTAATAAAAAAACCATAGGCCTTACAGCACACCTAAAATTGTCGTGTAAATAAAAACATGCGGGGCAGACTTTGGGGACTGCCGATAGAAGTGAAGACTAAGTAACTTGTGAATTGTATCGTCGAGCTATTAGATTATTATTTTCGAATTATTTTTGGTTTATAAAGAAGTGCTTATGATCAAGGATTAAAGTTTAAATTGGTCATTAATACTTCTTTACATTTGTTAAAAAAAAATATGAATGGGAATCATTTCGCATGATTAAATTAAATAATTCAATTAAATTAATATTAAATTTAATTTACATTTCATTTACGGAGGTATATCTATGTACATACATACAGTACTTATACATATAGCTCATGGGAAGCGTGCGGTGACGATGACGCGAGTTTGACGCTTTTTGTTCAACCAAAAAGTACACATATATACGCAGTAAACTTAAAGCTCATGGAAAGCGTTCGGTGACGATGACGCGAGTTCCATGATTTTTGTTTACCCAAAAAGTGCTCAATGCGCCTAAAGAAGTTTTCACTTCATAAACAGGCTGTTGCCGATGTACTCGTTACGTATACGATCTAGTCGCCATAACATATAACGCTAGGTAGAAAGAAAGAATAAAAGGATATGAATTGTCAAATACATAAAAAATAAAATAAAGTTGCAAAAGCCGGCAAACGAGCCAGTGGGTCACCTGATGGTAAGTGATCTCCACCGCCCATGTACGCCCACAATACTAGAAGAATCATGAGCGCGGTGCCGACCATATACGAAAGGGATTAAGGGATTGGGAAGGGGAGGGGGATTTGGGCCTCCGGATATCTCACTCACCGTACGAAACGCAGCAGCAAGCTGCTACTTTACGCCAGTTTTCTGTAAGACAGTGGTAACGACCCGAACGAGCCGCGCCATTTATGCTGTAGACAAAACTGTCTACAAATAACTTACTTCTTAAACTCAAGTTAGTTACGAGATACCAATTGTATTGAGTTGCGGTTAACGAGTCCGGTAAACCAACAAAACTGTTACACAATGCCGAACCATAAATTTCAACACAAAATGAAACCATATTTCGTTGTGGGACTATTGTGGGCCTTTACATTCACTATGAAAATGACGTATGTTGCTCATGGCTGTAATATATAAGTGGCTTGTTTCGTTTTTCAGTTGGGTTGCAATTATTATTAACTGACGCAAAAAACGAGGTTCTGAATTTGATGCAATTCTTGTCCTTTTTGGGCTCTGTAATGTGTTATTAAGGCGGTTAACTTATCAAGTAAAAAAATAGCAAAAAATTAGGGGATTGAAAGGAATGGGAATTGAGAAGGGAAGATTGAATCCACCCGACCTAAGACATTGTCTATCGTAGGTCGACATTATTTTTGGATTGCGCTACACTTACCATCAGTAGCGCGTCACTTTGCCGAACGAGGATAAAAAAAAACACACCGACGACTTCAACCCGCGACTTTTGTCTCGACAGTCCATAGTCCATACCGCTCCTCGCTGAGCTATCACTACTCTCATATAACAGATGTACCTATACAACTAATACAAGCAACAACATTATCTTGATCCATCAATAAATAGCTATCAAGTAATTTGAAACAATTTGTATCGTAATATCAACAAGGAAAATTACCAAACGTCCATTCCACAAAATGGACGGAGGCACAAAACTTGCTGAAACGTGAAAATAAACTGCGGAACATTGTAAATCATTATTCAACGCGAGCCATACAAATGTCGACACGCACACATACAAACAAACACGTGTACTGTGAAGAATTCCTATTATACACCGGTGTACGGAATGCATCGGCTTGATTTTGAATGCCCGCTTATTATGCACCCATTTACACCCGAGAGAGCCACGTGATGATATATAGATAATGGATGAGGCTCATGATTTATTATTTACTAGCTTTTGCCCACGGCTCCGCCCGCGTGAATAGACTCCATAACCGTCTCCAGGGTCCCATCTATCTCTACATCAAAATTCATCAAATCGGTTCAGTGATTTAGGCATGAAAGCGTAACAAACAAATAGATATTTTCATAAAAAGTATCCTATGTTACTTCTTATACCTCCAAGAATATGTGTACAAAGTTTCATGATGATCGGTTAAGTAGTTTTAGCGTGAAAGCGTAACAAACAAACTTACATTCACATTTATAATATTAGTATAGTATGAAGTGTGATAGTAAAAGTCTGCTGCTCATCTCGCCATTGAGTACAACTCAAAAACACTTTTAAAAGGCATCCTGCCACATCCATTCCCTCAACATCGTAGCCAAAGATACGAAAACAGTAGTCGAAAGGAGTACGATACACATCTCGGCGCGGCGGTAACAAGGACCATGTACCTGTCAATCGTGCTAATGTTGAGCCCCTACAATTGCACCGGTGTGCGTATATTAAGGCCGCATCACTATATCGCTCCATGAACGGAGGGCGTTTTAGTTATTTTGTTATGGTAATTATTTTGAATAATGATTGAAATTTTACGAGTGGTAGAGCCACGCTGTAGACAATTTTGTCTACAGCATGAATGGGCTGGCTCGTCCGGGTCGTTACCACTATCTCACAGGAAACCGGCGTAAAGTAGCAGCTTGCTGCTGCGTTTCGTACGGTGAGTGAGATATCCGGAGGCCCAAATACCCCTCCCCTTCCCAATCCCTTATTATCCCATTCCTTTAAGGTCGGCAACGCGTCTATAATTCTTTTGTATTGTGGGCGTACAGGGGCGGTGGAGATCGCTTACCATCAGGTGACCCACTTGCTCGTTTGCCAGCCTATACTATAAAAAAAAAAAAAAAAAATTATTTAAAAATCGAATAACTGGAGGCCAATTCTCGTAATTTTAAATGTTCAAAATATGATTCCGATCTAGTCTAGTCTAGTTTATGAGCAGACGTGGCGCTTACAATCAGGCGAGCGACCTGCTCGTCACGTCATTCAATCTAATATATATATATTAAAAAAAAAAAACAATTTCAAACTTCATTGATGGGACTAATATAATTACTCACTTTATTTACTTACTTATTTAAATACTGATGTGTAAATGGAATAAAACATACACATAAGCTCATGCCTGTATCCCCGAAGTGGTAAGCAGAGTCGCAATTAGTGATGCACCCACGTTTCGCCGACCTTATTTTCGGCTTATTATGTGATAGGGGGCGAGCCTATCGCAATGCCAGGCACAAATTCCAATCCAGAGCAATTCACGTATGAATCGAAAACTCAAACCCAAATTGTGATTCCCTACCTGGGAATTGAACCTAGGACCGCACGGTTCTTAATCTTAGTACGCTTCCACCAGAGCAATGAGGCGATGAATGATCTTTGTTTCTGCCTGGCTTTATCCCGGATGAATGCCAGTGTCCGCCTTCTCGTACCAAAGATTTACGGTATCTGGTATTATATGGGGTAATCCGGCATCTGACCCCTATAACCCGCAACGTATACTTATACTATACAACACTATTTTACTATACTACAACTTTGAGTATATTTATATACAATACACACTCGTGTAAGCTTTGTCAGTGCTTCAAAAATTCAATTTCATTTCTGGAATATTCATGTTACTTCCAATTTCTGTGTGACATGAGAAATATCTGCGCTTATTGAAAATATTCAATGTAAATTTGGTTGTGGATGTGTTTTATGTAATACTTATAGATTTTTATATATATTTTTCATTTGTTGGCCTAATTTGATTATTTTATGAAGAGCATGAAACACCGCTTTGTCTATTACTGCCGCCAAACAGCATTGTGTAAGCACTATGGTGTTCCACAGTGCTTACTTAATTTTGAAGGAAATTGAATCGAAGGTATGTAAAGTCTGCCAACTCGCATTAGGCCAGCGTGGTGGACTAAGGCCTGACCCCTCTCATTCAGTAGAGGAAGCCCGTGCCCAGCAGTGAGACATGTTTAATACAGGGCTAGTAAAAAGAGTACTGGGCATTATGAGACTTAACATCTTATGTCTCGGGATGAGGAGTGCAGGGCAGTGCCATGAGTACTTTGTAATTCAATTCTGGGTGGTGCTGGTAATATTTATGCAGGCGTCATGCTTACGATCAGACGAGCGACCTGCTCGACTCATCATTCACGTTAAACAATACACAAGCACAATCTACTTAATTACAAACCGACGTAAAGTAGCAGCTTGTTGCTGCGTTTCGTACGGTGAGTGAAATATCCGGAGGCCCAAATCCCTCTCTCCTTCCCAATCCCATAATTGTCCCTTTCCTTTAAGGTCGGCAACTCGCCAATAATTTTTGTATTGTGGGCGTACATGGACCGTGGAGATTACTTACCATCAGGTGACCCACTTGCTCGTTTGCCGGTCTGTGCTATAAAAAAATCCCGAAACGAGATCAACACAGACATAGCAAAATGCCACTGACAGACACAGCTAAAGGTTTATAACACCCCTTTTTCGGGGTTTAAATTTGTTTCTTAAATCTTTAATTTGTATCTCATAAGAATAGTGCAATCTGGGCCTTAAGCTCAGAGCCTGACCGATCCAGGATGTATCGCGTGGGCGGTTATTAACTGATGGCAGGAATATTGAAGTTTCATTATGTTTTAATACCAAACATGAATTGTTTACTTATCAGTTTGTGTCTATTCTATAACGAATGGTTAGTGGCCAACTTAGTGTCAATGTTTTTAAGCCGCCCGAAGGTCTCCGACTTGGCTTAACGACTGTTGTCAGTTGATAACAGCTAGGACAGACTTTTTACGTGCGCTTGGACGCACGAAGACGTTCTCTTATAAAATAACGTTTAACAACACTTAGAAACCGGCTTCAAATCGTTTACCGATTAGTGAGTGCAACTAGCTATGAGCGCCTCACAGTCTAAGTTAAAAGTATAAACGGTGTTATATGTAACTTAGTCACTTATATTTAGTTAGTCACTTACGAATTACTTTCAACTTAAAGCTCAATGGCTTAAAATAACATTCCACAAATTGATTTTACTATGAAACTTACATGTATATTATAAGAATTGTATGAAAATAGTTAATAGTGTATTTCGTATAATAGGGTAGTTTCCTATATTGAATTTTATACATTATTTTATAAGCAACAGAAAATGATACGCAAAAGAAACCCTTTTATTAAAACACAATCAAAATTGGTTCAGAAATGTGCCCGCAGTTATGACTTTAAATGTTGGTATGAGGAAAAGTGGGTGCGTAGTAGGGATATCTCACTATCTCGCTTGCACGCGTGCACTATAATGAACATTTTACACAGTGACGTCAAAGGTTGCATCGTCTGTCATTTGACAATTACCCCTTCTACAGGATTTCAATGGATTCCCTCTTATTGATTTTTGGTCCGATTTATAAAATTCTTTCTGCAATAGATTTTGAGTAACGTAACTTATTGATTTAAATAATAATAAAAAGTCTAGTCAACTACCCTATTATATTGACGGTGGAAGTACTTTGTATGCTCGGCAGCGGGCACTCAGCAAGCTGATATCGATCTATGTGATAAGGTAGGGTTCCTCCTACATACACGTTTCAATTCGACATGCGGACGAGGAAAATGGGACTTATAAATTAATGAACCTTCATAACTGATGTAATGACTAATGAATACGAGTATATTCCAAAAAATATACATATTTAGTAGTATTCATTTATGCGCTCTGCTAATTTTCCTTTTTTATGTTTTTTTTATTTATGACTGCCTCGATGGCGCAGTTGTAATGCATGTGCGTTACAACTGAGGCTGACGCTGAGGTCCCGGGTCCGGTCACCGGGACGGGTAAGTGATATTGGATTTTTCTATTACGAAATGCTCAGTATCAGCCCGGAGTTTTAGAAAGATTTATTTATGTATAAAAATAAAATCAATTCAAAAATTCAATCGCATAGAATCGTCAATCAAAATTGCTTCTAATCTTATGTAACCAATTTTGAGTAGGTGATATCCAACATTGAAGAATACAACAACAATGAACAATAAGGTCGACTCAAAATTGGTAATAGTAGACCTATTGTTTTTTATACTTTTGTGTTTTAATTTTATTTATAGGTTTTTACGCTCGGCGAAGTGTGGGTGTACTGGTTGCACCTCTGCCTACCCCATCGGGGATTACAGGCGTGAATGCGTATGAATGCGTTAAAGGTTTTTATTTTTAAATATTATAGCAAACAAAATCTGCACACATACAGTCAGACCCGTAACCAAGCCGAGGTGTCGGACGTCGGGACGTGTCGACGCGTGTCCATTGTACGGGGCGGGGATCGCGGGTTCGACTCCCGATAACGCTGACGCGACAGCTGAATTTCAAACTAGGTGAGAGAGGTGCCAATTACTTACGATCTCGGTTTGTGCTTTTTAATGCCTTGCCCATTGGTAGTTCGATGTTAGTGGAGTTTCTAGTAGTGGACATATTATGGTTTAAACATATGAATAGAATAGAATTGTATCATAAGTTTGCAAAGGATATCTTTAATGGATTTATTCTTCTTTATGAGTACCAAGTATATCCTTTTTAATTTTTAACCGATAAAATAAAACGGATGAGGTTCTCAATTCGACGCGTATATGATATAATTTTTCACATAGTGGCCCGATTTTGATGATTCTTTTTTAATTCGATTATGCTCAAATTTGATCCCAATAAAATTTCAAAAATAAATTCTACCCCTAAAATTGGGGATAAAAGACTAAAACTTCCTTCCTCATTTGTGCCGATTCTGGTGATTATTTCACTAAAACTAGGATAATCCGGATATCTCACTCACTGTACGAAACGCAACAGCAAGCTGATATTATTATTTTCAATTCTTTGTACGTCTTCTCAGCTTTTACGCTGGTTAGTTTAACTGCATTTACGGGCCACAGCCAAGTAAATGTAGCTTTTGAAGTTAACGAGGTAGGTTACTAGTTAAAATAAAACAGTTATTATTGTTGTATTATTGTTGCCTTATCGGTTTTTCTGTGAGATAGTGGTGGTCCATTCATGCTGTAGACAAAACTGACGACAGAGTGATTGTACCACTTAAAGAATCCATTATGAAAGTGACTAGCACACACAAAGCAGGCAGAGACGATATAAATAAAGGTAAGTAATGTAATGCAATATAGTTACTATATTGAACCGATTAAAACACAATGAGATGGCGTAATTTCTAATGTTAATAACATTACTTATTTGGTACAAAAGTCGACCACCAATTGGCGAGCGGGGACTTTATATGGAATGGTGTAAGACGGTAATTTGGTGTTTTGGGTGAGTAATTAACTATTTAATGTAAAAAATGGGGCGAGTTACACAAATGAAGTTATTACACGTACGTAACAGTGACCTATATAATATGATTGATCATATTACATAGGTCATGCCTGTATCCCCAACAGCTTTTGCCAAGATTATTCCGTCCCATGATATGATATGCCACGCCATACTAAGCAATACCGGGCAACAGATGTGATTTTTCAAAACTAAATCTCAAGCACAAATTGTGATTGCCTGACCTGGTATTTGAGTCCAGGACCTCAGTTTCTCAGCGTGAGCTGACTGCCACTACGCCAATGAGGCAATTTCAATAACGTACGCAACGCATATAAATTACAACTGCGCCACCGAGGCAGTCCAGATTTATTTCATAAAAATATTCTCTAAAAATTTCGCTAAAATAGCCCCAATAACAAGTTTAAAAACTCTTAAAAATGATCGAAAATTCCATTTATAAAATATTTTAAAACACAACTCTGTAAAGATCGGCGATGCGTATATTTCGGGCGTAGAAGCGATCGGCTGTAAACGCCTTTGTTCCCTTGACGCTCTGCGTAAAACAATAGCGAAGGTGTGCAGAAATTGCAGTTTATTGGTTGTCATTTCATGGTTGATTGATTACGCAATATTTAACCGAATTTAAAAAGAAGGAGGTTTTAAATTAGTCTTTATACAACGTGTTACAGAAATGTTTGATACCTGACAGGGAGTGTTTATGTACCAGATCTTATCAAAGTTTAGACATCCTAAAATTTCAGTCTAAATTTTACCACTCGGTCACATCCCTATAAATTATGATAAGTGCGTGAGTGAAAGTAATATTTTTTTATATATTAGCTTGAATTACGAGCCGAGCAGTTCGCTCGCCTGATGGTAAGCGCCACGCCTGCTCATAAACAGAAGCAACGCCACACAGAACTTTAAATAAAGCACTGCATGACACTGGACTGCACTCGTCACCCCGACACATAAGGTGTTAAGTCTCATAATGCCCAGGAATAGGGTAGTTTCCTGTATTGAATTTTATACATTATTTTATAAGCAACAGAAAATGATACGCAAAAGAAACCCTTTTATTAAAACACAATCAAAATTGGTTCAGAAATGTGCCCGCAGTTATGGCTTTAAATGTTGGTATGAGGAAAAGTGGGTGCGTAGTAGGGATATCTCACTATCTCGCTTGCACGCGTGCACTATAATGAACATTTTACACAGTGACGTCAAAGGTTGCATCGTCTGTCATTTGACAATTACCCCTTCTACAGGATTTCAATGGATTCTATCTTATTTATTTTTGGTCCGATTTATAAAATTCTTTCTGCAATAGATTTTGAGTAACGCAACTTATTGATTTAAATAATAAAAAAAATCTAGTCAACTACCCTATTACACTTGCTTCAATGTCCTTCACACCGGAACACAACAGTGCTTACACACTGTTGCTTGGCGGCAGAAATAGACAAAGCGGTAGTACCAACCCAACCGGCCTATCGCATACGAGCGACCTACCACCTTGTAAAGAATTCTGAAGTGATCAAAAGCTTAGTTGTTTATCATTTAGTGATGTCAAAAGTTGTAAGTCGAATATCGAACTGCAGGCCTAGTACGAGTTGCAAATACGTTCACAGTTTACGAATTCGTATAAAATTACTACCGTCGAAGTGTCAAACTAGTAATTCATACGGTAATAAAGAAAAGAACCGCTTGAAAACAAATTTCATATTCGACTAATATAAAATAAGCCTTATTTATTATTATTAATTTTTACCTTATTATTTATTAATTTTAATTCATCATAGTTCTCACTAGTGGCTACTAATATTCGACGTATGGAGAGAAAACGAAAACTTTCATCGTTTAGGAAAGCTATTAAAACTTAAAAATGCTTAATTTATGTCCCAGCAATGAAATCGGATTTAGTACTACGGGGGTGAAATACTTTTAGTATTACTCTTAGCCTCGCCCCCTGTCACATTATGGGACGGAAATATGCTCGGCGAAAAAAAAGGTAGTTAACAAGATTTTAAAGAGAGTTAGTTAGATAACAAGTTGTTAGAGATTCAAGTTCAAAATATTTATTGCATCCTTTAAATATTATAACTATATTAAGCCAATCCGTATTCTTATATATATCTAAAATTAAAACCTTTAGAGAACCTCATAGAAATCACAATAAATGTAGTTATCCCTGTCTGGTACGTCGAGCCGGTCGTACAAGGCACACGGAAGTCCTGAGAGCGCGCACAATAGGCGGCTAGATGAAAGCGCGTTTAATATGCGTGACGTAATAGCCGCTAATGGTGGGCCCAGGGCGGGGTCGCATCCAGAAACTAGTGAAGGGAGTGTGACCCGTAAGACTTTTGAGGAATGGTGGAGACAGGAGTTGAAGAAAATTCTATTGCTTTGAAGTTAAAAGTGGATACTCGTATTAATTTATTTAATATTTTATATATAAACACCATTTGGTTTGCTTATAGAAGCCCTGTATTAAACGCATCCCATTGCTGAGCACTAGCCCTCCTCTACTGAGTGAGAGGGGTTAGGCCTTAGTCCACCACGCTGGCCTCATGCAGGCTGGGCAGACTTCACACACCTTCGAAATTCTTTTGGAGAACTTATGTATGTACGATGTTTCTTTCATCGGTAAAGCAAGCGATAATTAACAGTGAAATTACTGGACATTATGAAACTTAACATCATATGGGGAGGCAATCACAATCCAGTGTCATGCAGTGCTTTGTAATTCAAAATTATGTGTGGTTTTGCTTCCGTTTATGAGGAGTCGTGTAGCTCACCATCAGGAGAGCCACTTGCTAGTTTCGTCATTAAGGCTAGTAAAAAAATCTTAGACCATTCAAGTGAAAATACATTAAAAACATATATATAGACGAATTGAGAACCTCTTTAGAAGCCTTTTGAAAACAGGTTTGTCTTTTGCAACATCCATATTTTTAAGTATTTAAATAAGATCATAATGACCCCCATTTATGCGACAGATGCGTCCCTGCGGTTCCCCATAGCCATTGTTATGGGATTTATTTATTGCGCACACCACATTCGGTGGGATTCATGGGTCCCGCGGGACTGTGATATTTGCCTGTATAATGAGGGATTGACCACGACAATGCGTTTTTAATTGTTAAATGTTTGTGGGAATAGATTATAATTTGATATTTGAAACTCTGTTGTGCAATATGCCTTAGATTCTACAGTGATAGATACATCAGTATATTTTTTCATGCCTTTCTATGTGTACATGAGCTTGTAATATTTTTTTTATTAGCTTGACTGACGAAACCAGCAGGTCGCTCGCCTGATGGTAAGTAACATGTCTGCCCATAAACAGAAGCAACACAACACAGAACTTTCATTTACAAAGCACTGCATGGCATTAGACTGCGCTCGTCACCCTGAGACATAAGATGTTAAGTCTCCTAATACCCAGTAATTTCACTGGCTTCTATGTCCGGAACCGGAATACAACACTGTAGCTTAGCGGCATAAATAGACAAAGGGGTAGTACCAACCCAGACTGCTTCTCGCAACGAGGGACCTACCACTTGTATATTATGTAGAAAATATATTCAAAAGACCTACCGCTGAGTTTCTTGGTTTCTTCTTAGACCAGATGAAGTGGGCACTTCCGAAGCACCGGTATTTACATTTCAATGTAAAATCTTATATTACGACATGTTAAAGAGCACTTTGAGGTTTACTTGTAACATTAAGTACAACTTTTACTTGTAAAATTAACATTAAGTACAACTGCGCCACCGAGGCAGTTGAATTAACTAGTTGAAAAATTAAAGGTACTTTGTTAATTCTTGCATGGAGGTTTCAGTTTCATTTAATGCCCTATGACCAAAGATCGGTTTATTATAATATACATACATTCGCACTCATTCCTGTAATCCCCGAAGACGTGGCCAGAGGTGTAACCAGTACACCCACATTTCGCCGAGCGTATCTCCGTCCCATGACGTGATAGGGGGGCGAGCCTATTGCCATATCGGGCACAATTCCAGACTCCGGGTTGATACTAAGCATTTCATGATAGAAAATCCCAATTTCACTTTACCCGACCCGGGAATTGAAAGCATACGCATTACAACTGCGGCAAACGAGTCATAATAAGTAGTTTTTCGAGAAAATAATGGTATCAATTGAATGTTTCGTGTTTAAAATAGAAACTAAGACCCTAGTGCTTACTATTACTGTTTGTACATCTTGATACTCGTATACGATATATATATATATTTTTAATTGCCCTAGATAGACAGACGATCGGGCGGCCCACCCGATGGTAAATGGTTACCGTCGCCCATGGACCTCAGCCAAGTCAGAAGCCTTCGCGCAGCTCGCACAATAAGACACTAACACCCGGGTTCTGAAAGGCTGATCAAATCAACATTCAACTAATGGCCGTTCCCTATATTCTATCTATCGACAGATTTGCTTACTGTCAATAGTGTTTTGACAGATCTTCCATACAAAATGTGTCAAAATTTTACTACCAGTAAGCAAATCTGTCGATAGACAGAATATAGAGAACGGCCATTACAGAACTTTGATTTTGACACCGCTGTCAAATCAATTTGAGTTGCTGAAACATTGATTAGTGTATTTTTTTAAAATAATATTTGATGTGTCTTTAGTAGCGTTTGACATTCGATTTTTCATATTAATTTGAAAGTTATGTTAGCTAACATGTGTGTTAAATCAAAGTTGTTGACCACGCTTCTAGCAACTCAATTTAGATTTGACATTTGAGTTGATTTACTTTGATCAGCCTTTCAGAAACCGGGCGTAAGTTGCAGTTGCCAAGTCAATTTATCGGCTTCGAGCTGCTTGAAAACTTTAAGACTTGATTGGCCACTATCCATTCATTCAAAAGGACCAAGCATTTAAGCTTATAGCCTAAACATCACATCATGCGCCTATGTACCTACTCCATGTTATGCAGAAATAATGAGAAATATCAACATTTATTGAGCCATATCGTGGGTGATGCCGGGGTTATCCTTTCGGTCAGCCGAGCTACAGGATGTTATGAATAAAACATTATTTCATCTCTCACATACCTTTCTCGAAACTGGTCCAATATGGTTATTGGAGAATATGTACCTTTAGAATATCTTATTAAGTAACGGTTAAATGTTGGAATCAGATATTAAAATACCAACATTTAGGGGTTAGTAAGTACAAGCAGTCATAGGAAGCTTGTGCTCGTAGCACGTGTATAATACTGGACTAGTATTATAATTATTATTTTGAAAAATATACTATTTTGAAAGTAAAAGATTATAAGAAAACATGTTTTTTTTATAAGTTTGAATGACGACACGAGCAGGTCGCTCGCCTGATGATAAGCACCACGCCCGCTCATAAATAGAAGCAACGCCACACAGAAGTTTAAATAAAAAAGCACTACATGACACTGGACTGCGCTCGTCACCCCGAGACATAAGGTGTTAAGTCTCATAATGCCAAGTAATTTCACTGGCTTCAATGTCCTTCAAACCGGAACACAACAGTGCTTACACACTGTTGCTTGGCGGCAGAAATAGACAAAGCGGTGGTACCAACTCAGCTGGCCCTCGCATACGAGGGGCCTACCACATGTTGGTTATGAATGTGATTAGAATCTTTGTATTATGTTAGTCAGATATGCATTAAAGACGGTAAGCTGTGAGATCTTGGGTATGGTTCTGAGATTTTAAGGTTCAGCATTTTTTTTAAATAATTTCAATAAAAAAATAATGTTTCTTATGCGTTAAGGCGTCTGATTTTCATGTTACCAAATAACAGCAGTAATGGTTAAATTTAAAACAGGCATTAAAAATATACTATCAGACTTAAACAATTTACAAATTTTAAACTAAAAGAAATTTGCTTGCACGAGTGAAGACCACTTTTATAAAAGTTTTTGTAAATTGAAGGGACCCTAAACAAGATATAGTAATTTAAAAGCTCTCTGTGATAACGTACAAAGGAGGGCAAACGTTTAAAACGATTTGCGAGGATCCATTTAGCTGAGTAGACTTTGAGAGGGCGCAAAGAGGGGAGGGGCGCAGGGGGGGGGGGAGGTTTCACCAAACAGGGTAAATAAATACATTAAAGAAAATAAGGGCGTTTACATTTTCTAAGCAAATTGAAATCTGCCTGTTTGCTGGATCATTGGTGTATTTTTTTTGGGGAATTCAGCTTTTATGTTCGTTGTTTCGGAATTAAAATAAGGCATCATATAAAATGTAATGTCTGTCTGATTAAATTGGCAGGAACTACCTTTCTTTTGTATTTAGTTTAGTAACAACTTATTTATAGTTAAAACATGGATTTGTATATAATTTTGAGCACACCAAAAACAACGACAAGCAATTAAAGTTGACAAACACTCGTCAGTTGCAATTTCTACGTCGGCCTGCAAAATAGCAAATCAGGAGCCGAGGTCCGATATTTTTTACAGAGGGAAAAACGATTTATTACAATTTACAACCACCGGATCCTGAAGGGAGGTGGGACGGTTACGTTGGATTCAGAGCTGGTTGACTTCCACATACTTACCTAAAATCACAATCAGAAAAATGGTGACACCCTGTAAACGAAACAAAGTGCCGTATCGAGCATTTCACGGCGGATTCACACCGTTGCCGGCAACGCCTCGCAAATTTGCAGCGCGCCGCGCCGTCGACGCTGCGTCGAGAAACGTGACGAATTCGAATCGATCCAGCTCAAAAATCGAATAACGCGCAAATCACCGTCGGTGGCGATAGCCAGAGATCAGTCTGTCGTGCCGCCCGCGGGCGCGCCGTACCGTAACGCGAGCGATTTTACTTGTACGGTGTACATGGGCCTTTACGGGGAATATTTGGGAATTATAGATTTATATTGTATAAGACTATACGTGTTACGATTGAGGCTAACGCTGAGGTCTCGGGTTAGATCCCCGGGTCGGGTAAAGTGGTATTGGGTTTTTCTATTACGAAATGCTCAGTATCAGCCCGGAGTCTGGAATTTGTTTCCGTTATAACGATAGGCTCGCCCCCTATCACATCGTGGGACGGAGATACGCTCGGCGAAATGTGGGTGTACTGGTTACACCTCTGCCTACAGACGTGAGTGCGTATGTATGTATGTATTGTATAAGACTAATTGCTCGCAAATTTCCGGACCAGATCGTACCAGGCGTACGATTCAGCGGACGGCCCAAAATAGGCTGGCTTGTCGTATTAGAAGGAGATAAGAGAGTCAAAAGTCTCACTATGGAACATACTCAAGATCGGGCAAAATGGAAACGTCTAAGTACGAAAGCAGATCAGAGATAACATCATTTAACTATTATACTCATCAATACATTGATACCTTCTCTTCCCTCCTGTGTTGTATGACAGGAGGTATTCCAAGAGTAGGTTTGCTTCGTCACATTCAGGGTAGTCGTAGATAACAATGAAGGAAGTTTCCTAGTTTAAGAGTACCCATGGTACAAGATACAGTACAATTGAGAACCTGAATCATCAGACCAGTGTCAAAGACTAGGTGGTAGGTAGGTCTGTCGTATGCGAAATATCCGTGTATGTACCATTTTGTCTTTTTCTTTCATCAAGGAGTAGTGATGGAAGAAAAAATACTGCAAATAAATACAGTTGTGTTCCAGTTTGAAGACATTGAAGCCGGTGATATTACTTGGCATTATGGACTTAACAGGGTAACGAATAAAGTGTTTTTTTTATTAGCTTGAATGACGAAACGATCAGGTCGCTCGCCTGATGGTTAGCGCCACGCCTGTCATAAACAGAAGCAACGCCGCACAGAACTTTAAATAACAAAGCACTGCATGACACTGGACTGTGCTCGTCAAGCCGAGACATAAGGTTAAAATTCTCATAATGCCCAGTAATTTCACTGGCTTCAATGTCCTTCAAACCGGAACACAACAGTGCTTACACACCGTTGCTTGGCGGCAGAAATAGACAAAGCGGTGGTACCAACCCAGACAGCCTCTCGCATACGAGGGACAGAAAAACATCAGTTGGAAGAATGATCAAAAGTATTGGACAAATCCAACATATCACAGGAAACTATCAACTATCATTAAGCAACCTTTGTGATTAGATATTGAGTCTGACTCCTGGCTTCAGTAACGCCTGATTCTGTGACCTACAATTCAATAAAAACAGAAAATCCACCAGCAATTTACCAGAACAAAACAAATAAACTCCGTTTTATCTGAAACGAAATTTTCGCCGAAAAATACGCAAAAAGCGGCAATGTACAGTGAGTTAGTGGTAGGAAGCGAGCGACGCAAATTAAATGTTGCCGCGGCCGGCACGCTCGCGCTCCGGATAAATAGTTCACACTTGCAAGCTGCACGGTATGATATACCCGGGGAATGTTATGGAAGTAGCGTGAAACTTCTTTAGCCGCGTTGGTCACTTTTTGGTAGGGGAAAATCTTATGGATTCGCGTCACCGACATGCTCATGACGCGCAGCGGCCGTGTGCTGTGCGCGTTAGACACTTTGTTGGATGGGGGAAATCTCGTGCGTTATTCTTCGTTCGTTTTATTTATTTTATTTCAATCGTCTAAATATTATTGTAATACGTAAGTATTTCTTTATTAGATGAATGTCCACTCATGACTGCTCTTCTTTCTCTTACTCTTATTCTCATTCATTTAATGACAGCCTCCGTGGCGAGTAGCCGGCTGCGAAGCAAGAGGCCGTGGGTTCGATTCCCGCACTGAGACATGTTTGTGTGATCCACAAAAATTTGTTTCGGGTCTGGGTGTTGTGGGAAGTCCTTCGTAGTTCTTGATACTCACGATACAGGTTTACCTAGTGTGGGGTCAGGACTATGTGTGTGACTGTTGGGTGTATTTATTTAGTGATTTCCTTTAAGAAATTGCCTAGGCTTCTCCGGGTCGTTACCACTGATTCACAGAAAACCAGCATAAAGTAGCATAGTAGCTTGCTGCTGCGTTTCGTACGGTGAGTGAGATATCCAGAGGCCCAAATCCCCTACTCAACTCCTTAATTATTCCTTTTCCTATTAATAAATAATACCCCAATTGTAAATTCATAACAGCTACATACATCAGCGCGATGGAGCACGTGGGAGAGTCCAAGGCTGCCTTGGGCCACGCTCTATCTGCATATTTAACAGTACGCCGCGTTGTTCCGGGGGTGAATATGATCGTATCTCGTAAAAATACACTTATGATTTACACAATTGGATTTATTGCACGAAAACATAAAACAACCACCACGGGTTGGCAAACAAGGAGACAAAAACGAGGACGGAGGTAGGAAAGGGTGATAGTCACAATATCAAATGTAGGAGTATGTATAATGTATTCTGAGGTATAGGAATATACAGAAAGATGTTAATTCAATTTCTTATAATATTATAAATTTGCAAGTTTGGATGTTTGCCAACTTCAATGTAAATACATTCGCACTCACGCCTGTAATCTCCGAAGGGGTAGGCAGAGGTGTAACCAGTACACCCACATTTCGCGGAGCTTATTTCCGCCCCATAATATGATGGGTAGCGAACCTATCACCACACCGGGCACAATTACAGACTCCGGGCTGATACTAAGCACATCGTGACAGAAAAACCTAATATCACTTTTACCCTACACAGGGCTCAAACACGAGACCTCAGCACAGCAGTCGTACCGCGTAGGCATTACAAATGTGCCACCGAGACAGTCATGAACTTCGATGTTTGTTAATCAATCACAGCTTAACAGCTGAACGGCTTTGGATGACACACACACAGATAACATTTATCACACAGATCAGAGCATAAACTGTGTTAGGAAATGGGCTTTTTACGCACTCACGCCTGTAATCCCCGAAGGGGTAGGCAGAGGTGTAACCAGTACACCCACATTCCGCCGAGCGTATCTCCGTCCCATAATGTGATAGGGGGCGAGCCTATCGCCATACCGGGCACGATTCCAGACTCCGGGCTGATACTGAGCATTTCGTAATAGAAAAACCCAATACCACTTTACCCGAACCGGGGATCGAACCCGAGGCCTCAGCGTTAGCTTAATCTTAACGCGTACGCATTACAACTGCGCCACCGAGGCAGTCAACAAAAGTCGAGTTCCCAAATAGTGGTCAAGATGACATCACCCCAATATAATTAAAAAAACTATGACAAACATGTCAAACGATGTCCAAATTGAATGACGTATGGGGTGAAGGCACCTTTTTTGTCACACCACGTGAGAAATGGTTTGTACCGATTAGTTGACACAATAAATCACGTGATGTCAAATGTGACGTGACGTGTCAAACGGGGTGTGATTGGACAGCCGTGTGGATGCACCATTGCAGTGTTTATTTGGAAAAATGTCATTGTAATGATTATATACTGGACCTACTGTGTGTGAGACTGAAAGTTGACTGATACCTTCGACAAAAGACATATGGGGTCAGGAGTCAGGACTACGTGTGGTCTTTGGTGTTATTTGTGTTTCATCAAATATGGCTAAGCACCATTTCGATTAATCATAAATACCTATTTTTAATCGACGTCATAAAAGGAGAAGGTTCTCAATTCGGCGCGTTTTAATGTATGTACACCGATTTCTCCGTCAACTGTGGACCGATTTTGCTTGAAATAAATTCATTCGATAGAGTTTTAAAATAATCGACTATTTATGCTTCGACACTACAAATCCATTAAAAAGCTTATAACACTTCTTTTTGTGTTGGAGGTTAAAATACTTTTCATTCTAGACAGCCTCCGTGGCGCAGCGGGCGAGTAGCCGGCTGCGAAGCGAGAGGTTGTGGGTTCGATTCCCACACCGCGACATAGTGTGATCCACAAATGTTTGTTTCGTGTCTGGGTGTTGTGGGACCGCAAGTCCCTCGTAGTTTCTTATACCCACGATACAGGTTAACTTAGAGTGGGATCGGGACTATGTGTGTGACTGTTGGGTGTATTTTATTTATTCTTTCATTTCATTTTATTCATAACAGTACACAAAGTTAATAAATCACATTAATTTCTGTAGTTACTGATAGCATAGTTCGTGATACACCGGCGAGCCGAAGGCGGTCTCAAGACTCTTAAATCAACATCTAGGTTTAATGTTCATTTAGCAAACAGTTTTTAGGGTTCCATACCGTCAACCGAATCTTATTACAGAGCCTACGTCCTTTTTTTATTAGCTTGAATGACGAGACGAGGAGGTCGCTCGCTTGATGGTAACCGCCACGCCTGCCCATAATAGACGCAACGCCACACAGAACTTTGAATTACAAAGCACTGCATGGCACTGGACTGTGCTCGTCACCCCGATACGTAAGTTGTTAAGTCTCATAATGCCCAGTGATTTCACTGTCTTCATATCCTTCAAACCGGAACACAACAGTGCTTTCACACTGTTGCTTGGCGGCAGAAATAGACAAAGCGGTGGTACCAACCCAGATGGCCTCTCGCATACGAAATACCACCTTGTAAACTGTCTCCTAATAACTAAAAGTTCTACTCTTTATCTGTATGTATGTGTGTTCGGCTGTGGCATCGTAGCGGATAAACGAATGGGCCGATTTGAATGCGGTTTTAAATTAAAACATTTATTAAGTTAGAAAAACAATTTAATAACATTGCAACAGTATAAAAATACCAAGCAACTAATACTAAGAACATCTCTTCATGGTTACAATATATATAAATATACAATATATTTACTACGCAATTATTGTCCAGTAATTTAATAATAAATAAATGAATTAATCAAATTACTATACATATAATAATTTAATTAATTAAAATGCGTGAATAAATTATACATTATTCAAATTTAATTAAACTGAAGATCAGCCAGTGCAACGCGGTTAGTGCACAATACGTGACCATCATTTTCGGCGTCGCATGCGATTCGGGCGTCGTGTGTGGCCGAATCGTTAATCTCGTAATTCTCGGTACCGATCGTGATTAGCTCGCTTCACGGCCAATAATGGCGACATTATTGTCGCTTTTCATTGCAAATAACTTCGCTCGTTATTTTTGACGTGTGTCAATCCGATTGCCAGGAAGTCGGCATCGGATTTTGTTTGACACGAAAGCTTTCAGAAGTGTGATGGTTCGAACCAGTTGCGTGACATATAATTGCGATTTTTAGAAGCATCGGATAGTTGACGACACAGAAATGCAGCCGTATGTCAGTTAAAATTTACTGTAGTTTAATAGTCAATGATTAATATCATCGATACACCTTTTTTTTGGTTTTATTTTTAACTTTTTAATTTTTCGAATCGGATATTTTTTTTGTTAATTTTATTATTTTTAGTGAAAGAATCAACAAAATCGGTGTGGTAAATGACGAAGGTTGACTATTTCATCCCCTTACGTGTGGAATTTTTTTTGAAATTTAAATGGGACTACCACCGAAGTAAACCCAATCGTAGAATCATTCCAAACCATTCAAATCAGTCCACATTTGAGGGAAATTCTTACTGTGGTTTCGGTTTAAAATAAAAGATGTCGACACGCGAAGTAGTGTCTACCTTACTTATCTCTGTGCAAGAACTACATTCTAGTTTGTACATACATACGCACGCACGTCTGTAATTCCCGAAGGGGTAAGCAGAGGTGTAACTAGCACACCCACATTTCGCCGAGCGTATCTCCATCCCATGATGTTATAGGGGGCGAGCCTATCGCCATAACAGGCACAGTTCCAGATTCCAGGCTGATACTGAGTATTTCGTAATAGAAAAACCCAATATCACTTTTATCCGACCCGGGGATCGAACCCGAGACCTCATCGTCAGCCTCAGTCGTAACGCGTACGCATTACAACTGCGCTACCGAGGCAGTCGTTTCTAACTTGTGGTTCCCAAAATATCGCTGATGAGTACAATTTACTATTACCTATTTCTGACTATTATTATTTATTATTTAGATTTGCTAGTCAATGTGGATGCCCGGAACTCTAGTCCCTACGGCAAACCAAATGGCGTTGTGGCCGAGTGGTGGAGCGCAGCGGACCATAGACTCCATGTTTGTTCAGTGCAATAGTGCTGTCGTGTGCAAATAAACTACACTATTTCCTACTCTAAATCAAAACTGAGTCAATAACATCACGCCGACGTGGCAATGGAAGGTGGCACACTGCGTGGCAAACATAAAAAATTGAAGCACCGACCGCGATGGTTATTGCAACATTTGCATATAGATTAGCACCGCAACACCCGCGCAACTTACTGTTAACATAATTATGCAGGACATCCAAGTAGCTCGGGGAATTTAAACATATCTTAAGATGCAATTATTATGCGAAAATCTTATTGGTATTTGTGGATAATAATAATTATTCTTTAATAAATACACACAACACGTCACGACTGTGGCGGACGCTGAGGTCTCGTGTCGATCCGCGGGTCGGGTAAAAGTGATATTGGGTGTTTCTATTACGAATTGCTCAGTCCGGAGTCTGAAATTGTGCATGTTATGGCGATAGGCTCGCCCCCTATCACATTATGAATCGGAGATACGCTCGGCGAAATGTGGGTGTACTGGTTACACCTCTGCATTCCCCCTCGAGGATTACAGGCGTGAGTGCGTGACAGCTATCATAAATATCTCTCAAAAACTTAAACCACGGGCACAGAATGTCTATGGTATCAAAATAACAAATACAAATTAAATTAAAAGAAATTAAATTCATTTTATAATTGATAATTAAATTACAAAGCTAAAGACTCTATTCTATGCACATTTTTCAACAACGGCTACTGCATAAACACGTCCGCAGTAAGTTGCGACGTCAGCGCCACGCCTCTACGCATATTAAATTTAGAACGGCGGCGCAGCGCACTAACTAATCTGACGTATCGGATATAAATGCGATCCATTATACAAACACGCCGCGGCTGGTCCTTTATTCATTTACACTGTCCTTATCTAAAGCTGATTGTGATTACGTAATAATTAAATAAAAATAGCTTTCGACGTGTGTAATTCACGGTTTAATAACATATCATAAATTTTCTTCGTTTTCGATTATTCAAAAATGTCTTCTTCTTCTTCCACCTGCCCTTATCCCACTCGCAGTGGAGACGGCATACCATACTTTTTAACACATGTTACAGAATTGTTTGGCTTGTAGTTTTTACGACCGGTCACCTGCCTGACGTCAACCACTCTGGGGAGAAAACACCCAGATCAGAAAGAAATATTTGTGGATCACACAAACATTTTCATCTTAGTGCGGGAATAGAACCCGCGGGCTCTCGCTTCATAGCCGGCTCCCCGCTCACTGCGCGACAGAGGCTGTCACTGTCAATTATTCATAAAAATAATTTATTACATTATTTTCTATTTGATTGTACGTATTTATCATTTTAACTTAAATATTATGTTGGATTTATTATTATAGACATATTTTAAAAGTTAACAATATTACTTTATTTACATCTGATAACTTCTACCCTAAATCAGATAAAAAAAAACAAAAACTAAGTATAGTATTTCACAAATCGATCAAAACAAACATCTTCCGCAAAATCTCGTGTCAATTAACTTTATTGTAATCTAGAAAAGTGATAAATATTTATGAACCCATCTCATCATGACGGTAAACAAGGAGCTATTCGTACCATCCGACCGCTAAATATTACTCAGTAATCAATACACAGCGACTGGTGGCAATCGCAAAAAAATCACAACTACTAATAACTCCTGCGTCCAGTCGATCACTGTAAGGGCACTGGCGTAGTACACGCAGAAATATGAAAACGTTCTTTTTTTTTATAGTATAGGCTGGCAAACGAGCAAGTGGGTCACCTGATGGTAAGCGATCTCCACCGCCCATGTACGCCCACAATACAAAAGAATTATGGGCGTGTAGCCGACCTTAAAGGAAAGGGATAATAAAGGATTGGGAAGGGGAGGGGGATTTGGGCCTCCGGATATCTCACTCACCGTACGAAACGCAGCAGCAAGCTGTTACTTTACGCCGGTTTTCTGTGAGACAGTGGTAACGACCCGGACGAGCCGGCCCATTCATGCTGTAGACAAAATTGTCTACAGCGTGGCTCTACCACTTGTTCTAATCTAATAAGGATCAAATTATAAATGTTGAGGACTGGGCTAAAAAATAAAGTATGTATGTGCGAAAGGAAAAATGAGCATTTACTTATATTTAAAATTTAATAATTACATAAAATAATGGCACGCATTAATTTAATAGATTAATTTATCAATAGTATATTTTTGTTGTGAATCGGTTTATTATTTTCCTAAGACATTTTAATTAAAAAAAATACAAAATCGACTAGTAAGCCAATAAATCCCTTAACTCATTTTTGTAATTGCTTTTCTAATTCCAGAATATTTATTGAAATATAAAAATGTATGTATCAAATATTTAATTATTCTATTTTTCAAATCACCGATTAACCGTTTTAATACAAAGTGGTAGGTCCCTCGTTTGCGAGAGACCGGCTGGGTTGGTACCACCGCTTTGTCTATTTCTGCCGCCAAGCAACAGTGTGTAAGCACTGTTGTGTTCCGGTGTGAAGGACATTGAAGCCAGTGTAATTACTGGGCATTATGAGACTTAACACCTTATGTCTCGGGGTGACGAGCGCAGTCCAGTGTCATGCAGAGCTTTATTTAAAGTTCTGTGTGGCGTTGCTTCTGTTTATGAGCAGGCGTGGCGCTTACCATCAGGCGAGCGACCTGCTCGTCTCGTCATTCAATGTAATAAAATAAAATAAAATTATAGTGATTTCTTAGGTTTACGCGAATATTACACATTGAAGTAAAACTAGAGAGTCTCTCCCGTGACCACGAAGGCTGAAAAACTTTCCAAACGTCGGGACTAAAATAAAAATTAAACCACGATAAAATCCGTATAAATTAGTTTTATTTCAACATTTTAATTATGTTGATCCTTAATCCCATAGCTCCCGATAGGACTCGCACCGAACCGGACAGAAGTAAGAAAATATTAAGCGTTGATTTATAGACACGATTTTCCCACGTGCTACCGGGAATATAACCCGGAACCCAGCACTCCTGGGAACTGTACGCACGCTGTACGCCTCACTACGCGCACCGTACGCGCTTTTTGTCACCAAGGATGGAGCATCTGTGTTTATCTCGAGTATTTTATAATAGCTATAGTGTCTAGCGTAGATTTCTTTTTGTTTAGATAGTTCAAGTCATTCCTGCGTGTGCTATGTGTGCGTGATGGGTTTGTATAGATTTAATGACTGTGTGTGCCTCTCAATATATACAGGGATGATGGCAGACGCGTAATACAAATCAAAACTGTTTATTACTTACTTATTACTTAACTTATTGAGTGGTAGAGCCACGCTGTAGACACCTTTGTCTACAGCATGTATGGGCCGGCTCGTCCGGGTCGTTGCCACTGTCTCACAGAAAACCGGCGTAAAGTAGCAGCTTGCTGCTGCGTGTCGTACGGTGAGCGAGATATCCGGAGGCCCAAACCACCTCCCCCTTCCCAATTCCTTAATTATCCCTTTCGATTAAGGTCGGCAACGCATCCATAATTCTTTTGGTATTGTGGGTGTACATGGGCGGTGGAGATCACTTACCATTAGGTTAGAACCCACTTGCTCGTTTGCCGGCTTATACAATAAAAAAAAAGTTTAATTTATAAGCTCACATTACAAGACGTGCTCAAATCAGCCGTACTATCTAAAATAATACAGTTGGATATGAATAGACTGGTTTTGTTATATATACATTATATTAACACTTCGGTAGCAACCACGTCCTAAATAATTTATTATTTTATTAGGCAGAATGACATGACGGGCCCTAGTCAATAAAAAAAGAACAGATCACTCGCCTGATGGTAAGTTCCATACCTGCCCATAAAGAGTGGCAAAAACACTCAGATCTTTGGATTACCAAATACTGTATGGAATTGGCGGCAGAAACAAACAAAGCGGTGGTATGCAGACAGCCTCTCACATACGAGACTTACCACCTTCTAGAAATAGTTTTAGGCCGAAATTATTGATCTATTTGGCTATGGTGGTAAATTAAAGACGTTTCTGTAGTTTGGACCATTATTACGCACTATGGCCGAAGTGTGAATAGCAGTGATAGCTCAGTGAGGAGTGGTAAGGACTGTCGAGACGAAAGTCGCAGGTTCGAAACCAGCCCCGAGAGTATACACCTCTGACTTTTCTAAGTTACGTGTATATTAATTGTTAATTATCACTTGCTTTAACGGTGAAGGAAACATCGTGAGGAAACCTGCATACCTGAGAAGTTCTGCATAAGAATTTCGAAGGTATGTGAAGTCTGCCAACCCGCATTAGGCCAGCGTGGACTAAGGCCTAACCCCTCTCATTTAGTAGAGAAGGCCCATGCCCAGCAGTGGGACGTATATAATACAGGGCTAGTGTTATAAGGCCGAAGTAGCCCGAGATGACGGGACTAGATTTTAGCATAACATAGAAGTAAAAGCTAGCAATAAGGCAATAGATGAAGATAGTAATCAAGATATAAATGATGGTCATTCGTTTTAAACGCCAATCACGCAATCGCCAACTATAGATTTAAAGTTATCATCTAAATAATGTATGAACAGCATTGAATTCCAGTTCCGTATTACGGAATCGATATCCATCGCGACTTACTACACGAGGAGTGGACAGACGAGATAGTAATTAACATATTTGGAATTACTGGCCGTGCGGATTAGACGGGCGGTCTGGCAGGATTGTAAGGACAGCAAACAAGGCATTTCTAGAAAAAAAACTAGCTTGTAACGTTTGCAGAAATGATTAGCTTTCTTGATGTTTATAGATTTTTCTTCATGAAAATGTTGCAAAGAAAAGTAAATGATAAATAGAAATCAGCGTACAAGAATATTCTCAGCGAATAAAGAAGAAAATGGGTGTCTAAATTATTAAAACTTTAAAACAGAAAGTTTTAAAAGTATAGATACTCCATTACCTACCTACCTTATGCTCTTAAGGAGAAAAACTGCCTTACATTTTATTGCAAATATTATACATTTTATTAGAAGTTACGTTCTTCTTGATATCATAAAAATATCACTGCCAATAGCATTTGGTATTACGACAACTCTCAAAGACGATACTGCATCGCTAGGAGCTCCATTTCAGACATACAGCAATATTCAAATTAACAATAGAAGCGGCAAGTTCTGATTGGTAATCCGGTAATGCTGACCTGATCACTGCTTCTAGCCTCCTCTACAAATGGAAGGTTAGTTGTCCACAACGCTGCCCAAATGCATTCAAAGAATGTGATGGCTCGGGAAAATATTAAGGATCGAGTGCAGTGCGTTGCCAAGCTTACTTGTAGCCAAGCCAAGTGCTTTGTAACTCAAAGTTCTGAAGATGAGCAAAAGTGGCGCTTACCATCAGGTGAGCGAACTGCTCATCTGGGCTAATAAAAAAGGCGACCCAAAAACATTTGTGTATGATAAAAATATATTTTGCTTCAATAATTATCACATATCAACTTCTTCCTCTGCAATGAATATCCCAATCGATATATCTTCTGTCAGTATATATATAAAAGCAAAGTTAACTAACTCATCATTGCCCAGCCAAAACTATTAAGGATAGAAGATTGATATATTGGAAGGGTGTTGATTTTATATATACGTACGTACTGTATCGTTTAAGAAGGGATTTATCAACATGGGGCTGTAATAAGAGAAAGGGGGTGAAAAAATTGTATGGGAAATAATCATTTTTAATCAAATTTACTTCACGGGGGCGAAGCGATCAAAACAGAACTAATAAAAGAGTTTATGCATACTTCAGCATTCTCACAACCGACATTATAAGATTGTTATGTGTGATATCACTCCTTAATTTACTCTTCACCAAGAAAAATATCTAATAACAAAGTGATGCGTTCGAGAAAGGCATCAGATAATGCGTTGTATGAAAAACGCCAATCTGACGACACTCGCTTACGGAACAAACGCTAAAATTAAACGCGTTCGGCGAACGTACGACGCAATGCCGCGCCGCTTTTATCAACACTAGGCGTTGTCTCCTGACTTTTTTTGAATTGAGTTTGTGAAAATTCGTAAAGCGGTTTAAGGTACTTTGATTAATATTTATAGGGGCTCTATTGACAGTCAAACAAAAATTTGAAATAAATATTATAACAGACTAAAACTGCATGTTTTTGGGTTTTGGGGTGGTCGCAAATAGCTCGAAATGGTCCGTGTAATATTACAAACTGCTAGTGCTAGTGCGTCACCTTTTCAATCGTCGAAACTAGAGGAGGTTCTCAATTTGACGCGTATATTTTGTTGTATGTATAACCACGCATAACTCCGCCAAATAAAAACCGATTTGGATGATTCTTTTTCATGAGAAGGGTGTAGCTCAAAATTGGTCCCATTTTAGACGTAATTCTACCCCTAAGGGGGTGAAATCGAGGATGAAAGATTCAAAATTCGTCATTTATGCGCCGATTTTGATAAATCTTTCACGAAAAATAGTGAAATAATAACTTTTTAACAAAAAATAAAACCGACGAAAAATACAAAGCTGAAATAAAAAAATAAACAATTTTGAGTCTTTTCCTTGGACTGTCACACTGAGGTGTGTATAGATTACAGTCAAGTAATGAAATTCAAAGCAGTACTGCACTAATCATTTATATCCTTAACCGTTAATTTTATTGGAGCATCAATTTAAGTCATTTATAAATTTAATTATTACATATTTTAGAACCAAACCCCCTCTTCACGACATTAATCAGATAGCGAAACATTTGACTGTGTACAAGAAGTAACTGCAGTTGTTTTAAAACAACATACAAACATAACTTCCTTCCACCACAACGTATTCCCGATAAATAAATATAAGAGTTTTTGTTAAGGGAACACGTCCCTCGCAGGAATCCTGGCGTAAGGAGACGTCCATATATGGCAGGGGAAGCTCACAGGCTGTTTGTATGCAGGCAGTCGCACGCCGCAAAAAACTACGCTACGAGTGCGTACTGCGTACGAGTGGGGATACCAGCTGCGATGATACGAGGGCTGCCAGCGTACAAATGTACTCCTTTCTTTCCGGTAGTAGAGTTACGCCATCTTTGCTTGGAGGCTATCTGATACATATATGTTCTGCATAGCGACTACTATATGCTAAGTGCCGGTAAACGAGCAAGTGGGTCATCTGATGGTAAGCGACCTCCATGGACCCCCACAATGCCAAAAGAATCATGGGTACGTTGCCGACCTTAAAGGAAAGGGATAATTAAGGGATTGGGAAGGGGAGGGGGTTTTGGGCCTCCGGATATCTCACTTACCGTACGAAACACAGCAGCATGCTGCTACTTTACGTCGGTTTTCTGTTAGACTGTGGTAATGACTCGGACGAGCCGGCCCATTCATGTTGTAGACATAACTGTCTACAACGTGGCTCTAGTACTCACAGCCGATCACTTCGATCAAAAGAATATTTGACAAGGATCGTTGACGAGTTCGACACCTCCCGGGGCCGGTCACGGTGGAGCGTAATGCATCTGGGCCCTTTATTCGTATAGAATTATAGACTGTACCAACCACTTAATTTTGAAACATACACACTCACGCCTGTAATCCCCGAAGGGGTAGGCGAAGGTGTAATCAGTACACCTACATTTCGCCGTGCTTACTTCCGTCCACGGTGTGATAGGGGGCGAGCCTATAATCATACCGGGCACGATTGCAGACTTCAGACTGATACTAAACATTTCGTGATAGAAAAAACCCAATATCTCTTTTACCCGACCCGAGCATCGAACCCGAGACCTCAGCACAGCAATCGTACCACGTACGCATTACAACTACACCACCAAGCAGTTAATTTTGAAATTATTTGTAAAATAGCTTTTGCGTGGATTCGCGCAGAAGTCTTGGTCTCTTAGGAAATTTTACAGATGATACAAAAACAAGTCATTCGGATCAAGTCGGAAAAACACTGCAGTTGTGTTTAGGTCATACTGCACCATATCGCTAAATGAGATGACCTATCGTGGGAGCAACCTTAATAATCTAATTGTCTGTTCAAAATAATGGCGGCTGTCAAGGGACGCAATGGTCGGATTATATTTGGATTGCACTCTACAGATCCAGTGCAGTCATTATGCCATTGCTTTAAAAAAAAGGTCTGTCATCAAATTATTATTCCAACAATAAATCTTTTCGAGATCTGAATCTTTCCAATTAATTTATACATACATACACGCACTCACGCCTGTATGCCCCAAAGGGGTACGCAGTGGTGTAACCAGTACATCCACATTTCGCCGAGCGTATCTCCGTCCCTTATGTGATAAAGGGCGAGCCTATCGCCATACCGGGCACAACTTCTAGACTCCGGGCTGATACTGAGCATTTCGTAATAGAAAACCCCAATACCTCTTTACCCGACCCGGGGAACCCGAGACCTCAGCGTTGGCCTCAATCGTAACGCGTACGCATTACAACTGCACCACCGAGGCAGTCATTTAGTTATTAGTAAATTTAGGCTATCTAATTTTATTTTTGGTAGAACTACGACGTGCTGTAGACATTCTTTTCCACATCACGAATGTGGTTGACCACATCATCGACCGGGGTGATTTCGATGTATCACAGAAAATCGGTGGAATTTTATGCTACTGAATAACCCGACGAGCAGGTCGCTTGCCTTATGATAAGCGCCACGCCTGTCCATTAGCGATATCACTCAGAAGTTTGAATTTTTGAGCACTGCAATGCACTGCGCTTATCATCTCAAGACATGAGATGTTACCACCCGGTTTCTAAAAGGCTGATCAAATCAGAATTCAACTAACTAACAGAACTTTGATTTTGACACCGCTGCCAAATCAATTCAAATTGCTGAAACGTTGATTAGTGATAAAATTAATAATATTTGATGTCTATTTAGTACCGTTTGACATAAGATTTTTCATATTAAAATGAAAGTTATGTTAACTAACATGTGTGTCAAATCAAAGGTGTTGACCACGCTTCTAGCAACCCAATTTCGACTTGACATGAGATTTGACATTTGATTAGTTAATTTAACATTGATCAGCCTTTCAGAAACCGGGCATAAGTCTCATAGAACCAATAACTTCAGTAACGTTAACGCGTTTTATACGCATTGCAATATTGAAAACTTTAGCACTAATATAGTTTATATTTGACAATTCAAATAAAACGTTCATTGCAAATTCTAATACTATAGAAATCAATTGAAATACCTACGAAATAATTATGCCAAATATTTTGAAATAAGTCTGCCTAGAACGAAATATTTCATCTAGAATACATTTGTGTCAAAGCCGACTCGTACATTTCAAATTCAGGCACAAATCTAGATTGAAATTAAGATATAACAATTTTACTTTACTAAAATATAATCGGTATAAAATATATGAGCGGCATTTGGGCCTCCGGAAATCCCACTGACCGCACGAAATACAAGCAACCTGCATTACATGTCCGTTTTCTGTGAGACAATATAGACAAAATGGGCGTCTACAGCGTGGCTAATGTACCACTTACAAAATGTGTAAGAAGTTGTGTTTTGGTTTGAAGGACATTGAAGCCAGTAAAATTATTGAGCATCATCAGACATAACATGTCATGTCTCGGGGTGCCGAGTGCAGTGCTAAGCAGAGCTTTGTTATTCAAAGTTCTGTTTGGAGATGCTTCTGTGCATGGGCAGGCGTGGCGCTTACCATCAGGTGAGCGATGTGTTAATTTCATGATTCAGGCTAATAAAAAAATATACAAAATTAAAACTGCCTCGGTGGCGTAGTTGTAATGTGTACGCGTTACGATTGAGGTCAGCGCTGAGGTCACGGGTTCGATTCCCGGGTCGGGTAAAGTGGTATTGGGTTTTTCTATTACGAAATGCTCAGTATCAGCCCGGAGTCTGGAGTTTGTGCCCGGTATGGCGATAGGCTCGCCCCCTATCACAATAAGGACGGAAATACGCTCAGCGAAATGTGGGTGTACTGGTTACACCTCTGCCTACCCCTTCGGGGATTACAGGCGTGAGTGCGTATGTATGTACAAAATTAAAA
This sequence comes from Mimas tiliae, assembly GCA_905332985.1. Classification (NCBI taxonomy): domain Eukaryota; kingdom Metazoa; phylum Arthropoda; class Insecta; order Lepidoptera; family Sphingidae; genus Mimas; species Mimas tiliae. Next base: position 2,285,490 of record HG995251.1, read on the forward strand.
ATACAGAATCATTTGATTAAGCACAAAGGCAATGAAACACGTTTATAAATATGTTAACATACAACAATGAATCAAAATAGTTCCTTTATAAAAACTAACAATAGTTAATCAATGCAACGCAACTGTGGTAACATAAATTTCAACAGTTGCAATTAGTTGTTTATAAGATGGCAAAATGGAAAAAAAAGAATATGACTCACTATATCGATCAGAAATAAGCTTAGAACATACTTGAGTAGTTTTCCATATTCTTTATGGTGTTATTTAGTTTTTTTTTCCACAACCTAATATTGATTTCTTGCTAAAAACTCACAATGAACAAAAAAGTTTTAACAAAACTTAGAACCGTATAGTTAAAAAATATTTTATTTTTCAATTTTTGTATAAACTATCAAGTTACAGCAATGACATGTAAATTCCAATGCAATAACACAATCGCGACGAGCATATCGTTGTCCGTTGAGAAGTTTATTTTTTTAATTCTCGAACTTCGTTATAATGTATGGCTATAATCTCGCCCCCTATCATATCATGGAACGGAAATAAGGCTTCCGTGAACTTATTTAATAAGCTCGGCAAAACGTGGGTGCAGCGCTGGTGGTCTACCAACCCCTTCGGGGATACAGTCGGGAACTTTTTTTATATGTCTAATTATATCTTATTGCTGGACTATTAACTACTGTTTGATTTTGCAGAATATTCTCACTCATCATTTCAGATTCGAACCGCGATCTCTCGAGTGGCTGCATAACCTGTAAACTAGCTATCTAGAAGGGCGTTGTCTTGTACAGTGTGCGGTCGTACCGCGTTCCCCTTCCAATGGCGGACAATTATAATTCTGTAATACGCTCCGCCCACTGTCAGTTTTACTTACTCATAATTTTATAATTCATTTTAGTTCTTTTACGAATTCACTTCCAGCTAGTCAGTTAAGGCAGTCACCTTACGTAAAGCCTCAAACACGTGCGTCAGTAGCGTCGTCAATAGGGTAGTTTCCTATATTGAATTTTATACATTATTTTATAAGTAACAGAAAATGATACACAAAAGAAACCCTTTTATTAAAACACAATCAAAATTGGTTCAGAAATGTGCCCGCAGTTATGACTTTAAATGTTGGTATGAAGAGAAGTGGGGATGTAGTAGGGATATCTCACTATCTCGCTTGCACTCGTGCACCATTATGAAAATTTTACACGTTGACGTCAATGGTTGCATCGTCTGTCATTTGACAATTACCCCCTCTACAGGATTTGAAAGGCTTCTAACTTATTTATTTTTGGTCCGATTTATAAAATTCTTTCTGCAATATATTTTAAGTAACGTAACTTATTGATGTAAATAATAAAAAAAATCTAGTCAACTACCCTATTATCAACGCCGTAAGGCGCCAGTGACGCCGTGCGTTTGTGACGATACTGTCATTTTGTTATAGTAAACGTGCAAGTGAGTCACCCGATGGTAAGTGATCTTCACCGCTCATGTACGCCCACAATACCAGAAGCATTATGGGCGCGTTGCTGACTTTAAAGGAAATGTTTTAAAGGGGATTTAGGCCTTCTGATATCTCACAGTGGTATCGACCCGGTCGAGCCGACCCGTTCATGGTGAGACAAAACTAATTTGACTTCCATAGATTTAATTAGTGCACAGTATAAACGAATAGTCACGGCGTCACCGATGCTCGCGTCTGACGTTTGACGCGAAAAACCGAAGTCCGCTTTTAAGATGCTTTCGTTCATGTTATACCCTATAAATAGGTACCTCTAATAAAGAAATGCACCCAACAGTCACACTTATAGCTCTGACCCGACATTAGTATAACCAGTATCGTTACAGGTATCAGGAACTACGAGGGACTAACGGTCCCAAACACTTAGACCCGAAACCCTAAGGTTGTCTGGAAGAAATCGCCGTTTGCGATAAAAACGTCCATTGTATCACTCTTACTGTATGATCTTTGTTTTTATGTTAGCTAATTTATTTGATGTGCGATAAAGAATATTCTATCTTCTTTCCAGCTGTCCTTATCCCACTCGCAGTGGGGTCGGCGCAACATACTTAATAACACATGTTACAGAAAGATTTAGCTTGTAGTTTTTACGATATGCCGCCTGCCTGACGGCAACCCCACGGGGGAGGAAACACCTATGCCCGCAATAAATATTTGTGGATCACACAAACATTTTATCTCGGTGCGGGAATTAAACTCGCGGCCTCTCGCTTCACAGCCGGCTACTCGCCTACTGCGCCACGGAGGCTATTCTGTGAAGAATATTCTATCCATCAAAATTTGTGGATCACACAAATATTTGTCTCGGTGCGGGGATTGAACTCGCTACGTCACGTATCACGGCTGTTATTATTTTGAGACATCAAACTACAGTTACAAATCGGCATATAAAATCTTGCAGTGTATTCATGCCTTAGCCAAGTAAATAAGCCCGGAAGGTTGACCGACCATTATGGCGATCTTATATATCGCTTACATATTCACTACCTTATGTAAATAATAATTACACCAACACTAGTGTGTATCATATGAAAATAGTCATGTTTCATGTCTATCACGAATTTAACAAAATTTAAAATTTAAATATATACGCACTCACGCCTGTAATCCTCGAAGGGGTAGGCAGAGGTGTAACCAGTACACCCACATTTCGCAGAGCGTATCTCCGTCCGACGATGTGATAGGGGGCGAGCCTATCGCCATACCGGGCACAAATTCCAGACTTCGGGCTGATACTGAGCATTTCGTAATAGAAAAACCCAATACCACTTTACCTGACCCGGGGATCGAACCCGAGACCTCAGCGTTGACCTCAATCGTAACGCGTACGCATTACAACTGCGCCACCGAGGCAGTCAAATTTAAATCTGTAAAGGAATTATTTGAAATCTTAAGCATACACTAGTATTATTTGAAATGCGACTTTCGTCATTATTTTATGCAAACTGTTGCCTACATCTCAAGTGTCAGAATCTTATGGATTTTAGTTAAGCTGCAAGGTGGTAGGTCCCTCGTATGCAAGAGGCCGTCTGGGTTGGTACCGCCGCTTTTTTATTTATTTATACGTAATAGGCTCGCGTTTGGCCACTATCACGCCTGATGGTAAGCGATGTTGTGGCCTAAGATGAAGCTTTGTCTATTTCTGCCGCCAAGCAGCAATGTGTACGTACTGTTGTTGGTTTGAAGGACGTTGAAGTCAGTGAAATTACTGGGTATTATAAGGCTTAACAACTTATGTATCGGGACGACGAGCGCAGTTCAGTGCCATCCAATGTTTTGTAATCCAGAGTTTGTAACGTTGCTTCTGTTTATGGGCAGGCGTGACGCTTAACATCAGGCGAGCGACCTGCTCGTCTCGTTATTGAAGCATTTTTTTTTTTTAATATTTATACATAACTGTCATAGATTCCCTAATGTAAGCATATTCCATTAAATCTCCGCTGTTGACTATACCTACGTTTTTATTATTATCGGGATTTGAAAGTAGATTTTGAGAATTCTGTCAGAAAAATTACAAATAGCTTAATAATGACTCACGGACCAAGACGCCGGAATAAGTTAGTTTACAAAAGAAAAACAACAAACAGGTAAAGTATTTGCAACGAAGGTTTCTTTCCTTGTTGCCAATATGGTCATCATTAAAAAAAATGCGAAACGATCAATTGAAACCCGTCGCATTACGGACAAAGGCGCATGAAACAAATCAAATGCAATCTAATAAACGCACGCGCGGCCAAAAACAAGGGACACCCACACGCTGTAATGTCAAAAAGCAAGAAAATCTAAACTATTTTGGCTCCTATCAATATTCATGGGGTACTCAGAAAACCTTGGAGGTGGCCTTACCGAGTGGGATTCCTCGGGCGGCACAGGCAGTTTTTCGGTTGCAATTAACCTTTTGGAAGCTTTGAAGAAGTTACGTCGCCACGCGCTGGTCGTGCGACCGCCTTAAAAGGCTGTAGCACTTCGGATCGGCCCGCTATCAGCCCGCGGCTGCCTACCATCATCATTCCAATCCGTAAAGTCTTAAACGCTATTGACTTAACAACTGATATAGAACCTAAATCCGAAGCAGTAGGAGACATTTTTGATGTAACCGAAATAGTGGATGAAGTAGACTTAATTGTAGTTCAGAGGAATTACATTGTCAACCTATTAACGATCGGTCATGGAATAATAAGCTTTAACGATGGCTACAATATAGACTTCAGAGCTATTAAAACATGAATTTCAATGTCATTACGACGCGGAGTGGCGACCGAGCGGGTGGCTTGGTGCACGATGGATTCCATACATTCCGTGAACACGAATCGGTTTGAAGTGGAGCATCATTAACAATTCCAAGTTCTGATGTGATGAGACATATGCTTAAGCGATATAATTGCACTTGCAACAATCCAAATTGCATGGCGTTTGAAACGTGTCCTTTTTAGTTTGTGGCATTTGTTTTGAAGAATATGTTTCAAGAGGACTTGCGATGTAAACATAATTATCTAGAATTTTGAGGAAGTATTGGGTCATACTTTTGGGCGTTACGATGCCACAGCTGACTGTGTATCTGAATACACACACAGACGGCTGGCCTTTATAACTGTGGCTCAGTGGTGGAGTAGCCGGCTGCGTAGCAATAGGCCGTAGGCTCGATTCTCGCACTGAGACAAATGTTTGTGTGATCCACAAAAATTTGATTCGGGTCTAGGTGTTGTGAGATAGCAAGTCCCTCGTAGTTCCTGATACCCACGATACAAGTTTACCTAGTGTGGGTTCAGGACTATGTTTGAGTTGTGTTTTTTTTTATAACATCCCTCTTTATTGACGAAGATTAATAAGAAAACCAGTAAACCATCATCTATACGTTCACGTGTTAACTATTTTGAGATCTCAACAATTTTGATTGAATTTTCTTTGTATTGGTTATTGTTACAGATGAATCGGTGGTAACGAGTGGTAATGATGGCTAACATACCTGTATCGAATAATATCACAGTGGACGCGTGTAATGACGCTTTATGCAGTTGACAATGTGTCATCCGGCCTGATTTTGATAGATTTTAGTTGAAGGTTAGTGACATCTGGGGGTCATTTGAGACATTCTTCGGAACAGACGATTCGGGGACGGTATTTACTATTCAATATAACTCGTATGATATCCAAATAATTGTTTGCATTTATCAATAAAAAACACATAATTATGGAACCACATTTCTTATTATAATCTCGGTTAAAGTGTTTAAAATTTGCGGTATATGCCGAGTAGTAGGCGAGTAGCCGACTGTGAAGCGAGAGGCCGTGGGTTCGATTCTCGCACAGAGATAAAATGTTTGTGTGATCCACAAATGTTTGTTTCTGGTCTGGATGTTTTCTCCCCAGAGAAGTTGACGTCAGGCAGGCGGCCGGACGTCAAAATTACAAGTCAAATATTTCTGTGATATGTCTTAAAAATAATTTAGCGCCGACCCCACTGCGAGTGGGATAGGAGCAGGTGAAAGAAGAAGAATAATTGAATATCGTACTTGAATAACTGGCACAACCATAAACCCGTCACAACTGATACATTAACTTATCGTCGAAAAACAACAATCTGCTTACAATTCAACACAATTCAGATGGGCGCGCATTCGATTCCCGACTCGCTTGTAAATATCTCATTGTGTAGTGAGCTCGTCTGTCCGTGTGCCTGTCTGTCCGTCCGGTTGATTTGCAACCTGCTCCTGTATTGTAATGAAGGAGTACCGATGATGTATTTTAGAATTATTGCGATTGTTCTAATTGGTTCTATTTGAGGTGACAATTTGTAGCTATCGCGTTATTGGTTTAAAATATCGATATATCGTTATTTTTTGTAATGTATCGATATATTTTATTTAGTATCGATATCATACCTTCAACGATATAAATGTTTAAAATCGAATGCACACCATGAAGGGTCGAATCGAATTGATATCGATTTTGTTCATTATCGACACAATCTATCTCGTCTTCTTCCACCTACCCTTACCATTCAAGCAAATAAAAAATTTCAACGTGATGTGGCAGCTCGCTGTTGATGAGTTTCGTGAATAAGGTTTCTGGAGGCTCACCTCTCTAATTCCCATTCTTCTTTTCAACAGTTGGTAATGCGTTCCTAATTTCCCTGCGCCTGGTTTTGTGGATGTACTTAAGTGGTGGAGATTACTTAGTTTTTATTGAGTGGTAGAACCACGCTATAGATTCTTCTGTCTACAGCACGAATCGGCCGGGTCGATCGTGTCGTTACCACTGTCTCATAAATATCGACGTAAAGTGTCTGCTGCGTTTTTACGGTGAGTGAGATGGTATTTTGGGCGTAAATGGTCGGTGGAGATCACTTACCATCAGGTAACCCACATGCTCGTTTGCCGGCCTTTGTTTTAATAATGCTATCATCTAATACATATGCTGAGAAACTGATGAGGTCCCAGGTTGAAATCCCAGGAAAAAAGGAGTCTCAAAAGTTTATCGATTCGCAAAGCCACAAATGAATTAGCGGCAGAAATAAACAATGCGGTGGTACCAACCCAGACGGTCCCGCATATGAGAGACCTACCACCTATAGAAAGTTAATGAGAGTTCTTAAAAATCGAATCGGACTTGCCAATTCCTAGATATACATAAAATATTTTTTCAAGAATTCGGCATTGTAAAATAATAATACCATTTAATATTCAAATATTTTTTTTGTACATTAGACACATATTTAAACTAGAAAGACAGTTAACATTTAAACATAGTACAATTGGCGGCCTTATCGCTCAGGGCAATCTCTTACAGGCAACCATAACCATATTGTGTTTAACATTCATAAAATTTTAGTTTTTGATTAAATTTGTGTACTAACAACTTAGTTAAAGTATGATAATTCTATTCATGACATTTTATTAATTTATATATGACCGAAGTACACAATGTTGTTAGCATATAAAAAGGTGCCTCTTTTACTTTGAAATGTAATCGCACCTACCCCCTGATAGACGTAGGTGTCTGACCTACCCTCGCCTCAACGGATACAAGCTAACAGTATAAAATATGTAGCATTGAACGGACAGGGCTCCCACTCTGGCCATCCGAGAGATAGAGGAAGACACACTTAAAGCACACTCCACAAGACCGTCATTCCGTCCTCGCCGAAGAGGACCTCGCCGCGCTCCCCGAAGCACCCCCGACCCTTCGACCGGCCCGCGTGCCGATGAAGAACAAAATTAGATTATAAGTAGTTTATAAATCCCCCTAAACCCCAATCGCAAATGTCTTTGCCCTCCTCCAGTGGCCGTCCTGAGCCGAGGTCCGTATCCCCCATTAGGGGGGATGCCCTCAGCGAAGGTCACTTAAATTTTAGGGCTGGAGTGCCTACAAGCATTCGCCCGAAAGTCCGGTGTCGCTGACTAAAGCCGACTCACGGTCAGGCTATCAGCAAGCGTCCATCTCAAAAAAAAAAAAAAAACGGACTGGGCTCAGTGTTTATTTGTAATTGTGACAGATTTGTGGCTGTGTGGCTGTGTTTAGTGTGCATTATTAGCGAAGCTAACGAAAGATGTATCTCAAAGCCACCATTACATTGTAAACCAGTGTAGGGATTTTGGTTAGGGATCTGTCCCAGTGGTCGTTCGGTTAGACAACTGGGTCGGAGGGCTCTTGAGTCCCGCATAACCATCTCTCCTCCCCTGAGGTTGAGAAAGTATCCGCAAATGACAGACTCCGTGGCGTAGCTGCGAAGCGAGAGGCAGTGGCTTCGATTCCTGCACCTTGACAAATGTTTGTCTAATCCACAGATATTTTTGTCGGGTCTGGGTGTTGTGGGACCACAAGTCCCTCATAGTTCCCGATACCCATGATACAGGTTAACCTAGTGTGGGGCCAGACTATGTGTGTGACTGTTGGGTGTTTTATTAAAAAAAATGGTTTTTTTTCAAACCCTACTCCCCACTGAATTATCACTGCTTTTTTATAACCTACTCGTTAACACCCCCGTTATCAATAGTTAGCAAGAGGTCAGTAATTTCCACATGGCTGAATAGATTTTCTTCGAATATAGCCAATAATGATCATAATTAAACTAGCTTTCAAATAAAAAAACAGTAATACAGACAGTGGGGTCTCAACATAACATCCCTCTTTTTTGCAGGGGGTTAAAAATGCCTCGTATTACAACTCCGGAGCTATCTCATTAAAATTACATTGCATTTAATAGCAATAAAGTACCTTTACAATACACGTTAAAAACGTTGCGGTATCCGAAATAAAATGTGCAAATAAACGCGTCGACGAACGGTAAATTTTAAAGTCGCACGCCCGAAGGCAGATGGGTCGGTTAAAGATCAGTGCACATATTAATCACACTTGTTACGTTACTCGCGCGAGATTCACTGATAACGGACGAAAAATAACGCCCGGATAGTGGACACGCGGCTTTATGTTTACTACATCATGGGAGAGATGCGCCGCGCCGCGATGGTTTAGTCCAGAATTTTGTGTACTATAAAGTTTGATTAAACAAACGTATGTTTAGTTACGCCCTAGTCCTTACACCTATAAATATCATGAAATAAGTAAATACCACGGAATCATTTTATAATCATGATCGAGTGTTGAAAAATGTAGTAAATAATACATACGCACTCACGCCTGTAATCCCCGAAGGAGTAGGCAAAGGTGTAACCAGTACACCCACCTTTCGCCGAGCGTATCTCTGTTTCATCATGTGATAGGGGACGAGCCTATCACCAAACGGAGCACAATTTCAGACTCCGGCACGCATTACAACTGCACCACCTACGCAGGTAGTAAATAACTACTAATATAATAACTCAAATACAAATAACCCAAAGGTCTGTCTGAGCTGCCGCCGAAACCCCAGCAATGGAGAATATCTGTCAGAGGGATATAGGGAAATTGAGCCGATCCGAAGCGGAACTGGGAATGCTACCCACACTGGGATTAAGCGTGAAATGGATCCACTAAAGTATGTCTAAAGTAAGTTGATCCGGATGATCAGCTCACTTTCTGTGTACTCGTAACTTGCAGACGATTCCATCATAAATACAATACAATATAATAACTCGCCAATAATTAAAGCTATTTACACGGATTTTGATTCCTGGCAAAAAGTTATAGAGACACACATATAAAGCTCTCCTTTGTGTATCTATCTGTAGCAACGTAGCACCTAAACAAATTGACAGATATTATTTTTAATTGAAAGCTGCTGTAATAGTGCTGGTTCTGAGCTATATTTAAAGTAAATCTATGCAGCCGTTTAGAAGTAGTAGGTTTTTTCCAATTGATATTCGACGTCAATTAAACAGAAAGAGTTTAAATTGTTATGTTATTGATTCTTAAACGACGATGAACAATTTTAACATCATTTTTTTTAGGCGAAGCATCTAGAATCATATTTTAACTGACACTGATTAAAATTGTTGCACAACACACATGTTGCAGGGTATTAAAACCTCGCCTCGCTTAGCTTCAACCTCGTGGGCCACCACCTGAATGAAACGTTTAAAAAATAACAGTTTGGCTTACGTATTAACGTCGAGACGCGGTCGTGTTATCATCGAATGATAATTCCCGTAATGTTACCGCTGTATATCACTTGAGGCGAGTACGTTCCACTGCGAATACACTGAACGATTGTGGCAGAAATAGAGTTAAAAAACGATCTTTAAGTGGTATAGCCACGTTGTAGACACTTTTGTTTACAGCATGAATGGATCGGCTCGACCGGGTTATTTATTACCACTGTTTTACAGAAAATTAACTAAAACTGCCACTTCGGGAGTAATCCGGCATTGTAATCCCCGCTCTCCCCCTTTAAGGTCAGCAACGCATCCATGATTATTTTAGTAATGTGAGTGTTCATGGCTGTTCACCAGCCACTCTAAAAGCCACTATCACTTACCATCAGTTAACCCACATGCCCATTCGCTGACCTATGCTACAAAAAGAGGATAATTTTTCTGCCAGATTTGATCTGCCCTAATAGTATTGTTTAGTATATTTCCTGGAGTTGGTCTGACGAATCCGCATGAGAATGATTCAGAATCTTTACGAACATTTGAATTTGGTCTCGTGTTTTCACATTGGCATGTAAATAATATAAATATAATTATGGAGATCTTATAACGTCTAATGTATTAAGAGTTTTTTTCTATTATTAAGTGTGGGTTGCACCATCCCTCTGTTAAAGTTATTTTGTTTTCAGTTGGCAACCAATAACTGGCAGATGGTGGAATCCACACTTACAAATTTTGATATTATGATGGTATAATAATAATACTACCACTGCTGGGCACGGGCCTCCTTTACTGAATGAGAGAGATTAGGCCTTAGTTCACCATGCTGGCCTAATGCGGGTTGGCAGACTTCACATACCTTTGAAATTCTTATGCGGAACTTCTCAAGTATGCAGGTTTCCTCGCGATGTTTCCTTCATTGTTAAAGCAAGCGATAATTAACAATGAATACCCATGTAACTGCTCATGGGGTTGGTTTTGAACTTGCGTCTTTAGTCGCGAAACCACTCGCCGCTGAGCTATCGCTGCATTTTCGTGCATTTCTTTAGTACTGAAAACAAATGACCCTTAAGATACCACGACCCATTCATTGTTCAAAAAAAATATAAACCAAAGGATGGTGCATACCACATTGGAGAATCAATCGTCGTTCTTTGAATTAACTCTTTAACAGTATTAAATTCGTTTACCATTCATTCAATTTAAAGTTGATTTTGGATCTTACCTGAAACAAAAAATAATTACAAAGTTATTATATATAAGTAAAGAAAGAAAGAAAGAAAGAATGACAATTTATTAGTCATAGATCACAATAAATTTACAGTAAAACAATACTAACTAAAAACCATCATCATGGTTTTGACATTTGCGCGTCGTGACTGTGGCAGGTAGGTGACCACTCAGCGTGCTGCTGTGCTGTGGCGCGTACCACAACACAGCGCTGATTTTCAGTGGTAAGGTATTGTTTTTTAGTATTCCGTACGCAAAAGTGCCAATGGAACTCTATTACGCCGTCTGTCCGTCTGCTTGTTTGTCTCTTCCTATACCTGTATGAAAAGGAATGAGGATTAGGCAGGGTAGAGGTGGATTTGGACCTCTGGATAATTCAATCATCGCACAAAAGGTAGCAGCAATCTGCCCCTTCAAGTGAGTGTTTTATAAGTCAGTAGTACTAACCCGGTCGTGCCGGCCCATTAATGCTGTAGACAAAAATGTCTACAGCCAGGCTCTACAATTTACATAATATAATGTAGGCTGCACTAGCTTCGGTTCGTAATAACTTACACATATCGCAATATCGGACATAAATTCCAAACTGGGAATTTCATTGATTTTTCTCGAATGGAAAGTCATAAGAACACTTCTCCAGATAAAATTATAATTCCCAGTGTTACCAACCAAAGCCTCATTAAATCCAGGATTTATTTATTATTCATAATCCTTCATCCATAGAAAAAACTCCCTAATTGATCGGCGGGAGTAATGTCATATTTATGTGGGCCGTCACAAAAAGTAAAATATGAAATAGTTATAAAATTAACGGACACATTCCCGATGCGACCGGCGCCTGCGACCGTGTACTTTGGCAAAAAATAATATCATAAATGCGGTTTTAATGCGATGGCTTTAGGAATTTTAGGATAGCATATGTTGAATTGTCAGAAGAGATACGATGAATAAATAAATAACACCCAATAGCTACATACATATTACTAACAACAAGACCCGAAACGAATATTGCGCACCACACAAACTTGTATCTCAGTGTGGAAATCAAACCTCTTATTTTATAGCCGGTTATTTAACCCAGTGCGGAGGTATTATAGCAAATAAAGCTAGTTGCAGAATAAGTTGATTATAAACCTATGGGTTCGTATGTCAGGACGAGTAATCGTTTCAGTGATTTTTCTCAACCTATTTTACCGAATATTATGTAATCGTCCTGTTTATATCAATTGAAAATAGACGGTGTAATCTATGACTACTTTTTTTGGTAGAATATAAGATTTAATGACGTTACATTGTTAGCTGTTACTTAAACATTAATTCGAAATGCATCCAAAAATGACACCTAATATGCCTAAAATGCGGCAAATGGATCACCTAATAAGATAAGTGATATCTACCGCCCATGAACAACCATAATACCACAAGAATCACGAACGTGTTGCTGACTTTAAATAAAATGGATAATTATGGGATTAAGAAGAAATACTCTGCCTCGGTGGCGCAGTTGTAATGCGTACGTGTTACAATTGAGGCTAACGCTGAGGTCTCGGGTTCGATCCCCGGGTCGGGTAAAGTGATATTGGGTTTTTCTATTATGAAATTCTCAGTGTCAGCCCGGAGTCTGGAATTTGTGCCCGGTATGGCGATAGGCTCGCCCCCTATCACATTGTGGGACGGAGATACGCTCGGCGAAATGTGGGTGTACTAGTTACACCTCTGCCTACCCCTTCGGGGATTATAGGCGTGAGTGCGTATGTATAAGAAGAAATACCACTGACCCTGGCTTTTACTGGCTTGCACAGTACCTATAGTTGAGGCGTTTTATTGATAAATTTGCGATATACTGCAAGCGATCCGTCACATACAAAAATCTATTCGTGGCGGTGCAAAAACCGTCGATATTAAGCGGCATAGCACAATTGTATGGTGATACACCTATACTCCCGTCATATATGATTTGAAGGCGGCGTGTTTTGCGTCGGCGCGTCCTGGCCGAATATCTCAGGGGTCATTATGGTCCCTAATGTGACAGATCGAATGTATTGAACCTTATTTATGTGTTAGTCTTCAATAGAAATATTTTTGCTTCAGCAGGCAGCTGGTTGAGATTGCCGGGAAGGACTCCCCCTTCCCTTGCTTAAATATCTGCACCTACACCTTTGATATTGTGGTTCATAGTCGGTGGTTATTACTTACCATCAGATTATTCCCTTAGTTCATTGTTATTTTTGCTATGTTAAAAGATTTTTCGTTTTATTATTTTTTTGGTTTTATTTTTATTGTTGGAGTAAAAAATCTATAGAGACTGCCTCGGTGGCGCAGTTGTAATGCGTACGCGTTACAATTGAGGCTAACGCTGAGGTCTCGGGTTCGATCCCCGGGTCGGGCAAAGTGGTATTGGGTTTTTCTATTACGAAATTCTCAGTATCAGCCCGGAGTCTGGAATTTGTGCCCGGTATGGCGATAGGCTCGCCCCCTATCACATCGTGGGGCGGAGATACGCTCGGCGAAATGTGGGTGTACTAGTTACACCTCTGCCTACCCCTTTGGGGATTACAGGCGTGGGTGCGTATGTATGTATGTATGTACAGATAGTAAAAAAAACTCGCCATAGTGGTTCAAATGGGTCGCGTTCCTAGGTCCAGCTAGTATATATTCAGTAACTTCAGGGCGGCATAATTCTGCAAGGGATGCATAAAATAAAAAAATACACCCAACAGTCACACACATAGTCCTGAACCCACGTTAGGTTAACCTGTATCTGTAACCTGAACTACGAGGGACTTACGGTCTCGTAGTTCCTGATACCCACGATTCAGGTTAACCTAGTGTGGAGCCAGGGTTGTGTGTGTAACTGTTGGGTGTATTTATTTATTTGTCTCAGTGCGTGAATCGAACGCACGTCTTCTCGTTTCGCAGCCGGCTACTCCCTCACAGTGCCACGGAGGCTGTCTCTTAATTATCGACATTATATTTGGGTTGTACTGTAATTAACATCCGGTTCAGTGTAGTCACTTTGCGGTACGAGGATAAAAAGAATATCTAGCAAATCGCAAAAATTATACTTCAGACCTCCTTTCATGAAATTATTTTATAATTAAAAAATTATTAAACAGTTTTCAATATTTATTTGACGCAGTCAGTTCGGCAATTTCTGATTTTATGAAGTATGATTACGAGTTCAAAAAATATGTTGTATTTGACTAAAAACAAGTATTATGTATTCGTATTTTGTGTTGGTGCAACTGATAATAGCTTATAAGAGGCTCGTCGACTGCATTAAGCCAAATTCATAGATGGATGACCCGACAGTGAAATCTTTAAAATATCAGAGGATGGTACCTATATCCTCTTTAGCAAACAGTCTCTTTCAGGTATTTTGTGTTTAAATTACAAGTTACGTACGTATGCCCGTAGAATTAAGTAAATCTTATTCAAGTTTATTAAAAAGTGAGTGTCATTTTATAATTAATAGTGAGGTCATCAATCCTATCGATCTTAATAAACGAGTGATTAAAATTAACGTGAAATTTTAGGATGTCTTGGTTTGAAATGATCCGTTACATAGGTACTTACTATAAGGAGTGTGTAATGACCCTAAAATATGACCACACCTTTCTGTAACACGTTGTATAATTCTACTGTACGTGCGTATGTCACTGAACTCCTCCTAAACGGCTGGACCGATTTGAATGATTTTTTTTGTATGCGTTTGGGTGGCGCCCTGGATGGTTTAGATTCACAAATCAGCCCGGCAGATGGCGCTGCAATTGTATGCTGCGGGTGAAACCGCGCGGGACAGCTAGTAAGTATATATTTTCTTACGTAAATGTCATTATATATTTGTTTGTGATTCCTAAAATAGTCCATAGCACAGTTTCTTATTATACACCATACACGTACAACCCCAGACCCACATAATCTCTTAACAATAGTAAATTGTGGCACCACAAGAAACTCAACGATACGAGATAAAATCGCCGCATCAGAACTTTTATGATTGATGACACGTATCGAGAATTCGAATTAATACGTGAATCGATTCTGTTGGTTATAAATAATTTATTTTTGATAGAACCGACATGTTTTGCAATATACGATTTCGATCGGACTCGATTAGAGATTGCTATTTTTGTGGAGCGTTTGAACGAAACTATATGTTTTAGATTTGGTTTTGCTTGAAAATAATTGCTAAAGTCTGTTTCAATCTTTTTGAGTGGTAGAGCCACGCTGTAAACAGTTTTGTCTACAGCATGAATGGGCCGGCTCGTCCGGGTCATTACCACGGTCTAATAGAAAACCGGCGTATAGGAGCAGCTGGCTGCTGCGTTTCATACGGTGACTGAGATATCCGGAAGACCAAATCCCCCTTCTCTTCCCAATCCCTTAATTATGCCTTTCCTTTAAGGTCGGCAACGCGCCCTATTCCTTTTAGTGTTGTGGGCGTACATGGGTCGTGGAGATCACTTACCATCTACAATATCTGAATAACCATGGACGCGTTGCTGACCTTAAAGGAAAGAGATTATAAGGTATTGGGAAGGGTAAGGGGATTTGGGCCTCCGGACATCTCGCTCACCGTACAAAACGCAACTTCACGTGACGAGTATAGCACCAAGTTGGTCCTATTTAAATTATACATTATTAAATATTTTACAAGGTGGTAGGTTCCTCGTATGCGAGAGGCCGTCTGAGTTAGTACCACCGCTTTCTCTATTTCTGCCGCCAAGCATATAATATAAGGTACGAATTAAGAATCTATTTTTTTTTGTCGGTTAAAAACTCTGACACAAATCCATAAACAAACTGACTGCACGTTCGTCCATAAATATGAAATAATCCAGAGTTATTGTAGCGCCTACAAAAACTTCCACATGTCATAACATTTCGCCATTCCACTCGGGGGAATTTTTCGAGTTGCGATTTTATCGAATTTTGAATTCGTCCAATGTCGCATTTATGATATAAATATTTCCTAATGATACGCCATGTATAAACGATTTGGTTTTTGTATGAAACATATTTTTATGTTATTGTTTGAATAACGAGCAATGATACAATTTATTAGTGTTTTTTATTCGACTGAAAGACATGAAAGTCGCTCGCACTGCACTACACTCGTAAGCTTGAGACAC
Source organism: Mimas tiliae (assembly GCA_905332985.1). Classification (NCBI taxonomy): domain Eukaryota; kingdom Metazoa; phylum Arthropoda; class Insecta; order Lepidoptera; family Sphingidae; genus Mimas; species Mimas tiliae. Next base: position 2,301,398 of record HG995251.1, read on the forward strand.
GTTGAGTCACATAATACCCAGTAATTTGATGGCTTCAATGTCCTGCAAACAACAGATCACAACTGTTCTCGCGCCATTTTGCTTGGTGATATAAATAAGCAAAGCGGTGGTGTACCTACCCACTACCCAGACTCTTGCATACAAGAGATCACTGATAATTATAATTTCTTGTTGAAGAACGCAGGACTGCCTAAGTGGCACAGTTGTAATGCATACAACTGTTGTGTTGAGGTCTCGGGTTCGATCCCGATATTGGGATTTTCTATCACAAAATGCTTAGTATTGCAGTATCATCACATCATGGGGTAGGAATAAGCTCGGCGAAAAGTACATACTCAGTACACTGAGTAGCCACCTCTGCCTACTCCTTCTGGGATTACAGATGCTAGTGCGTATGTTTGTATGTAAGTACTTAAGATTTTTAATACTTCATGATTACATGAGTTTGAGTATTAAATATTTTCAATGTCACTTAGAATTGTTTTCGTTTTATAAAAGTAGTAAGCTTAGTATATATGATATAAAAGCTCATCTCAAATTCACTAACGTTGATGAACAAACTTTAAAGAATGTAGAAAGTAGACTATTTCAAATAGAATTCTAGGTATTTTCATCTAAAGCTTTTTGGTGTAATTTTAGTTAGGTTTTTGTCACTTACGCCCTTGCGATTATTTAGAGCAGTTTTTTACAAGAAAACTATGTCAAAAGACACTATACGTCACATTGCCCCGCTGTAGACAGTTTTGTCTATAGCATTGGTCAGCTCGACCGGGCAATTTCCTGTTGCATATATTTCATACCGTAAGTATGATCTTCGGAAGCCCAAGCTAAATCCCCTTGCATTTTCTCAAAGACGGCTAACGCTGCCAAGATTCTTCAGACTTCGTGAGTGTCTTGCGCGTTGATAAATACTTTCCGAAATCTCTCTATTCTAAAAAAAGTAACTGGCGCCGCCGCCACCGCTGCCAAAAGCTTGTCACGCTATCTCCTCCGAAACCGCTGGGGGTATGGGGTCGAGACCGATACCAATCGATGCAGAATATTGTGGGGAAGAAAGTAAGATATGTCTCATATTCGTCGGACATTAAGTTTTTTTTTAATTTTATGTTTTGTGGAAAAACATGGGCAACGCTCCTAGTTCTACTATAAAAAAATCTCAACAACGAAAGTCAGACTGCAATATTTTTCTACGGTAAATAGAGTATAGGTTGTTGATACATGTTTGACAATGGGTCTCAATACGGGGAGCCGCGACCTTTACCACGCCCCGCTATCGGTTCCTATCATCTATGCTACCGACTTCACCTCCAGACCTTTAGTGTGACCATCAATTATGAACATTAAGGATTTTTATTAACAATGTATTTATAGAGCCACGACTTAATTTTTTATATCAGAAGCAGACCCCGTGTGTTATCTGACGATAAATGACAATGCCCACAATACCTTAAGAATCATGGAAAGATCTGGAACAGTACAAGGACAGCATGCCCCAGTAGGGGAGAGTTGCCCAAGGGACAAAGGACGAAGATTAATAACTTGTAGGGAGACCGTAAACCTTGCACGGCGGAGCACGCTGCTTAGCAGGCGCAAATTCCGCGCGAGTGACTCCTGTGATTAGTCCGCATATTTGTGGTGCCATGGGAGGTGGTGGGTTTGTTATAACAGTACTACAATTGTAATCAAATTACTCGTACGCTACTCCAATGTTGTAGTACGGACTAAGCAGTACTACAAAGCTAATTGTCAATAGTGCAATGTGACATGCAGACGTCGATTCGGAGATGTAGAAAATTGATGATGCGTGAACTTCTATTCGAACATTAATGCTTCTATGCGACACACAATAGAGAAAAATATAAAAAAGAAACCCTATTACAAACACAGAATTCAGCTTGGTTGAAAAATAAGACCACAATTAATATCTCAAATATTCATTAGAACGCGTTTGAAATATACTAAAGGAGTATGGTGCCATGTCGCTATCTCCGTAGCATACCTATACCTCCCGCGTTATGCTCATCGTATAAGTTGACGTCTTCGTATATCCGAAAAAATACGACAGTAAAAAGATGCAGGACATATGTCCTGCATCTTATTATTGTCGCTCAACAGTCATGCTCTCCACCATATTTAAATAGCATGTAACTTATTAAATATTTTTGAGAGGATTGTTAAAATTCTTTCTATTATGAATTATGGACAATGTAAGCTATTCATTAAAATAATAAAAATACATGCATCAAACCTATTGTTTCTAATTTAAATTATTTTGATATTGTTTATTTTAAGACACAACCCATGGTTACTAGACTCTTAGCTCTTGTTTTTCGAATGCCATTGTGTCCTGCGGTGTAACCTGGCAGCCATAAAACTAAGCGGCACACATTCCATCACCACTTTCGCATTGATACGTGACCATCGACGTCTTTATACCACTCTTACATCAATATATTTGAACAAAACCCGCAAAGGGTATGAAACAATACTTTCAATGTTTAAAGGGTAGGAGTCTGTGTCACCGGGAGCATGTTATGCACTTGTTAGAGGTTTTAAGACTTCTCAAAGGTTAGATAGAGTATTTGAGGCAGTTTTTAAGGCTAAAAGCCTCTTAGTGCTTCTTAAGCCACTTTTGATAAATCGACATTAGTGGTTAAAAAACATGGACGGGGCATGGCATGATATTTTGTACTAACTTCATAGTCTATATTCGGCAGCCTCCGCGGCGCAGTGATTCGGTAGGCGGTTGTAAACTAGAGCCCATGTATTCGACAAATGTCTGGGTGATAAGAAAAAAATTGTTTCAGGTCGAGTATTGTAAGATTTTATGTGCCCTCCGAAGCACGGAGACGCTTGACTCAAAATACGTCTAAGCGGTCTCCCACCCATAGACTGACCGCGCCAATAATAACATATTCGGCTTTGTATTTTACACTATCTTTCTGCTTTTGAGTGGTAGAGCCACACTATAGACACTTGTGTCTACAGCACGAATAGGCCGGCTCGTCCGGGTTACCACTGTCTCACAGAAAATCGGCGTAAAGCTTGCTGCTGTGTTTCGTACAGTGAGTAAGATATCCGGAGGCAAAAATCCCTCCCCTTTCCAATCCATTAATTATTCCTTTCCTTTAAGGTCAGCAGCGCGCCCATGATTCTTTTAGTATTGTGGGCGTACATGGGCGGTCAAGATCATTTACCATTAGGTGACCCACTTGCTCGTTTGCCGGCCTATGCTATAAAAAACACAGGCCACTTCCACTAAAGAGAAGGCTGATGTATTGCGTATTAGTAGACTTCTCAGGTGACTTGACAGGTGATTTTGATAAAAGGCATACACTCCATATAATTCCCAATACTAATAAACTCCAACAAGCGGACAACATAGTAATATGATAAAATAGTAAAAACCTCATACGATATGCGCATACAGAATTGAACCGATTCATAACCGACGTCACAAAAGTTAAATTGATTTATACACACGGCGATATAAAGTTTTTTCCACACTTTTGATTTTGTATTGCGCTTCGTAAGCCGATGGTCCGATCACACATCATCCTGTCTCATTAAGACATTATTTGGAAATGTAAAAACCATTTGGGGGAAACATCATTGTATTGTATTGTCATATTTTGTTGTAAAGACCCTCATCGACTAGGGAGTAAAACCGCAGTATCAAGTGACGCCCCAGATGAACAAACGCTGTCGCGATAAATGTCATTTTTTTGATTTTATTATTTGAATTATAATTTAATTTTATTGCCTTATGGGTCTAGTGGAAGTGTACTGAGGCCGAGATATCGGTGAGATTCTGAGTTCAAATCCCAGGTCGGGCAATCAAAATTTGTGTTTTGGGTTTTTAGCATCAAGCATCAAGGGATGGAAATAAGCTCGGTGGACTAAAGATGTTATATATTTTGATCACCATATTTTGATCTCGCTTTATTTTAAACAAGCCGGCCAACTGCCAATCGGAGTCACACAGCAAAGGATCTTTAGCATCTCCCTTAAATTGAAGCATTTGTTTTTTATATATTCATTTTCAAGATATCCATAATAATACATATTCTGTAAATAAATCATCTGGCTACCAATTACAAGATAGATCAAGATATTGATCCCTATAAAAATAAAACAGACAGACTGACGGACTTAGTAATAGAGTTTCTGCGACATCGTTTGTGTATGAAACCCTAAGAATTAGCCTCAGAGCCGGCACTGGCTGGACTGTTTGACTCGGCAGTCAATCACAACGAGTAATTTCACCAATTTTAAATCCGCGGTATTATCGCGGTCGTCGATCGCTTAAACTTCACACAAGTCGCTTAAATATCGCAATAAATCAGAGTCCATTTTATAAATTGTAATACGTCTGTATAAAGTTTAACAAGTAATAATTGAAAAGTTTAATGTTTTAATGTGGAACTAATGCTGATGTTTGGGCTGAGGCCGGTTTTTGTGCGACAATTCGCGCCAGTTTCGATGGTAATGGATATTCGAGTCGGTTGTGTTATCAATGGATTAATTTCATCACTAATGCAGTGGTTTTTTTTTTTTTATCCTGGCTCGGCAAAGTGACTACGCTACACCTGATGGTAAGTATAGCGCAATCCATGAATACTGTCGACCAACGATAGACACTGAATCTATCGCAGATCGGCAGAATTATGCCGGCCTGCTTAGTTGCTTCTTCACACTCCGTTTAAAGGATCCCAAGTTATAGGAAGGATCCCAGTTATAGGAAGTTTTTTAAAGTTAAAGCAACACTAAGTTAGCATTGGTGATTTTTTTTAACCACTGATATGACAGGCTCCATGGCGCAGTGGGCGAGTAGCCGGCTGCGAAGCAAGACAACTGGAGGCCAATTCTCGTAATTTTAAATGTTCAAACTATCATTCGGATCTAGTTTCAGCTTCAAGAAAGTTCCAAATGGCATTCTCTTAAACCAATAACCCTTAGTTTATCCTTAGTTTCAGTGGCCCTCAGTTTGTGTGAATAAATGTTTCGGGCACATATAATAAGGTGAGGTTAGGACTATGTGTGTGACTGTTGGGTGTACTTTTTTTCTATTATTAACCACTGAGTCGATGCTTTGTATCAAATATAATTGATCATGAAATTGCAATAACACTGAATTTTTTTTTTGCATTATAGTTATTTTGAGTAGGTATTATTTTTGTTCAAATGTTTTTAACTTTATGAGCACAGAAATAATCTTAATTGACGTATCTGAGAAAGAATCGAATTCTAATAATTGGCTAAAGTATATTTAACTTAATTGATGTCTCTAAGTACAGCAATAAGGGCATATTTAATCATTATTTTTGACAACTTTTTGACAGCGTCCGTAGCGTATTGGGCGAGTGGCTGTGGGTTCGATTCCCACATCGAGTGTGTGTTTGTGTGATCCGGCGATACAAGGCGATAACTTTGTATTTTCGATATTTTATATTAAAATCAAACCGGGACATAACATTGTTTTCAAACTGCTGCTTGACGGCAGAAATAGACAAAGCGTTGGTACCTACACAGACAGCCTCCTGCATACGAGGGTCTTACCACCCTGTGAAACACAACACAGAACTTTGAATTAGAAAGCACTACATGGAATCGAACTGCAACGTCATCCCGAGACATAAGTTGTTAAGTCTCATAATTCCCAGTAAGTCTTAACTTTGCATTATAACTTTTGCTAGTTAGCTAATAACTCCAACAAAGTACTTCGCGATTTTATTCTGCAGACTGACTGACGTCTGTTTGAATTTTCATATTTCCGTGCTTTTAAGCTCGCCAGCAGAGGCAAAAAACTTTTAATTATACTTTTCATCAAGGAGTACCCACTGAGACAGCTCGGTACCGATGTAAATGTTACTTGCTTTATTCGTGACTATCTGAAACAAGTTACAATTAGTGCCATGCTTTGTTCGTTATAAAAAAAAGTTTCAACTACAATGTATCGCGAATCTGAGATGAAGTCAAAATTATTTGAAATAATTTACAATAAAAGATTAAAGAACTTTTTAATGTTTTAAAGAGGGTTACTCATCGGGATAGTTCGTGACTTTGTTTCTAGACGGTAATATCTGAACTAATAATTCGATTTGGATAATTCTTTACCAGTAAAAAGCTACATCATCCCTGAGTGGTTTAGGTTATTTTTACATACATACGCACTCACGCCTGTAATCCCCGAAGGGGTAGGCAGAGGTGTAACCAGTACACCCACATTTCGCCAAACGTATTTCCGTCCCTTATGTGATAGGGGGCGAGCCTATCGCCATACCGGGCACAAATTCCAGACTCCGGGCTGATACTGGGCATATCGTAATAGAAAAACCCAATACCACTTTACCCGACCCGGGGATCGAACCCGAGACCTCAGCATTGACCACAATCGTAACGCTTACGCATTACAACTGCGCCACCGAGGCAGGTTATTTTTAATTGTGATAAAAGTGAGTTATCAATAAAAAATGAGGAAGCATAAGTGGTCGGAGCTATGAGAAATATCTAGAATAATAAACAGTGTGGAACTTTGAGCGAAGGCAGTGTAAAAAGTTGTTTTACGCTGTGCAACTTTTAAGTTGTGTCCTGCCCATAGTTTGTAGCCCACTACAGTCCCACTGGACACCGACCTGTGTGGTCCCATCCCGTCACAAAAACATACTGATTCGCTTTTTGCACCCCACACCAACTTACAAATGTACTGTGTCATGACAATGTCGACCTTAATTACTTCGGCATACATCGATAAGTCAGTACCGAAATCTTTGTCATGCCATTTGTAAAAAACATACATAATTGCCGTTGGATCTGTCAACGGGAATGATTTCGTCGATAGGCCGATTAATTGATCGATGTAGGGGTAAAAAAAGAGTTTTGGGGACAGATAAATTTAGCGTTTCGCGAAATAGGCAGGACCACCCCGGTGTGGCGCTGCGGGGGTGACGGATCGCCATCGGCCCATGGACTTTAGGGTGTTTTATTTTAAAGCGCAACATCATTTTTAGCTACATAACGATTTAATTTGCAAATATTTGCGAATGGAAATGCTTTGGTGGTCTTTATTACCTACTAATATTCTAGTTTTGTGCTGAGAAATTCTAGCTCAGAGTTGATAAAAATACCAGCGTCGTACTGGTCTCGTTTAATACCATACTTTTTCATAGCAGAGGTCGGCAAACGAGCAAGTTGGTCACTTAAGTGATCTCGCCCATGAACACCCACAACATCAGAAGAGTCATGGATGCATTGCCAACCTTTAAGGAACGGAATGGGGATTGGAAAAGGAGAGGGGATCTGGGCCTCTCACCCACCAAACGAAACACAACAGCATGCCGCTATTTTTTATTGGTTTTCTGTGACACAAAGCCGACCCCGGTCGAGCCGGCTCATTCATGCTGTAGACAAAACTGTCTACAGCTTGGGTCTACCATTCGAAAAGTGAATTGGTGTCCGTACAACAATTCGATTATAGATAATGCGATTGGCATCGGTAGAGAATGAAAAATTTAAACTCCAAACTTAGTTTCCTCACCTTGATTTAACCATGTTACCTACTTTATCATTTGCCACCAGGTTTAAGAATGATTTTAATTATTTTTGTATTAGCCTGAATGACGAGACGAGCAAGTTGCTCGTATGATGGTAAGCGCGCTGCTCTGTCTACCTATAAACAGAAGCAACACCACCTAATTTTCTTATTACAAAATTCATGGCACTGCACTGTGTCCGTCACGCCAAGACATGAGATGCTAACACCCGAATACTGTAACGCTACTCAACAGTCAACTGTCTAATAGCATTTTGACAGGTTTATCATACAATTTTGACAGATAAGTTGCGTTAGTATTCGAGAGCTATTGTCATAGTCCCGAGTATTTCACTGGGTTCAATGCCTTTCGCGCTGGAACACAATAGTACTTACGCACTATTGAGATATAGATAGAATTAGAGAAAGCAATGGTAGCTAGCCAGATTGACTCTCGCATACGAGACACACCACCTATGTGTCACTAATTAGTGAAAGGAAATTAACATATTTACGGAATCCATAAAATGTTACTCATCATTTAGATTCAGTAAAATTTTAACATTACCACCAGTACGGAATGTTTTTCGTTAAAGAAGAACGGGCAAGAAACTCTTACGTTGCTCTTTTCAAAATTGATTTACAATATTTGCACTACAATAATACAATTAATTTTGAATAGAGTTAGAGCAGCTCAATTTATGCCAATGAGGAACATTATGAAGAAAATTATGGAGTTATAATGATTATTGCGCATGATCCTCATGAGTACGATGAATAAAATAAATAAATAAATACACCCAACAGTCACACACATAGTCCTGACCCCGCACTAGGTTAAACCTGTATCGTGGGTATCAAGAACTACGAGGGACTTGCGGTCCCACAACAAACCCGAGACAAATATTTGTGGATCAGACAAACATTTGTTAGGTGCGGGAATCGAACCCACGGCCTCACGCTTCGCAACCGGCTACTCGCCCGCTGCACCACGGAGGCTGTCCAATAAATGAATACTGTGAAGATAACTATGAAATAAGATAAGATATAACAAGCAAAACGGTCTGAGCAGACCACTATTTAGCAACAAATAATTAAAGAAGGAAAACACCACAAGTAAATGAGTTTTAATTTATATTCATCGCCGGTACCAACATATATGACATATATATACTCATAACAAATAAAACTCTGTGACACAGCGCGCATGTCTTCTGAATAATAAGTCCTATGGTGTGAGTAATTGTGTGTCAATGTCACTTAGGTGCTGGCATGCTTTATGTCTGACTGCCGCACTTAGATATATTAATTAACTTTCATATCCATTAAATAATTTCTCAGAATTCAATTAATCCTCAGAGATGTGAAAAAAGATTACTTTGTACCCAGCAACAAACCATTGTATTTGTATTAATGGTAGGGACGTCTGCTAGTTGCACAGACGGATATAATCAGTTCACGTTAATGGACCACCATACCATTTCACCCTTAATCCGAGTTTGGATGCCACTCCAATCTCGCTTGGGATTGGCCCGATTCTCCAGCAGCCCCCCGAGAGGTCTCCAACGTTGGGGTTTTTGGTGCAACTCAGACAAGCTTTTAGGGCATCGAGGCTCTCTTCCAGAGTTGTCCACTTCTGCCCCGTCACCCATAAAAAGTCACGCAATTCTACTCCTTGGGCCTATTGTTTCAAGACTATCTGGGCGGATTATGCTCAGCCGGTACGTGAAACGTACGGACGTTTACGTCCCCAAAATACCGATTTTTTTCAAGGAATAAAATTAATGGTAAAGGAAGGAATCACTAGGAATAAATGGTATGCGGCATCGTGTACACGATAGTCTGAACCATAAGATGCCAAGAGAAAAATGCCTTTCCTGATACGTCATCAAACGCTTGTATCAAACATCAAAACAGGAATGTCAAATCAAAATATCGGAGTATGTACGAAACATCCGAAACACAAGTTAACAAGTTTTGCAAAAAGGCAGCGAACACGGTTCTAACACGGCCGCAGGGCATGTTCGGTGCTTTTTGTTGACGTGCCCGAACGTGTCTCTTTATGCACGAATCTTAAGTGATGCGCTTAATCTGGATCATTCGAGTTTAGGTTGCGGAATGTCTATCGGTTATAGCTATTACCTTATCGATGAAGCCCACAATGGCAAATCGAAAAACATCTGTAACTTTATAATAATGGCTGAGCAGATTTTGTTCATAATAGTGAAGAAGTATGACAACCTCTGTGACACTGTGAAGCAAGAGGCCAAGACAAATGTATGTGATCCAGAAATATTTGTTTAGGGTTTGGGTGTTTTCTCCCCAGAAGGGTTGACGCTAGGCAGGCGGCCGGTCGTAAAAACTATAAGCCAAATCTTTCTGTAACATGTGTTAAGAGCATGTTGCGCCAACCCCACTGCGCGTGGGAAAAGGGCAGGTGGAAGAAGGATAATAAAGAAGCATCTCGATTGAACGAGTTTTGAAACAAAACAAATCTAATCACATTCAAATCAGTCCAGTATTCCAAGCGCTATGATTCCACATAAAAATATACACCCATAGACAAAGCCATGGGTATATATTAAAAACCACTTAAAATTAATTCTTGCACATACGCACTCATACGCACTCACGCCTGTAATCCCCGAAGGGGTAGGCAGAGGTGTAACCAGTACACCCACATTTCGCCGAGCGTATCTGCGTCCCATGATGTGATAGGGGGCGAGCCTATCGCGATACCGGGCACAAATTCCAGACTCCGGCTGATACTGAGTTTTTCGTAATAGAAAAACCCTAATCACTTTTACCCGACTCGGGGTTCGAACCCGAGACCTCAGCATCAGCCTCTGTCGTAACGCGTACGCATTACAACTGCGCCACCGAGGCAGTCATTCTTCTTGCACGGCGCTCTTAAATCTAGATTTACCACTAAATTTATTAACTTATATCAAATTTCATATGATTTGGCGTTTATTAAATTGGTGTAGTGGATTAAACTCGATTTAGGATCACGACGAGTGGGCCTAAAGGATTATCATTTATAACAAATCATTTTGTCGTCTTTATTTGGTTAAATGTAATCTATCAACCAGATTGTAATCTTATTTATAATCGGTATTTATAACTTAATGTACATAATAAAGTCAGCAAAGATTGTTGTATGTCTATATTCAGTGGATTCAGAATCGCCCTCGCATACCTTCGACAAAATACAATTAATTATAATATACATCTTTCTCCATAGTCTATGCTTAATGACGTCGGTACTGGTCATCATTATCAAGTAGCTGTTAATAGTAGTTCTCACCAGAAGCGGTAGGCAGAGGTGCCAATGTTTCCGGAGCTATTGTCGTATATCACCATAGATATAAACTCAAATCTCGGAAAAAATATTATTTTTTTTATCGAAAAACACAAATGTGTTGCCCTACCTGAGATTTGAACTTAGGACACAGGTTTTTCGGCACGCTGCCACTCGACTAAAAGGACGGCAATTATACGGTGCCGCTACTGTATCGACTAATGCAGACAAGCTAAAGCCCTGGTTTCAGGGTACCTGATACGGTTTCGTACCTGACTGGGTAGCGACCAACGTACGGATTGTGTCAAGTCCACCATAATGGCTCGTTGAGGCAAGTCGCGTTCCGGACACAGCCGGTGTATATCCGTATATCGTTTTCTCTCCATTATTGAGAACTATGATGGATTAAAATTAATATTATGGTTAATTTTATTTCATATTAGTCGAGCATGAAATTAGTTTTTAAGCGATTCTTTCCTTTATTACCGAATTACTAGTGTGACACTTCGACGGTAGTAATTTTATTCCAATTCGAAAACTATGAACGTATTTGTTACTCGTACTAGGCCTACAGGTCCACACTGTTGTCACTTAACTGTTCCAGGATAAAAATTACCTAAAAACCGGTTCTTCAATTCGATCTTTACGAATTCCAAAAATTTCACTAGAAATATCGAACAAAAATATCGAACGAATTGAAATAGTATTCTAATGCAAAATTAATACAATTTAAAACATCTGATGTCGCGAGCATTTGAGTACCCCGGGCCTGTATAATGTATTTGTTCTAAATGCCCTTTTTGTCTGTCCGCTCGTCCGCCTATGCGTCCACTTTGACAATGTCAGTATTAATGTCCTTAAATTCGGACGGGTATGCGCGTTCCCAGCATAATGATGTAAAAAACCAAGGAATAATGGATAAACCACTCATTTCACGTACACAGAATGCATGGGGATCTGGGAAATAGTAAGAAAGAAAGCATTTATTGGCAAGCGTGAGGTGGTACATGCAATTTGTGATGCAGAAAAAATATGTTTATAATTAGTAGGTGGGGGTGGGGGTACCTAGATACCCACCCACTGTAGACGGTATATGCTACACCACGACCGCGCCAAAACGATCCCAATCAGCATATGCCAAACAGTAAGTGCTTAGTAATGTAATAGTCGCAGAAAAAAACTGTTTCAACAAAGCATTTGTTTCTGATTCTGAACATTTGTAACACCCGAAACTGACGATTTACGTATAAGGGATAATTCAAACGTTATTATACGTATAATAGCCTCATAGGTCTAGGTGGCAGTGTACAAGTCTGAGAAGCGTGAGGTACTGGGTTCAATTCCCAGATCATAATTTGTGTTTGAGGCCTCTGCTATAAAAATAATCAAAAATTGGGCTGTTGGTAACATTGGCTCTATTATAAGTATTGTGGGTTCTCACCAGATATTCGAACCTACGCTACCTACAGTGAACTTCTCTACCTACCACAATTTCAATTACAAACCACTCAATAACAAAAAGCCTTTATCACGCCACGCCAACTAGACAACCAGAGTGGCTCTAATATATCCGGACAAGTTCATTAACCATTCACTAATGAACGAATGAATGACTGAATGAGTGAATGAACGAGGTGTGAAGAGCGTAAGGGCTCATTATAATAATTTCACACGTACCGTCCCTTAATTGTGTTGAGGTGTGTTCATAACGGGTGAATGGATTCAGGACACAGTGACGTCATCATTTCATGGTTTTCGTGTGGACGGTGTGTCAATAACGGAGTTTGAAAGGATTTGTCCATTATTAATAATAATAATAATTACACCCAACAGTCACACACATATTCTTGACCCCACACTAGGTTAATCTGTATAATGGGTATCGGGAACTACGAGGGTCTTGGTCCCACAGCACCCTGGCCCGAAACAAATATTTGTGGATCACACAAACATTTGTCTAGGTGCGGGAATCGAACCCACGATCTTTCGCTTCGCAACCGGCTACTCACCCGCTGGGCCTCAGAGGCTGTGAAATTTATTACTTATGTAAATATTTGTTTCGGATCTGGATGTTTTCTCCCCAGAGGGCAGTCAGTGACGTCAGGCAGGGGGCCAGTCGTAAAAACTACAAACCAAATCTTTTTGTAACATAAGTTAAAAAGTATGTTGCGCCGACCCCTCTGCCAGTGGGATAAAGGCAGATGGAAGAAGAAGAAGAATAGTATGAAAACTTACAAAAATATAACACTATGTCTAAATCCTAACCTAATAGTGAGTGTAAATAAAACAAGAAATGAACAATATAATTAAGTTTGGAACAAGGTCAGCCCCCGTAAGTGCTGCCGGGATGATATGCCGCGCCCACATAATAATATTCCCATTGTCATGGACCCGAATCGAACTTGCATCTACGAACAAATTGATTAAAAAGAAACTAATAACATACTTATGCTTGATTGTATTTTGTTTTCACCTGCTTGATATTTTACTACTGAACTTGTTTGTTATAGCGGTTGACTTTTAGTTGATCAACTGCTAAATTTCATGTTACTTGAACTGTCTGAACAAACAATATAATCCAGCTTCTGTTGATTTAAATCAGTTGAACAACTAAATTGAATAGTGTACCCGCTATTAAGGAAAGGCTTAAGTATGATGCGGAATCTAGAATGGAAATTACTGACATCGTTGTTTACATGTACATACATAAGCTTACGCTGGTATCCCCGATAGGGTAAGCAGAGTTATAACTAGTACTAATGCTTCGCCGAGCGTATTTGCATCCCATTATAATATGATGAGTGTTGAGCCTGTCGCCACACCGGGCACAAATTTCAACTTTGGACGGCACTTTGTGTAATTTTTTCGAATTGTAAAACTAAAACACAAATTGTGATTTCACCGGTGTCTTAGCCAAAGTACGATGTCAATAAATCTATGAGAATCAATCAACATCAAAAATCAATAGTTTCTTAAACTAGGTCACACAAAAACAATCGAACTAAAAGGAGTTTCTACATAACGCCAAAAAACCTTAAACGGCAAATGGGCATAGCAGCAAACAAAAAACTACGTAATTAACGACAATTTAATATAATCAATAAATTAATATTTTATTGATAAGAGCGAAAGGGATAGACATACAACCTAGTCAAATGATAGACAGAGATGACGACATTTATAGACGTAAATGTAACCTCAATTTCGTAGCGTCCATAAAAGGAGCGGGCAGAAAGGATTTTATTTTGATGTCTACGATGAAACTAAAGATCTATTAGTTAGCATATAAGGTATAGTTTGCTTTGTTGATGAAATAATCGTACCGTGTGCAACCGCCAACGCTGATTATGACAAGTAAATTATAGTAATGAAGCCGTTTGAAATGGTTAAAATGTGTTTTTAAGGTTTTAAAATTGCTTAAGATATTACATGATACGTTTTACATGCTGCGTACGAGATGTTATAAGTTTATACGTAGATAAATCTTATGTATAATATTGTTCTTGCATGTACTATTAAGAAAATACAAATACAAATGATGATTGAATATTTTGGAACCTATTTTTGTGTTGTATGACCCGTTTTTCTATTCTATTATTGTTATGGATGTGAAAATTTGTATCTAGTAGTAAATGTTTGTCAATGAATACGTCTACTTATGAGTCGTGTAGGAAATAGTCACAAATTACTTGCTAGAAGTTACGTGAGACGAGTTTTATTTCACTAATACCAAACAACAGTAATCACTTTAACTCATAGTTTATTGGTTACATTTACAATATTACTTCTTTATAGACCACAGCCCCATGTCAGGATTCTCTATATACCGTTCTTTAATTACAACTACAACAACTAGAACCGAATAGTAAACCAGCATAGCTACCGCGTAATGAACACTTGGACTATCGACTGAGCACTGATCTTACTGAACTGGAGGCTGACCGACTGACTGCGGGCAATAGACCTACAGTTTTTTTTTTATATATGGACGCTTACTGATAGCCTGACGAGAGTCGGCTTTAGTCAGCGACACCGGACTTTCGGGCGAATGCTTTAGGCACTCCAACCCTAAAATTTAAGTGACCTTCGCTGAGGGCATCCCCCCTAATGGGGGATACGGACCTCGGCTCAGGACGGCCACTGGAGGGGGGCAAAGACATTTGCGATTGGGGTTTAGGGGGATTTATAAGCTACTTATAATCTAATTTGTATTATTCTCTTCATCGGCACGCGGGCCGGTCGAAGGGTCGGGGGTGCTTCGGGGAGCGCGGCGAGGTCCTCTTCGGCGAGGACGGAATGACGGTCTTGTCAAGTGTAATTGAGTGAGAACTTCCTCCATCTCTCGGATGGCCACAGTGGTCGCATCGTAACGTACAGTTGTCGCGACAACTTCTTTTATACCATTTAACTACCCTTCCACAACTATATCGCACCATTATTATTTCAGTGTACCCAACGTTGCTTTCTCAGACACCCTCAATATACCAATATGAAGAGAATACGCTAACATAATTAAACCCAAATCAAGCATATTATTATTTTTATTATTAGATTGAATGACGAGACGAGCAGGTCGCTCCCCTGATGGTAAGCGCCACGCCTGCTCATAAACAGAAGCAACGCCACTCAGAACTTTGAATAACATAGCACTGCATGACACTGGACTGCGCTCGTCACCCCGAGACATAAGGTGTTAAGTCTCATAATGCCCAGTAATTACACTGGCTTCAATGTCCTTCAAACCGGAACACAACAGTGCTTACACACTGTTGCTTGGCGGCAGAAATAGACAAAGCGGTGGTACCAACCCAGCCGGCCTCTCGCAAACGAGGGACCTACCACCTTGTATTATTTTGCACCATTGCTGAAAATATGACACTTTTGTATTGTGAATAGTATAGTTAGTTACTGTGCCGTGCCGTAACCACAAATTAAACCAACACCGAATGTCACTTTTATCACTAATACGGAAAGCCCAATAAAAGCAACAAATTGAGCGTTTCGTGGAATTATTACGTGTACACCGTGATTTCAACCTTGATATATGAGTAACGTGTTTGCGTATTAGTATGTCTACATTATAGTCACGTACTCAAGCGATATTGGCACGCGACGCGAAATATAAACAACTACATTTACGTCGCATTATGTTTAATCAATTGTCTGTGATACACAATGTGGCGATTTTGTATAATCAGCCGCGAAATTACTGGCGAATATCGAGGTCGCATATACATAATCGGTTAGTATAAAGTAATATTCTTTTTTATTTCTTAGGTTTACGCGAATATTACACATTGAAATAAAACTAGTTTATACGGATTGTATCGCGGTTTAATTTTTATTTGACCACGAAGGCTGAAAAGCTTTCGAAACGTCGGGACTAAAATAAAAATTAAACCGCGATAACATCCGTATAAACTAGTTTTATTTCAATATATTCGTTTTGTTTATTCGCCTGACGAGATGAGCAGATCGTTAGCCACTTAGCCAGATGGTAGTGACATGCCTACCCATAAACAACAGTGACACCACTCAGAACTTTGAATTACGAAATAGTACTAGACATTAAGACATTAGTACATTAAGACTCATAATGTCCAAAAATGTCACTGGTTTCAACGAAGCTGGCTGGCTGACTCTAACAAGCCAGATCATAATAGTAGTGCTTGGCGACAGAAATAGATAAAACTATGGCACCTACTGACGGAATCTCGCTTAGACCTATCACCTAGTAAAAGTTGTTCGTTTGGTGAGATAGAGGATCGACCTCCAAATGAGTGATAACAGTAAACAATGAACTACATCTGGCCACGGAGGAGTATGCTAAGTCAGTTAACAGTTATCCTGATGGTTGCCATGGCTACAATCTCAAAGGGCCTGTTAAATTATAATATCTGTCTATCTTTATATATACTCGTAGATATAATTCTAACTCCTCCTAAACGGTTGGATCGATTTGAATGATTGTTTTTGTATGCGTTTGGGTGGCGCCCTGTATGGTTTAGATTCACAATTGGATCCGGTAGGTGGAGCTGCTGTAGTTGCGGGAAAAACCGCGCGGTACAGCTAGTTCTATATAGAATGGTTAGAGACGAACCTAGTGTCAATGTTTTCAAGTCGCACGAAGGTCTCTGACTTTGATTAACGACTACTGTCAGTTGATAACAACCGGGACCGACTCTTTACGTGCTCTCTGAAGCACGGAGGTGCTCAGTTGAAATACCACTAAGCGGTTACCCATCCAAAGACTGACCGCACCAGAGGATGCCTATCTAACTAATCGTTTACCGATTAGTGAGTGCAACTAGCTATGAGCGCCGCAATATAATATCTGTAAAACTTATATAACCTATCGATAGTCTAACGGACTACCGAGATAGAAGTCGCCGATTCGAATCCAGCCCCACGGTATGCACCTCTGACATTGCAAAGTTACGTGTGTATTCATTGTTTATTACTGCATAATTTTATGGGTAAGAAAACCTAGTGAGGAAACAAGCATGCCTGAGAATACTCTAAAAGGATTAATGTATGCGCAGTCTACCATCTCGCATTAGGCCAGCGTGGTGGACTAAAGCCTAACCTTTCTCATGAGTAGAGGAGGCTTGTGCCTAGCAGTAGAACAGCATAATACAGAGCTGATATTTAAATTAAAACTTCTAGAATATTAAAGCGATAATTTAAGGTAAAACAATAACAATAATGACTTGAAAGAACCGACAAACATACTTATCCGTTCCTACGAATAGAAAAACAAAGAAGTAATAAAAAAAGCAATTCCTATTAAAAAAGAAAAGAATTAGATTGAAAGTCATTAACTGCTGGAATTAAGCCGTTTAAAAGTTAATGAAGACACAAAACGCCAGTTATTTTAACAAATAATGAAAAGTACCGAAATGCCGCGTTTCGAGGTAATGATATTCGAAAAATGTCCGCATATAAATAATTATTGTTATACGATGGGTTTCGGCACACGTTCAAATCTGAGGTTTTGATTGACGTCAGTTTATTAATGTAATTTATTTATATATCTATAGTCAACCAATGGTATACGGAAAAATGTAAGTTATAGAATAGATATTACAACTTTATTATTTTGAGTGGCTTTATTTTGACTGACTACCTCGGCGGCGCAGTTGTAATGCGTACGCGTCACGACTGAGGCTGAGGCTGAGATCTCGGGTTCGATCACCGGGTCGGGGATATTGTTTCTTTTTAAATTGCCAGTATATCAGCCACGAGTCTGGAATTGTGCCCGGTGTGGCGATAGGCTCGCCCTCTATCACATCTTGGGATGGAGATACGCTCGGCAAAATGTGAATTTACTGGTTACACCTCTGCATACCCCTTCGGGGATTACAGGCGTGAGTGCGTATGTATGTATTATTTTGTGATTTATCAAATCGAAAGCTCAAACACAAACTATTATTGTCCCATTTGGGATTTGAACTCAGAACCTCACTCAATACCGGTTTCTCAGCCATTAGCCAACGAGTCGAACTAAAAATAACCTATTTCTGTACGTGACGTGACATTCCTAATTACCCAATAGTCATAGGAAGGAAAAAGCGGTCAAATTCAAATTTGCGGCAAATTAAGCAAGTTTGGAATGAGTCAACTTAAATGTTGTTTTTTTATGTAATAACAACACGTAATGTATCGGTTACCTACACTACATGACTAAATACGATGTGTAGTGAGTCAGCTGGAATGTATTAAAGATGTCATACACAGTCACACACATAGTCCTGGCCCCACACTAGCCCGCTGCGCCACGGAGCTGTTACTTTACATCGATTTCCTGTAAGACAGTGGTAACAACTCGGTCGTGGCGGCCCATTCATGCTGTCTACATCCAGGTTCTACCATTTTTCCCCGCACTGAGACAAATATTGGCCTGATCTACAAATATTTGTTTCGGGTCTGGGTGTTGTGAGACCGAAAGTCTCTCGTAGTTCCTGATTCCAACGACACAAGACCCGTATCTTACTGTGGGGTCATGGCTATGTGTGTAACTGTTGAGTGTAAAAAAATGTAAAATACAAAAAAACTGAACCAAAGCCTGACAACAACTGCATCGTGCACTTCAAGTCGGACTGACCGCGTAGAGTCCGCTTAAGTGGCAGTCGTTAAAGCGATGCTTAAAGCCACCCGTTCGTTTAATTGCTTAATCAGAGCAATAAATAATCTCAAGACTGCTTGAACAATGGCTTACACGCTTGATCCGGTGTGAAATGATTTTAATGACTCGATGGTATATTGACATTACGTAACATGAATGCTTGAAGGTTTGTTTTTTTTATTTTAGGGAAATATTTTGAACATGGTAATACTACCAGATGGTTTTTTTTTTATTTGACACCATAAATTTACGGTGTTTATAAAATGTCGTTTATGGCGATAGGCTCGCCCCCTATCCCATAAGGGACGGAGATACGCTCGGCGAAATGTGGGTGTACTGGTTACACCTCTGCCTACCCCTTCGGGGATTGCAGGCGTGAGTGCGTATATATAAAATGTAGATACAACAACATACCCAACAGTCACGCACATAGTTCTGACCCCACATTAAGATACGAGTCTTGTGTCGCGGGTATCAGGAACTGCGAGAGACTTTCGGTCTAACAACACCCAGACCCGCAAAAAATATTTGTGGATCACACTAATATTTGTCTCAGTGCCGGGATCGAACCCGCGACCTCTCGTTTCACAGCTTGCTACTCGACTACTGCGTCACGGAGGCTGTAAAAAAAATTTGCATAAACTCACGATATATGTATCTTGAGGGAGTTTGAGCGCGTGTCATATATAGTAGATATCGCCACTGGTTAACACCTAAAATTATATACGCCCTCACGCCTGTACTCCCCGAAGGGATAGGCAGAGGTGTAACTAGTACACCCACATTTCGCCGAGCTTATTTCCGTGATGTGATAGGAGGAGAGCCTATCGTCATATCGGGCACAATTCCAGACTTCAGGTTAATACTTAGCATTTCATGATAGAAAAACCCAATATCAGTTTACCCGACCCGCTGTTCGAACCCGAGACCTCAGCACAGCAGTCGTATCGCGTACGTATTACGACTGCACTGCGCCACCGAGGCAGTCGCAGTTAATTGAAATTATATTTCGTATAAATATGGTATGTTAATTAATTAATTAAGAATCGTATTCAAAGCTTCAAAATGATTTTTAAGTCTTCACAAAAACAAAACAAATTGGATTACACGCTTTTCACCACAGTTAGGTATACTAAAAGGTTTTCATTCCACTGCGTACCGAATACCAACACAAAAATGACGACTTTAATAAATCCGCGACATAATTATCATTGTGTTTAATGAGCAGTTACAATGAGTTACGCTCATAAACCGTGCAAATATGCGGCGAGATGATTTAACTGTTCATTTAAAAATTACGAGTTGACGGCCCACCCGATGGTGAATGGTTACCATCGCCCATGGGCTTCATCAATACCGGCGGCACAGGCAAACCGCTGCCTACCGTAAAATACAATTTAAAGCTTAGTTTGAACTATTTGTTTTTACTAGTTTGAATGATGAAACGAGCAGGTCGCTCGTTAAGTCTTATGCCTTGTAATTTCACAGGCTTCAAAGTCCTTCAATCCGGAATACAACAATGCTTTTGCACTGTTGCTTGGCGGCGGAAATAGATAAAGCGATGGTACCAATCCAGCGATGACTGCCTCGGTGGCGCAGTTGTAACGCGTACGCGTTACGATTGAGGCTAACGCTGAGGTCGCGGGTTCGATCCCCGGGTCGGGTAAAGTGATATTGACTTTTTCTATTACGAAATGCTCAGTATCAGCCTGAAGTTTGGAATTTGTGCCCGGTATGGCGATAGGCTCGCCCCCTATCACATCGTGGGACGGAGATACGCTCGGCGAAAAGTGGGTGTACTGGTTACACCTCTGCCTACCCCTTCAGGGATTACAGGCGTGAGTGCGTATATATGTATGTATGTATACCAATCCAGGCGGCCTCTCGCTTACGAGAGACCTTCGACTAACTTTAAAAAAATGTAGTTTGTAATGAAGGTAGGCAATGTAACATTAACTTTTCGAGACCTACACCTCAGTATCTCACGTGGCTTGCTTGTTTTGCTACTGTTTATGGACTGGCATGGTGGATGCCATCAGACGAGAGACCTGCCCGTTTAGTCATTCAAGTTGATAAAAAAATGCTTCTTTGGAACTTTATCGAAGTCTTCATTAGAAAATTCTTAAAATTAGTTTCCTAAAATAAACTAATAATATTCGACACATGGTCCGTCGCGTCGGTAACACTTCCGATGCCAACGTCCCCATCGGAAGTGGGATTATCGTCCGCCAAAACCTTTATAGTTCACTCACACCCGAGACATAGCGTATATGTGCAATTTGAATTCATTGTACGCGCCTTGTGAATAGATAATTATTGATAAACTAACGCCCGATTTCTGAAAGGCTGATCAATGTTCAATTAACTAATCAACACTCAATTCTCATGTCAAGTCAAAATTGAGTTGCTAGAAGCTTGATCAACACCTTTGATTTAACACACGTGTTAGTTAATATAACTTTCAAATTAATATGAAAAACCGTATGCCAAACGCTATAGACATCAGACATTGAATTTTTCATTAAATAACGTTTCAGCAAATCAAATTGATTTGACAGCAGTGACAAAATCAAAGTTTTTTTTGACATATGCCGACAAACGAGAAAGTGGGTCACCTGATGGTAAGTGATCTCCACCGCCTATGTACGCCCACAATACAAAAAGAATCATGGGTGCGTTGCCGTAAAGGAAAGGGATAATTAAGGAATTGGGAAGGGGAGGGGGTTGGGGCCTTCGGATATCTCACTCACCGTACGAAATACAGCAGCAAGCTGCAACTTTACGCCGATTTTCTGTGAGACAGTGGTAATACCCGGACGAGCCGGCCCATACATGCTGTAGACAAAAGCGTCTACAGCGTGGCTCTACCACTCATAAAAAGTTATGTTAGATGAACGTTGATTTGAATCAGTCTTTCAGAAATCGGATCTATTACACCCTATTATACTTTGAACGGCTCATAGCCAGTTGCACTGACTAATCGGTAAACGATTACCGAGTTAAGCAACCAATGGCACGGTCAGTCTATGGATGGGTGACCGCCTAGTATTTAACTGAGCGTCTCCGTGCTTTGGAGGACACTTAAAAAGTCGGTCCCGACTGTTATCAACTGACAGCAGTCGGTAAGCCTAGTCGGAGGCCTTCGGGCGGCTTGAAAACTCATATAGAATAGACTCATGCTTTGTCTGATAGAGCCGGACTAATTTAATTATTGTCAAATTCTATTTAAGCAGTGATAGCTCAGTGGGGAGCGACGGACTGTCGAGACGAAAGTCACAAGTTCGAAACCAGTCCCTAGAGCACATACCTTTGACTTTTCTTAGTTATGTATTAATTGTTAATGATCGCTTGCTTTAACGGTGAAGGAAACATCGTGAGGAAACCTGCATACCTGAGAAGTTCCTCATAATAATTTAGAAGGTACGTGAAGTTTGCCAACCCGCATTAGGCCAGCGTGGTAGACTAAGGCCTGACCCCTCTCATTCAGTAGATGAGGCCCGTGCCCAGCAGTGCGACATTATAATACAGGGCTAGTAAAAAAACTATTCAAACATATGCGAATAAAAAATGTAGAACTTCAGTGATTGCATTCATTATTATAGTTGTCTATTTCGCAACATTATTTCTTCCTTTAGATAGGTTTTTTTTTAGATTTAATGATGAAACGAGCAGGTCGCTTGCCGATAAACAAAAATAAACTATAAAAACACACAATCGATAACCCAAAAACAAATTGTGATATACCGAACTGGGATTTAAATTTACGACCTCAAACTTTCTTAGCCTGAGTACATTGCCACTAATCCAACGATAAGAAGTGTAAAATAAATATATCGGCGAGAAGAAACGAAGAGCGATTATAAAGGAGCCGGAAGTCAGACATTTCCATCTATTTATAAACCGGAAGAAGTACATTTTCCATTAAAATTTTGGCAAAAACACGTGACAGAAGTCAACGACCGTCATTTTATAAGTCCATTATTCTAAACTGTCAAAAATAAACTTATTTCCTGATTGCCAATCGGCGTCGCATACAAAACGTTCCGGATGTGTCGTGTGAACTTTCTAAAACACCGCCTATTAGGAGCTTTAAAAACACACGCAGTTGGACTCTCATCCTTATTACACTGGTTATAAGGTGGTCTATGATTTTCGGGAAGGTCATCGTATAATGGAAAATTAAATTTAAGTATGGGAAGAAGTCGAAGCGTCAATGACATACTAATCATGGCGCGTGTCCGAAATAATAAATTTTAATCGTTATTGATATTGAGAATACGGATGTTTGTATGTGCTTTATGGCATAATAATATTATAGTCACAATATTTAATAATAATAAATACACCCATCAGTAACCCACATAGTCCTGGCGCCACGTTAGGTAACCCAATATCGTGGGTATTACGAACTACAAGGGATTTGCCCACAACACCCAGACCCGAAAAAAAATGGATCATTTGTCTCGCCCACTGTGCCATAGACGCTGATATTAGATCACCTCTAGTGACAAAAATAAAACCTACTCAAAAAAGTAAATAGCTAGAAATAAAGTTAAAAACACCCTAGATCTAAAATATAAAATTTTAATTCCCTCATTAATGTTTTTCTTTAATTTTTATATAATTTTTATAATTTTTATATGAATGAATGATTTGGCAGCCTCCGTGGCGCAGTGAGCATTGAAACGAGAGGCTGCAAGTTTAATTTCCGCACCAAGACAACATAGTCCTGACCCCACATTAGGTAAACCTGTATCGTGGGTATTAGGAACTACAGGGGTTTGCGCTCCCACAACACACAGACCCGAAACAAATATTTGTGGATCATACAAACATTTGTCTCGGTGCGGGAATCGAACCTACGGCCTCTCGCTTTCGGCCACGGAGACTGTCTGTATATAATGTAACCACTGCGAGCAAAATCGAACACAAACAATAGTATTAGACCAATTCAATAGTTCGTCAAACTTGCAAAGTCAGGCTGCCGAAAATGAGTATTGCAGATTTTTACGAGCGCGGCGCGTTTCAACCCAGACGGGACGTTCGCATCAAAATGTTCAATAGAATTTTAAGTAGATGACGCTTTGTCTCGCGAATTTACCAAACTGGTAGTGGAGGATAGGAAATATTGATAGAAACATCGTTAGAATAATAAATACTGAATCTATGAGACAACCGACTGCAGTAAGTTTTATTATTCTGTCTAGACATAAAAAATCGTTGTCAAATACATGCAGACATATTGTATGGTTAGCACCCAATCTCCTTTACCATAACAAATATCCCATCAAAAACATGAATGTGAAATGAGAGCCAAGTTTAATATTATAATATATGCTTTGGTTGTTGACTTCAACGACAAAAGAAGTGTGATCTCAATGGGTGCCAAGTTCAATGGTCAGTCCTGAAATGTATTTATAACAACATAAAATATTTTGTAACAACTTAAAATATAATTTCTTCTAACTTAGGATGATAGCAGTGATAGCTCAGCGGTGAGTGGTACAGACTGTCGAGACGAAAGTCGCAGGTTCATAATTTAGAAGGTACGTGAAGTTTGCCAACCCGCATTAGGCCAGTGTGGTAGACTAAGGCCTAACCCCTCTCATTCAGTAGAGGAGGCCCGTGCCCAGCAGTGGGACGTATATAATAAAGGGCTAGTAAAAAAAAAAAAAAAAACTTAGGATAATATATTGAAGCCTAAGGTCTGAATTGGCTAGTTCGAATATACGAATAGCTTTAGAGCTGTTAAAGGCGTTTTATATTAAGAAACGTCAATCAGACAAAAGGGCTTCGTGGTGGTCAGCTATATAGGAACGATTTGCTCGTTAAGTGCTAGCTAAGCTATTACGATAGCATAGTAAATTATAGCATAGGCCGATTAACGAGCAAAGGGGTCACCTGATGGTACGTGATCTCCACCGCCCATGAACGCCCACAACACAAAAAGCATCATGGGCGCGCTGCCGACCTTTAAGGAAAGGGATAATTAAGGGACTGGGATGAGGAAGCGGATTTGAGCTTCCGGATATGTAGCTCACTGACCATACGAAACACAGCAGCAAGCCGCTATTTTACGTCGGTTTTTTGTGAGACAATGGTAACGACCCGGTCGAGTCAGCCCATTCGTGCTGTAGATAAAACCATCTACAGCATGACTACCACTCACGAATCACCAAAAAAATAATCACCAAATTCGGTGCACATTTGGTGGATGTCGCGTAACAAATATATCGCTTTAATAACAGCTGCAATTACAAGGTCGTAGGTCCCTCTTATGCGAGAGGCCGTCTAGATTGGTACCACCGCTTTTTCTATTTCTGCCGCCAAACAACAATGTGTAAGCACTGTTGTGTTCCGGTTTGGAGGACGTTGAAGCTAGTGAAATTACTGGGCATTATGAGACTTAACACCTTATGTCTCGGGGTGACGAGCGCAGTCCAGTGTCATGCAGTGCTTTGTTATTTAAAATTCTGTGTGGTGTTGCTTCTGTTTATGAGCAGGCGTGGCGCTTACCATCAGGCGAGCGACCTGCTCGTCTCGTCACTCAAGCTAATAAAATAAAAATAAAAAAGCTGATCAATACCCAAATAATGAATCTAACAATAAATCGTTGCCACCAGGAAACGACATTATCCTATGCTTTTATAATTCCAAGTGCAGCAAGGCAATTAGGAGCAAGCTACCGACGTGACAACTAACATGTGACTCTCTCAGGTGACAGGAAACTGGCACGCATTGTCCTGGCTGTCATGGAAAAACTGCGTTATGTAAATAAATAAATACACCCAACGGTCACACACATAGTCCTGACCCCACACTAGGTAAACCTGTATCGTGAGTATCAAGAACTACGAGGGACTTGCGGTCCCACAACACCCAGACCCGAGACAAATATTTGTGGATCAGACAAATATTTGTCAAGGTGCGGGAATCGAACCCACGGCCTCACGCTTCGGAACCGGCTACTCGCCCACTGCGCCACGGAGGCTGTCATGTACATGTGATGTACATGCCAACATCAATTGCAAAGACTTCGTTTTGTTTAAAGCATAGAGAAAGGCAATCGAGAAATCATGACAATCATGGGTCATATGATGGTAAGTGATCCACCATCCATTAACACCCATAGTATCAGAATCATGGACACGGTGCTGTGTAAGTGAAAAGGTAATGAAAAAGCTGGGAAGGGAAATCCCATCTGATTTAAGTCTCCAGTGGTAGAGTCACGCTGTAGACAGTTTTGTCTACGGCTCAATCGGGTCGTTACCACTGTCTTACAGAAAACCTACGTAAAGTAGCGGATTGCTGTTGCGTTACGTACGGTGAGTGTGATTTTCGGAAGCTCTAATCCCCCTTCCCAATATCTTAATTATGCATTTCCTTTAAAGATGATTGATAGCGCCCATGATTTTTCTGGTATTGTGGGTGGGCGGGATACCATACGAAACGCAACAGCAAGCTACCATTTCACGTGGACTTTCTGTACGACCGTGGTACTAACCCGGTCTAGCTGGACCATTCTAAGCCAAACTGCCTACAGCGTGGCTCTACCACTAACTATGATTTCATTTCGTATTCTAGAATTTAATCATTGTTTGAATTTTTTAGAGACATGAATAAAACAAAGATATTGAATTCCCTTTGTGTTCTGTAGAGGAGTTCGATATTACTGCGGGAAAAATCATTTTCTCCGCCGGAGATAAAGTTTCATTTATCTGCTTGGATATTTTTAAAATTAATAACTAAACAGCCTCGGTGGCGCAGTAATGCGTACGTGGTAAGACTGCTGTGCTGAGGTCTCGGGTTCGATCCCCGGGTCGGCTAAAGGTGATACTGGATTTTGCTCGATTCGATTTTACGATACGAAATGCTCAGTATCAGCCCGGAGTCTGGAATTGTACCCGGTATGGCAAAAGGCTCGCCCCTTATCATATCATGGGATGGAAATAATCACGCTAAAATGTGGGTGTACTGTTAACACCCCTGCCTACCCCTTCGGCGGTAACGGGCGTGAGTGCGTATGTAATAACTAGAATGTTTCGCCGTCACTGTTAAATTATGAGGAGTTTTATATAGCTACATATACCATTTTATCTCATACCGGGAAGATCCGAGAATTAAATATTTAAAGTGCTTCTAGAAGATGATATATCGTTTTCAGCATACAGGCTCTCTCCGTGTTATTTCGTAATATAATGGTAATATAAATTTGAGTTTATATTACAAGTTACGTATGCCCGTAGAATTACGTACACATTATTCATATTTATCAAAAAAAATGTGTTGTTCATAATAAATAGTGATGTGCTCGATCTTAATTAACGAGTAATTAGAATTAACGTGAAATTTTTGATTATTTCGGTTTTTTAAATATCCGGTACGTAATGACCCTAAAATATGACCACAGTTTTCTGTAACACGTTGTATATTATAATAAACTATGAAAGCCACAAATCAAATCCGTAATCAATAAACAGCTCATAAACGACGATTAAAAACAAAACACATAAACTCGTGTGACCACAATATTAAGAGGTCGTTAAATATTTCCCTCGGCGCCTGTAACTTCGTGTACATTCGGAAGTGTTCGGGGTACGTTCGTTTGTTTCCGCTTAGTTTCGGACACTTTTAGGTGTCTCTAATATTTGTTTTTTGTGGATATTTTTTAACTTTAACTGAAATTGATAGAAATTGATAGTTTTAAACACAAGCATAATAATAAGTCTAATATTTAGGCCTTTAAACTAAGCTACGTACCTTCTTTTGCTTATGCTTCTAACCAAAACACAGTTGTAGGTGGGACATCATCTAATTTATTTTTTATCCAACTTAGCGACCATACACATGGTAATAAGCCCATATTGGCTTGGTATGGCAAGCCATATGTGAGCCGCATGTGGCCCAATTACTTCAGGCAGCCTTCTTCAGAAGGCATAATTACTTCAGGTCGTTCTGTCGCCGGTCGAGAGCCGCAACGAGACTGCATTATATTTATCATTGGCGTCAGTGGCGGACTGCCTTCGTCACGCAGTTGTAATGCGTACGCTTTGCTGAGGTGTCGGGTTCGATCCCCGAGTCGAGTAAAATTGATATTGGGTGTTTGTACGAAATGCACAGTATCAGCCCGAAGTATGGAATCTGTGCCCTGTATGGCAATTGGCTCGCCCTCTATTCATCATGGGATAGAAATAAGCTCGGCAAATGTGAGTGTACTAGTTACACATCTGCCTACCCCTTCGGGAATTACACGCGTGTACGCGTATGTATGTATGTATTTGTCATTAGGTGCAGTGTAATCACTTTGCCGAGCCAGGATAAAAAAGAGTTTAGAACTAAACTAAACCAGGAAATATCCACTACTATCCAGAATTGACAGTCATTCTCAACAACGACACTATCATATCAAAATAATTGGGCATTGTGATGCATTTGTAATATTTTCGGCGGTGTCACCGAACCTTACGTAACAGGAAGGGACGTCTGCGCGGAAACCGGGAAGTGTACAATGTGCATTTTTTTTAAATATCTATTTCGGCACCATTCGCCAGGATGTTACGTTTTACGAGCGGGTCGTTGACTTTTCCGTTCGGCTTTTTGTTTGCCGCTGTCATGTCATGACAGGACAGTAAATCTTAGGCACGTTTTGAGGTACGCGACCGAGACAAGAGACCGCGACACGACGACAGCGACAAGTTCGCTTTGTATGTAATTGTATAGGACTGCCTCGGTGGCGCAGTTGTAATGCGTACGCGTTACCCCGGGTGGGGTAAAGTGGTATTGGGTTTTTCTATTATAAAATGCTCAGTATCCGCCCGGAATCTGGATTTTGTGCCCGGTATGGCGATAGGCTCGCCCCCCATTACTTCGTGGGACGGAGATACGCTCGGCGAAATGTGGGTGTACCTACTGGTTACACCTCTGCCTACCCCTTCGGGGATTACAGGCGTGAGTGCGTATGTATATATTGTATGCGTATATATTTATGTAAAGGTATATGTTTAAGGTATGCAAGTTAGACAGGACAGCGCGACGCGCGACCGTTTCCATATATTTTTTTATTTTATTAGCTTGGATGACGAGATGACTCCGTGGACTCCGTGGCGCAGTGAGCGAGTAGCAGCGGATTCGATTCCCGCACCAATATAATATTTGTTTCAATTCTGGGTGTTTTCTCCCCAGAGGGGTTGACGTCAGGCAGGCGGCCGGTCGTAACAACTACAAGCCAAATCTTTCTGTAACATGTGTTAAAAAGCATGTTGCGCCGACCTACTGCCAGCGGGATAAGGGCAGGTGGAAGGGAGGAAGGGATGACAAGATGAGCAGGTCGCTCGCTTAACTTTACAACACAGAACTTTAAATTATAAAGCACTGCATAGCACTACACTGCGCTCTTCACCCCGACACATAAGGCGTTAAGTCCCATAATGCCCAGTAATTTCACTGGCTGCAATGCCCTTCAAACCGGAACACAAGAGTACTGACACACTGCTGCTTGGCGGCAGAAGTAGACAAAGTGGTGTTCAACCTAGACGCATACGAAGGACCTAATAACTATTAAAAGGTAGAGCTATCACTGCTTCATGCTAAATAAGTTTAATATAATTAACACAGGTCTGAAATTAATATACATAAGCACTCACGCCTTTAATCCCCGAACGGGTAGACAGAGGTATAACCAATACACCCATATTTCACCGAGTTTATTTCCGTCCCCTGATATGGTAGGGGGCGAGGCTATCGCCATACCGGGCACAATTCCAGACTTCGGGCTGATACTGAGCATTTGGAAATAGAGAAAACCCAATATTACTTTACCCAATACTTTTTTGAGTGGTGGAGCCACGCTGTACACAGTTTTGTCTACAGCATGAATGGGCCGGCTCATCCGGATCGTTACCACTGTCTCACAGAAAACCGGCGTAAAGTAGCAGCTTGCTGCTGCGTTTCGTACGGTGAGTGAGATATCCGGAGGATAAGGTCTGCAACGCGCCCATAATTCTTTTGGTATCGTGGGCGTACATGGGTGGTGGAGATCACATAACATCAAGTGAACCACTTGTTCGTTTGCCGGCATATGGTATATTCAAAAAACCCGACCTCTCCTGAGCACGAGACCTCAGCACAGCAGTCGTACCGCGTACGCATTACAACTACGCAACCAAGGCAGTCAGGCAGAAATTAATATAACTTCAAAAATACACCACTACTAATTGGTAAACGATTACCGACTTAAGCAACCAATGGCACGGTCAGTCTATGGATGGGTGACCGCTTAGTAAGTATTTCAACAGAGCGTCTCCGTGCTTCAGAGGGCACGTAAAAGTTGTTATCAACTGACAGCAGTTGTTAAGCCAAGTCGGTGGCCTTTGGTCGGAGGCCTTCCTAGCCATCCGATATAGAATAGAATTATACAACCTGATATCCAAACAAGAAATCACAGATCCGAAAATAGACCACGGTCACGAGTCGGACACCCAATAACCCAATGAGATTAAAAGAATTCTATTCATTATGATTATCAAATTTCCATATGAATGACTCTTCTATTAACGGGTGAATGGAAATCATTATGCGGTTTGCGTATGTCGATGACGTCATCAATGGTGTTTACTGATTTATCTTGAGTTTGATTAAATAAATAGATAATAAATAAACTGCCTCGGTGGCAGTTGCAATGCGTACGCGTTACGATTGAGGCTAACGCTGAGGTCTTGGGTTCGATCCCCGGGTCGGGTAAAGTGGTATTGGGTTTTTCTATAACGAAATGCTCAGTATCAGCCCGGAGTCTGGAATTTGTGCCCGGTATGACGATAGGCTCGCCCCCTATCACATCGTGGGACGAAGATAAGCTCGGCGAAATGTGGGTGTACTGCCTACCCCTTCGGGTATTACAGGCGTGAGTGCGTATGTATAATAAATAAATACACCCAACAGACACACGCATATTCCTGATCCCACAGTAAGAAACGAGTCTTGTGTCATAGGTATTAGGAACTACGAGAGACTTTCGGTCTCACAATACCCAGACTCGAAACAAATATTTGTGGATCACACAAACATTTGCCAGCTACTCGCCCGCTGCTACGGAGACTGTCAAAAAATTGTCTTAAGTCTTGAGGTCCTAACTTCGGATCTTAGCAAATATGATAATATGTTTTGAGTCCTAGGTTCCATCAAATGGAAACAGACATTAAACGAAAGTAAGACTAGTCCAAAAACTTTCCTCCTGCATCAGATATTAAAGGATTTGTTAATAATATTAAGTGGCAATTAAAGATGTATGAATAAATTTAATAATTTACAAGGAAGGTCCCTCGTATGCGAGAGGTCTACTGGGTTGGTACCACTGCTTTGTCTATTTCTGAACAGCAGTGTGTAGTGTTTCAGTTTACAAAACATCGAAGCCAATGAAATTACTGAGCATTATGGAGGCTTAACAATTTATGTCCTAGAGTGACGAACGCAGTCCAGTGCTATGCGGTGCTGTAATTCAAAGTTCTGTGTGGTGTTGCTTCTGTTTATGGCGCTTACCACCAGGCCGACCATCAGGCATCAGGCAGACCTGCCCATCTCGTCATTCAAGCTAATAATAATAAGCATCCAAAATCACAAACTCACAAACATCCAAAATTTTGATTGAAGTATCTTTTTGAAAGCGATTCGCCTTGTCTAATTCTGTTTACGCATAAAAAGGCAGTCGAATTGAAAACTGCCTCCTTTTTTGAAGTCGGTTAAAAGATGGATCTATCATTAAAGCCTAACAGCCTAAATGATAGTTTTTATCAATGGCAAAAACATAAACAGTATCTTTTGTTTCACCAGTTTGAATGAGGTCCAGTGTGTAGGATGCGCAAGCGCCGATGACGCCAACGAGGACTCAAACACCATATAAGCGGATTTTAGTAGCAATTTCAAATCACGGTAACCTTGTCAGTTGAATTTCAACTGTATAACCATTTAGGTGGGACATTTTTAAGTTCGTTTGGGAAGTGAAATTTTTAAATTAGATTTAGTAGACTTTTTGCCATTGGATCTAAAACTTAAATAATTGTGTTAAAGACTTGGAAATTAGATAATTATTAGATAGATATTTATTATTTGAAAGATATATTTTAAAAAATGTCTATTTTTATAGATTAGGCCGGTAAACGAGCAAGTAAGTCATCTGATGGTAAATTATATCAACCTGCCATAAACGTCCACAATACCAGAAGAATAATGTACAGTATTGCCGACTTTACAGGATCACGATAATTAAGGGATTGGGAAGGGCGAAATAACATCAGATATGCAGATGACACAATTCTTTTTGCATCTACATCTATAGACTTACAGAAGGTAGTGGATAAAGTACATGAGTGCAGCAAAAATGCAGCCTTTCTATGAACCTAGCTAAAACTAAGTTCTATTAATATCCCGTAGTGGTGGCGCTAATCCTAACATTCGATTGGCTGGCACTTCGATAGAGAGTTGCAAAATACAAGTATCACGGCACTTGGGTAAATGAAACATGGGACTCTGATATGGAGATAAAAACCCGGATACAAATTGCCCGTGCATCTTTCAATAAGATGAAAAAAGTGCTATGCCACAAACAACTAAACATAACGCTGCGAATAAGAATACTCCAATGCTACATCTGAAGGCCAATTCTCGTAATTTTAAACGTTCAAAATATAATTCCGATCTAGTCTCAGCGTCAAGAAAGTTGCAAATGGCATTCTCTTAAACCAATAATCAACGTCAAATGTGAACATAAATCGTAATGAGATAGAATGTAGAATAAAAGTTGACTAAAGCTAAAACGGTATAATGCTACTGCTAATGCTAGGTGCATTTGACGTTGATTATTGGTTTAAGAGAATGCCATTTGCAACTTTCTTGACGCTGAGATTAGAACGGAATGATATTTTGAACATTTAAAATTACGAGAATTGGCCTTCTGGCCTATAGTCTTTTATGGATGTGAAGCATTGAGAGAAGAAGACATGCGTAAGAAGCTTGAGGCACTAGAAATGTGGCTTTACCGTCGCATGCTGAGGATCAGCTGGATACAACGAGTCACCAATGACGAAGTTTTACAGCGTGTTCGAAAATCCCGAGAACTAGTTCTTGACCATAAAGAAACGGAAAATCAGTTTCCTAGGGCATATGCTCAGGCATCCTCAGTATCGCCTTCTACAAACAATTGTAATGGGTAAAGTAGAGGGAAAGCGACACGTCGGTAGAAGAAGGAAATCGTGGCTCAGGAACATAAGAGAATGGACAGGTATCACCACGGTAGAAGAGCAATTTAACCTGGCAAGAAATATGCGGAGTTGACAGCTAACATTCAATAGTGAATAGGCACCGCAAGAGAGAGAGAGAGAGAGAAGGGCGAGGGATTTAGGCCTACAACTATGTCTCACTCACCGTAAAAATCTCAACAGCAAGCCGCTACTTTACGTCGGTTTTCTGTGATTCAGTAACAACCCAGTCGAACCGGCTCATTCATACCTACTGTAGGCAAAACTGTCTACAATGTGGCTCTACCACTATTCATATTACTATAAAATAAGATAGGTACGTTTAAAAAAAATATATATGTAATTTATTTTCTATGACTAAAATACAACAGCAGGAAGTTAGTTAATAAAATTTATTGTTTCCCAAATAAACAATTTGCTGCTAACTGATTATGGACTTTAATCCACAGACTTTAAAACGATTTTAATAAGGATACGCAAAATAATATTTTAAAATAATTATGATATCAAAGGGCCTAATATGGTGTGAATGAACAATTAAACGTGTCCGTGATTAATGTAAGTTTTACTATTTTATAATGTATATCGATGTAATTAAGTGGGTGTTGAATGAATGTTTATTTAATTTTTATGGGCATCCATTAATTAATTATTATATGAGTAGCCAGGGTTGAAACAACCATGACACCTACGTACTTGTGGCTTGTCTTTACGAATATATATACCATATACCGTCAAATGTATGAGGAAGGCGAACCTTGGCATTAATCCGGGATAACGCCAGGCAGAAGAAAGGAAGACACTTAGACACTTTTGTCTACAGCATGTATGGGCCGGCTCTCCGGGTCATTACCAATATCTCACAGAAAACCGGCATAAAGTAGCAGCTTGCTGCTGCGTTTCGTACGGTGAGTGAGATATCCGGAGGCCCAAACCCCCTCCTCTTCCCAACTCCTTAATTATCCCTTTCATTTAAGGTCGGCAACGCACCCATAATTCTTTTGGTATTGTGAGCGTACATGGGCGGTGGAGATCACTTACCATCAGGTGACCGACTTGCACGTTTGCCGGCCTATGCCATAAAAAAAAGAAAGTCTTCATACGTGGGCTAAATGAACGTATTATCCTGGTTGAACCGACTACACTGTTTACATCATGGCTCTAACGCGTAATGTTCGACCGAAGTTCTCCGAGAAACCCATTTAGTAATTAATCATTGTTATACATTCATAACCCTAACTCATACTCATACGCACTCACGTCTGTAATCCTTGAAGGGTAGGCAAAGGTGTAACCAGAACACCTACATTCGCCGAGCGTATCTCCGTCCCATGATGTCATAGGGGGCGAGCCTATCGCCATATGGGGCACAATTCCAGACTCCGAGATGATACTGAACATTTCGTAATAGAAAAACCCAATATCACTTTTACCCGACCCGGGGATCGAACCCGAGACCTCAGCGTCAGCCGTAACGCGTAAACATTACAACTGCGCCACCGAGCCAGTTATTTAGCCATTTAGTAATAAAAATCATAACTAACCCTAACATCATTAAAAATCAAGACAATGACAACCATCATCACGACAGATCCATCTAGTCACGGCAGAATTGAAATGAGTTTCAACCGGCCCGCTGCGACACAGTAGCGTTCACCAAAAATGGTAGCGTCGTGTAGATTTGGACAAAAAGCCTCGTTTAATTGTCGTTGTCCAAATTTGGATGCAGCGGACAGCGGTTGTTAAACTTTGAACTCGTATTTTCCAGTTATCCCGCTAAGTTGTACCGAAAAGTATGTGTGGTGTAGAAAACGTATCGCCTCATTGGTCTAGTGGTAGCGTGCTAAACTGTGAGGTGCTGGGTTCAATTCTCAGGTCGGGCAATCACAATCTGTGTTTGAGTATTCCAACATTACAAATGAGCTGCCCAGGATTGAATTTTGTACCCGGTATGGGAGAAAAGCTCGCCCACTATCATATCATAGGACGGAAATAAACTCGTGTGCAAATCATTTTTCGGCGAAATTACATTCCATCATAATTAGAGACAAATATTTTTGAAATCATAAGATGACCCACGTGCACGATTGCGGGCCTACGCTATAAAAAACAAATTAAGGGACCAATCCCCAAGAAGCGGAGGTGGATTTGGGCCTCCGGACGGCCTGATATTATTATAAAATAGGCTGCCTCGGTGGCGCAGTTATAATGCGTACGCGTTACGACTGAGGCTGACGCTGAGGTATCGGGTACGATCCCCGGGTCGGGTAAAAGTGATATTGGGGTTTTCTATTGCGAAATATTCAGTATCAGTCCGGAGTCTGGAATTGTGCCCCTTATCACATAATGGGACGGAGATACGCTCGGCGAAATGTGGATGTACTGGTTACACCTCTGCCGACCCCTTCGGGATTCTTTTTTTTATGACATAGGCAAGTAAACGAGCAATTGGTTCACCTGATGGTAAGTGATCTCCACCGCCCATGTTCACCCACAATACCAAAAGAATCATCGGTGCGTTGCCAACGTTATAGGAAAGGGATAATTAAGGGATTGGGAAGGAGACGGGGTTTCGGCCTCCGGATATCTCACTCATAGTACGAAACACAGCAGCTAGCTGCTACTTTACGCCGATTTTCTGTGAGACAGTGGTAACGACCCGGACGAGCCGGCCCATTCATGCTGTAGACCTATTCAGTGTGGCTCTACCACTCATAAATTACATTACAGGCGTGACTGCGTATGTATTATTATAAAAAGTTTTAAAACCACTGCACTAGGAGACAAAATGGCCATATACGGAACACTGAGTCAGCCGCCCACGCGCCATACACCGATTTTAACACCAGTTCCGATCAAACACCACCGCGCAACCATAACCGTCGCGAACGGACTTGTTTTGTTTACAAGCGAGGGCAATGACTTCTGTACGAGATGGGGATGTGGGTGAGATGGGTGAGGATGATGGTATAATCAACACTAGGGTCAAATGTGTTGTGAGTGGTAGAGCCACGCTGTAGATCTTTGTCTACAGCATGAATGGGCCGGCTCGTCCGGGTCGTTACCACTGTCTTACAGAAAATTGACCTAAAGTAACAGTTTGCTGCTTGCTGCGTTTCGTACGGTGAGTGAGATATCCGGAGGCCCAAATACACCTCCCCTTCCCAATCCCTTTTTTATCCCTTTCCTTTAAGGTCGGCAACGCACCCATGATTCTTTGGAGTTGTGGGCGTATATGAGCGGTGGAGATCACTTACCGTCATGCTAACCACTTGCTCGTTACCGACCAAGGAAAAAACGATGAATTTCGGGAGGAAATGTGCGTTAAGAGGATTGATGATTAAATACACACCCAAATAACTAACAGTCACAAACATAGTCCTGACCTCACACTAGGTAAACCTGTATAGTGGGTATCAGAAACTATGAGGGACTTGCGGTCCCACAACACCCAGACCCGACAGACATATATCTGTGAATCAGATAAACATTTGTCTAGGTGCGGGGATCGAACCCGAGACCTCGGCGTCAGCCTCAGTCGTAACGCGTACGTATACAACTGCGCCATCAAGGCAGTCATATACTAGGATATAGGCTATTTTTTATCCTGCAAAAGTTCTTTCACTCGGGTGGAGTCGCGAGCACAAGCTACTACAGAATAAGCGGAGATCATCGCTCTCTTGGAACAATGAGCAGTGTAAACGCTATGTAAAGTGTTCACAAAGGGAGCACGATTAATTATGACAGGTGAGCGGCACAGGACAATGTGCCGGCCACCCGCGTGATCCTATTATCACACGATCTGCGAGGACATCCTGGAACGTGCCGCAACACTCACAACTCTAGGAAATGGGAATAGTACCGGGTTAATAATTAGCATTGTATGAATTGTGATGACAATTTTTAGTAGAGGCCGGCAAAAGAACATGAAGGTCAGCTGATGGTAAGTAATCTTTTTAAACACTTCACAGACTGCCTTGGTAATGTAATAATGCGTACGCGTTACGATTGAGGCTAATGCTCTCGGGTTCGATCCCCGGGTCGGGTAAAGTGGTATTGGGTTTTCTATTACGAAATGCTCAGTATCAGCCCGGAGTCTGGAATTTGTGCCCGGTATGGCGATAGGCTCGCCCCCTATCACATAAGGGACAGAGATACCCTCGGCGAAATGAGGGTGGACTGGTTACACCTCTGCCCACCCCTTCGGGGATTGCGGGCGTGGGTGTGTATGTATGTATGTACACTTCCAATACCAAAAGAATCATGGACGCGTTGCCGAAATTAGAGGTAAGGAAAAATTTAGGGATGGGAAGCGGCTCCTCTCGTTTTTTGAGCTTCCGAATGTGTAATATTCATCGTACGAAACGCAACAGCAAGTTGCTACTTCTCCTCGGTTTTCTGCGAGACAGTGGTAGCTGACCGGTCGAACCAGCCCATTCATGCTATAGACAAAACTGTCTACAACGTGGCTCTACCACTTGTAATATCTTTATTTCTTCACAATTGTTATGTCCTCAAGGAATATACAGATGCATACTGCATTTGTTGTAAAAGTTGTGCCTCCCGGAGTGCCCGGGGGAAATCTTCGAGTGCATGCGATCTGCACTTACGTCACATTGGATTTTCCTTACGATGGTTTGCATCTCACGGTATCCCGCGGGTGATACTTTCTATTCCGGAGGCGAAATACGGAACGGCTGAACGGTACAGACATTTTACTTTACAAAGACATCCTCCGTGGCGCAGTGGGCCGGCTGTGAAGCGAGAGGTCGTAGGTTCGATTCCCGCACCGAGACAAATGTTTGTACATACATACGCACTCACGCCTGTAATCCCCGAAGGGGTAGGCAGAGGTGTAACCAGTACACCCACATTTCGCCGAGCGTATTTCCGTCCCTTATGTGATAGGGGGCGAGCCTATCGCCATACCGGGCACAAATTCCAGACTCCGGGCTAATACTGAGCATATCGTAATAGAAAAACCCAAAATCACTTTTACCCGACCCAGGGATCGAACCCGAGACCTCAGCACAGGTTGTACCGCGCACCCATAACAACTACGCTACCGAGGTAGTCACAAATCACAATTTCTGTTTGTGTTTTCCATTTCAAATCACACATAAAATGCCACGGGATCATTTATGTCTCAAGTGTGGCCAAAAAGACCACAGCATCCGCCAGATAGAAAATCTACTTGTGATGTTGAGAAGTTGAAGCTGAAGTTGAAGAATTTTCATGTTGAGAAGACAAAGGATTGTCACCATTATAGCGGATTCACACAGTTCGCTTTTACTTCAACTACAAAATCGCATGCGATTTGAAACGTCTGAACAGACTTTCAGTCGAATTGATCAACAGAAATCATATAGCTGCTGGTTCCAGTCAATTGATTCAATAAAATTGAACCATGTGATTCCGCTGCAAGATATAACAAATAGTTCGGCATTAGCCAAAGCTTAAAAAGGACAAGTAGGCTCTAGATTAACTTTAATGCAAAGTCTAATGGTGTTTGGCATATTTGATACTAAATACGAATTTGATGACTCGAATGGCATTTTAATTAAGCGTTTTCTATGGGCATATGTAATTTAATTAGTCGGTAAGGAATACTTACAAAACAGAGGGTTCTTAGAAAATTGACCTTCTTGTTTGTCTGTATGTGTGTTTACAGCATCATAGCGTCTAAACGACTGGGATGATTTTTATTTCAAATCTGGGTTAATCAAGATGGTTCTAAGCTGTGTTTGAAGAAAAAAGTTCGCCATTTATAAATTACAAATATTTTCATTTAATCATGGGTATAAAATACTGAATACTTTACGTTCGAATGCTTTATTTCGCATGTTTCCTGTATTTCGATTTGTGATAAATTTTCCTTTGCCGGCTTCATTTATTTCAATTCAGCGTCACGTTTAAATTTAAAATTATATCGTTCCATAATAATATTGCCATCGAATTTAAGTATTCAATGCAGGCAATGATAAAACATATTTAACAAAGTAACTATGCTACAATTTTTATACCAGTCAGGTGTATTTTTTACTTGTAATTACAATAATTTAAAAATACTCATTGTGGCTCCCTATAAAGCCTTGCATAAACAGAAACATCGAAGATAATTTGTCACCTGAAAGGGTCACAAAAAATTTACGTATCCGCGAGCGATCGATCTATGTTGACAAATGACGTCCGCGCGCCATTCCCCACCACGAACGTCCACCATCGCACGTTAGCCCCACTAAAGAGTTTCCCACTTTCCCGGACCGCCGTGAAGTTGGCCACATGGCCACATCGGTGGGCGGGCCGGGGCGGGGCGGGGTGTGACGGCTCAGTGCGGCACACCGCCGCTTTGAGTGAGCTCTCGCGTCACTCTGCGCCGCGTGAGGCGCCCGCGATGTTTGTTCCGTTTGAATTTCGAATATGAACTTTTTTGTAAGTTGGCCTTACGTAATTTGTTTATTGTTAGTTGCCAGTATTGATTTTTAATGTGTTTGATTCATAAAAAAGGGATTGCAGAGAAATCAATAATATGATACAATCTATTAAGGGTACCCTTATGTCTACTATAATATTAAAAAGGGGGTCTTAGTCGCATAATATTTAAATGTATAAATACTAATGTATTGAGTAGTCACCTATTAAGACCTATTTTTAATATTATATTATGTAAAAAGTTATAACGTCAATGCAAAGGTGTAGCAAAAATAAAGATAGAGATGTTATAACAATACACATAATTCAAGATGTAGGTACTATTGAGGTACATATTTACTGCCAGTATTTTTGTACTCCTTTAATAAATTACTAAATTGAATAAATATCCATGATCTATGATAAAACTGAATTAAACCTATCGGTAATAAGTGTATCATGATCTATTAAATATAAGGTTTAATATAATTAATATAAGCACCAAACAAGGAAAATGAAGCAGAAACTATTATATCAAGATTTTAATATTATTCCATAGTACAATAATAATAAAATAATACCAGCCCTGTATTATTACATGTCCCACTGCTGGGCACGGGCCTCCTCTACTGAATGAGAGGGGTTAGGCCGTAGTCCACCACGCTGGCGTAATGCGGATTGGCAGACTTCACATACCTTCGAAATTCAGCAGTGATACCTCAGGTGGGAGTGGTATGGACTGTCGAGACGAAAGTCGCAGGTTCGAAACCAGCCCCAATAGCATACACCTCTAACTTTTCTAAGTTACGTGTATATTAATTGTTAATTATCACTTGCTTTAACGGTGAAGGGAACATCGTGAGGAAACCTACATACCTGAGAAGTTCTCCATAGTACAATATTGGCATAAAAATGCAGTTGATTTAATATTTTCATTTAAATTATATTGGTTGTCCATTTTTTTAAATGTAATACAATGTTTCTTCTCCACTATAACTACTACACCTACCTTTATCGCACTCGCAGTGGAGTCAGCGCAACATACTTTTAACGCATGTTACGGAATTATTAGGCTTGTAGTTAGGCCTCCGGATATCTCACTCACCGTACGAAACACAACAGCAACTTTACGTCAGTTTAGTCTATTCTTATTGGCTCATTTGTGGGGATTATTTGTATATTTGTATTGAGTTTACACACATAAAATTTCGTATCCGCGATATATATCCGCGAATAATAAGCTCACGCCTGTATCTTCGTAGGGGTAAGCAGGGGTGCAACTAGTGCTGCACCCACGTTTCGTCGAGCTTAGCTTTCGTGAAGCTTTCTCTTTTTCATGTTTGATTTTTTGAACCGAAAACTAATACAAGTTGCGATTGCCCGACTTGAGAACTGGACCCAGGACCTCACAGTTCTTAGCCTTAGTATGCTGCCTCCAAACTAATGAGGCGATGGATTGTGATTGTTTAATGAAATTGGCCATCATTCATAGGAAAGTGGTCATCCTTCGTACATGGGGCACTTACGTACAGTGAATATTACAAAATAACCAAACGGAGTACAAGCAAACGTTTCCTCGTGTGCATAAACTTAGCGACTGCCATGATGCTTGCCGAATATTACACCAGTCGGTCCACTCTGGGTGAATTGACAAGACAATAAGTGTTTTCGCGCACGTTGAGTAATTTTTTTTGTTATAGTTTACGATCTTAATGTTGGTTCAGTTTTTACGTTTTTTATAAGTTAGTAATGTTAAATTCATGTTAAAATTGTCTATTTTGACTTCTTGTTTATAATATGTCTCACACTAAATCCTAATAAATATGGAATTTTATTTTAATGTTGTGTAAGGGTTGGGGCACATTCGGATGGTACTACGTGGGGCACATTAGTACGCGTACAAATGCTCCTTTTAGTAAAGTATTTTTTTTTTTATTGCAGAATCAATGAATTGTACAATAATAAAACATCAACGTTGAAAATATGAGTAAAGAAATTTAAAGCTGGTGTTAGCAATAAGCATTATTGCCCTGCAAATTCACCCCTACTCACTTTTCCCTCCAAATTCACAAACATTCAACTTTTTACATTGGAAATATATATAACGAATTGTTATAAGATGCTTTATGATCTCACAATGGTTCAAATTCCCAAACTTAAAGTATTGCATGGTATTGCATTTGAAGTGTCCAACGTACGAAAGTACCCCACGCGTGGGCCACATTCGTACAAATATCTTATCCTAGAAAAATCACAATTACTCATTAACCTTTTAGCGTAGCAGATTCACATTATTTTATAACTATCTGCGATATATTTATGATACTTATATAATTACACCAGAGATCTTAGTCGATTAATTTTGAAGTAAAAAAATAAAACGTAAAAAGCGTACGAAGGATGACCACCTTCCCCTACATTTACATTATTTTAGTTACAGAAAATTTAGTAATTTTCCAACTTGAAAATGTTACATTATAAATTAATTTTAACATTATAATATCAAAAGAATAACTAATAGAAAACACTCATTATTTAACTACTGGTTTTGAAATGTTTATGAAAATGGCCGAAGTATTAGGTCACGCTCAAGTGGGTCACCTGGTGGTAAATGAACTCCACCTATGGACATTTACAATACGATTTATGGATATGTTGATCTTATAGAAAAACAATGTGGAATGAGTAGAGGATTTG
Source organism: Mimas tiliae (assembly GCA_905332985.1). Taxonomy (NCBI): domain Eukaryota; kingdom Metazoa; phylum Arthropoda; class Insecta; order Lepidoptera; family Sphingidae; genus Mimas; species Mimas tiliae. The sequence continues at coordinate 2,343,712 of HG995251.1, forward strand.
GGCCTCCGGAAATCTCATTCATCGTACGAAACGCATGCCACTTCACGTCAGCTTTTAACCGACGAAAAAGCGGAGGAGGTTCTCAATTCGACGCGTATATTTGTTTTCTTTCTGTATACGCATAACTTTTCACAGTCTAAAGTTGGTCTCATTTAAACTTCAAGACCCACTTGCTCGTTTCCGATCTACGCCGTAAAAAAAAACAATGTCCATCTGTAAAGGAGTGAAGTCGGTGGTGAAAGACTACAGCTTCGTCATATAAGAATCGATTCTCATTACTGTTTCACTTAAAAAAAACTAAATAGCCAAGAATAAGAAATATTCAATTTTGTTTCGGTGCTTTCTAGCAATAATTGTCAATTAAATTGCAATAGCACCGACTTGTAATTGGTTATTTTTATTTTTGGGTCTAGGTTTTTTGAGCCAGTTTTATTCTGTGATACGGAGGTAGCATTCCGGTCGATTCCGTCCATTCTTGTAGACAAAAGTATCTAGTATACTATAAATAAATAAAAAATAAAATAAAAATAGCCTTTATTTCTACTACACTAAAACTTTAAAATAGTTACAATTGTGTTGTGTTTATATTTGTATTAGTGCGTGTTGGTAGTAGTCGCCTCTGTGGCGTAGGCCTCTCCTAACCCTTTCCAAACATCTCTTTCCCGTGCCTTCTGCATCCAATGAGATCCACATCTGTGGTTGAAAATGTCTCTCCATCTTTTGCTTGGTCTCCCTTTCCTCCTTTTCCTGTCCCTTGGTATCCACTCTGTTAAACGTTTTGACCATCTGTTGTTGTTCATTCTACAAATATGTCCAGCCCAGTGCCATTTGAGTAGTCTAATTCTTGTTCGTACATCTATTATTTTTGTTTTGCTTCTGATGTTATCGTTACAAATTTTATCTGACAACTTTATTCTGAGCATACTTCTTTCCATTTTACGTTGGCAGATAGCAATTTTTTCTTCGTCCTCTTTCCTCAGTGACCACGTCTGGCATCCATATGTTAGGCACGGTAATACTGTTACTTCGTATAGCTTTTTCTTAATATTTAAATTTATCGAGTTATTTTTCATGATTTCTTTTAAACTCCAATATTTTCCCCAGGCTAAAGTAATCCTTCGTTGGATTTCCTTTTCGGTGTTATTTTCAAAAGATACTAGTATACTACTCAGACAATAATTGTTATATCAATAAAATATGCAAGTAAGCGGCTGTTTGAGTTGAATGACCTCTCCTTATTCTATTCGTCGTTCATGATTAATTCATGATTATATTTGCAGAGTGAAACAAATATAAAACCTATGGAGACGGATCATTGCCTCCTGATTAAAAAAACACTGACGCCTCGTTTCACAATCTCCAAGTAAACTTTACTCTTTTTCCACCTGCCCTTATCCCACAGGCAGTGGGGTCGGCGCAACATTTTTTTTATGACATAGGCCGGCAAACGAGCAAGTGGGTCACCTGATGGTAAGTGATCTCCACCGCCCATATACGCCCACAATACCAAAAGAATCATGGGTGCGTTGCACACCTTAAAGGAAAGGGATAAATAAGGGATTGGGTAGGAGAGGGGGTTTGGGCCTCCGGATATCTCACTCACCGAACAAAACGCAGCAGCAAACTGCTACTTTACTGTTCAGATACGTTCACAACCAACGTTGCCAACCTTAATAGGAAGGGAAAATAAAGGGATTGGAAAGGGGAGGGAGATTTAGGCCTCCGGGTATATCCGTACTCATCGTACGGTGAGTGATATATCACTCACCGTACGATACGTTCTGTGTGACAATGGTAACGACCCGGTCGAGCCGGCCCATGTATACTGTAGATACAACTGTCTACAGCGTGGCTCTAGCACTTGTTATTTCTACAGTAATAGACAGATAATACTCTATGCTCCGTTACTGAACACAAAAAACGCTTTATGGATCGTTACTAAGTGCAGAAATAATTATATTGACGTCGCTGAGAAATAATACCTAGAGTTCTAGGTTCTATGGATAATTGTCAATTAAAGTTAATGAAGACTTAAGTTATAAGAGATGATAACATTATAGGTATTCTAACCGTATCAAGATTGTAATTTATGTATCAATAATAACTATACAATTCAATAATCACGACTGCGATAACTTCGTCAGCAAAAACCAAGACGTGCTATAAGAAAGTCAATAGATTGGTCTTAGGGCTCCGTAGGATTATAAAGAAAACGTATATTAGAAAAACGTATTATCAGGGGGGCGAGCACGAACAACTTACGAATACGTATTCAAATCGAGAACGCTAGCATTTCTATGAAGATTCAAACAATTTTTTTAAATTTCGATACGAATACGTTCTCGCAAGTTATTCGTGCTAACCCCTCTGATGCCTGCCTCGACAGTTGTAATGCGTACGCGGTACGGCTGTGCTGAGGTCTTGGGTTCGATCCCCGGGTCGGGTAAAGTGATATTGGATTTTTCTATCATGAAATGCTTAGTATCAGCCCGGAGTCTGGAATTGTGCCTGGTGTGGCGATAGGCTCGCCCACTATTACATCACGGAAATAAGTTCGGCGAAATGTGGATGTACTGGTTACACCTGTGCCTACCCCTTCGGAGAGGACAGGCGTGAGTGATGTATGTATGTATATTATCAGGGTACACAAATATTCATATATAATACATCGTACAGTATCTTAAAACCTAAGAAAGGTTTGTCTAGATACAGTTTCTCACATTAAATTAACGACTTGCAAAGTCATGAACACGACGACTGTCTAGGTCTGGGTAGGTACCGACGCTTTGTCAATTTTTGCCGTCAAGCAGCAGTGTGTAAGCTCTTTTGGGTTGCGGTAAGAACGACATTAAAGTGAAATCGCTAGGTATTATAAGACTTAAATCTTTATAGCTCAGAGTGAGGCAGTGCAGTGTCATGTAGTAGCTTGTAATTCAAATTCTGAGCGGTGTTGCTACCAATTATGGGCAGGCGTGGCGCTTACCATCAGACGTGTCATCTGCCTGTCTTGTTGTACGAAAAAAACACCTCTTTTTTCGGCAGGGCGTGTCGACTCATTTGAAGTGGGACCTTCTCCAGTACAAAAAAGAGACTACTCTCACAAACTCATTTAAAAATAGTCCATACCATCACGTGCAGGTCATATTATCCGAATAAAGAAATCAAATAATTTCAACTTAAGTATACGGAACCCTCCTGAATTTCTATGAACACTTACTTAAGTTTTTTCCTGTGCCCGCGCACTAGTCCAGCCTACATTGTTCGGGACGTCAATTAGTGATAATGAGAGGTGTGTTTTTGAGCGCACCGCGATTGTCTCGGGTTCGAATCCCGGCTCGGACGATAGTTTTTTGCCATTACAGTTATTTCTACGTTATTAACGTAACGTCTTTTTTATGCAGTTCACTATAGCCATTTGATAGTTTATTATGTGAAGAATTCAAGAATTGTATCTTCTAATGGATTTATTTATACTGCAAAAGCTGTAAAGCTATTGTATAGTTTAAAACTCTGTTGATATTAATAGCAAAGATAATTAAAAATTAAAAGCAGTTTCTGGTGGACTCCACGTTGGTTAATTAATTGCAGGATGGATATTTTATATGAGAAAGAAAGAAAAGTTTATTGTCATCATAAGACATGCAACAAACATAATGCAGTAAGTACACGATATAATTAATATAAAAACTTAAAATTAATATAAAAACTATACAGTTGCATGCCTTCTTATATCTACATAAGCTTTAAAATCGTTGTCAATTTAAGATAATCGGTAGGTCAACAGAAATTACCCAATTAGCACTATATAAAACGTCAAAAAGCAGTGGGCGTTTGAATGTTAGAGCCTCTCTGTAGACAGTTTCGTCTATAGCACGAATGTGCTGAATCAACCGGGTCATTAACATTGTCTCACAGAAAACTGATGTAAAGTAGCGGCGTGCTGCTGCGTTTCGTACGATGAGATATCTGGAAGCCCAAATCCCCCTCTCCTTTCCAATCCCTTTCCTTTAAGGTTTTTCTGGTAGACATCACTTACAATCAGGTGAAACATTTCTCCTTTGCCGGCCTATGCTATAAAAATACCTGTCTTTGTAGAGAGCCCTAAAGATGACTAATTACGCTGCCAACAAGCGCATTATTCATTACACCTCAAAATCATAACTATCAAGTTTATTTGTTAAATAGAACCCGGGCTATCCTCACAGATTTGCCGACACCAAAACAAATCCATTGTGAACAGATAGAATAATTGGAATCCGTAAGCACATATGTCTGTATCTAACGAATTTCAAATTTATAGTGTCCGATAGTGGTAGGCCGGTTGTAAATCTTTGTTGTGCGGATCTAATCGCAGTAGGCGGTATCTAGCGGCGGCTTTGCGCGGCGATGCATACGCGCCGCCGAGCCGATCGCCGCGAGACAATATTTCTGTTAACCCTTCCATTCTTATTATCATTGTGATAAAGGCGGTACGTTAATTGTGCTCGGTTAATTGTTTCCGTGAATATTGGTTTGCGAATTGTTTGGTTTAGAGTTAGGCGTGACAGTCCAAAGTGTGTAACGGATTGTATTGAAGTCTAGCTTTTGCTGCAGCTCCGGTTGTGTGATTAGGTCTATCGGTAGCCTGGGGGACTGTGCACTATACAATATAATAATAGTATAGGTATTTATAGTACGATATAATATGATAGCCGTGATAGCTCAGTGGGGAGTGGTATGGACTGTTGAGACGAAAGTCGCAGGTTCGAAACCAGCCCCAAGTGCATACACCTCTGACTTTTCTAAGTTATGTGTGTATTAATTGTTAATTATCACTTGCTTTAACGGTGAAGGAAATATCGTGAGGAAACCTGCATACCTGAGAATTTCTTCATAAGAATTTCGAAGGTATGTGAAGTCTACCAAGCCGCATTAGGCCAGCGTGGTGGACTAAGGCCTAACCCCTCTCATTCAGTAGAGGAGGCCCGTGCCCAGCAGTGGGACGTATCTAATACAGGGCTAGTATTAATTTATTATTATTATTATAGGTATTTACCTAAGACTTTAATGTATACTACTAGACAAGCTGCGCGGTACATAGAAATTGTATCACTAAGTTCCGGTCAATTGACCGTAACTCAATATTACCATCTCGCTTACTATCAATTAGAATCCTTATCGCGCTCCCTGTTTGTGAGCTGTCAAACGCCCGCGTTATGTGACGCAATTTTACTTCTAAACAGCCCGTCTAGTAGTATACATTAAAGTCTTTGGTATTTACCTATGAAATAGCCAAAATGTACGAAGAAAGTTACAAAATCAAATCCATGTTTTTTTATTTCTATTAATCAAAGTAACCACCCATGCATGCCCTTCTTGAAGAAATCGGTTCGACGGGAGGCAACAAACTCTTCAAAGGCATTTTGTACTGCCTCTATAAATTACCGGTATAAATTTTATTCCCGCCAAAAAGTTGTCCAAATTAATGAAAAAGTTTATAGGCGTAAGGTCTATTGAGTGCGACGGACGACGGAGAGCTTTCAACCCCAGCTCTTGTAGTCAGTTGTGCATTATGGAGTCACGCATGAAAAGAAAAAGCATGGGGATTGGAAAGTCCCCCATATATGAGGCATAGGATAATCTCACTCCATCAAATACTTTTAGGGTTCATGCTATGAGGTCTTCGACGCGACGGAACAAATACTTTTTTTTAAATAGACCGGCAAATCATCCAGTGGGTCACCTGATGGTAAGTGATCTCCACCGTCCATGTACGCCCCCAATTCCAAAAGAATCATGGGCGCGTTGCCGACCTTAAAGTAAAGGGATTGGGACGGGGAGGGGATTTGGGCCTCCGGATATCTCACTCACCATGAGAAACTTTCCTTTAGTCAATCACGCCTTAACAGCTGAATGGTTTTGGTTGAAATTTGGCACACAGATAGACCATGATCTGGATTAGGACATAGGCTATTTTTATCCCGTAAATGGCAGTTCACGCGGGCGGAGCCGCGAGCAAAAGCTAGCAAACAAATAAAACACCAGACAAAGTTCATATCTTCATATTATTATAAACTCAAACATTCCTTGACCAAAGCGCTAGTGATGCGCACCATACATCGGCGATAACGCGTCGATGTCGATTACTTTGTCTCGACGCGGCGAGGCGGCGATAAATCGCGGCGTGTCGACACCGCGCATGCGTGCCGCACGGCTAATGGTTCGGTTACACAGTGTGAGTTGGCGTTCCAGTTGATCTGGTTAGCCAAGCCGGGAATACACTTTGTATTTTGTTCGCGTTGAGAAAATTATGTTATTGCTGTAAATTTAGCTGTGCCCTTTGACCAATGTGATAAGCGTTAATCAGTTGATAACTCAGTATTTTAACGTTAAAGACTCAATATAGTAACAGCGTATTTAGCCTCAGAAACAGTGAGGTTCTTCAAATCACAGTTCAAATAATCACAAATTGTGTTTATGTTTATTTATACGAAAAAGTAAGTTGCCCGGGATTAGGATTTGTGTCCGATACGGCGATAAATTTGCCACCATATTATGGGACAGAAGTATGCTCGGCGTAGCGTGGCTGTACTAATTACACCTCTGCCTACCCCTTCGGGGATACAGACGTCAGCTTCGATCGAGAATTGAACCCATGGGATTTGAACCCATGACCTCATCGGTTCATTAGTTCACACGACATTCGACCAATGTGGCTACCAATGAATCTTGTTGCACATAATATTAAGCGATGTTCTGCTTGAATGCGCTATTTTAGACTAAATCACAAAAATCCACATATTTATTTTAATTTTAGGAAGTAGGATAGGAGTGTAAGTGGCCCACCAACATCTTAGACCCAAAGCCAATCTTACCTGGATGTGGTTCACTCTGATAATTAACGGACGAGGCAATGGTGAAACTTGGTTCCCGTTGCAGGTTCGCTCCACATAATACCAAATCCACCATCAAATCATGATGAAATGGCGGACCCTGGCATTTGGCTGGGATGGCACCAGGCAGAAAGAAAGAGTATGAAGTAGAATCTTGGGAGATTATAAGTTTCTAAAAATTTGTTTCTGTAATGTAAATCCGTAATTGGCCATAAGATATGTCTGTAACTTTTTATATGATGCTAATTATAAGGGCTGTGGATTATGTTATATAATAAAATGAAAATATACAGAGCTAAGCAGTGATAGCTCAGTGGCGAGTGGTACGGACTGTCGAGACTAAAGGGTTCGAAACCAGCCTCAAGAGAATACACCTCAGACTTTTCTAAGTTATGTGTGTATTAATTGTTAATTATCGCTTGCTTCAACGGTGAAGGAAACATCGTGAGGAAACCTGCATACCTGCGAAGTTCCTCATTAGAATTTCGAAGGTACGTGAAGTCTCCCAACCCGCATTAGGCCAGCGTGGTGGACTAATGCCTAACTCCTCTCAGTAGAGGAGGCCCGTGCCCAGCAGTGGGACGAGTATAATACAGTAGCTAGTATTATTAATCATGCAAGTTAATGATAGCAGGAGCTGTCCATCAGATTAGCAACTCGAACTGTGTAACCAATCCTTAACAAACGCGATGGTGTCCGCTCGCGCCCTTTCATTGTACCGTTCCGTTATAATATCGCGAGTGTATTAATTACTTTTACAAACAACTCATTATTGGTAAGAGAAAGGTCTTACCTGTGGCACGGGTTATGCAAATATTTTGACATACCTGAAACAAAAATGTTTGATAAGTTTTCTATTAATACAATACAATTTAATATGTCACATATTACTCAATAATATATGATGACACAGAGGTGCCACTAGGACTAGACTCACGATTCACTGAGCTTATTTCCGTCCCATGATGTGATAGGTGTTGAGCATATCGCCATACCGGGCACAATCAGGCCATTGACCGAACCATAAAACTGGTGGGATTCAGTATGCTTCTGAATATGGAACCTAAATCGAATCTCTACCGTCGAAAGACGTTATCCTTCGATGTTCGCTAGAATTATGACATGTGACAGCCTCCGTGGCGCAGCGGGCGAGTAGCCGGTTGCAAAGCGAAAGGCCGTGGGTTCAATTCCCGCACTAAGACAAATGTTTGTGTGATCCACAAATATTTATTTCGGGTCTGGATGTTGTGGGACCGCAAGTCCCTCGTAGTTCCCGATACCCACGATACAGGTTTACCTAGTGTGGGGGCAGGCCAATGTGTACATACATACGCACTCACGCCTGTAATCCCTGAAGAGGTAGGCAGAGGTGTAACTAGTACACCCACATTTCGCTGAGCGTATCTCCGTCCCACGATGTGATAGGGGGCGAGCCTATCGCCATACCGGGCACAAATTCCAGACTCCGGGCTGATACTGAGCATTTCGTAATAGAAAAACCCAATACCACTTTACCCTACCCGGGGATCGAACCCGAGACCTCAGCGTTAGCTTAATCGTAACGCGTACGCATTACAACTGTGCCACCGAGGTAGGCCTATGTGTTTATTTATTTATTTATTATGCCGGGTTTCACCATAAATGCGGTGTTCACTACGCAGTCGGATAAAAATATGTATCAGTGCGGACACTAGAATTTTGTATAACACCCAAGTGCCTATGAACCTTGAAGTAAATATTATTCAGTATTCATGGATTGCGCTATACTTACCATCAGGTGTAGCGTAGTCACTTTGCGGAGCCAGGATAAAAAAAAAAAAAAAAAATTATTTCTTAGGGTCTTAAATTTAAATCATGTATTTAAATTTAAGACCCTAATGATATGACCCGTTGATGATAAAAAAACACTAACAGACAATAGGCTTTACTTATAAAGGTTGTTTAAGCTTTTGAGTGGTAGAGCCACGCTGTAGACAGTTTTGTCTACCGCATGAATGGGTCGGTTCTACCGGGCCGTTACCACTGTCTAAAACCGACGTAAAATGGGGGCCCAAATCCTCCTCGCCTTCGCAATCCCATAATTATCTCTTTCCTTTAAGGTCAGCAACGTGGCCATGATTCTTTTGGTATTTTAGACATACATAGGCGGTGGATATCACTTACCACCAGGTGACCCACTTGCTCGTTTTCCAGCTTATACTATAAAAACGGAATGATTAGTTAAACACCTTTCTATCGTTCTCTTTACCCCCATTTATAAAGTTTGCTAGAAAGAGACAAAACAGTGTTTAATTAATCAGTACTTGAATATCGTAAGGCCCAATATATATGATTGGGCCGACGACACGGCGTCTGTGCCAGGAAAATTTGGGCGCGAATATCGCGAGCTCGGCGGCGCGTTTGATGTCCGTGTGCAAAGTAAACGCGATCCCTGTTGCGACGGTAATTGCGACCGCTAGTGTGGGCAATGAAACGTATTGTCGATATCAACATTTTACATAATACAAATATTTGTTTTGGGTCAAGGTGTTGTAAGACCGTAAGTCTTTATGAGGCTTGAATCTTAGTGAGTGGTTAAAAATATAGATACTTAACAAATTACAAAAGCATTCGTTTCGACATTTACGGTACGCATCTATTTCGGTTAAAGTGGATGATAAAGTGTGAAACAATAAAGTTATGAAATTTCAACAATCATTTTGAGATACTTGGACAAAATGTGAATTATATTTCGTTATTTCATTCGAAGATATATTGTTAACTTGGTAGTCCTTTAAACCTACAAGGCAGCTCGCACTATTTAAAGACTCTAATCGATTGCTTTGTCGATCGATTTCTTTTGATGTTTAATCTGTCATAGCGTCTCCCTAGCACTCCGCGTCACTATGCAGATCATTCTTTTTTCGTGCGCAATTTGGCACGTCTATGGACGCCGATATTAAGAAAAGGCCTGTCCAAAGAATCTAAGGATAAAGTAATGAAACAATTCTTGATCCCGGAAAATTGCTCCCTATTACAGGCGCCTAAACTCAATCCAGAGATTTTGGCTGCCTCTTCGGAAATTTCTCGATCCAAAGACAAACGCGTTGAATCGGTCCAACAACAGCTGGGCATTGGAATTACAGCCGTGAACAGAGCACTAGTACTGCTCCTTGATGGCGACAACAAAAGATTAGAGGCAATTAAGCTGTTAAGTGATAGTTGCCGCATACTATGCGACCTCCATCACATTGAAACTGAGGCTAGGAAAAAGTTTATAACCCCCGGCCTAGACAAATGTTTCCTAAATGTAGTACAAGATGTAGATAGAGATGAATTGTTGTTCGGCAGTAAGCTCTCAGAAAAAATTAAAGCTTCCAGGGTAATAGAGAAACAAGGACTCCAAATTAAAAAACCAGCACCTACCACAAGACCCTCATCGTCATTTACACCACAGCCATCGACGAGTCGCCCACGATCCCAGGTAAACTGGACGGGCCCTTCTCGCTATCTACCAACCAGGGGGGGGCGAGGGGGGTCCAGAAGGATCAACCCCGCGGGAGCCAGCCATCGCAAAGCAACCCCAGCAAACCATACGAAAACATCGAACAAAGCTCCACGCGCACTTCAGCAGCATTAAAGGTACACGCAGGGCGAATACAATATTTTTATGATTCCTGGCTAAACGTTACCAAAAATTCTCTAATCCTTGAATGGATTCGGGATGGATATTCCATACCGTTCAGTAACGTAGCTAGGCAAATAGTCATTCCGCAAAACATTCTGCGGACGAAAACTGGGGTTGCCGATATGTCTTCGGCCATTAAGAAACTTCTAGACTTAGGTGCTATATCTATATGTGATCAGAGCGATAATAATTTCATATCAAGTATCTTTCTAGCTCCCAAACCCAATGGAGATAAAAGATTTATACTTAATTTAAAACTTCTTAATAAGTTTATACCTAATAATCACTTTAAGATGGAAGACCATAGGACTGCGGCCAAACTAATACCAGAAAAGGGTTTTATGGCCACTATTGACCTTAAAGAAGCGTACTTTTTAATCCCAATCGCTATAAATAGCCGCAGATATTTGTGTTTTAATTTTCAGGACAATGAAAATAATAATTGTAACACTTATCATTTTAACGCTATGCCATATCTGTCGCTCCCCGTGTTTTTACAAAAATAATGAAAGAGGTTATGAATTACCTAAGGTCCCAGGGTCATAAATCTGTAATATACCTGGATGATATTTTGTGCATTAGATATACCTACGACGAGTGTTATAAGAATGTTAAAGAAACCTTAAATTTACTGAAACGTCTGGGCTTCGTTATTAATTGGAACAAAAGTAATTTACAACCTCAACAAACATGTAAATTCCTGGGATTTATGTTCAATACGGTTGATATGTCATTAGGGTTGCCTCAAATTAAGAGATCTAATATTTTAAAATTGTTAAGTAATTTTTTATTATTACCTACATGTACCATTAGGGAGTTCTCACAACTTATTGGGATACTGATTGCAGCATGTCCAGCTATTAAATATGGCTGGCTATACACGAGAAGCCTCGAAAGAGCAAAATTCTTAGCTTTACAACAGAACAGTAGTTATTCAAGAAAAATTTGTCTCCCTAAGTACATTTTACCTGATTTGCAATGGTGGGCAAATAAAATATCATCCTCTAAAAACTCTTTAAGACCACAGGACGAATTTAGGCTAGAAATATTTACCGACGCTTCTAGAACCGGTTGGGGTTCCTTTTGTGATGGTAAACGCGTAAATGGGGGATGGAAAGAGATTGAACATTCTTTTCATATAAACCATTTGGAACTGTTAGCAGCATTTATGGGTCTTAAGTGTTTTGCTCGGGACCTCTCAGATTGTACAATTTTATTACGAGTGGATAATTCTACTGCGATATGTTACATAAACCGAATGGGTGGGATTCGGTTCCCGCACCTGAATGATGTAGCCAAGTCTATTTGGCAGTGGTGCGAGAGGCGGAATATCTGGTTGTTTGCATCATATATAAATACTCTTGATAATGTTGAAGCGGATCAAGAGTCTAGAAAAGTTAACGTTGATATAGAATGGGAGCTTTCCAAGTGGGCCTTCGACAGCATAAAAAGGAACTTAGGTCAACCAGATATTGATTTGTTCGCCTCCCGTGTGAATACTAAATGTCAGCGATACATATCGTGGAAGAAAGATCCTGATGCAGAAACTATAGATGCTTTTACAGTAAACTGGCGTCAATATTTTTTTTTTTTATGCTTTCCCTCCGTTCGCATTAATATTAAAATGTTTAAATAAAATTATCAGAGAAAAAGCCACAGGCATATTAGTATTTCCTTACTGGCCAGGTCAACCATGGTTCCCCCTACTCAAAACCATGTTAGTCTCAGAAATAATATTTTTCAAACCTAATAGAGACCTTCTTCAATCTCGTTTCAGATCATTTCACCCATTACACAAGACTCTTACCCTGAGAGCCGCGAAGCTCTCCGGCTAGCATTTGGACACCGGAATGTCCCTGCGATAGCATTAGATCTAATGATTTCCTTTGTAGCAATCAACACATTGAAACAATATAGTGTAACATTTAAACTTTGGTGGTCATTTTGCCAGCAGAATAGGCTAGACGTATTTGATACTTCAGTGATACCTTTAATGACATTTCTTAGTAATGAGTTTCATAAGGGAAGTTCTTACGGAACTATTAACACACATCGTTCAGCACTATCGTTACTTTTAGGTAACGATGTAGGCTCGGACGAAAGGATAAAGAGACTGTTAAAAGGAATTTATAAAACAAAACCCTGTCGTCCTAAATACGCTAATACGTGGGATCCCCAGGTTGTATTAGATCACATATGTCAATGGTTCCCAAATAGAACCCTAAGCTTAGAAAAACTAACTAAAAAGTTGACTGTCCTCCTGGCATTGTGCACCGCACATAGAGTCCAAACTTTATCTCTAATTAGGATCGAAAACGTCAAAAGATGTACTGACGGAATAAAAATACATATCACTGATGTAATTAAAACTTCCGCAGCTGGTAGAGACCAGCCTGTTTTGTATTTGCCTTATTTCAAAGAAAACACAAATATTTGTCCAGCTACAGCTTTGATTGATTATCTTTACGTTACCCATAGCCTAAGACCTTGTGATAGTGCAAATCTCCTTATTACGTATAAAAAACCTTATAAAAAAGCTTCTTCCCAATCTATTAGTAGATGAATAAGACAGACTTTAGCGGAGAGTGGCGTGGATGTGGGTGTGTTCAGCGCGCATAGCACGCGGCACGCAGCTACGTCGGCAGCGGCCTCCGCTGGGGTCAGTATTGACGTAATAAGAAGAACTGCTGGCTGGTCAAGTACATCAGAGACATTTGCCAAATTCTATAACCGTCCTGTGTCCGACCCTTTATCGGAAACAGGTAGGCTATTTGCTGAATCAGTGTGTCAAGTAGCTTCAAAATAGAAAGACTGATTATTATATTTAATCTTAAAACTAAGTTAAATTATATAAGTTGTTTGTAAGTTGACCTTTAATTAAAAAAAAAATTAAATAAACTTCTTTCTGATGAGACGGTTTTTTGTTTATAGTTCAAAACCTTATTGATGCTCTAAACATCTACCAAGTTAACAATATATCTTCGAATGAAATAACGAAATATAATATATGATCAAATGAACTTCGAGAAGCGAAGTTCGATCATTATTATGTGAGTTATTTCATTCGAAGATATACACACCCAACCCACCCTCACCCTTATAATATAAAGGTACACAAATAAGATTTATTTAATTTTCTACTCTCTAAAAAGAATGATCTGCATAGTGACGCGGAGTGCTAGGGAGACGCTATGACAGATTAAACATCAAAAGAAATCGATCGACAAAGCAATCGATTAGAGTCTTTAAATAGTGCGAGCTGCCTTGTAGGTTTAAAGGACTACCAAGTTAACAATATATCTTCGAATGAAATAACTCACATAATAATGATCGAACTTCGCTTCTCGAAGTTCATTTGATCATATATAATATGTATGATGAATTCTGTATCCCATAATACAAATATGTTACAAAACATATTGTCGGTACATTTCTATATTATCCCGCGGCTCCGCCCGCGTGAATGCCTATTTCCAGGATTAAAGTAGTCTAGTCGCATCAAGCGAGTCCCGTCATCGCGATAGGTGTGAGAAACGCGCTTGACAAAAATACTAATATCGCTATTAAACAATAGGGGTTGATCGTAGAGGGTTGAAAATTTAGGGTTGTGTGTATTTTTTTATGCTGTATCATAAAAAAATAAAAACAAAAATCAAGCGACCCACTTGCTCTTTTGCTGCCCTATGCCATAAAATAAAATAAATAAATATATCACACAAGTGTCCACGCGCCAGTGATGTTATGAGTTGTTTAGTATTTAAGCCGCATGCATTTTTTTAGATATCAAATTTCGTTAGAGATCGTACACGACTCATTATGTGTGAATATTAGCCATCACATTAAAGCACCACGACACGATACTTCAGACAAATATAAATCCAGCTTTACGCCATCACGATAATGATCGAAGTTAACGTTCTACATCATACTAATATTATAAATGTGAATGTAAGTTTGTTTGTTACGCTTTCACGCGAAAACTACTTAACCGATCATCATGAAACTTTGTACACATAATCTTGGAGGTACGAGTATAAGAAGTGACATAGGCTACTTTGTATGTTTTTTTTACCTATTTGTTTGTTACGCTTTCACGCCTAAATCACTGAACCGATTTTGATGAGTTTTTATGTAGATATAGATGGGACCCTGGAGTCGGTTAAAGGCTACGTTTTATTTCGGAAAAGTCTATTCACGTGGTCGGAGCCGCGAGCAAAAGCTAGTATGTAAAAATAAAATCTATATCAAATACTTATCAGCAAATTATAGCTTGTTATTTAAACATAGTGAATATCACATCACTTCAAATCATTTGCATTATTTTCGACACGTCAAATGAATGTTATCATCTTTTTATCGATGTTATCCCATCCCTATTATTACACAGGTCGATAATTATGAATTGTACATTTTGTTTCCGAGACGCATCCGATGCCCGCCGGGCGTACGGAGTAATTCTACTTTCTTTTAGTACAGTCTGTGTGAAAGTACTTGGGCCGGTAAAAAATTGGGTCAGCCGAGTTGCGTGGAAGTGGTGTTGGGTTCTGTGTCGTGTATTGACAAGACCGAATCCAGTTGACAACCGATTTATGAAAATAATTAAAACAATACGACATCTTTCCTTTTTCTTTTAAAGTAACTAACATAATATAACCGTAATAAATCCCAAACAATAATAAAGTAATAATAAACAATTAACGAAAACTCGCTTTCATCTTACTCCGAGTGATAGGAGGTGAGTATGGACATAGTGCCACAGCACTTTGCTCACTTTCAGGCAACACCTCTTCCTCCCTACTCATCTCATACTCATCATCTGTAGTCTTGGGATATATTATTGATGTGTATATTTGTCTTTTTATATCGTATGCAGGCAAATAAGCAAATGGCTCGTATGATGGAAATATTTTTATCACCATCACAGGCTGTAAAACCGCTGAGGGAATCATCATTTGCATTGAGTTTTTCAAATCCGAAAAACATACTAGTTTCTGGTATTGGAATATATGCCCGATTTGGCGATAGGTCTTATCACATCATAGGACTGCAATATACAGACGTCAACATGTATTTTGTTTCAGTTTCACACAAGAAAAGATTAGTAATCCGTAACACCATCTATATCCGTTAATAAAAACTTCAGAAAGTCATTTAAGTTTTTTTTTTTTTTATAGTATAGGCCGGCAAACGAGCAAGTGGGTCATCTGATGGTAAGCGATCTCCACCGCCCATGTACGCCCACAATACAAAAGAATTATGGGCGCGTTGCCGTCCTTAAAGGAAAGGGATAATAAGGGATTGGGAAGGGGAGGGGGATTTGGGCCTCCGGATATCTCACTCACCGTACGAAACGCAGCAGCAAGCTGCTACTTTACGCCAGTTTTCTGTGAGACAGTGGTAACGACCCGGACGAGCCGGCCCATTCATGCTGTAGACAAAATTGTCTACAGCGTGGCTCTACCACTAAAAGTATTCTGTGGAAATAAACATGTAGTATTTTCTTCCTCCTGGAAACGCATTTCTTTCATTAATACGGAGATATCAAACCTTTTGTCTGTTTATGGGCATGCTAGGCGTGGCGCTAACCACCAGACGAGCGACCTGCTCGTTTCGTCATTCAGCATAGAAAAAAAAGATACGAGATGTTTACTCTAAGGCCACGCACGATATGTAAAATCCATGTTCTATTACTTTAGTACTTTTTTTCGCCAAGTTGTAAATCATACTGTATAAAGCTCCAGCATTATATAAAGGGGCGGTCTCACCATCCAGCTCATCCATCTTATCTCGAATATTTTGGCAGACGTGACAAGTGATGTAACCGTATCATTTCGCCGTAAAAACACGCACAATATTAAAACTCATTTTTTCAATCGACGCGACGAAATTGAGTGTTTGCGGGGTTATTAACTTGAGAAAAAAAACCATAAAGAGTCAAGAATTTTGACATTAGCTTAAAGAAGCCTTTCGCATATGAGGGACCCCATCGCCTTGTAGTGTCGTATCTAAATCACTCCCAATTTAAAAGAAAGTCTAGTCATTCTTTTGGAGTTCCCAAAACACGTTCCATGGAGACAACCATATACCATTTTTGGGTGGTAGAGCCACACTATAGACACTTTTGTCTACATCATGGATGGAACGGCTCGAATCGTTACCACTGTCTCACAGAAAACCGATGTAAAGTAGCAGCTTGCTGCTGCGTTTATTATACTTTTATGTGACTATTTATTGGCTGTGGATGTACTAGTTGCATCTCTACTCTCCTCTTCGGGGTACAGGCGTGAGTTTATGTACAACCGGTCCCTAAACTCATTGAATAGGAGCGCCTATCATCGGCTATCGCTAAACCCGTCATTAGATAAATTATCACCTGTAACCGCTTTATCTAAGTAATGATGTTTTTTGTGCTTCCGAGACAGTAACCTGTAACCGGCAGTAATACGAATGTTTGTTTAAATCTATTATGATTCTGACTTTATACAGTTTTTGGTTGACGCAGTTTATAAGCAGTAGCGTAAGGTGAGAGTTAGGCATTATAGGACACAATTTTGTTATTGCTATTTTGCTAACAGTTCAAACGCATACATTTTTAATTTAATCTGGGCTAGTATAGACCCTTAATCAATTTGTAAGACGGGGCTTAATTACATTATGAATAAAGGTATTAATTTTGTATCAACAGGGTAGTTTCCTATATTGAATTTTATACATTATTTTATAAGCAACAGAAAATGATACACAAAAGAAACCCTTTTATTAAAACACAATCAAAATTGGTTCAGAAATGTGCCCGCAGTTATGACTTTAAATGTTGGTATGAGGAAAAGTGGGCGCGTAGTAGGGATATCTCACTATCTCGCTTGCACGCGTGCACGCGTGCACCTTAATGAACATTTTACACAGTGACGTCAAAGTTTGGGTCGTCAAAGTATTTGAATAGCTTCTACTCGTAACTTATTTATTTTTGGTCCAATTTATAAAATTCTTTCTGCAATCGATTTTGATCAATGTAACTTATTAATTTAAATAATAAAAAATCTAGTCAACTACCCTACTCTAAGTCCCTCTGCTGCAACCTCCTCTGCTAATGAAATGGGTTAGGCTTTAGCCCGGAGGACTTTTTTAAATAAATATTATATTTATCCAATGGAGATAAGTGGTACCTTCGCGTGAAAGAAAGTCCATATTTATAAATCACTGTTTCATAACTGTAGTAAAACCAAATATTTACAACGAATTAAAGTCTTAATGTGATTTTTTAAATCTTGTTTCAAGCTTTCCCTAAACCGCTCTCTCTTAAATCTTGCGCCACACGTACAATTTCTGTGAATGACAAATAAGAAACGCTGATTGCACACCTACCGATCATTAGAATGTAATTGGTCAGAGAGAACTATAGATCGTATCGTATCGATCTGTATCGCTGATAATTATCCACTTCGGTGAGCGGCGGCGTTTTGTAATCCGCCCCCGCTCCCTCCACCGCCCGTAACTTGGGCCACTTAACACCTATCTCATTATTGATTTATTTTAGCCTGTATTATAAAAAAAATAAATAAGGCCAGGTTCTCTATTTGTTCTTTTATGTATGTTAATAAGCAATATTTCCGCAAATATTCCGTTCTATTTTGATGATATTTTTGTATAGCGTAAGCCGACAAACGAGCAAATGTGTCACCTGATCATCTCCACCACCCATAAATACCGATAATACCAAAATAATTATGGACACGTGCCGACCATACGGGAAGGGATAAATAAGGGATTAGGGAAACAATTTTGATGAAATCAACCTTTAAATAAAAAACTGCGCTCAAATCGGTCCAATCTTTTAGGCACTAACTACGATGCAGCTGATACTATACACACATCCATAGATAAAAGGGGTCAAACTTATAAAACCCTTATTTTTACCAGTGGTTAATGATCAAATATACACAGCGAAATGCAAACCTACTCTGTACCTTCGTCTGTTAAAAACATTTCAATGTATGTTTTTCATCTATTCTTTCTCAATATTTATAAAGATACTTCTTGAATCGGTAGTGTAGAATAAAGATAGAGACACTTATACCCGACCCGGGAGTCGAACGCGAGACCTCAGCACAGCAGTTGCACCGCGTACGCCTAAGAAGTAAGTCGAGTAAAGGAAGTAATGTAGTAAAGGAAAAAGGAATTTTATTTATGAAAGTATTTTTTTTTCAAGAAGTAAATATTTTGTATGTGAAAGGCCGTAGGTACAGAGCTTATACAGTGTATAAGCACTGTTGTGTTTCTAATTAAAAGCTCTGCATAAAATTCTTACTGTATGGTCAGGCGTGGCGCTTACCATCATTCAGCTCGTCTTGTCATTCAGGCAAATAAAGAAACTAACAAATGGAATTACAATTAATAAAACAGATTCACGTACAATATTAATTTAATTTTCGACTAGTTTTTGCTCGCAGCTCCACCCACGTGGACGGCCTTTTCCGGGATAAAAGTACCCTATGTCCTAATCAAGGTCATGGTCTATCTGTGTTCAAAATTACATTTAAAAGCAGAGTGGTAGAGCCACGCTGTAGACAGTTCTGTCCACAGCATGAATGGGCCGGCTCGTCCGGGTCGTTACCACTGTCTCACAGAAAACCGGCGTAAAGTAGCAGCTTGCTGCTGCGTTTCGTACGGTGAGTGAGATATCCGGAGGCCCAAATTCCCCTCCCCTTCCCAATCCCTAACTTATCCCTTTCCTTTAAGGTCGGCACCGCGCCCATGATTATTTTAGTATTGTGGGCGTACATGGGCGGTGGAGATCACTTACCACCAGGTGACCCACTTGCTCGTTTGCCGGCCTATACTAAAAAAAAAAAAAAACTGTTACGGCGTGTTTGACTAACTCACAAACATCCAAACTTTCATATTTATAAAAGGAGTAAGGGCAATTGACGCGTCAAATCCTACAATGTTGTAGTCGCTACGAGGCGCATAGTGAATTCAGTGTGTGTGTGTGTGTGTCTGTGACGCAATTATGTTTTTGTTGTAGCAGCGTGTTAAAGCTCGTAAATTCTGTCATTTTCCCGTCGCTACCTTGCATTTTGACGAGATAATGAGTGAATATATCATATTGAATGGCCATCGCGTCTGCGGACACAACGCCACAAAAATAAAGATTAGGAGGATTAAAGATTATAAAGATAGGAGAGGTATTTCACTCAACATAAAGTCTGGACAAGGATATATTACTGTTGTATCTGCAACTGCAACTGCAACTGCATTAAAATCACAATGCAATAAACTGCAATTTTGTAGCTTTCCTGCAGTCCAATTGCGATTCGTCTGTATAGATCCGTTGGTTCATAATTTCATAAATACATACATACGCACTGACGCCTGTAATCCCCTAAGGGGTAGGCAGAAGTGTAACCAGTACACCCACATTTCGTTGAGCGTATGTGGGACGGATCCCATGATGTGATAGGGGGCAAGCCTATCGCCATATCGGATACAATTCCAGACTCCAGGTTGATAGTAAGAGAAACATGATAGAGAAACCCAATATCACTGAACCCGACCCGGGGATCGAACCCAAGACCTCAGCGTCAGCCTTAGTCGTAACGCGTACGCATTACAACTGCGCCACCGAGGCTGTCAATTTTATAAATATTATGCATTATTACTCTCGTTTCGTGGCCGTACACCGCACTAAATTTTCACATAAGTGAACGATAAATACGTTCAAACCCGACATAATGAGCGGAAACGCAAATCAATAGAAAAACAAACTCATCACTAAATTTATATTCCCATTCATAGAGATAAAATAACTTTTATACTGATTATAATTCGTAAAAAACCTACGGAGCATAAGCATTGTGATTTTAGTTACAATGTGTGTGTCTAGTGCGAGTTTTTTCGATGCCTATCACGTCATTCGTATACGAGATAAATAAAGTTAAGAAAGTTTCCAACATGATCCGTTAAGGGCGCTTATGTATCTGTATTAAATCAGAGCTGTCGTGAGTGAGATATCCGGAGGCCCAAAGTCCTCTCCTCTCCTAAATAATCTCATTCCTTAAAGGTCGGCAACGAGCCCATCATTCTGGTATTATGGTTGTAAATGGACGGTGGAGTTCACTAACAGGTGACCCACTTGCTCGTTTGCCGGTCTATGCTATAAAAAATGTAAATGAAACCATTAGATATTCTTCACATAACTGATAATGCTACCGCCAGCACTGCATATAACAATTTAAACCGCAATTATCCAGTCGACCACCACCAGCCTGCTCAGCGCTCTGCGTTAAATTTGTTAATAACTAGCTTTTGCTCGCGGCTCCGCCCGCGTGAATACACTTTTCCAAAATAAAACGTAGCCTATATCTGTCTCATCTATCTCTACATCAAATTTCAGTAAATAGATTCAGTGATTTAGGCCTGAAAGCGTAACAAACAAATAGATTTTATTTTTCATAATAAGTATCCTATTTTACTTCTTACAGCTCCAAAAATATGTGTACAAAGTTTCATGATGATCGGTTAAGTAGTTTTCGCGTGAAAGCGTAACAAACAAACTTACATTCACATTTATAATATTAGTATGATTCATAATAACACGATTATTACGGTCCTGGCGAGAAATGAGCGGCGTTTAGATTAATTGGGTGCGATTAGCGAACGATCGGAATCGATTCCATTAGATTATATCGATACTTTTAGGAAATGTATCGATATCGCGGTGTGATGGCCCACTGCGTTACGTCTTGACACTATGTTTGTTTACCTATCGGAAGTATTTCAATATTTTTTTATTACCTTGCGTGACGAAACGAGTAGGTCGTTCGCTTGATGGTAAGCGTCACGCCTGCCCATAAACAGAAGCAACGCCACACAGAACTTTGAATTAAGCACTGCATGGCATTGGACTGCGCTCGTCAACCCGAGACATAAGATGATAAGTCTCATAATGGTTTCAATGTCCTTAAAACCGGAACACAATAGTTCTTACACACTGCTGCTTGGCGGCAGAAATAGACAAAGTTGTGGTACCAACCCAGACGCCCTCTCGCTTACGAGGGACCTACACCACCCTATATAAATCAAGTTCTTTTTTTAGTTTAGGTTCTTTTTTTTTATAAAACCTCGTGCGACCGAAGTCGCTAAATGACATCCTTATGTAAGGTACTTCTTTAGAAGATGGGCTGCAGAGCGGCCGAGCACAGGGGTGGTTTCAATAGCATTCCAGAGTACACTCGGGGACTCCCGAAACCGTACCACTTGCGACAAAACAGTAGCGTAGGTCATTTGGTTGGTAAGAACAGTGATAGCTCAGCGGGGAGTGGTATGGACTGTCGAGACGAAAGTCGCAGGTTCGAAACCAGCTCCAAGTGCATACACCTCTGACTTTTATTTTAGTTATGTGTGTATTCATTGTTAATTATCACTTACTTTAACGGTAAAGGAAACATCGTGAGGAAACCTGCATACCTGAGAAGTTCTCCATAAGAATTTCGAAGGCATGTAAAGTTTGCCAACCCGTATTAGGCCAGCGTGGTGGACTAAGGCCTAACCCCTCTCATTCAGTAGTGGAGACCCGTGCCCAGCAGTGGGAGGTTATATACAGGGCTAGTATTATTATTATAGGTCATTTGGTTAGGGAACACAATCCACCAGTCGGTGTCAGACTACTGGTTCGGAAGGTTGGTGAGACCGATAACCATCCCTTCTCCTTCGGAACGATATCCGTAAAAGTGATTTTCCCCGCTGGATAAAAATATTCCTATACAAGCTAACTAGATGTATTTTATCGTTCGTATATCCCAATTATAATGATAATGCGAACAACATAAACCAGATCATTGCGATACGAATGCGAAAGAAGCCGCGCTAAAAACTAGTGTATCATATAAAATATAATCGGTACACATGTAATGTTTAACTAATGAAATTTAGACAAAAAACACGACGTCCGTGTGTTTCTGCTATATTTCCGCGCAAAAAATGTTAAATGAATTACGCATAACATGTTCAAACCCCCGCTGGGAGTGCACATTCGAGACGTTATTCTGGTATTAAGATTCGATATCGTTTATGAAATAATATATTAATAATATCAGCCCTGTATAGAAAGAAAGAAAGAAGAAAGAAAAGAAAGAAAGAAAATGCATTTATTTCCACACTTACAACAAAGGACACAAATACAAGAATCGACAATAATATTTCTAAATTTAATGTGTGGAAATTGGCTGTCACTCAGCTTAATGCTGTATCGTTGCCTAGAAGCAACGTCAACAGCGCTGATTTTCGGCGCGGATTTTATATCTTAACGGGAGAGGAAAGTAAAAATTGATTTAACGCTGAAGTGAGAATCATAAGAAAACCTCAGAGACGAGGCGCTCATAGCCACTTGCACTCACTGATCGGTAAACGATTAGCGATTTAAGCAAACCTTAGCGCGGTCAGTCTATGGATGGGTCACCGCCTAGTATTCAACTGAGCCTCTCCGTGCTTCGGAAGGCACGTAAAAAGTCGATCCCGACTGTTATCAACTGACAGTTAATAAGCCAAGTCGGAGGCTTTCGGGCGGCTTGAAAATTTTGTTACTAGGTTGGCCACTATGCATTCGGTATAGAATAGTATAGAATGAAAAAACCTGCATACCCGGGAATTCTCCATAAGAATTTCGAAGGTATGTAATCTATCAACCCCACTATGTGCGTTGTGAACTAACATTATGTTTTTTATAGATTATTTTAAAGAAAAATAGTGTCAAAAACATCTTTCCTCGTCAGGCCTATATCTCGCCAATGATTCTGTCTCATAAAGTGTGTGAGAGCAAGCTTATTACTGCAGAGATTCAATACCGGGCAAATATTGTTATTCCAACCCAAACACACAAACAATAGAATTAAAGGTATCGCAAGGTATACAATTTTTTTTTTTTTTTTTTTTATTGTATAGGCCGACAAACGAGCAAGTGGGTCACCTGATGGTAAGTGAACACCACCGCCGATGTACGCCCACAATACCAAAAGAATCATGGTCGCGTTGCCGACCTTAAAGGAAAGGGATAATTAAGGAATTGGGAAGGGGAGGGGATTTGGGTCTCCGGATATCTCACTCACCATACGAAACGCAGCAGCAAGCTGCTACTTTACGTCAGTTTTCTGTGAGACAATGGTAACGACCCGGACGAGCCAGCCCATTCATGCTGTAGACAAAATTGTCTACAGCGTGGCTCTATCACTCGTCAATATAATTTGTTTATCTAAAAATTTTGTCAAACGTCCCTGATCTACCCTATGTACCCTATGTATAATTAACGAACCACAACTAAAATAAGCACGTATGACAGACTCTAATATACACAGTCCTACAATTAAACAATATTGGCATTATTAAAAAACGTAGATTAAAGAATATACAACGTGTTACAGAAAGGTGTGGTCATATTTTAGGGTCATTACACACTCCTTATAGTAAGTACCTATGTAACGGATCATTTCAAACCAAGACATCCTAAAATTTCATGTTAATCTTAATCACTCGTTTATTAAGATCGATAAGATTGATGACATCACTATTAATTATAAAATGACACTCACTTTTTAATAAACTTGAATAAGATTTACTTAATTCTACGGGCATACGTACGTAACTTGTAATTTAAACACAAACTACCTGAAAGAGACTGTTTGCTAAAGAGGATATAGGTACCATCCTCTGATATTTTAAAGATTTCACTGTCGGGTCATCCATCTATGAATTTGGCTTAATGCAGTCGACGAGCCTCTTATAAGCTATTATCAGTTGCACCAACACAAAATACGAATACATAATACTTGTTTTTAGTCAAATACAACATATGTTTTGAACTCGTAATCATACTTCATAAAATCAGAAATTGCCGAACTGACTGCGTCAAATAAATATTGACATTTGACAACTGTTTAATATTTTTTAATTATAAAATAATTTAATGAAAGGAGGTCTGAAGTATCACTGTTTATCATTTAGTGTTGTTCAAAGTTGTAAGTCGATATCGACATGTTACTCATTCGATAAAAAAGAAAATTCTATAATTATTTCCCTAGCAATGCAATCGGCTTTGCTACTATGGGGGATAAAATACCAATATCCTACACTATACATTGCTTAAATTTGCCCGCCCCTTTCTATAACACGTTGTATAGACTAGTTTTATATACCAGGTTTTTATCAAACTATTCAGGTAACATATATAAACCTACCGAGATAAAGCTAGTCTAAACTTAATAGAAAAAAATGCACCCAACAGTCACACACATAGTCCTGACCCCACACTAAGTAAACCTGTATCGTGGGTATCACGAACTACGAGGGACTTGCAACACACAGACCCGAAACAAATATTTGTGGATCACTCAATCATTTGTCTAAGTGCGAGAATCGAACCCACGGGCTCTCGCTTCGCAGTCAGCTACTGCCCGCTACGCCACGGAGGCTGTGTTTATGCTTTTGTAATAAGGCTTTACAGCCTTCATCATCCAAATAAACTGATTGCTCAGAGCAAGATTTTTTTATAGATGCCCCTTCATACGTGTAATATGGTTTGGAGTGCTGTACGGATCTGCATACATATTTTCGAAAATACGAATGACGTGATAGGTATCGAAACACTCGCACTAGGGCCACATAACAAAAACCATACATCGCAACTCCACTGATCACTGATCCAAAATGTACTCTCGTAAACGGTTCCCAGAATAATCCGCCGACTCGCTTGGTGGTCTACAAAGCAAGAGTTAAAGCGTACGTTTGCGGAATAAAAGATACATCACACATTATTTACCTAACCAATGTCCCCATATTTGCAATTATTTCACATGAATATGTCGGAAAAACATGCGCGGAATTAAGGTGAGGCGAGTTGGTTCTTGTCAGTCGGCAATGAGTTGTGAGGCCGAGATAACGATTGTATGTAGAATGGAGAACGATATCTTTAGAAGCAAATATTCACTATGTGCCATAGTTGCTCGTCTGGTGGTAAACGCCACGCCTGTCCATAAAAACAGACGCAACACTACACAGTACCTGGAATTACCAAGTACTACATGGCACCACACTGCGTTGCTCATCTAGACATAAAATGTTAAATCCCATAATACCCAGCAATTTCACTAGTTTCATGTCCTCGGAATCGGAAACCACAGGCTTTCACACTGCTGTTTGCGACGGAAATGGACAAAACAATGATTCTTAACTAAACGGTATTTCATCATCATCATCATCACCATCAGCCACAAGACGTCCACTGCTGAACATAGGCCTCCCCTAATGCCTACCAGGCCGACCTGTTGGAAGCGGCCTGCATACATCGGCTTCCTGCAACCCTGGTCAGGTCGTTGGTCCATCTTGTTGGTGGACGTCCTCTGTTGCGCTTGCCCGTACATGACCTCCATTCGAACGGTACTTACAGTATTTAGTATACCATAATTCATATTTCGTTTGGACCTATCACGCGTTACCTTTCCAATTAGTGACTATGCATCTATGAGAACCTTGGTTTTGAAGGACCTCTATCACTTTTCTAATCTATAAGATAAAAAACTTCGTCACAATGTTCAACAAATTTATTAACCTTTTTACCCTTTTACACATCAAATATATCACTGTTCACAAATACTTAAGACTACTTACGAATACAACTACTTGACTAGAGTATCCACTTAAAAGTGCCAAACTCGACTGAGTTCCACAACTAATAACGCACCCTCTTATATACCTCACCAATCACCTCCACCACGCCACACTATTCTACATCTACCCACCTAATACAGTTATTCCCCTGAGTACCCTCTACACAGAGTATTATTACTATTATGAAGCCAACAGTTTATAGCCGAGGCCCGCAAAAAAAGAAAAGCACCCAATCAGCTGACGATAAGTGATCTCCACCGCCCAAAAACATCCATAATAACTGAAGAACCAAGAAGGCGTTACCGCCCTTAAAGGAAAGAAATCATTTAGGGATTGGGAAGGCGAGATGGAATTTGGCCCTACGGATATCTCTCTTTTTTTATAGCATAGGCCGGCAAACTAGCAAGTGGGTCTATCTACTACCTGATGGTAAGTGATCTCCACCGCCCATGTACGCCCACAATACAAACATTATGGGCATGTTGCCGACCTTAAAGGAAAGGGATAATTAAGGGATTGGGAAGGGGAGGGGGATTTGGGCCTCCGGGTATCTCACTCCCGTACAAATCGCGATAGCCAGCTGCTTCAGATCAGTTTTCTGAGAGACGGTAATAACAACCGGTCAAGCGGGCCCACTCATGTCACAGAAAATACCTTCTACAGCGTGGTTCTACTACTTAAAGCACCTCCTTTTATCGTATGTTAAAAAATGGTGAAATACCAAAGTGTGTAGGATAAAAACAACATTCACGAAGGGCGTTTGAAAAGCAGCTCGTGACACAAGGATCCCGTTACATCGGTGACATCATGCTAAAACCAATGTATTGCTCAACGTCTATTATTGCGATCACTATCTGTAATCTAGTTAATTGAGTATACGTTGTCAACGTCTGTCTGTCTATCATTCTAATTGGTGGATGTCGATGTTGTTTTTCGATAGTTTCGATGTCTATGGTAAATATATTGTCGTTAAAGCATAAAGCCTAAATATTACCATACATATATACTTATATAGACTCACGCCTGTAATCCCCGAAGGGGTACGCAGAGGTGTAATACACCCATATTTCGCAGAGCTTATTTCAGTCCCGTGATGTGATAGGTGGCGAGCTGTAACAGTATTTAAAACCTACTCAAAAAACGAATAATAAAACTAACCAATTATGAGTAAGTGTCATCTACCAGCATTGACCATATGAGCAGCGAAGAAAAATGGATTACTTTACAGCTTTTTAGATTTTTGAAAACTACCCTATGCCAAAGTTTTGAACTCTGTCGTCATCTGGAAGATTCATCATGCTACCGAAAAGGCGGCGAAATTAAAGTGTGTTGGCAACATTTTTAATATCGCAGCACAATCAGCGCCAAAGTGAAATTGATCGATAAATCAACTAAAGCAATGTACTGAGTAATTGGTTATTTAAATTCGGACCTGCTCGGGGCATGAGAGGTTTTTATTTATTTATGTAACACGCAAGAATCGACCGCGGAGTTATGTACACGGAAGTTATTAACTAAATACATCCAGGAGTTGTTTATCCTGATAGAAGAAGCTCAATGAGAATCTCAGTGCCGTGGCAGTTCCTCAGAAACTGTCATAAACCATCATAAACCAATGTGTGCTTATATTCGATCGTGACATTGTGTCACGCAAAAGCGCCGCGCCGCACGCACTAATTAGTTGAAATATCTATTATTTGAAAACATGTGTAATGTAGAAATACGGTATATAACTGCTTCTAGGACACAAAATACTATTTAAATAAAACCCAGTATTCGAACCTGCAAATTCCACCGTCCTCAAGTAACAACTCAGATAGACCGCCCTAAAACATCACGACCTAAAACAAATGTTCATCCGAAACAATAAATAGCAAAACAATATCATTAACGAGTGGCGAGTAAAGGATTGCTGTTATCATTGTACTAATTTATTGGCAGCGGGACATTAGCCGGCCCGATGTCCCGGTGTCCCGGAGTCCCGGAGTCAGGCGACCGGTGTGGTCCGCGCCCCGTGGCGACCATTCATCCGACAATGCGCAAAACATATAGAAATTATTTTAGAATCGCGCTAGTACTGTATACCAATGGGGAAATTAATGTGTTGTCATTGGGAAACCATGTAAAAGAAGCGTGGTCAACTATAAAAACATACAGAAAATCCTACTACCTATAAATGTTAAAGTTAAAAAAAAAAAAAAAAAGTTTGGATGAAATTTACACAGGTTGACCTCGATTAGAATATAGGCTACTTTTTATCCCAGAAAATGCCGATCACGCGGGCGGAGCAGTAAGCAAAAGCTAGTATTTAAATAAGGTGTTAGGACCGATTTTTCAATCTTTAAGTAAACGTTATTTATCAGGTAAAGTTTAAGATGACAAGTACAAGATTATCATGCTGTACATTTATATGATACATTTTTGTCAAATTGATACTTTCTAAATTATCCTATAATATATCTGGCATATAAAATTTATTTGGACATTGTAAAAATGCCTAAAAACTGAATACATCTGATTGTTAAAATACTTACTTCCAACTATAAAAGGCGGTTGGAAAATATATTTTTTTAATTTATTAATCATGGTATTAAGCCAGGATAACGCGAGATAGGAATAAAGATTGACCTAGAATAAAATTGAGGTAGCATCGATTAAAATAGTTAAATTAGATTTGGACCTTTTCTTGAGTCGGTGTTGTTTTATGAAGTATATTCAGGGACAACTTATTCTATCAGCAAAAAACATTCTAGGTATTATTACCTGTGTTTTGTTGTAGTTCTGATGAAACCCACCGCCCAATCTCGCCTCCACGGCTAATTTGCGAATATATTTATTTTATAACATATCACTAATTAAACGTTCGACATGAAGAGGGTAGTAAATAACAAAAATGATGATTTTGATACCGCGGTACGAACGTGTCCTAATTGACAAGCGGCAGCGAGTAAATTCACATACATTGTAATACTAACGCATGTTTTCCATAGGGATAGGCGCAGACATCGGATTTCTATTTGTTACGATCCTTGCTTACCCCTTAGGCGTTCTTTACTCTCAAAAATATTTTCATACATTCACATCCGTTTAGGGTACTCCTGTTCATTCTCGAGAATATCTCCGACTTGAAATTCACAATATAGACAATATATAGCTTTTGCTCGCGACCTGCGTAGATGGCCTTTTCCAGGATAAAAAATAGCCTATGTCCTAATTCTGGTCATGGTCTACCTGTAAGCCAAATTCATGTAAAACCTGTTGAGGCGTGGTTGACTAACAAACATCCAAATTCACAAACTCACAAACATCCCAATTTTCACATTTATAATAGTGGTAGGATGGTAGGATTCATGTCATTCTTGCTATGTGTTTGATACAAGGACTGTGTGTGTTTGACACTATTGCTTTAAATGTATAGTATGAAGGTCTCTCCCAATTTACTATGAAGAATGTAATTATAAATATGTACTATTAAATCATACCAATATTATAAATGTGAATGTAAGTTTGTTTGTTACGCTTTCACGCGAAAACTACTTAACCGATCATCATGAAAATTTGTACACATATTCTTGGAGGTATAAGAAGTAACATAGAATACTTGAAAAAAAATCTATTTGATTGTTACGCTTTCACGCCTAAATCACTGAATCGATTTTGATGAATTTTGATGTAGAGATAGATGGGACGGGACCCTGGAGACGGTTATAGGCTAAGTTTTATTTCGGAAAAGTCTATTCACGCGGGCAGAGCAGCGAGTAAAAGCTAGTATTCTATAAAAAATAGTCATTAATGTTGTATAGTATTACATACGGCTCTGTTGTGCAATAAACTCACAGTGTAAATAGGGCGTTAGGTTATGACTTGAACCACCCCAATTTTGTGTTATCATACACGATCACGTTGCGTAAATTTGTCGGTTAATTACACGAACTCTCGCGAATCCTCCAAAAAATGCTACCGTTTTAATTGAACATTAAAAAAAAGCATTAATTGGCCGCGCCAATATTTTTTTTCTCTCGGAACACTTAAATCAATCGATAGTTACTTTCGATTATCGTAAATTGTCGATTTTATTGCTCATCTTTAATAAGAAAAATTCAAAATATTACATTACAATCACGAACAATATAATTACTGTAATTACTACAATGTTATTTCTTAGAATTTTATTTTAATTGTTCCGTTTAATATATCTTAAAATGAAAAAGATTTATCTTATGGTGAAAAGAGGATATATTTTTCTATACTTGTATTATAAGTTATTTTATGCTATTACTTACGAACTGGTTAAATAATTAAAAAAACAATTGTTATTGTATTGATTATTACTTATTGCGAAATCTTTTTCTCATATAAAACACGTAAGCTATTTAAATGCAGTTAAGTAATTAGTATGTGGCAAATAAAAAATATAATTTATAGCATAAAACAAGGACTTTAAAATTTTATTCCTCGTTAAAATACCTGATTTAATTATTATTAACACAAAACGGAAATGTGACATTACATACCTCGATCGAAATAATTATTACATGTGTCGTTCAATATGCAAGATGCAAATCTCACAAAATTACATTCAAATTTATTTACTTTCTAATACAGTCTTATCTAGGATAAGATTGATACATTTGGGAAGGTCTTTGCTCGATAGAGCTTTGAAAATGAATAACTTCATAATTTATTACTTTTAGCATTAATTATTTCTATAGTAAAAAGGACAAGTCAGAAGTACTTAAATGGCCATTTTCAATAAACTACCTTAGTTTGATTTACCGGATAGATCGCACAAATAAACCAATCAGAATACAGTTTGAAGGTCATGCTTATAAATCACTTACTTTGATTGGCTGATTTCCGTGATCTATCCGGATAATCAAACTAAGGTAGTTTATTGAAAATGGCCATAAACCGACGAGAATGCATAAATAGATTGATGTAAACAAATGAAGCGAAAGTGGTGTATCAAGACTGCGTAAAGTGAAAATCTATAGTCCCTGCCTACCACTATGGGATAAGGCATTATATGTATTTATTTCTATTGTGCATTGTCATTATATTAATGATTGTTATTATAACATTACTAATTTAAATTAAAACATGAATGAATAGAAAAATGGTTATAGATAAATTACATACCGGGTTAAAAATAAAAAGTCTGTACATAATAATAAAATTTTCACAAAACCGAAGCTTTAAAAAGAAAAAGTTATATAAAAAGTATATTTTATACGTATTTATATAATAATAATTTTAGTCACTAGTTTATAACAAACGAATATATATTAGAAAACACTCTGATTATGAAGTTACTGGCTCAAAACGAACAGCAATACAGCACAGCCATCCTTAATGTTATTGTTTTAATTATATTGAACTATACTAAAAAAATCTAAATGAAAAAAAAACACAACAATACACCCAAATTGAATTGACCGTGACATATGACATACAAAAGCGAAATCCCGAGGCGTATTCAAACGTTTACAAACCCGTGTCGCGTCCCGCGTGTAATTCATGCACGACACTCGCGTGTCTCGGCTGTCGGTGCGTCCAATTTAATTTTCTCGTAATTTCGCATACGAATAATTTTATGCGATTTCGAAAACTGGTGTCGCTGTTGACGCGACGTGGTGACGACGAGCGTTTATACCAGTAACAGGCAGGTTCATTTTGTGTACAGTCGGTTTAATTTGAATTTGCTTAGATATTCCTTGTAAAGACGGGAAAGCCTCACGTTCAAAGATTGAAGATTTGAACCGTAAAATATGAGTACGTACACACAAGAACTACTCCGACGAATTATGGGCAAATATCTGTGTTGTACTTCAACTATAATTTACTATCATTGTCTTGCCACAAGCTTCTCCATTATACACTAATACATATTCAACATAAATAGAAAATAAGTGAGTTTATGATTAGTCATAAACTTGCTACTTAGGTAGCACCTGGCTTTTTGACATATTCTTTGGGTATGTTCAATTCGACTAGATGATTTTCTGAAAAATCGATCAATTGGTTATAAATTATCACTAAGTCTAAATACATCAATACATATTTAGTGTACAGGTGTGTGAATTAATAGATGCGTGCCTTCTGGGATTCGCGAGAAATAAAAGCAGTCCAAGGTACAAGCACAAGAAGAGCTTATTCACAAAGCACACAGAATTAATTAAGAAGGAGTACAGCGAAAGCAGGATACAAAAATGTCTACAGCGTTTGCACAACGTACATATGACTACGGATACAGTAATAAAGCGCGGCACAGCTGATAAGCGGAACGTGAAGCGCAAGCGTCTCGCGTCGAAAGCGGTTATGAGCTGACTGAAGTTTAGATATAATTTAGATATAAGTTTAGAAGTCTGCCTACCTAACTTATGTAGATACACTACACATAGTATAAAACAAAGTCCCTATCTACGTCTGTACGCGTATTTCTCCTAAACTATACTAACTATGCTATTTAGATACCGTTTTCACTATAATTTAGATAATTTATTCCGCAAGGTACATATATCACGCTATGAACCAAAGGAGCAGGACAGTGCGGTGAAACTGCGAGGTTCAGCAAGTTATTTCTAAAATAATAGAGGCCAATTCAAATCTCACGTAGTGTACGTTATATTAATATTTATGAATCATTTAACCGGCGGTTATTTTGACGCCGCGATGATCGGATGCACGAGGCGCGCCACAATGCTCGATAAATTGCGTACTCTCACCAAATTTTCTTATTCCATTCACTACACTTCACAATCGAGTATGATTGGATGTGTTTTTGGGATGTATATGAAAACTTAGTTTTAACATTTCATGTGTGTCATGGGACATGTTTTTTTTTTATTTATAATAATATGATGGTCATAAGCGTCTGCCCATAAACAGAAGCAACATCTCACAGAACTTTGAACTACAAAGCACTGCTTGGCATTGGACTGCGCTCGTCACCCCGAGACATAAGATGATAAGTCTCATAATGCCCAGTAATTTCACTGGGTTCAATGTTCTTCAAACCGGCAGAAATAAACAAAGCGGCGGTACCAACTCAAACAGCTTCTCGCATACGAGGGACCTACCGCCTTATATAATTTGAAAGTTTACTTTAAAAACACAGGAAATGAAATCAAATCCTTTATTAAACAATTAGGCCGCCGAAGGCACTTTTGCGCGTCAAGTTAAGAATCTAAGTAAATCTTAAAAAACATTTCCGTATATTATTTTATGAAAGTTTAATACCACACTATCGCTACAGACATGCAAACAAACATAAAATAATATATCAAACAAAGCGGAGGCCTTCAATCGACATGCCAGATTCAAGCGGATAATTTGCTTACAATATAATTCTACAAAGATTGTGCGCCGACCGTACGGCGAGGGGGTAAAACGAACCATAGGATAGGCCCTATTATATTCAAATTCAACGTGGTTAAGGCAATTTATAAGGGACTTATTGACAAGACGACGAGTCCGCGACTCGCGCGAAATTCCCTTCGTTGAATATCTCTCTTGTATGCGCCTTAATTGAGCGGCGACAATATTGTTAAAAGTTTTGCGTCCGGTATATCGACGGTTATATACTTGAAAATGTTTAAAGCTTTTGTTCTCGGAGTAAATAGTTAGTAAAGTTATAGGACAAATAATTCATACATACATACGCACACCTGTAATCCCCGAAGGCAAAGGTGTAACCAGTACACCCACATTTCGCCGAGCTTAATTCGGTCCCATGAGGTGATAGGGAGCGAGCCTATCGCCATACCGGGCACAATTCCAGACTCCGGGCTGAGCATTTCGAAATACAAAAACCCAATATCACTTTACCCAACCCGGGGATCGAACCCGAGACCTGAGCACAACAGTCGTACCGCTTACGCATTACAACTGCGCTACCGAGACAGACAACAGTTCGGTTCACACAAATAATACAGGTTTTATAATAAATAACTTTACATGAATAATGTTTTGATTGCCTCAGTGGCGCAGTTGTAATACGTAAGCGTTACGATTGAGGTCAACGCTGAGGTCTCGGGTTCGATCCCCGGGTCGGGTAAAGTGATATTGGGTTTTTCTATTACGATATGCTCAGTATCAGCCCGGAGTCTGGAATTTGTGCCCGGTTTGGCGATAGGCTCGCCCCCTATCACATAAGGGACGGAAATACGCTGGGCGAAATGTTGGTGTACTGGTTACACCTCTGCCTACCCCTTCGGGGATTACAGGTGTGAGTGCGTATGAATAATGTTTTCTTTTATTAGTAGGTAGCATGTCGCATGCTTGGTGGTTAAGCCACGTCTATCCGTAAACAGAACACCATATAGAACTTTGAAATACAAGTAATGTATGGTGTTCATCACTCCAATAATTAAGATAAGTCTCACCATGCCCAGTAATTTAGTTGGCTTCAACGTCCTACAAATCAAAACACAACAGTGTTTAGACACTGCTGCTTGACGGCAGAGATAAACGCAGTGGTATACATTCATTGTCTCTTTACAAAAACAATGCACACATTACAGCCTCCGTGGCACAGTGAGCGAATAGTCAGCTGCGAAGCGTGAGGCCGTGTGTTCGATTCCCGCACGGAGACAAATATTTGTTTCGGGTCTGGGACCGCAAGTCCCTCGTAGTTCCTGATACCCACGATACAGGTTAACCTAGTGTGGGGTCAGGACTAGGTGTGTGACTGTTGGGTGTGTATTATTACATAGCAAGACGCAGAAAATTAGTAGAAAGGGTAAGTAAATCTAGTTTTACCCAATGCTGGCTTGATGTAATGAGTTTAAATGAACCACTTACGAAACGCAAGTCTTACGTAAGTCTGTAAGTACAAAATTTGTAATTGAGGCTTTACATCACAATTTTCAATGAACGCATAAAACGCGTCCTTGGTCTATAAAATTTCAGTATATTAAAAATGGCAACACCCACCTTAATCTTTATTCAGAATAAAGGGACCGGCACTGTCATTAAATAAATTTTGGTTTGACAATTAAACTCCGAAACGTCAACGGGACATTACCCAAAGTTTTTCGTGAATAAGTTTTATTTTTTCCGTTAAATACAGAACAATTCCCGCCGAAAGGGTCGTTTCGCAAACGTTCGGAAAGTGGACACAATGCGGGATTTCACAAGACAGATTACAGCGGGCAGCATTAATAAGGGGCGCTTTACACGGAGCGATGTCGACACGGCGACGATCAGAAGGCCAATTCTCGTAATTTTAAATGTTCAAAATATCATTCGGATCTAGTCTCAGTGTCAAGCAAGTTGCAAATGGCATTCTCTTAAACCAATAATCAACGTCAAATGCACCTAGCATTAGCAGTAGCATTATACCGCTTTGGCTTCAGTCAACTTTTATTCTACATTCAATATAATTACGATCTATGTTCACATTTGACGTTGGTTTCAGAGAATGCCATTTGCAACTTTCTTGACGCTGAGACTAGATCGGAATGATATTTTGAACATTTAAAATTACGAGAATTGGCCTGCTGGTCACGATTTTATAAGTTAAAAGGGAAAACCTGGCATTTCAATGCCTATTTAAATTAATTAGCTTTAGCTCGTAGCTTCGACCGCGTTAAGCCAATTTGGCCTAAAATAATATTTCCCATATAAACTTTACAACCGCTTTTCTCCCCGAGGAAGTTGAATTTTGAGAAATCCCATCTAATAGGATGCCTACAATATAAAATCAAAAATCTTCCAATAATATATTTTTTATAATTTAGCATTAGTGACGAGATGTGCGAGTCACTTGCATGATGGTAACCGTCACGCCTGTCCATATACAAAAGCATAGAATGTTAAGTCTCATAATGTCCAGTAATATCATTCGGCTTCAATGTTCTTGAAACCGGAATACAAAAGAACTTACACAGTACCGAAATAGACAGACAGACAGACCCAGACGGCCTCATACGAGGGACATACCTCCTATATATCAGAAATCTATTGAACTTCACAAGTCATTCTGCTCTTACAGAATTCACACACCCATCAATTACAACACGAAACTGCATCTCAAACAGTTACATAAATCCGCATGAACTTTACAAAAGGTCGTGTCCAAAAGTCGTGAAGTCAAAAGGCGCGCAGATGCACCTCATGTCCGATGGCGGGATAAGATCGCTATCTTTTCGGATATTGCTCGCTATAATCATATGCGGGTTTTTTTTATTCTTTCCGTGCTGACCGTATGGACAATGAGCGTCGCGAAATACTAAGTTAAATGAATTTCTTATTAATATTTATAAGCTTCTCTTAGGAGCGTTGCTGCTGTTGGTGAATTTGGATTTCCCTATTCTATATTAAAGACGTTTTATTCGTGAATTTTGTTACGATGTAATTAAATAACTACGGCATGCCAGATGCTAAAAATAATAGACTCTAAAAATAGTTTCTTTCAAATCAATCGCGATTGTTAATCTCATGTTTAAGTAAAAGTGAACTCGCCTAACTTATCGCTTCGGTAATTACCAGTTACCATGAAAGAAGAATGCGCAGACAGTATATATTATGATAATAGAAGTTAATATTCCACAGTATTTAGATATATGTAGAGAAATAATATGGACATATGCTTTTTAGTTTGTTTGAGTCAGTTTTATTAATGTCAAAAAGTTTTTATGATACAATTAAGCGTCGTGAGTGACTCATTAAGCTACCACGAAGGCTATAGGTAATCGTGTAGAGGCATTAGTAAAAACAGCGGGTTGGGGAGGGCGGCCGCGAATTATGAGCGACCGCGTCGCCCCACGGCGCGCACGCGCTCCGATTTACGCGCGCCCCACTTCTAGGGATGAGATTTATGAATATCGATCAACAATCGAGTTATAATACTATTATAGATAATATACATAAGCTAACGCCTGTATTCTTAAACGGATACTGCAACCAGTGTATCAACGGTTCGTCGACCATTTTTCGCATCATACATAACGTGATAGGGGGCGAGCCCATTGCCACAACGGGTACAAATTCAAATCCCGGTCATCTCATGTATAAATTTTCGAATAGAAAAGAAACACTAATTGTGATTAACCGACGCGAGATTTGAAGTGGAAGTGTGGAAGTAGGATGGCAGATCGTGACACTAAGTCAAGATAGTGCCAGACAGAAAGAATAAAAAAATGAACACTGAAGTACTGAAACGCAACTCCAATCTTTGAGAGAAGTACAAAATAAGTGAACGATAGATATTAAGCTAGTTAACTAGTACTTCACTTATAATAAGTGTTGCTTCTATCGACACTACATTTTATCGACACATGTCCCATCACTACAACGCCTGTGGCAACCACGCGCGTTATCGGTCCGCTAAAAATCCACCGTGACCCCCGACACTAACCAAATTATTCTCGGTGCTAACTTATAGATAGCGGGTTCGATTCCCGCTTCACAAGATGAAGTTACGATTGCATCTGTTACGTCTATTTGTATTGTAAATAACTGTTGTTTGTACAAAACAAATAATTTATTGTGTGGGTAGGTACCACCGCTTTATCTATTTCTGCCACCTAGCAGTATATATAAGTATATAAGCTCTGTTGAATTCCGGTTGAAGGACATTAGAGAAATTACTGGGTATTTTCTGGGGCATGGCACATTTCAAATTGAGTCAACGATTTCTCTAACATTGTTGTAACGAGCAGATCACTCGCCTGATGGTAAGCGTCACACTGTCCATAATCAGTAGCGACACCGGTAAGAACTTTGAATTACAAAGTTCTTACCGGTGTCGGAGTATATTGTAGATTGTAGAGTGGTAGAGCCACGCTGTAGACACTTGTGTCTACAGCACGAATAGGCCGGCTCGTCCGGGTCGTTACCACTGTCTCACAGAAAACCGGCGTAAAGTAGTAGCTTGCTGCTGCGTTTCGTACGGTGAGTGAGATATCCGGAGGCCCAAACCCCCTCCCCTTCCCAATCCCTTAATTATCCCTTTCCTTTTAGGTCGGCAACGCACCCATAATTCTTTTAGTATTGTGAGTGTACATGGGCGGTGGAGATCACTTACCATCAGGTGACCCACTTGGTCGATTGCCGGCCTTTGCTAAAAAAAAAAAAAACAAAGTAGGTACTGCATAGCACTCATTATATACTCAAGCTTCAGTGTCCTTTAAACTGGAATAAGTGCTTACAAACTCTGTTTAGCAGCTTGGCAGCAGAAATAGACAAAGCGGAAAAACGGGCGGACTTGCGCGTGCGAGAAGCCTACCACCTAGTTCTTTTAAAAAATATATTTTTAAGCTTCAAAATATTTGGATTTATATACCATTTTTAAATTTTTATTCTTTACCTACGCCCTAAATATGTTTGCATAATTATTCAGAGCGCGATTTGTTACGCAACCCCCTAATATCAAAAGGCTATCAGCAATTCTCACGATTCGCTAATCTCGACAACGGATCGACGCCAATGACATATTTTCGCTGACTTTTGGCTGAATATATAATTTGTTGTTACGCAACGTATTTCACTACTATAGGTGTTCAAAGGAAGCAAGTTTACGTGGCAGTGGCTCATACTAGACATAGGACGGACAACCGTTGGAGTAACGCGTTCTTGAGTTTTTTTTTTAATTTTATAGGATAGGCTGACAAACTAGCAACTGAGGCAACTGATGGTAACTGATCTCCACCGCCCATGTATGCCCATAATACCAAAAGAATTATGGGCACGTTGCCGAGCTTATAGAAAAGGGATAATAAAGGGATTGGGGAGGGAGTTTTGGGCCTCGTGAACTTATGGCCTTAGGATCACGTCTCGGGAGACTGCTGGTAGGTGGAGCGATGGTATATGGTAGTGGTTGGATGTGAGGAGTCGAGGATCGAGCTTAATGGAGAACTTTAGAGGTCTATGTCCAGTAGGGGACTAAAACAGACTGACGTTGATGAGGGGTCCATGTGTGGGAAACTCCAACCATGTGTTGGAACCCAAGTCGTCTTACAAACGAAGCTATAGTGATCCACCAACCCGCACTAACCCAGCATGGTAGACTACTGACTCGAATCCATCCCGCAGAAGTAAGGGCGGCGATTGCTTTGCAGTGGGACATAAGAGCCCATATGTAATATAAAAGTGTTTAATAGTATAATAAACACAATCAATTTCAAATATTTTTTTCGGTTTGGTTGTTGTGAGAACGAAAGTATCTCGCCGTTCTAGATACCCACGACACAAGACTTGTATCATAGTTTGGGGTCACGAGTACGTGTATTATAGTATTTATAAACAAAAATACATAGTGACATATCACTATGTATTTTTGTTTATAAATACATATTATATTTTCAAATGGAAATTCCGTACATATAGCCTTTTCTAAAATCAACGATTCGACGATAATTGAATGAAGTGTCGAGAAGCATATATTCTCTATACGTTAATAAGTTTCACTATAATAAGCTCACTTGGGGAGGCTTACATCGAACAGAAGACGGCAACAGGCTGATATAGATAATAAGTTTCCCAAGACATATATTTTTTAATTCCACAGTATGAATAGGAACTGACAATTAGCCAACATTTTCATACAGCTCGAGCAACTCTCATTTACTTTTCTTTTAATTAAACGTCATTAATTGTGACAAAACGTCGCTTTTGAA
Organism: Mimas tiliae; assembly: GCA_905332985.1. Classification (NCBI taxonomy): domain Eukaryota; kingdom Metazoa; phylum Arthropoda; class Insecta; order Lepidoptera; family Sphingidae; genus Mimas; species Mimas tiliae. The sequence continues at coordinate 2,383,527 of HG995251.1, forward strand.
GTGACAGTTTACCGACGCGGTTTGCTGCATGGTATGAGGTTTAGCGATTTATATTAATTATGACAATTTTAAAATAACCATTACGCAGCATAATTGAATATAAAATAAATAAACATAAAGTCAGATGTAAGAAAACAACCAATATTGGAAAAATTGCTCCTATAAGTAATTAACAAATATTTTGAATGGAATATTAGGTAGCAAATGTCGAAGTAATAAAAGTATATTGCAGCTAATAGTCAAGACAGAAAAGTAAATCGTTTATAAAAATATTTTTTTTTCAAAATTTAAATCATAACTAGCGAGTTTACATTTATATTGTAAATTAAATTTACGTAGTTTAAAAGATCTGTCATAGCCATTCTTTACTTTCAATCCCTGCCCATATTTCAAATCAAATCAAAATATTTATTGAATCCATAAAATGTTATACAACATTTACATTCAGTCAAATTTTAACTCTAACACCAGTTTGGAAAGCTGTTTCGTTAAAGAAGAACGGACAAGAAACTTAACGTTGCTCTTTTCAACACTGATTTACAGTATTTGCACAACATTAATACAATTTATATTTAGTGAGCTTAGCAATTAAGATTAAATAACCAATAATAGATTAAATAAAAGATATGATTAAATAAATAACGAAAATAAACTTGCTCGCTTTAAATGCTCCAATCTTTCATCACCTACACCATAAGCTCTCAGCGTTACGAATAACAATATTAAGTTGGGTAACTGATGTTTATACACAAACTGACAATACACGCAAGTTATATCAGTTGTCTACAACAGACAGTTCGCTTATCGATCATATGATCATTTACATGACATTTATATACACGGCAAACAATCGTATATGTATGTATTTATGGATTGATCAAAAACTAGTGCGCGTTGAAGTCTTTTATATGAAATACGAGGACTTACATCCTATAAAATATTTGTAATTATGGATATTATCGATAAAGGTATGTATTCACAATGCATTTATTTCATACAGAATATGAATAGTTCGTGTCCAATATTCAAAAATTAAGGTATCGTCAATAGGAGCGGGGTATTGTGCAGATAATACAGATCACGATCGTTTTATTAATATTCAACATCTGTACGGGCACCGCCTCAATACCTCTCATACTTATTAAGGACAAGCCTTTTCGTGTACATTATACCAGATTTTCCTCTCGGTTCTGTACGCACTCACGCCTGTAATCCCCGAAGGGGTAGGCAGAGGTGTCACCAGTACACCCACATTTGGCCGAGCGTATCTCCGTCCCTTATGTGAAAGGGGGCGAGCCTATCGCCATACCGGGCACAAATTTTCAGACTCCGGGCTGATACTGAGTATTTCGTAATAGAAAAACCCAATACCACTTTACCCGACCCGGGGATCGAACCCTAGACCTCAGCGTTGGCCTCAATCGTAACGCGTACGCATTACAACTGCGCCACAGAGGCTCTCTGGGTTCTGCCCTTGTGAAAGCCTTTTTATCAATATAAATTAGATTCTCATGTTTTTATGAGACAGTGTAGCTTTCTATAAGTGAATGAATTTATAGAATAGGTCCGGTAGTTTCCGAGTGTACATATAAACAAACAAACCAATTGTATCTCTTTATTAGAGTAAGGCAATCAAATTGCCACAAATCTTTAAGAAAAATAGGAACGAAATTTCTTAGGAATGTTAACGCTCAGTGAGATCAACCCCTATAATTTTGAACAAAACTATCTTCAGCGTGGGTTTACCACTTACAAATATGTAACAAAAACCCTATTGTACCTTTTAACTGTGTTATCAGAATCGATTTTCAAACATAAGGAAATATCTCAATTATGAAAATCAACCATAAAAGTAGCAATTGACGGGCGTCCGGCTGGGCATCGGAAGTGGTATGGTAAGCGGCCGCTAGCCGCAGTAGTCAACATGTGTTACCGCACGCACCACCGAGTAACTACAACTTTTACTGGGACGCCAGCCGCTTGTCAATCGATTTTGACAGCCTTCTTGGCACAGTGGGTGAGTAGCCAGATGCGAAGCGAGAGCATGGGTTCGAATCCCGCACCGAGGCAAATGTTTGTGTGATCCACAAATATTTGTTTCGGGTCTGGGTGTTGCGGGAGCGCAAATGCGTCGTAGTTTCTGATACCCACGATACAGGTTAACCTAGTGTGGTGTCAGGACTAATTGTGTGACTGTAGGGGTGTATTTATTTATTTATTTTTATTTTAAATTATTCTCAACTGAGATATTTTCTTAGGTTCGATTCTGACAACTAAGTTAAAAGGAACAACAGGGTTTTTGTTACATATCGTATATTAATATTATGTTACGTAAGAGAGTATCATGTGCATAGGAGAGTTTGGCCTTAAGGCGTGCACGGGCGCAGGATCAGCGGGGCGGTTCGGGATCTTTATACACGACAGAACTGACTCACGTAAGTACTGTATTAATTAATTTGTACAGACAGACAAAACGCATTGTATTTAGAATTAATTCAGAAAAAAATACATTTAAATTAAAGATATTTTATAATTTAAATTGAAATGTAATAACACTTATCAATTTAGGAAATGGTTTCTTAAATACTAATACCCAGAATAAGAGCATTACCCTTTTACCTTTTTCTTTTTGTGTCTTCGGTGCCTACGATTGCCATTTTCCTATACTTTATGCCTACTCTTTATTTAACGATATAAGGCCGTCGGCAATTGCATATTACAAATTCTAACTTAACTACGATTTAAAAGATACATAAATTATAAAAGTGAAATGCATAGGGAGATTAGCTTAAGCAAGTTCCAAATATTATCCATAAGACAACACCAAATTTTCTCTTACTAAATACATTAATTTTCGACCGAAACTACATACGAACAACAACAACTACAACGAACGTCAACTACATTGAATATCCCAACGATACACAGTACATAATCATTACCCAGTAAATTCACAAAATAAAAATATGCGGTCGAACAAAAAATCATCATAACAATGCGCACGAACGCGACCCGCGCACGCTGCCGCACCCGCTCCCGCTCCCGCCTCCGCCGCCGCTCGTACGTCCGAAACACTGATTACATTATTGTTGTCCAACATACATTTCTTTTGCTTTTACATTTGTTGAATTTTGATTACACGCGTGTTTGAACCGCCGAAACAATTGTAAGGTTCGCGGATTCAATTTTGGGCGCTTGTCATGCTTATTATTATGTTGAATGGTAATTTAAAACTCCTTTCTTATTTTGCTTCAATTAAAAATAGCCTTAGACTTATTAATATGAGGTAATGCAATATAGGACAGATTAGCATAATAAAGTTTATTCTAGTGACCCTTAATTTAACCGTTAACGAGATGAACTAAATTTGTAATGTAAGATATCAAAATGGTTAGAGGTTACCTAATACACTTTAGTATTCCACTGGTTAGTAACTACATGGTGAAAAGCCAATGATTATGGCTCATTCAGGCGAGTCACGAACTTCATACCGATATAACCTTGGCGACATATTTGCTATTAATTATCGAGGAGTTAAAAGCTACGGGTGGCTAGGTTTCAGCATCAGATCTGAAGGCCAATTCTCGTAATTTTAAACATTCAAAATATTATTCCGATCTAATCTCAGCGTCAAGAAAGTTGCAAATGGCATTATCTTAAACCAATAATCAACGTCAAATGCACCTAGCATTAGCAGTAGCATTATACCATTTTGCCTTCAGTCAACTTTTATTCTAAATTCAATCTCATTACGATCTATGTTCACATAGACTAGATCGGAATGATATTTTGAACGTTTAAAATTACGAGAATTGGCCTTCTGGAGTTAAAAAACAACAAGAGCGCTCTTTATTACGCCTTCAAACTTTGCTTCGTTTAAATTTACAGAAACGGGCGTCTACTTCGACTTACATACCAGCGACAGATTCAAAATTTAGGAACATTTAAAAATCAATTAAATTTATCCAACCACTGAGCCTTTCATATCAAAATAACAAAATAGGGCAATTATCGCCGTCATTAGAATACAATAAATTCTACAGAATGATTCGAAGGTGGATAATGGACGAAAAGATTTGACTCATCATCGGTTCGGTACGCGGCTATAGCAAAAAGTTGCACGCGCGGGTATGCACGAGATGTCGTGTGTCAATGAACACTTACGTAGAGAGGAGTTAGTGGTAAGGAATTGAAAGTGAATATATGGTGTCTCTGAGAGACATAATATGATAGCCGGTACAGTAATATTGCGGTCAAGCATTCTCGGTAATAGATGTATAGGATAAAGATCCTAATTTCAATTCTCGAATTGATGAAGAAGAATGAAAAAAGGAAATTACCTAAAAGTGTTATGGTATTTAAATCCAACATAGTATGTATATCAGGACTCTGTGTGAGACTATTAGGGGATTTTATTGAAGAAACGATGATAACACATTGTGCAGATTATTTATTATCTTTTATGACCATATATATTAACGTATTTTTCAGTTCTTACAATATTTCTTTTACATTTACAGCATCTAAAGGCATCTTACGCATGCCCTTCAATCAAACATAATATAAGTCAATTAAAAAGTGTCCCATCTGCCCTTAACAATTCTTTGATTCATACTCGGAACAGTCTCCTACGATTTCTCACATTAAAGTGGACGTTTGAAATTATTGGTTTTTGATTTCATTAATTAAATCTTTTAGCTGTTCGTTACGGATTTCTGGAGGGATACCAATTAAAGGGACATGCCATTATTTATTTGTGTATATTTTTTGCCCTATACCAGTAAACCAGTACTTGACGTGTTTACTTCTTTGACGCGAATCGATACTAAATTTTGTTACGCCATCGATAAAGTAAGCAGAACCTCATAAATTATCAGGTTTACTTCAGGGAGTATTCGTGAAATGTATACTAATGTATTAAAAGTGATTATAGAAGCAAGTGAAAGCTTTTTGATAATTTTGTTTAAAATTAATAAACTATTATAACACCGTTACAAACTATTATAACACCAAGTTCATAGTAAAAGCGCAGTTTCCCGCGCCCCATAAACTTTGTTCCCATAAAATTTTCTAATAGGATGTGTCTGGCTTCCACGAACAGCGGCGCCCTGAGGTCTGGCTCCATTACCACTGCCGGAACTGGACTACTGACACGCCATACCGACTGTCGCGGACGTTTGAAAAGTCAGGTGTTTTGCATAAAGTCTAGGTGATAAAATTCAATCAAGTCGTGCTATAAAATATCTTATAATACCTTATCACATCTCAAGATGGTAAAGTCTAACTGGGCCACCAAATCTTAGGCCCAAAGCCAACCTCACTTGCACGTGGTAAACTCTGCTGATTAACAGACAAGGCAATGGCGACACTTGATATCCGTTGTGGGTTGTGGGGGTCAGACAGCGGGTTGCTCCACTTAATACCAAAGTCACCATCAAGTAATGAGGGTCCCGCACATAAGCATTAAGCCGGGATAAAGCCAGGCAGAAAGAAAGATCTGACTATATCTTACTACGTACCAAAGGTTTACTTCTCAAATACCATTAAATAAAAACTTCTCGCCAGTCAATATAATAATGTACTATTTAAAGCGTCAGGTGATGCACAATGGTAATAATGTGAAATTAATTTCGAAATAGCTACTCGTACTATTAAGTGATACAACTGACCCACAAAATGTTTACAATGCGGGAATCAAACAGGCGACCTTTACATACTACCCTATTAATTATCAAACGTTACGGTTAAACTTTCGACAGCGCATTAAATTTTCACAATTACAAGACATTTGATAACAAATACGTTTTATGCAGTAAATAATTATTTGTAAAACTCTCGACTAATCCAACAATTGAACGGCGTAGGTATTTCACCAATCACCTTATTTTTACTTTGCCTGCGTCATAGCCACAACTAGTCTCACCTTAGGTGAATTGTTATAAAAAACGGAATATATCCTCTATCGCTGACGCATCAAAACTATTTGATAACGTCGGCGAACATCTAACGACCCTATGGTTTAAACAAACAAGATTAAAAAAAACTTTCAATTCATTTTAGAGTTCCAACTATAAAAATCTTTTTTTTTTAATTAATAAGCCTGAAGTAGGTATAACAAAAGATCCATTAAACTGTGACAATAAACAAATAATACCTTAAAATCTCTCTATTCTAAAAAAAAGTAACTGGCGCCGCCGCCGCTGGCAAAAACTTGTCACGCTATATCCGAAACCGCTGGGGGTATGGGGTCGAGACCGATACCAATCGATGCAGAATAATGTGGGGAAGAAAGTAAGATATGTCTCATATTCGTCGGACTTTAATTTTTTTTATTTATTTTATGTATTGTGGAAAAACATGGGCAACGCCCCTAGTAATATACAAATTTGAAATTACGTTCACAACAATTCTTAGTCGTAATAAGCCATAAAAAATGTTTCCTAATGTAATTTTTATAAACTACTTACCGCTGCGTAAACGTTCATAGGAATTTCTCAGGTATGTGAAGTCTGCCAATACGCATTAGGCCAGCGTAGTAGTTTAAGGTCTAACCCCTCTCATTCAGTATAGGAAGCTCGTTTTCTGCAGTGGGCATGTATAATACAGGGCTAGTATTATTAGAAACGTTTTTAGTGGCAAGAAAATTTGAAGAATGTTGTGCAATTCAGTCCAAGAAAGTTTTTTCCAATTATCACATTTCTAATTAATTACTCAAAACTTCTATCGATTTGCACCAACATTGGCCCGAAACGAGCGCATAAAATCTGAAAAAGAGCTGCGAAAGCGGTGTCGCGGCGCGGGCGAGTGCGCAGGCTCAACGTGTCGCGCGCTGCATTATAATAAGGGCGGGTTTTTATCGCGCGACAGCGTGGGACCGCCACGGGCTTGTGATCGATATCGCGACGCGTGGACGATTCGTTACTGGCGACAATGCTTTTTGTCGCTTAACAATTTGCTATTTCAACTAGGAAGCCGTCTTCTGTGGTGGTAAATTGGTCCTTATTTTTTCAATGTAATATTTCATTTCTTTATTCATAGATATTCAGTTTGTTAAGTAGTGACGAGTTGAGTTTGTAAATTCCTATGATTTATCGAAAAATTACATACCTATATAATTTCGAGAGGAGACAGCGGAGGACAAAATAATATAATAATAAATTGGGGATATTTGTGTCTTGTGTATTGTGTTGGTTTTCTATGAGACACTGGTAGGAAACATGTCGAGCCTGCTCATTCATGCTGTAGACGAAACTGTCTACAGTCTGTCTCTACCACTAGCTCCCACCCTTTGCCACTGCTCATACAATCGAGGACAGTAGCAGAAGCTAGTCCCCAACAAAACCAATACATACTGAATAAATTCCGATTTTCCTTTATTTTTGGAACATTGCGTGAAATGTGCAAAGTCGCACGTATACCCTTCTTTTTGTTATCCCTCGTGACGGCGCGGCGCACTGCCATGCCGGACCGATCAACAGCTTTTTACTGCGTAATCAATTTCAATCGAATTGCTCTGTTTAAGTATGTTTGGTGGCTAGATGCTTGCAAAACTTGAATTTCAGCCAGAAAGAATCAAGGTTTTTTTTCTGTTTCCGTTCATGATTCTTAACTGACTTTTTGCCGTACAAAGTGGCTACAGTGTACTCAGGTACCCTGTTACTCTGCACTGTCAGCAGTGAATACATTGTCTTACAAATATAGAGTACTAGCTTTAGCAGGCGACTGCGCTTGCTTGAATGTCTTTTTCCGGGACAAAATTTTATTTTCATTTTTGATTCTACAAACAGACTAAGGGGATGAATCATTTAACACTTCTCTTTTTTGTCGGTGGTCAAAAACGCAAGCACCACAACCAATGTGATTCCATCATCAAACTAAACCCATTCCAACGCCTTCAGCGTCAAGTTTTTACATAACTGCAAGTTACCAATTAAAGTCCAAGTTGGCGAGGGCCGTTAATGCTAAGAGCCCATTGTGGCGGCCACAATAGTGACGCCGGCCACTTACCGAACGGTTTTTCGACAACATCTTCATCCGATTGAATAGGCCGTAAAATTTCTCGGATTTCACTCTCGGTGCGCGACGCTTCAGGTGTGAATTCAAAGAGCTTTTTGTAAACCAACCAAATTTATATCGGACCGCCTAATCGTTGGGATTGCTGATTGTTTTTATGATGGCGACTTTGTCGCAACGTTTGTTAAAGTGGACGCATATATTACAACTGTTTGGCGTTTTATATTCCCTATGGCCTATAATACAATTTTTATTCACAATTTCAAACACTTACCCATAATATTACATACCCAATCGACCACTTTTTTTCTATTTAATACCTTCACATACACACATAAGCTCACGTCGTATCTCTGAAGCAGTAGGCAGAGGTACAACCAGTAGACCCACAGTTCGCTGAAAATATCTCCGTCCCATTAAATGATAGGAACTCCTGCCTGAATTTATGTTTTGATTGAAACCCTGTCGCAAAACATTTTTAGATTAGGAAATCATACTTGATACTCGTACTACCAATACACCATTACGCGAAAGATTAAAAGTAAAAATAGGTGAAGAAAGGTTATCCTTAACATAATCATGAAATCAACATTCTAACGCGTGCCGTAAAACAAAATGGCGGAAGCTGTCAATTCAAAATGGCGGATTACTGCGCGATAAATTCAAATATAGTCACTTTGTCGGAGCTCGGGCGGCGACTGTAAAACTCGTAATGCACTACTCGATACTTGGATTAAACTAGGCAAGCTGAGATTTAAACATAAAGTATGGAACCGACTCAACAGAAGGGTTATTTTATAAAGGAATTCAGACATACAAAGTTATAATTTTTATTTGACATCGACTAATTAAGGTATAAATACTTACAGTACATTTACTACTTTGCCTCAAAATTTAATTGTTGTCAGATTTTTGTGTCCGTACATGCCCACAGTGGCATCTGGCATAGGTTTTTTGTGCCTGTGTTTCTCTGTTGTGATATATACTGAGACGCTATGAAGTGTAGTGGTGTAAAAGGTGGGATCCGGCAAATGGCAGGACTACGCTGTTTGATACATAGTCCGCCCTTTGCCGGTTAAGTGCAGTGTTGGGTCTTACTGTAGATGTGAGTGACTGTGATGGGCAAATGTGTGTGTGCAAAATGGGAGGTGTAATTACAAACATATATAAATAGCTATTTGCGATCGACGTATTCTAGATTACCCCAAAATGTGACCAAACCACCGTCACCCACATTGTACCAGTGGTACTATACTGCGGACAGTAAGAAAGCGCTGGTTTGAGGAAAAAATGAGAGCCTAAAGTCTCACTACAGAGGATGCTATAGCGGGTGGGGTGGAAGCGTCTAACTTTTACTTAATAATAATAAGCATATCTGGGAGAGAAAAATTACCAGAGCACTCTTAAATGCCATACGATTTACTCGTTACTTAATAAATGAAGAGTACTTCATTACAAGTAGGTTACAGCACAAGTATACATCAGTACAGTCAGTACAATCAGTACAGTAAGTCAAGTTTACTTCTTATTGAGTCATAGTTCATTACAGAAAGAAGGAAAACTGCCCGAGTATTAAGGAAATTCTCTGTCCCAGTAATTGATTGACTATACGCAGGCCCTGAGGAGTCCTTAACATGCCCCAAAAAGCATGTGCCTATTGTCTCCCATTACACCAAATTAGAAACTCTACAGTTGTTTATTATAACATAGTCCGGCAAACCAGTAAGTGGGTATCCTTATGGCAAATATCTACACCGCTTACAGCCCATGGCCCGCCATACCCGCAATACCAGAAGACTCATGGATGCGTGGCCGACCTTAAAGAGAAGCAAATTTAAGAGATTGGGAAAGGGTATATGGGCCTCATTCACCGTACGAAACGCAACAGCAAGCTCCGGGCGTCGCTTTTATGTGAGACAGTGGTATCCACCCGGTCGAGCCTGTACCACTTACACCTTATCATTAGTGAGAGATGCTCTAACTACAGTTCACAGAATAACGCCCAAAATTTAATAAACTATCTTAATTGCAAAGTCTATTAAAAAAAAACAACAACCAGAATCCATGCAGTTTGATCGCTACGCACACATTATACTTAATTTGATTAGCTTGATTCATCTGGAGATTTGAATTATGATAATTTTGACTAGTACAGGACTTACGAAAATTACTGAGTTACTGATATTTTAATTTTACTATAGATTAAGTAAGGACCACCGGCGAAATTTTATGGATGAAAAAATTAAACCACCTTTATATAACATGTCTTCTTACATTGCAATAAAGTTTAAATTACTTGTTCACATTACATAGCCCCTAAGGCTAATGTATGTATGAAAAGTCACAAAAAATAATGTATATTTAATTTGTTTCGGGATGAAATTATAAACGTATTATAACGCAATGGTCGTTGCAACTTGTAATTGATATAATTGATTTTTTACTTTCAACATTTTACCTATAGTTTTCTACAGTAATTTTACGGTTTTTAATAATTTTGCTTTACAATGATTATACTACGTTTATATACCACTACCTTTTGCTCGCGGCTCCACCCGCGTGAACAGACTTTCCCGAAACTAAACGTAGCATATAACTGTCTCCAGGGCCCCATCTATCTCTACATCAAAATTCATCAAAATCGGTTTAATGATTTAGGCGTGAAAGCGTAACAAACAAATAGATATAAAAAAAATACAGAATGCACTTTTTAGTAAGGGGGAGGAACGCATTTTATTTTAACAATATTGCTTCTGTTATTTTCTTTACCGTTGAAGCAATTCATAGAGGACTATAAGAAAAATGAATAGGGTTTAGTATTAACATCGACATAAGATGACAAGATACGTAACATAAGCAAAATCATTACCCCACTATAACTCTGTGCAAGAGGGCGGGGCTATAAAAGTCTGTGCAGCTCGTTAATTGATCATGGAAATTGATTCATGATCTCTAGTTGACACTTAATACGTCTAATTTTTTAAGCGGTGCAGAACGTCTTATCTCGATCTATAAATGTAATATTTAGACATTAACTTTTATGAAATAAAGTGGATTTTGAACGTTCATTAATTTTTGTGGCGTGTATGAGTGTTATGTGTAATTAATTACCTTTGCATATGTAAGTAAATGGAACCGTATTTTTGGCAGACTTATATGAGAGTTATCATTCTAGTTATCTTATTTCAATGGGTATTAACAGCAAAGCAACATAACGTCACTTCTCGTAATAGGTAGATGTAGGCAGAGGTAGCACCCCAGTCGAACCGGCCCATGCTTAAGACAAAACGGGCTACAACGCTTTACTACCTACTAAACACACAAAACTGACATTGCAGCCTGTAAATTAATGAGCATTGTGAGACATAGCATTTTACGTCCTGGGGGTGACAAGCGCAGTCCAGTGCCATGCAGTGCTTTGTGACTCAAAGTTCTGTGTGGTGTTGCTTCTGTTTATGCACAGGCGTGGCGCCAACCATCAGGCGAGCGTCCTCTCGTTAAACAAGCTAATAAAATAAAAAAACGTCTCCATCAATACAAATCAATCACAGTAAACAATACAAAATCCAAAGGGACATTCAAATCGACCAATAAAACGGTTTTCAGTAGTGGCATAAATCGTTGCGCGGGCGCATCCTTTTATAATTATTCAAAATCCAGCGCTGGCCACTATAAGGGCATATAAATCGGACTGTTAATAGTGTCGACGTGGCATACAATACCACTGTGTGCGACCATGTTATGACTTAAATGCAAATGTTATGGGGCACCGAAGTTATGGAGTTTTAAAAAATGAATCTACAGCCTATTTTTCGCCAAGAAAATTACTTTACATAGTGTGGACAAAGTAAGTCGGTTTGACGGACTTGACCGTTGCTAGTCATTATAGATATATATTTAAATAGACGATATCTTTCTTTCTGCAATATTGTCTGGTAGAGCTATTAGCGATAAAACCGCCAATTGTTCATATCTTAATTAGTTATTGTCAATAATCAATATCTTATTGTTTTTTCATTTTTTATATTTTGCATATTTTTTTATACAAGCTCGGCAAAGTGACTACGCTACACCTGATGTTAAGTGCAGCGCAATCCAAGAATACTGTCGACCAACGACAGTAGGTCGGCAAAATTATGCCGGCCAAAATGGTGTACAATAGATTGTTATCTATCTACCTATCAAGTTAATATGTATGAAAACCAAGTCATTTTATTCGTTCTTTGATCTCATAATAGCAATTTAGCAAATACCTTTGAATCACTGTTGGAGAGTTTTTACAATACTTTGCTGAGCGAAATGGTATATTTTGTTTGTTTGAATGACTTACTACGCTAGTCAACAGTGAACTAACCCAGTGTTCATAATCTTGCACAGGATTTCGTGCATGCGAAAGCTAAAGCATTGGAGTCGATTCAGACACGTATGAGACCAAAAATCTCTCGTAGTTCCTCCGGTCAGAACTATGTGTGTGACTGTTCAGTGTTATTTTTTTTTTTAAATGTTTGGGTGTCTTGCGATACATATTAAAATTCATTTACATAATACTAGCCTTAGCTCGCGGCTTCGCCCGCGTGAATGCCTATTTCCAGGATTAAAGTAGCCTAGTGGGCGCCCCCGGTGAGAAACGCGCTTGACAAAAATACTAATGTCGCTATTAAAAAATAGGGGTTGATCGTAGAGGGTTGAATTTTAGGGTTGTATGTATTTTTTAATGCTGTATCATAAAAAAATTAAAACAAAAAATGTTGTCTAAAAATAAAAAAATAAATTTTGGGGTCGACCACCCTTAACATTTAGGGGGATGAAAAATAGACGTTGGCCGATTCTCATACCTACCCGATATGCACACAAAATTTCATACAAATCGGTCCCTTCGGAGGAGTATGGGAACGAACATTGTGACACGAGAATTTTATATATAAGAAGAAGATAACAATTTGTCCCGTAAATTAATGATAATTAATGTTTAAGAGATAATAGTGCCTCGTCACCTTATGTTAATTAATAAACAGACACTGCTTAACTTTTAAATTCAGTCTAATTACAGATAAATTAACTTATACTTCAAAATGAATATTTATTTTTAAATCGACTTATGATCGTGGTATGTGGGTTGTGGATCAGTTCTATCCCTAATCTGTGGTCATAGTTTTTTTAAGTGGTAGAGCCACGCTGTAGACAGTTTTGTCTACAGCATGAATGGGCTGGCTGTCTCACAGAAAACAGACGTGAAGTAGTGGCTTGCTGCTGCGCTTCGTATGGTGAGTGAGATATCCGGAGGTCCAAATCCCCTTCTCAATCCCTTTTCTTTAAGGTCGGCAACGCGCTCATGATTCTTCTGATATTGTGGGCGTACATGGGTGGTGGTGATCACTTATCATCAGGTGACCCACTGACTTGAAAACACTGTCTGTCTGTATACCTACGCAGTACGCACACACAATCAGTGTGTCGGACAGCCTCCGTGGCGCAGTGGGCGAGTAGCCGGTTGCGAAGCATGAGGCCGTGGGTTCGATTCCCGCACACAGTCAAATATTTGTCTAATCCAAAAACATTTGCCTTGAGCCTGGGTTTTGTGGGACCGCAAGTCCCTCGTAGTTCTTGATACCCACGATACAGGTTTACCTAGTGTGGGGTCAGGACTATGTGTGTGACTGTTGGGTGTATCTATTTATTTATTTATTAATATTTATGGGTAGATGTGACGCCTATGATCTATCATCAACGAGTAAGCTTATCTTCATTCACTTGTATAAAAAAACAATGCCAGAGTAATCATTGCTGCACTGCCTGCCCTTATGTCCATAATTCGCAATGATACAATATCATTGCGAATTATGATGATAAAATATAGACATATTTAGTAAGATACTCCTTTATTCCTTTGTCCCGGTGCCCCATGATACGTTTATGGGTCCGAGAGTCGCTCCGTCGTAAATAGAGCGGTGTCACGCGCGCGTACATTGTACAAGCCACCCCGGGAGTCAAAACTAGCTGTTTGTATCAGAGCATTAACCAAACCAACCGACCTCCTCGCACTATTATGAACCTTAAACGCAAAAGATTAAAGTCGAAAATATACCGTCATTCAAAGAGCTATACCAGATTACTTGCTCTAATAAAATATGTGTAGTATAACGTCGTAACTGCAGAATTTCAATTCCGTAATTTTGAATTCTATTCAGACTGTTTTAATGTTCGTTTTTGTATAACCCGTCATAGTTTTGTAAAGCTTAATGCCTGAGCTTTGTATAGAAGCCGTCTCAGCAGATGAGTCATTTGGTTTAAGAAATGGGATGCATATGAAAACATATCTATTGTTTAATAATTAATGTGATTAGCTTGTATGTTTGTGTTATTGTAAATTAATAGTGTTGAATATGATTATTGTTCTTCGAATTACTTTATTAAACATCGTATTGTGGTATAAGATATTATGGGAGCTCCTTTTATTATGATTTCATATGTTTAGTGTTTAGGTTATATTTTATACATAATCTTTGACAGCCACCATGGCTCATTGAAATGAAATGAAATAGTTTTATTAATCATGTAGGCAATTAAAATAGCGCTTATGACAAGTCAGTACAAAATGGGGTGCGAAGTCAGGAAACCTCCACGCGGTGCACCCTGGGCAACGGCGGTCAAGTTGACCGACGGCTGAAATCCTGACATCAGCTGGTTGGCGGTTGTCGCGTGTTGTGGCAGCCGTCGTCTAGTTTGTAGGGCTCGTTTTCGGGCTACCCTCGGGTTTTGTCTCTTGGGTGTCGACGAGCTCGGTGCGCGCTCATCCTGCCACCGAATGGGCAGTGGGGGGATGTCCTCTCCCATTGTTACCGTCGTAAATCGTAATCCGGTCACGGAGGTCTGTGGTTATGTCTCGCGCTCTTGATCGGACCGAGGGTCTTGGCTTAGCCGCCCGGACTGCGAGGGAGAAAACCTCTATAAAAAGTTACCCCAAATCCCAAGCGGCGGCGCACCGCGAGGGGATGCATGGCCGATGGGTAGTTCGGTTTCTAGTGCGACCCCCGCCGGATAATCAGCCGAAACTCCGAGCGGGTTACGCCTAGGCTTACCCAGGTACAGGGGGCTCTGCCTGGGTGGACCTCTTATTTCCCCTATACTCGTGGGAATTTTATGGATAACACAAATTTCAAAAAAAAACCCTACACTACTTCGACGAGGTTGCCTGGTTCGGTACCCAACTCCGGGTCCGTGCAGGCGGAGGTTGGAGGACGTAAACCTGACGATGTTGTCATGTGTGAAAATGGTGTGTGTGCTGGTGTAACACCCACAGAAGCGGCGTCCGCTGAGCATCCAGTTCAGGATGTGGAGCTCAACTCTGAGCCAGAACGTAGTCGTGCTCCGTCGCGGCGTAATAGTTTGTTAGGAGGTCGTCTCTGGAGTGCCTCACCATGTCCGTCTGATCGATCGCGGTCGCCGGGTGCCAGTGACTCCGAAGCAGAACCAGCGGCCAAGAAAAGGCCGTCTTCCCGAGGACGTGGTCGCCCACCAAAAACGGGCTTAAATGTTAGGCTATCTGCGGCCCAAAAGGCTCTCGACAGAGAGAAGCGGGAGGCTGCCCGTTTAGGAACCGAGGAGGATCTGGAGGAGCGGGTACACTCCTTCCTCAAGTCGCCATCTCCAAGGGCCTCACCAAGGGACGGCGTGGAAGACGAATCCCGAGTGATCCTCCCTGAAGATCTGCGGGAGGCTGGGGGAATTTTAAAGATGGTCTCCCAAAAGTCAGGGAATCTTAAGGGGACAATGCAAAAGTCTCTCAATCGAGTCCATGAACTGATTATGAAATTCCTCGACCAACCAGAATTCGAGAGGGTGCTTCACCTTGAAGCGGAAGCAAAGCGCTGGAAGGAACATAGCGCTCGCCTCGAGGCAGCAATGGCCAAACAGGCTGAAGAAAGTGCCTCCCTGCGCCGTCGCCTCGAAAATCTAGAGGCGGCCCCGAGCACTCTGCCAACTGATGAAAATGCGTTACAGTTGTTCGAGGCTCGAATAATAGCGAGGGTTCAGTCGGCTATCATGGGGCCCGCGCAAAGACCACCGTTGGCCCATGAGTCGCAGGGCAATCACGAGAAGATATCACAGGAAGTCAGCCTGCCAGCAGTCAAAGAGCCTTCTACAGAGGGTAAAGGCAAGGGGAAGGGAAAGGGAAAGAAGTCTGTTCCAACTACTCCCGCTGCTACTGTGCCCGTAACAGGACCTTCCAATGAAAAACCACCTGCCATCGCTGGGTCATCACATACGGTCACACCAGCGGTGGCGGGGCCCTCGGGTCTACAGAAAAAAGCTAAAAACAAAGGAGCTACTTCCGGTCTCGTAACTCAAACTATCGCAGTATCCGCAAAATCAATGCATCCCTCAACAAAATCAGCAAAGGGGATGAAGAAAAATATTACGCAGGCCCCGCCTCTAGAGCCCCGCCAGCTGCCAACGGCCCCTGAGTCTATGGACACGCAGTGGACCGTAGTGGTCGGCAAGAAGAAAGCCAAGAAGAGCGCAGCGCCGGCTGCAGGTTCGCAGCAACAGCCACGCAGGGCCGAGCCTAAACTCCGCCCGCCGCGCTCTGCGGCAGTCATAATAACCTTGACGCCAGCGGCGGTAGCGAAAGGGCTTTCATATGCCCAGGTGCTGACGGAGGCCCAACGCAACGTACAACTCAGTGGCCTCAACATAACTAGGCTTAAACCTAAGCGTGCAGTGACTGGTGCCCAGATGTACGAGGTGCCCGGGGCCAATAGTGAGGAGAGGGCTGACTCACTCGCTGCACGGTTGAGTGAATGTTTTAAGGACTCGGAAGATGTTCGCATTTCTCGGCCCACTAAGATGGTGGAACTGCGGCTGTCGGGTTTGGATTGCACAGCCACCCCCGAAACGGTTGTAGCGGCTCTCTCCAAGGCCGGACAATGTGGCACTGAAGTGATCAAAGTCGGCGTGATTAATACTGACCGTTCGGGCCTGGGTACAGTGTGGGCAAAAATGCCTATAAAGGCAGCCCAAAGAGTCAAGGGAGCCGACCGAATTTTAATCGGTTGGGTCTCAGCTAAAGTCACCGTACTCGAGACACGCCCACTGCGTTGCTTCCGATGCCTTGAGTCAGGGCACGTGCGGGTGCAGTGTGATTGTGCAGTGGACCGCAGTGGCCTCTGTTACCGCTGCGGTCAACCGGGTCACAAAGCCCGGCAGTGTGAAGCGGAGCCAAACTGCCCAATATGTGTAGCGGCGGGCAAGCCCGCTGGGCACTTGGTCGGAGGGAAGACGTGTCCTGCCTCCTCTCGGAAGTACCGACGTCCGCCCCGTAATTCTAATAGACCAACTGCCATTGAGGCTGCGGCCCAGTTGCAGCCGCAGAGCCCACCGCAGGCCGAGATGGAAGTGGAGGAGATCGCCCAATAATGGCTTTAAAGTTCCTCCAGGCGAACATCAACCACTGCGCCCGTGCTCAGGATCTTTTAGCTCAGAGTCTGGCGCAGTGGTCGTTGCAAGTGGCCGTGGTCGCCGAGCCCTATTTTATCCCTCCCCGCGATAACTGGGCGGGGGATCTCGACGGGTTGGTGGCCATTATTACCCAGGGTGCCGCTAACTCTCCCCCTTTCGCGCGAATAGCGAAGGGCCGGGGATGTGTCGCGGCTCTGTTGGGAAATATTTGGGTTGTCGGAGTATATTTTTCTCCCAACAGACCCCTTGCTGAATTTGAAACTTTTCTCGTTCAGCTGGGGGCCCTGGTAGTGCAAGGTCATCCTCACCCGGCAATCGTGGCTGGCGACTTCAATGCCAAGTCCGTGGCCTGGGGTTCGTCGGCGACTAATGCACGTGGTGAGGTCCTGGAGGAATGGGCGATCTCGGCCGGTCTGGCCGTCCTGAATAGGGGGTCGGTGGACACGTGCGTGCGGCATAATGGCGGCTCTATTGTCGATCTTACATTTGCGAGTCCAGCCGTCGCACGCCGTGTCCAGGGCTGGAGGGTCCTCGCGGGCGTGGAGACGTTATCGGACCATCGTTATATTAGATTCGACATCTCCGCGTCGGCCATCGCCCAGCCCGGTGGTGGACCGAGTGCCCCGCATCGGGACGGCCCGCGGTGGGCATTGAAGCGCCTCCATAAGGAGGCCTTAGATCTTGCTGCTCTGGTGATGTCGTGGCTCCCTGTGCCGGACGGACCGGTACGGGTTGAACAGGAGGCGGAGTGGTTCGGAGTGGCAATGTCGGATATATGCGACGCCGCAATGCCCCGGGTCCGACGCCTCCCGCCCAGACGCCAGGTGTACTGGTGGTCGGAGGAGCTGGCACAGTTGCGTGTCGCTTGTGTTGCAGCACGCCGCCAGTATGCCAGGCACCGTCGCCGCCGTCTAAGGACGGAGGAACATGAGCACCAGGAGCGGCAGCTCTACGGCCTCTACAAAGAGGCGAAGAGAGCGCTGCAGGTGGCCATCAAGAGGGCAAAGGTCACGGCGAGAAAGGAATTTTTGCAGACTCTCGACAGAGACCCGTGGGGGCGCCCATATCGCTTGGCGATGAATAAGCTTCGCCCAGTGGCGCCTCCGCTGTCGCAGGGTCTTCAGCCAGAATTTCTGGCTGAAGTCGTCGCGGCCTTGTTCCCGGCCACCGTGGAGACCACTCCTCCACCGATGGCGACCCGCGAGTCGGCGCCATCGTCGAATTCGGCAAGGGATATCTCAGAGGTTTCGCCCGCTGAATTGCGGGCGGCAGTGCTTCGGCTGCGGGGCAAGAACACCGCCCCGGGGCTCGACGGCATCCCCGGCAAAGTTTGGGTGCTAGTAGTCGAGCACCTGGGTCCGAGGCTCCGTGGCCTATTCTCCGCATGTCTGGAGCAGGGCGTCTTCCCGTCACGCTGGAAAACCGGGAAGCTCGTCCTACTCAGGAAGGAAGGACGACCCGCAGAGTCGCCGTCAGCCTACCGGCCCATCGTGTTGCTCGACGAGGTCTGCAAGCTCTTCGAGCGTATCATTCACGCTCGCCTCGTCGAGCACCTCGAGGGGGTCGGCCCGGACTTGGCCGATTGCCAGTTCGGTTTCCGGAAGCGCCGATCCACCATCCACGCGATTCTGCGGGTGAAGGGACAAGCGGAGGAAGCAGTGGCTCAGGGCAAAGTAGTTATTGCGGTGTCGTTGGACATCTCCAACGCATTCAATTCCCTGCCCTGGGCCTGCATTCATGAGGCACTGCGGTACCACGAGGTGCCGCCCTATCTTCGGCGTCTGGTGCACTCGTACCTCTCTAATAGGGACGTAGTGTATCCGGGCGCTGATGGGTGGCATCGCAGAGAAATGACTTGCGGTGTTCCACAGGGCTCAGTCTTGGGCCCACTCCTGTGGAACATCGGTTATGATTGGGTTCTCCGTGGTGCCAACCTCTGGGGCGTCGGCGTCACTTGCTACGCCGACGACACGCTAGTTACAGCAAATGGCAGGACTTTCCGAGATGCCGCGATTTTGGCGGCGGTCGGCACCGGCCACGTCGTGAGCCGCATCCAGCAGCTGGGTTTGAAGGTGGCCCTTGAGAAAACCGAGGCCATTTGTTTCCATGGGCCTCGGAAGGGGCCACCGGCCGGTGCCCACATTGTTGTGAACGGGGTGCGGATTCCCATCGGCTCCACTATGAAATATTTGGGTTTGATTTTGGATAGCCGGTGGGATTTCCGTGCCCACTTCAAAAGTTTGGGGACAAAATTGTCCCGGGCAGCGGGTGCGCTCTCAAGCCTGCTGCCCAACTTGGAAGGTCCTGGCATCCCTTGCCGAAGGCTGTACGCCGGAGTCGTGCGGTCTATGGCCCTGTACGGAAGTCCCGTTTGGGCCGAGTCCCTGGGCGGCCGATGCATCGCTCTGCTGCGCAAGCCACAGCGTATAGTAGCGCAGCGGGCGATCAGGGGCTACCGCACGGTCTCATTCGAGGCGGCATGCGTATTGGCCGGTTTCGTCCCGTGGGATCTGGACGCTAAGGCCCTCTCCGCCACCTTTCACTGGCGGGAGGAGGCGTTCAGACGCGGGCAGAGACCGGCACCAAGAGAGGTGGACGCCGTACGCGGCTCCCTACGCAGAGCCGCCGTGGAGGAGTGGCGTCTCAGGCTGGAGAACCCGTCAGCGGGTCATCGGGCCGTCGCGGCAGTGCGCCCTGTCTTTCACCAGTGGCTAGACAGGCGCCACGGCGCGGCGACGTTCCGACTGACACAGGTCCTGACTGGCCATGGCAGTTTCGGCCGGTACCTGTGTCAAATAGTCGGCACAGAGGAGTCGGCCGTGTGTCACCACTGTGACAACTGTCCGCAGGATACGGCCCAACATACATTGGAGGAATGCCCAGCCTGGGACGAGGAACGCAGCGCTCTCGTTGCAGTCGTCGGAGGAGACCTCTCACTGCCGGCAGTGGTGTCCGCCATGGTCGACAGTCGGAGGTCCTGGCGTGCGGTGGCCCACTTCTGCGAGGCCGTAATCTTGCAGAAGGAGAGTGCCGAGAGGGATCGGGAACGAGCCGATCCCTCCCGCCGCCAGAGGAGACGTAGGAGACGCCGGGGTGACGACTGACCGGCGTCTCCCGCCCTGTGGATTGGGGGCGTTTGGAGAATTCCGCCACGGTATCCCCTGCCTGTCGTAAGAGGCGACTAATAGGGGCCATCGGGGGTCGCGGGCGCGCAGCGGGGGGCTGTTGTAGCGCCCTTTATATTTAACATTCTTGTATGTGCGACCCCGGGATGGACGGCAGCACGGGTGGTTGGCCTCGTTGCTGCCGTTGACGCCGAGAGCTTCCTTCGGTGCCGGGGGCTTCTGAGCCCCCCATATTTGAAGACGGGCTGCAAGGCGGCACCGCGCAGGGACGGTACCGGCTGAAGCCGGGGCGCTTCTCGCCTCGGGAACCCGGGGCCGTTCCTAATGCGCCGAAGATGGCCACCGCGGGGTTTTTAGTTGGTATGCCGGTATAGGGTGTATATAGTGTCAGGGACTCGGCCCAGCGGTCGCCTGGATGTTTACCATCTCTCCCGGGCGGCTTAACGTTGGGTCGTAAGGCCGGTGAACCCAACATAACCGTTCCGCTTCCCCCCGGGGCGGGCGGTAGCAATAAGTCGCTTTTCCCCGCGACAACAAAAAAAAAAAAAAAAAAAAAAAAAAAAAAAAAAAAAAAAGTCAGTACAAAATAAAGAAACGTATGTATAGAAATCATATCAACTAATGTATACATAATATACAAAGCATCATCAAAATACACTGGGCAAAATTTAAATTTTACAATATTTTTATTATGGAATAGTCGAGAATTGATAAGTATTATTATTTTATTGTTTCTTCTTTTTTATGGGTCGATATGGACCATAGGCATTACCGAAACGGCACGTGTTTTAAAACTACCACCGGATCCAAAACCGAGCCAGCAAAACCGTGAGCGAGTACCGAGACACAATGTTTGTGTAATCCATAAATACTTGTTTCGGGTCTGGGTGTTTTCTCCCCAGAAGAGTTGACGTCAGGCACGTGGCAGGTCATAAAAACTGTAATCAAATCTTTCTGTAACATGTGTAAAAAAACATGTTGCTTCGATCTCACTGTGAGTGGGATAAGCGCAGGTGGACGGAGAAAATTTTAATGATCTTACCAAAATCCTATTACAATTACAAATGTGCAAGTCGGGTTGTTTGTGAGTTTGTAAATCAATCATTGATTGCCAGACCTAGGATTTGAGCCCAAGATCTTACCAGTTTCTCAGCCTAAGTTCCACTAGACTAATGGGGCGGTAGAAGAAAATCACTGGCAAAATCTAATCCAACGTAAACAACAACACCCGTGACGCTATAATAGAATTAACCACAAATTCTAAAGGCAAGTACAACGGATACACAAAGGGCGAGCATCGGGAACTGTCCGTCGCATGGAACCAATTTCTTTGGCTCCATATATCAGAGCTAAGTTAGCCGTGGTCGGTGAGGTCAGCGAGATAGCTCCACTTATATTAGCTAGGGCTGTATCGGATTCTAGATCTTATTTTGTGATTATTTTTACCATAGCTCTTGCATGGTTTTTTCAGCATAGGCCGGCAAACGAACAAGTGGCCACCTGATGGTAAATGATCTTCACCGCCAACGTACGCCCACAATACCAAAAGAATTATGGGCACGTTGCCAACCTTAAAGAAAAGGGATAATTAAGGGAATGGCAAGGGGAGGGGATTAGGGCCTCCGGATATCTCACTTACCATACGAAACGCAGCAGCAAGTTGCTACTTTACGTCGGTTTTCTGTGAGACAGTGGTAACGACCCGGACGAGCCGGCCCATTCATGCTGTAGACAAAAGTGTCTACAGCGTGGCTCTACCACGCAACGGTATAGTAGCAGCGTTAAGCTAAAATGAGACCCCAGTGAGGTACTGGGTCCAAATCACAGGAAGGGTAATCTTAATATCTCGAGTTTTTTGATTCTAAAAATAGCTTGAGTTGCCCTAAATTCAAATTTGTGCCTGATATGGCGATTTCGCCACTAATCAAATCATGGGACTTGAATAAACTTGGCGCGCCGTGGTTGCACCAATTGTTCCACTGCCTACATCATCGACGATGCTAGGCTTTTATATTACGTATCTTATCAGAATATTAATTTTCGTTCCATCTAACGCTGTATTATAATTATATGCTATTTGCTTAATATTTGAATCACAAAGAGAAATCCACAAAGAGCTTGAAAGTACTATTTTCTCTACATTATCTTTATCTCTAATTTTAACGTAATGAGAAGAGTATTTCATAAACCAAGTAAGCTTCGATAGACTCAAAGAGACAACCGGATAAAACTGGTTTTTCTCGACAAAACGAGTTGACAAAACTGTCTCGTGTTGACAGCCTCCGTGGCGCAGTGTGCGAGTAGCCGGCTGCGAAGCGAGAGACCGTGGATTCGTTTCCCACACCGAGACAAATGTTTGTCTTGTCCACAAATATTTGTCTGGTCTGGGTGTTGTGGGACCGCAAGTCCCTGGCAGTTCTCGATATCCACGATACAGGTTAACCTAGTATGGGGTCGGGACTATGTGTGTGACTGTTGGGTGTATTTTTATTTTTTATATAAGAAGCTCCAAGTACTGAATGATGTATAAGAAAGACATTTAAAATCTCTGAAATATGACGCAGAATGACCAACCCTAGTAACGTACAGTATTAACAACACAGTAGCCCCTTTGACGTCGCGAAAATGAGATTTTCTAGTTAAACTCCGTTAGCCGACTCATATCGCGCTAAGAGCGTATCTGGTTACTTACCGCGATAAAATTATGTGAAATCGACAAACACTTCCATAAAATAAGCAATGTACACTCTGAGCAATGGTTGAAATATTTTATTTAGTTTTCTACACGAGTTTATACTTTATACTAAATGTTTTTACAAGATTTTGTAATTCGAGTCTTGCAACTGATTCGTCCTTGTTATTGATTTAAATGAAAGGGTTTGATGAGCAAAAAGTAATAAAGCGCGTGACGTCATAGTAAATCCAATATGGCGACGGACAACAGCTTGCTTTTTAAAAAGGTATTTTAATATTTACACTATTTACTAATTACTTTTTATTTATTTACTTTTTTCGATTAGCTAAATTAATTAAGGAATATTTTTTATTTGTAGGTGTAGGTGTAGGTTGTGTAGGTTATTTAACATAATTTGAGCATCTTAATATCAAATCATTATATTATGTAAAATGATTTTTAACCGCCTTCGAAAAAATAAGAGATTCTTATAACGATGTATAGTTTTTTTAAAGTATGTTACGCGATTCCAAGTATATATACCGATTTTCATAATTATTTTTACTATTCTTTGCTTTTTACCTCAAGGATGGTGATATGATGGTGATGTAAGAAAAAAATTGTTAATGCGGCAGATAAGGACAAGAGTCTCTACCGTGACCACGAAGGCTGAAAAGCTTTCGAAGCGTCGGGACTAAAAAACAATTAAACCACGATAAAATCCGTATAAACTAATTTTATTACAATGTGTAATATTCGCGTAAACATAAAAAATAATTAATTACCATATGCCAAGGCATTTTTTGTCAAATGAATTTGAATCTAATATGCCGAGAAACTCTGTAATGGATGTTCAGTACCTCTATCGAGAATATTTAGCTTATTTATTTATTTTTCAACTCCTAAAAAAATATTTCTTTTCTAGAAAGAATACAACAGTTTCGTCCAGTGTAAATCCCGCGCATCACCGCAGGCGGCTTAAGGTCAAACAGATAGTATCGGCCGAGAGGTCCCCGGGCGTCATTTAATTGCGGGCACGGGTTCGATTCCCGGCGAATGGGTGGGCGAACCCACGGCGCGTCTTATAAATGGGCCACGCGGTAGCTAGCCGGGGTGGCGAATGGATTGTGTCCAATGCGGGACTCTGTGTGTGGTTTTCTGTTATTGGATTAATTATTATTAATTGTGTTGCCAGCGGGATTCTGTATTTGATACGCAATAAATGTTTTGTTTATTAAATTGATCACGGTATTTGGTACCTTAATTATATTAACGTTTGTATGATTAGCATTGTTATACTATTATTTACAAGGTGGTAGGTCCCTCGTATGCGAGAGGCCGGCTGGGTTGGTACCACCGCGCCGTCTGTTTCTACCGGCAAGCAACAATAAGACTTAAATAAATTGTTCTGCGTCCACAAGATGGTAGGTCCCTCGTATGCGAGAGGCCGGCTGGGTTGGTACCACCGCGCCGTCTATTTCTACCGCCAAGCAACAATAAGACTTAAATCAATTATTCTGCGTCCACAAGGTGGTAGGTCCCTCGTATGCGAGAGGCCGGCTGGGTTGGTACCACCGCGCCGTCTATTTCTACCGCCAAGCAACAATAAGACTTAAATCAATTATTCTGCGTCCACAAGGTGGTAGGTCCCTCGTATGCGAGAGGCCGGCTGGGTTGGTACCACCGCGCCGTCTATTTCTACCGCCAAGCAACAATAAGACTTAAATCAATTATTCTGCGTCTACAAGGTGGTAGGTCCCTCGTATGCGAGAGGCCGGCTGGGTTGGTACCACCGCGCCGTCTATTTCTGCCGCCAAGCAACAGTGTGTAAACACTGTTGTGTTCCGGTATGAAGGACATTGAAGCCAGTGTAATTACTGGGCTCATGTCTCGGGGTGACGAGCGCAGTCCAGTGTCATGCAGTGATTTGTTATTTAAAGTTCTGTGTGGCGTTGCTTCTGTTTATGAGCAGGCGTGGCGCTTACCATCAGGCGAGCGAACTGATCGTCTCGTCATTCAAGCTAATAAAAAAACATTCATTTTGGAATCAAGATTACCTACCTCATCTTCATTCCTGGGTTTCCAGATATTTCACACACCATACGAAACGCAGCAGCAAGACGCTGCTTTACGTCGATTTTCTGTGAGACAGTGGCAACGACTCGGTCGAGCCAGCCCATTCGTGCTGTAGACAAAATTGTCTACAGCGTGGCTCTACCACTAAAATTCAGATTCCACAAATGAGCCAATAAGAATACAGTTTTTTTTTTTTTTTTTTTTTTTTTTTTTTTTTTTTTATCCTGGCTCGGCAAAGTGACTACGCTACACCTGATGGTAAGTATAGCGCAATCCATGAATACTGTCGACCAACGATAGACACTGAATCTATCGCAGATCGGCAGAATTATGCCGGCCTGCTTAGTTGCTTCTTCACACTCCGTTTAAAGGATCCCAAGTTATAGGAAGGAGGAAACACGTGCGCCGGCAAGCTATTCCACAGCTTTATGGTCCGACAGAAATACGATTTTGAGAACCTCTTGGTCCGAGCCGAGATGGAAGAGACCACGAAGCTATGGTTTCGCAAGCCAGCACGCGTGGTTCTGTTAAGGAAAGGTGAGGAAGGAATAAGGTCAAACAATTCTTCAGAGCATTCACCGTGATACAGACGATAAAAGACGGAAAGCGAGGCAATGTCCCTACGCAGCTGTAGCGGCTCTAAATTTTTTGTGACGTCTGCATCATTCACAATGCGGACAGCCCGTCGCTGCAATCCGTCCAAGGCATCGAGCAAGTACTTTGCGGAACCGTCCCATAGGTGCGAACAGTATTCTGCACCCGGCCGTGCCTGCGCTTTGTATAAGCGGTAAAGCTGGCCGGGTGCAAAAAACCTACGCACCTTGTTCAGGATTCCGACCCTGCGTGATGTGGCTGATATTACGCCCTCGATGTGGTTCCTTGGATTCAGATTGCAGCAAATATCCATGCCTAGGATACTTAGGCTATTCCGCATTGCGAGCGGGATACCCTGAAGATTGGGGAGGGGAGAGAACGGGGATTTTTTGCACGTAAACGCGCACACCTGGGTTTTCTTGGCATTGAACTCAACCAGATTCTTGGTACCCCATTCCGAAATGAGATCCAAGGTCTGGTTAAGCTCAATGACAAGATTCTCTCGCTGCCTCTCAGTGACTTCCCGGCTACCAGGAGGCTTACTGCAGTAACGCCCATGCACAGTGCTGTCATCTGCATAGCAATGAATGTTACCAAGTGGTAACATGTCATTGATATGCAGAATAAACAAGGTGGGCGAAAGCACAGAGCCTTGTGGGACCCCGGCATTAACTGACATGAGCTGCGAAGCGTGTCCTTCAACAGTGACACGCATTCTACGCTCATGCAGAAAGCCAGAGATCCACTTACACAGGTTGTCGGGAAGCCCATACGCCGGAAGCTTGGAGAGGAGGCCACGGTGCCAGACCCTATCAAAAGCCTTGGCAATGTCGAGACTTACGGCTAGAGCCTCGCCATGCCTGTCAGCCGCCTCCCCCCAGCAATGTAACAAGTACGCTAGAAGATCACCCGTTGATCGTTTAGACCGGAAGCCGTACTGCCGGTCATTGATCAGCGAGTGATCGTCCAGGTAGCGGACCAGCTGCGCGTTAATTATCCGCTCCATTACTTTGCACATCACTGAGGTTATGGCGATTGGACGGTAGTTGCTAGGGTCCGATCGATCACCCTTTTTTGGGATCGGTTGCACGTTGGCCTCTCTCCAAGATTGGGGCACAATACCGGAGAGGAAGGAAGAGCGGTATAGGCGCGTCAGCACAGGAGACAACTCCGCCGCACACTTTTTGAGAACTACCGCTGGGATACCGTCCGGACCACTGGCTTTGCGGACATCGAGCGACTGCAGTTCGCGCCGAACATCACACTGCCTGATTCGGACATCCGACATAGAGTGTCCGCAATCAGGCACCGTGGGTGGCAGTTTATTGCCATCGTCGAGCCGCGAATTAGCCGCAAAGAGATTTGCCAGCAAGGTGGCTTTCTCCTGCGGCCCGTGAGCAAGCGATCCATCCGGATATCTCAGCGGAGGCAGTGAAGGTCGGCAGAAATTAGATTGGATGGCTCTGGCAAGGCTCCAATAAGCTCGGCTACTTGTTGGTTGATCAGCCAAAGCACATCCAATCTTGTTAACGCGCTGTGCATCCGCTCTGACGTAAGCCTTCTTACAGGCCTTGGTGGCTTGGTTATAGGCTGCCTTGAGAGAACTTACATTGGGATCCTTTTTGGCGCGACTCCTGATCCACTCGCGATACGCCGTCTGTTTCACACTAACAGCATCAGCGCATTCGCGATTGAACCAGGAGCGTCCTCGGCCACTTCCGACGACCTCCGAGGAAGGAATGTAGTATTCCATTCCTAATCGGATCTCGTCGGCAATAGCATCGGCACTCGCAGAAGGATCAGTGCCCTCAAAGCAGCGCTGCCGCCAAGGGATGGCTGCAAAATATTCGCGCATACCATCCCAATCTGCTGACGAGTAGTGCCAGATCCTGCGCTTTACCCTCACGGGAGGTGGAGGCAAAGCACGAGGCACCGACGATCCAACCAGGCAATGATCAGAAGTACCCAAGGGGGCACTTACCGTCACATTGTACCCAGCTGGATGACTCGTCAGCAGAAGGTCCAGCAGTGAAGGCGCATGACCTGCCACATCAGGGATCCTGGTGGGCTGATGCACCAGTTGCGACAAGTCATGAGTCAGAGAGAATGCATGGGCAGCACGTCCAGCATGGTCAGTCCTGGAGGAACCCAGCCACAACTCATGGTGTGCGTTGAAGTCCCCCAAGACCACCAGTTCCGCTGTCGGATACTGCTCCTGCGCGTCATCTGCCGCCTGGCTGATGTAGTTAAACAGCCGAGTTGTCTCGTCATCCCCGTCATGGGATCTGTAAAGGCACGCATAGATTCGGCTTTGCGTGCCGAGATCCACGCGTACCCACAGTGTGGAAAGGGAGGGATCCTCCATGCAGCGCAGACGGCGACAGCAGACATCCGACCGGACATACAAACATACCCCAGCCTTTCGCTTGAAGTTCTCTTCCAACGAATAGCCGGGATAATGTAGGTATGCCGTATCGGCCGGACGACAAATCTGCGTCTCCGTCAGGAAAAGCATTGCAGGCCGGGCCGTCTCAAGATGGTGGTGGACGGCGCTTAGGTTCGAGTGGAGTCCACGGATGTTAGTGAACTCCATTGTGAACGCGGTGGTGGGGTTGTGCACCGCTGTAAGACCTGTTTTCTTTAATTGCGCTGTCATGTGAAAAAGGAAAAGAAGGGGGAAGAAGCAAATCGAGTGGCTTGCGACATGGCAGACTAATGACCGTGACGGGTACAGAGTCACATAATAGCCGAAAAGAGGCAGACTGACTCGCCGGACGGAAGGGCCCCCGTACCCTCCCGGGATAGGCCGCCGGGACCCCACATCCGGTCACCAACCGGCACGACGGACCTACCCAAGATTATGCGCGGCATGGTGAGGCAGCCTCTCGAGGTGGTTAACCACGATTGGGCCCCTGTACTATACCACGGGCGGCCAGCGGAACAACCGTTTATACGGGTCTCCCTGGCCGGCGAGTCAATACACCTCTATCCAACAGTGATCCTATATACTCACCCCAGCCAGCAACCATGTCACGTCGCAAGCCTATCGAGAACCGGATATACACTGGCTGATCCTGGAACGCGATCCACATAATATTATGTGGGTCACTATGGCAGGTTTTACACCATGCGTACGGTGGTCGCTATCCGGGCGGATACGTATATCCTACCACCAGCAGAGCGGTTGTTAGCTCATAGATCCCTCGGTCGCCTCTTACGACCCCCTCGGGAAATGTTAGGGGAAGCGGTTTGTATTCTTACGCCGCCGCTTCACGGCCAGTTGAAGGTGACGCGTACAAATTACTTTTTTTTATTGGTTAGTTTCAAACTTTTTTCCGGATAATAAAACTGGGATCGTTTCTTAAATTGGCCATAGGTGGTGACAACCCGACGACAATGTTTTTTTTTTTGAGTCGGTATTATTTTTTATTAAAAAGAAATTAAAAAAAACTTGTATCACTATATTAAATTTACGTTACATGCACCGTATACGTTAGTTTTGAGCGTTAGAGGTAAACTAAAATAATAGATTTTGAGTTCTAAGGAGGTCGAAAGTAGCTCTAAATGGTTTGTATATATATACACACGCCCGGTGCCTCGCCTAGAACTTGGCGGATACACTGACGTATGTCTAGATTAAATCAAAGTCGTTGAAAGCCTATAATCAACTATTAGAACTATTGCTTGACTATTCTTTTTTATATCATCTATGCCAGAATCCGCCTATTCCATATTCAGGGAAGGAAAAAATATCTACGCATTATTCAATCATCAAATCTATCGTATTTGTTGAGATTTAAAAATCCTAAAGAAAAAAAATTAATATTTGTTACAATTTGATTACATTTAGTCATTTCCTTCCTGATGGTATGACTATATAATAATATGTTACTTTAATTATGTTTTTCTTTTTACCAGATATTACCCAGTTTGTCTCGCATTTAAACATTTGTAAGAATAATATATGTAATAATTACAAAACTGGTAACATTTCTACTAAATTCTCTAAAAAAATACATAAAAAATTTCACATAGAAACCATCAAAAGGCGGCGCGGTACTGCACAAAGCGTTACTGCGGCCTCTTTGGTCAAATCGCTGATCAGGCCACACGACTCTGATAAACGGGCCGGGTGCAGGCACTATCTGACTATGTGAGATGCATTTTTGAACTAGCTGAGGATTTATGTAATTTAATTATCTTAGATACTGGCATGTTAGGCCCTTAGCTATGAAATTTCAGTTTTATATAGAACTATTCAGTCTTTTTCAAATATAAATAGTAACATTAATTGGAACTTAGAATTACAAATCGATGACAAAAATACAAATTCAAACTAGCCAGTATTAAAAAATATAGATAAGGAAGGAATTAATAATATAAGTGATTTTTGAATGTCCAAATATATTTTTATACCCCCAGATAATGCAGAAAACCAGCCAATTTAAGAATAATGTTTTGACATATGTCTTTCCATACGTTTCATATATTTCGGCGCTGCTATACTGCGCACAGATAAAGGGATCAAACTTATAACACCGCTTTGTTCTTAGGGGTTACAACTATCTACATTCATTCCACGGTTATTTGCTATATTCTTTCATCTACAGAACAAGCCTCCTAAGTAAATGTATTTAAATTCCCAACAGTCATACTCTAGATGAAGCACTAAAGGTTATTACAACGAGTACAAAGGAAACTCGGCGGGGAGAGCGCACGGATGTCAAATATTTGCCGTAAGACCGACGCAACGCCGCGTTGTACGTCCGTTCAGATAATGTACAATTCACTGGAATCATGACTAGTAAGTGTATGAGTCAGGAAAAATTTTATATGAGAAAACTGGAAATATAGTGATTTCTTAGGTTTACGCGAATATTACACATTGAAATAAAACTAGTTTATACGGATTTTATCGCGGTTTAATTTTTCGGTCGTCTCGACGACCTACAGACCTCAGTCTCTCCCGTGACCACGAAGGCTGAAAAGCTTTCGAATCGTCGGGAATAAAATGAAAATTAAACCGCGATAAAATCCGTATAAACTAGTTTTATTTCAACTGGAAATATTTTTTATATCAGCTCTGTCCCAGTGCTGGGCACGGGCTTCCTCTGAAAAGAGGGGTTTGGTCTTCGTTCACCACACCTAATACAAGTTGTTACACTTCATATGCCTTTGTCATGTGTTGAACATTAAACAGCAGAAATTAATATGTAAGAAGTAACATTATTTGGTCCTTCGAACTGGATAAAACCCAGATTTATTGACTAGACAGCCATATATTTTTGAGTAGCAGAGCCATGCTGTTTTGTCTACAGCATGGATGGACCGACTCGACCGGATCATCACTACTCTCTCACGGAAAACCCGACGAAGCTACTACTTAGTAGCTTGCTGCTACATTTTATTTGAGATATCCGGAAGCCCAAATCCCGCTCTCCTTCCCAATCCCTTAATTATCCCTTTAAGGTCGGCAACGCGCTCATGATTCTTCTGGTATTGTGCGCGTACATGGGTGGTGGAGATCACTTACCACCAGATGCCCCACTTACTCGTGTGTCGGGCGGGCTATGATAAAAAACAAACCACTCATTTACATAAGGATAACAAACTAACATCGGTATAAGGCTCCTGGCGGACAAAGTGGCAACTGGCATCTGAATAATCTCGCTGATATTTAACGCTTCGCGATACATAATTATTATGACAGGACAATAGCAGGCGGAGTCGGCGACAGCTGTTTACTTGTAACGAGTGAGTCGAGACAATCAGATAACATCGCAGATGAGGCGCACGCTACGCTTGTATCGCCCAATCTCGCTTATTGTCTGTTTGCTAGCTTGTTTTACCTTTTGATTTATGTGGATTGTAGAGAAATGAGTTTAAATGTGTAATATGATATTTTATTATGAAGGCTGTGCTAACTAAAGTTGTAGTAATATAATAAAATAACATTAGCCATGTATACTGTCCCACTGCATGGCATGGGTGTCCTCTACATATGAGAGAGGTTAGGTTAGGTTAGGCTTTAATCTACCACGCTGGCCTAATGCGGGTTCGTAGGATTCACATGAGAATTTCGAAGGTATCCTTTCAACAAGTGATACCTAATTAACAATACATGCACACGTAACTTAAAATAGTTAAGAGGTGTACTCTTAGGGTTAGTTTTGAACCTGCGACTCTGAACTCGGCCGTATCACTGCCAGCTGAGCTATCGCTGCCAACTAAAGTTGTAAGTACTATAATATGTGTTTTTTAACAACGACGTTTGTTTTTTGACGAGACAAGCATGTCGCGGTCGCTCGCCACACCTAGGTAGGTGTGGTAGGTAGGTTATAGGTATAAACAGTGGCAACATCGCCCGAATATTAAAACGCTATTCAAGCATTTAAAATCGTCTTAAACATGTTGAGGCCCTCTTAGCTGTCAAAATTGTATGAAAATAAGTAGTCTTTAGCTGTCAGAGTTGAGTAGCGTTTCTGTATTTGGGCGTCAGAATCATTAATATAAAAGTTCTGCGTGGTATTAGTTGTCAAAATATTTATATATTTTTATACTGTTAATGTGCCAAGTGTTAGGTTCGTCGTATGCTGTCGGAATAAGTATCAATATCTATTTCTGCCGCCAAGCAACAGTGTGTAAGCACTGTTGTGGTCCGGTTTAAAGGACATTGAAGCCAGTGAAACTACTGGACATTTTGTCTACAGCTTATGTCTCGGAGTGACGAGCGCAGTTCAGTGCTATGCAGTACTTTGTTATTCAAAGTTTTGTATAATAATGCATCTATTTATGGGCAGAAGTGGCGCTTACCATAAGGCGAGTGACCTGCTCGTTTCGTTATTCAAGCTATTAAAAAAACACAAGCTCAGCCAGACAAAGATGTCAAACTTATAACACCCCTCTTTTATCGGAGGTTAAAAACAAACTTATCGAAATGTCCAGTTTAGTTTTTAACGGATTATACTATTGTTGCAGTACTGTTAGGTGATCTAGATTATTGCTGAGTTTGTCTATGCGTTTATGTTTAAATAATAATATGGTTTTGAAACTTAGATGGACAGTGTTATTTTTTATGTATCATGAGTGGTAGAGCCACGCTGTAGACACTTTTGCTGTAGACAAGTATCTACAGCGTGGCTCTGCCACTCATAATATGTATTTGAAGTCTTCTAACCTGCATTAGCCCAGTGGACTGAGGCCTAATACTTCTCATGAGTATGGAGGCCCGTACGCAGCAGTAAGATGTATATAACACAGGGCTGGCAATTAATTATTCAATACATCTCATACACTGATTCATACACAAACGAGCATTTCAAACATAATACGGGTCACAAACTTTTTGATTTATAACACAAACAGTAATTTAAAAGTTGTGCCTTTTGCTTGCCACACCCACGCCACACCCACGACGCTCACAATCTCAATATTAACAAAACAAGAAATAACTGGTTTGATGATTTTGCACACGGTTATTTTGACTGGTTTTTATTTTGTACAGTTCATAATATTTATAGAAAATAAAGATATTTGTCTATTTCTATAGATAGATAGATAGATAGATAGATAGATAGAATATTCTTTATTGCACACTAAATAAAGTAGATAGCTTATAAACGAGGATCATACAGTAAGGGTGATACAATGGGCGGTCTTATCGCAAACAGCGATTTCTTCCAGACAACCTTATCAACCTTTTCTATTTTGGTTGTGTTCCGGTTTGAAGGATATTGAAGCCAGTTAAATGATTGGACATTATGAGACTCAACATCTTCTTACTTAGCGTCTAAGTAGAAACGCGAAAACAATTCTAGTAATTAATAATGTTCAAAATATCATTGCGAGGTCGTCACAGTGTCAAGAAAGTCGCTGTTGTCTCCTTAACCAATAATCAACGTCAAATTTGAAAATAGAACGAAATGAGATCGAAAATAGATTATAAGTTGGCTGAAGCCAAAACGGCATTCTACTAACATTTTTAAATGACACATGTCCTTAAGGAACGTCATAATTGTGACTGAGCTTGCACTGAGATAATATTGACACCGGACTAAACTCAAATCAAAATCTTATCTCAGTTCGGTTAAAATTCATTCAAGTGACGGTTAAACATGAGAATTGGCCTTCTGGTATTAAGCCGGGATAATACCAGAAAGAATGAAAGATTCCACAACATCTTATGTTTCAGTGTGGCGGGCTAAGTGCAGTACCATGCAATACTCTGTACTTAATTCAAAGTCCTGAGTGGTGTTGCCGCTGTTCATAGCTAAGCGAGCGACCTGCTTGTCTCGTCTTTAAGTTAAATAAAAAAAACATGCGGTGCAGTCTTTGGGGACTGCCGATAGAAGTGAAAACTAATGACCGTTCCCAATATTCTGTCTATCGACAGATTTACTTACCGGCAGTAAAATTTTTACACATTTTGTATGGAAGATCTGTCAAAAAACTATTGACAGTAAGCAAATCTGTCGATAGAAAGAATATAAGGAACTGCCATAAGTGATTAATAACGCACGGAAGTATATTCATTTTATATATATACACAGTATAAATATAGCTCATGGAAAGCGTTCGGTGACGATGACGCGAGTTCCATGATTTTTGTTCACCCAAAAAGAGTTCAACGCGCCTAAAAAAGTTGTCACTTCAAAAAATGTGAATCTATTACTAGAAACTTAGTGGCGATTTGATTTAAAATCGAAATGTAGTGGTTCCAAATCCACTTCAATCCACTCACTGATCTAACACAAATATTTGTGCTATTCGCAAATATTTGTTCAGTTGCATCAGGGATTGAAATTATGTGAGGTACTTCTTTGTGTTTATGACATATTAATGTGGGTTTCACCATCCGCCGGTTGATGCAGGGTTATTGCAACGAGCAATGCTTCATGTTATTTGATGGTTGTAATTTTTGTTTAAAGCGTGAATAACGAAACGAACAGGTTGCTCGCCTGATGGTAAGCGCCACGCCTGCCCATAAACAGAAGCAACCCAAACACATATCTTTGAATTACAAAGCACTGCATGTCACCGGACTACGTTCGTCACCCCGACATACAAGTTGTGAAGTCTCATAATGCCCAGTAATTTCAATATTCTTCAAACCGAAACACAACAGTGCTTACACACAGCTACCTGGCGCTAGAAATAGACAGAGCGATGGTACAAGCCCAGATGGTATTTCGCATACAACAGTGCTTACATTCTGTTCTTGGCGGCAGAAGTATACAAAGCGGTGGTGAAACATGAGCCATGGGGTACGGTTCGCATTTCGCTAATCGCTATAGACTGCAATTACGGCTGACATCACTGTCTCACATTTTTTTCGTTTATAATATAGGTTCCTTATTCTAGGACAATTTATTATACTATGTGAATATTTTTCACAATTGCTTGTTTCAAATTATAATAAATGGAACAAAACCCGGCGTTACACAGACCGTAGGCGACAGAGCTAAGGACGCTAACAAAGCCAAATGTAAACAACAAACAGGTTGGCATTCAGCATTATCTGCCTACTCCCCGATCATAAAGCGCTAACATACAACGTACAATGTCATTGTGCCGGTAGTGAGGTGACGTGGTCCTCAGATTAGAATCCGTATTAATTCATAACTGAATCGATTCTAATTCCAATCCAAGAATCACGTCACAAATAAGTAGTTACTGCTATTTGAGGACCTGTGGTATCTTAGTGAGTATTAAGCTAAAAAGTAAGAAAGTATTTTTTTACTATCCTGAACGATGAAACAAGCAGGTCGCACGCCTGGTGGTAAGCTCCACGCCTGAACAAAAACAGAAGCAACACCACAAATAACTTTGAATTATAAAGCACTGCATGGCATTAACTGTGTTTGCCCACACCGAGACATAAATTGTGAAGTCTCATAATATCTAGTAATTTCACTGGCTTTAATGTCCTTTAAACCGAAACACAACAGTGCTTACACACAGCTACCTGGCGGTAGATATAGACAAAGTTATATTACCAGCCCAGACGGTCTCTAGCATACGAGAGACCTAGTACAGAAATACACGTTTTATTTTAATTTAAGAAGATTTTTTATGATCACTACGAAGGAAAGCTAAGCAGGACCTGACATAATGGTGCGTGCTATAAAATGGCAAAGAAATGGAATGCCATGGAAACTAGGTTCATTTACTTCGATGTAATACATCTTTATTCACAATCAATTAATTGTATTATCGTAGTGCAAATATTGAAAATGAATTTAAAAAAAGAGTAACGTTAGAGTTTCTTATCCGTTCTTCTTTAAAGAAACAGCACACCGAACTGGCGGTAGAGTTTAAATTTGACTGAATCTAAATGATTTATAACATTTTATGGATTCAATAAATATTTTCATTTCATCAATTTGGAACAAATTTCAAATGTGTGATGTTATAAAATTCGGTTGAGCAGGATATGTGACAAGTGTCACAAAGATTAAGATCCATAGAACACAGAAATTTCGATAAGAGTAGATATTCGGCTCATTCATTACGATGACTTATTATGTGTGCGTGTGTTTGTAACTGTGTGGTTTTGATTTGTGTAACAGTAACGCGACAGCCAACGTCGGGTCATGCGTGTATTATTATACTTATAGACAGACACACAGTCACTATTTTTGAACAAATATATTACGCAACCGTAGGACCGTGTGTTAAATGAGTCAAATTAGTGTATAGAAATATTCCAAATTCGAATATGCAACATCTACGTAATATGGCAATTACAGTTGAAAAATAAAGTATCTGTCACCGAGAAGCGAAATTTTAACTTTCACCCAATCCATTTCGGAATCGGAATCACACGCGCGACATCACTAGTTATTATTCATCTCGACGTAACCATTCTGTTGTCCAAACAATTGACCCATTCAAAATGGTCCAATCCGTCTCTCCGAGCTTTCATATTAACTAATTCAAGTTGATGTTTATTTGTAGCGAAGTGCGGCAACAATGGTTTAAGTTCTTAACCCAGATAAGGCCAGCGCACACTGCACGTTAATAAATAATGTCATATTAGAGGCTTTAACCGCGCCAGTGTAGGCGGGCCACTCTGTACACTTTACTACGATTCTTCTATAGCGCTTACTGGATTAAATTGTAATTATGAACTAGGATATGCTCGCTACTTTGTATGCTGAGACGTGAAAAAGGTTGGCGATTTCCTTTAGTTCCAATACAAATGTTTTTTTTTCTTATAATTGTAGTACTATGTTAATGTTATAAATGTCAAAGTTTGGATGTTTGTGAATTTGGAAGATTGGTACTAGGGGAATAAATGGTGATTTATTGTAAATATAATTGGTAAGAGTCAAAGAACTAAATAAAATAGGACACGAAGACTACAAAGCCATAATTCGACATATAAAAGTTGTCTCGTCATTAAAGCAAATAAAAAAATTATTAAAAAAAACTTAAGTAACACATGTGCACGTAATTTTTAACTCAGGATCCCCGGGACATTTCCACATACACCCCAAAACGAAACCCTGTAAGTAAAAGAAGGAGTAAGCAAAAGTAAGGACGCTGATCCGAATGCTGGCGAGTCCGGTATAACCATCCCTTCACTTTGGGTTTGGAAGATCAAAAATGGATATCCTCGCCTTTAAAAAGTTTCAGGCAGCAACAATATTAAATTTCATATTTTCACTCACTCGTTCTGTTACACCATTAAATTACCTCTCCTAAACCAAATACCTACAGAACAACGGAACACTCGAAAAAAACGAAAAAATTACTGATTAGCGGAGAGTAGCCGATTGGCCGACGCACGGTTAACGTTAATTAATACTGTACGTATCTGGATGGTGGGTGGGGCATGGGAACTGACATCACGCTGACTGTTTGAACTGTTCTGATGGTGTGGGTGAGGGGAGATCGCGGGCGGATGAGAGGTAGCGGTTTGATGGGAAAATATCGAAGTCAGAATTGTAAATAACTTAGCCTATTTTGTTGTTATAACTTGTATGTGGTAGTCGTAAAAACTACAAGCCAAATATTTCTGTAACGTGTTAAAAAGCATTCTGCGCCGACCCCACTGCTCCAAAAACAAAGTTCTGCTAAGTTGAATGCTGATTTGATCAGCCTTTCAGAAACCGGGTGATAGAATATCGTAGTTTACTATGAACTTAAGAGCCTTGATAACTTAAAACGCTTCACACAAATAGCAAACCGCTCTCTCTCAAGCCACACACCACACACGAGCGAGTTATACGCTAATTGAAGGATAAATCGAGCTAAGTGGCAAACGAGAGAAGTAATTGTTTTACACATGAACACACAACGAGAGCTGTTTAGCTTTTAAAATGATTGCCTTTCGACTTAGCAGTTAGCGCCTACCACTCCACTCGGATACGGATTTCAGTTTTTGATGGCATTGTTTCTGTTAAGTCTTATCTCAATTTATTTATTTATTTTACAATAGGCTTACGGACTAATATTACAATAAAATGAGAATTTAATGTAGGTTACGTAAACATGTTGCCATTTACAAGTCTCCAGATATAAAAATAGTATAGTATAGTCACTTTGCCGTGCAAGGATAGAAAATGTTTGAGGGTTTAATCTAACAAGCCTGTATCCTCGAAGAGGTAGGCAGAGAAAACATTTGCGCACTCACTATTCACTCAGCTTAGAGTTTGATCCCAAGACTTCAGTTTTTAAGCCTAAATACGCAGTCACCAATGAGACGACTAATTTCTAATATTGTTTACTTGCTATGAAATGAAATGAAATGAAATGAAATAGTTTTATTAATCATGTAGGCAATTAAAATAGCGCTTATGACAAGTCAGTACAAAATAAAGAAACTTATGTATAAAAATCATATCAACTAATGTATACATAACATACATAGCATCGTCAAATACACTAGGCAATTACACTAAATTGTTTATATGTTGTCTTTTTATTTTACATTATTAACAGTATTTGTAATATCGAAACGTCCCATTATTAATTATTAAATATTTTGAGTCGGTATGGACCACTGCATTTACCGAAAGGGCACGAGTTTTAAAACTACCACCGGATCCAAAACGACCCAGCTTGAGAAGACCCGGCGAAACAAACTCAGTGGGCTTAATTTACCACTAGATTCAACGCGGCGCGACCCAAACTCTGAGAAGATCCAGCTACTTGAACTCAGGGGGCTTGTTTTAGGTCCGGATTTTCAATAATTTATATTAGGAAATACAAAGTCCTATAGTTAACTTTAGGGAGATTGAATGCGGACCATGTGTATCTCCGAAGTCTTGTTTTAAAACTACCACCGGATCCAAACGCGATCCAGCTTGATAAGACCCGGCGAAACAAACTCAGTGGGCTTGTTTTTTGTCCGCTTACTATATTCTTGAAGAGCATGACTTGTCTTTTAAAAAATTGCCAATTTTCCGTTAGGTATTATTTATTCGCGATCGGTCGTCTTTTGTTTATTTGATATCGTTTTATTTTTTTGGTTTAGGTAGGTATTTTATGTTAGGAAGCATTCCATTTTAGCTTGCTCGTAGAATAATACAAATCATTGGTCAATTTATTTAGATCTTGGTTACTAAAACATACATTCTATTTATAATTGTTTAATTATCTCATAATTAACCTAAGCCTATAGTAATATCAGCTCCGTATTAAGCTCCGCAAGCTACTAAGTCGATTTTCTGCAAAGTAGTAAAACCCGGTCGAGCCGGCCCATTCATTCTGTATCTGTCACAGTGTGTCTCTGCCACTTGTCAGAATCCGCCGAATGTGAACGGATTTTGATAATTATTTTTATATTCGATAGGGTTTACTCTGGTGGTTGTCCCTTTGGTTAAGATCTGATGACGGCGTACAAGGTAAAATGGAATACTCCTTTTTACACAAAAAACACCGACTCAAAAAAAACTAAAACAGCTAAAAATAAAATAACTTTTTTGAGTCGATGCTATTGCAACGCAATGGTAGAAAGATAGTATGTACTCGTAGATAGCACCAACTAAAATATTTTTATTTAAGCTTTTTAGTTTTAAGTTATAATTATTAAAACCAGTACAATTTCGCAAAAGAGGATACCAGCCTCATAAAGTAGTACGAAGATGATGTCTTAATACAAAGATAAAATTTACGTGCATAAGTCCACACATGACATCGGTACCCTTGACCGGTGACCGGTGAATCACTGCGCAGGCGCCGCCACACGACCGAGCGGAATGAACTTGGAGAGCTTTTGTTAACCTTTTAACTTTAGATTTTTTGTCGTTGGTTATGAATAATGAAGTCGATATAAAAAAAATGCTGTTTCAGATACAAATACTTATTTTCTTAGCATGGGAAAGTGCACTGCTCTTGATGGTAAGTAAAGCGTAGTCCAAATATAATAACGTCCTTTTGCCGGTCGCAGACGCAGTGATAGCTCAGCGGGGAGTGGTATGGACTGTCGAGACGAAAGTCGCAGGTTCGAAACCAGCCGCAAGTGCATACACCTCTGACTTTTCTAAGTTATGTGTGTATTAACTGTTAATTATACTCGTAGCTTGCTTTTTATGGTGAAGGAAACATCGGGAGGAAACCTGCATACTTGAGAAGTTCTTCATAAGAATTTCGAAGGTATGTGAAGTCTGCCAACCCGCATTAGGCCAGCGTGGTGGACTAAAGCCTAACCCCTCTCATTTCAGTCGAGGAGTGTGAGCAGTGGGACGTATATAATACAGAGCTAGTATTATTATTATTATTATTTGCCGGTCGACTTATATATCCCCAGAATTATACCTGTCTGATATAACTGGATATACACCAGCTGACCTCGGAACTTTACTCGCCAGAGCGAGTCACTATGGCGGGATTCACGCCATGTGTGTGACTTACACGAGATTGAATTTAAAGCCCAAAAGATGAATCTCTCTTCTGTCAAATTACGGGTCGAAAACATTATTAACTTACGTATGTGTCTGTCACCGTATGGTCGTGTTGCTTTGTATGCAATTGTATACAATACAATTTAACATTGTATACAATTTCACACAAAGTGGTCTTGTCGCTATCGCATGACTTGCGTCACGCGTCGCAGTCTCTGTGTCTTGTGCCTCAAAAACTACAATAATATATAGGCGTGTTTTTTTTTATTTCATAGGTCCACAAACGAGCAAGTGGGTCACCTAATGGTAAGTGATCACCAACGCCCATGTACGCCCATAATATCAAAAGAGTTATGGGCGCGTTTCCGACCTTAAAGGAAAGGCATAATTAAGGGATTAAGAAGGGGTGGAGATTTGTGCCTTCGGATATCTACTTAAACTCCTGTCATTGTAAACGTGTCGCATCTGTTTTTTTTTTATTTTACTTCATATTTCGTGTCACAGCGTAGGATGCGAAAGATCGGTCGAAGTGGAAACGTTTAAGTAGGAAGGTGGATCTTGGCAATAAGCCGGACTAACGCCAGTCAAAAAGACAGATTTGTTTAAATTCTGTCTAAAGTAACGTCATTTCACCCACTTCTCTTAACTACTTTTATTCATGAATTAATAAAAACAGATGACAATATTTGCACATATACGCACTCATAGAATCAAGTCTTAGATTTACATACATACATACGCACTCACGTCTGTAATCCCCGAAGGGGTAGGCAGAGGTATAACCAGTACACCCACATTTCGCCGAGCGTATCTCCGTCCCATGATGTGATAGGGGGCGAGGCTATCGCCATATCGGGCACAATTCTAGACTCCAGGTTGATAATAAGCATTTCATGATAGAAAAACCCAATGTCACTTTACCCGACCCGGGAATCGAACCCGAGACTTCAGCGTCAGCCTCAGTACTAACGCGTACGCATTACAACTGCGCCACCGAGGCAGTCTTAGATTTATAATTTTCGTTTTATTAGTAGATTTCTTCGTGCAAATGACCCTCAATATTATAAACAGAGGCCGAAATGAACAATAACATTCAATAACTTGACACTGGATATACGCTGGAATGTTTTGAATCACCTATGTTTACAAACAGGTCACGTTTAGATAGCTCCTGATTTGTCACTAATACGAGGTAAGCATATAGGGCATCATATAATATCGACGAAATACAAGATAGATCTGACAGCCTCCGTGGCGCAGTGGGCGAGAAGCCGGCTGCGAAGCGTGAGGCCGTGGGTTCGATTCCCACACCGAGGCAAATGTTTGTCTAATCCACAAATATTTATTTCGGGTCTGGGTGTTGTGGGACCGCAAGTCCCTTGTAGTTTCTGATACCCACGATACAGGTTAACCTAGTGTGGGATCGGGACTATGGACTGTTGGGCATATTATAAAAAACTAAAGAGGGAAGTTTCGAGTCTTAACGCCTAGAGACCCACGGTTCATTAACTTATTTCAACATTAATATGTGATACCACCAAACATTGCCATACTGCCATGATATGGACTGCCTCGGTGGCACAGTTGTAATGCGTACGACGATTAAGTCTGACGCTAAGGTCTCGGGTTCGATCCCCGGTTCGGGCAAAAGTAATATTGGGTTTTTCTATTACGAAATGCTCAGTATCAGCCAGGAGTCTAGAATTGTGCCCGGTATGGCGATAGACTCGCCCCCTTTCACATCATTGGACGGAGTTACGCTCGGCGAAATGACGGTGTACTGGTTACACCTCTGCCTACCCCTTCGGAGATTACAGGCGTGAGTGCGTATGTATGTATTACCATACGGTGCCCGAATCGCAAGCAATTCTAATATTTACTCGGAGCTGAACAAGTAAACATAAATTTTTAATTGCTCTATCTGAGAAACAAACCCTGGAGTGTACTGGATTCATAACTTATGTACTTTGGAGAAAGAAAGAAGAAATAAATTATTTTTATTTTAATATTTTTTCTGAAAAATTTGTTAAAACTTACAACCGCGCCGGTTGGAGTTAATGCAACATAGTCTGTTATAAAGTACAATAAGCGAATGTTGTCAAGTTACATAAGGCAGATTGCGAGTTGCGGCGCATCGGTGTATAAATCTGAGAACTTTCTCCCGCCGACAGATTCGTTTATTAACGCCTGGACACACAGTGCGAGCTCAGATCAGTGTTGTAGGTGCACATGCTTTCAACTCAAAGAAATATTATGTTATGTAGTACAGTAAGACTTTGTATTTTTTTTATAGTATAGACCGGCAAACGAGCAAGTGGGTCACCTGATGATAAGTTATCTCCACCACCCACAATACCAAAAGAATTATGGGCACGTTGCCGAACTTAAAGGAAAGGGATAATTAAGGGATTGGGAAGAGGAGGGGGATTTCGGCCTCCGGATATCTCACTCACCGTACGAAACGCAGCAGCAAGCTACTACTTTACGTCGGTTTTCTGTGAGACAGTGGTAACGTACCGTACGAGCTGGCCCATTCATGCTGTATACAATAGTGTAAATTTTTGGATGCTTGTGAATTTGGAAACTAATTAATCACACCTTTACGCCTGAATGCTTAAGGAACAAACGAAACAATATTATAACATTGAAATAAAACTAGTTTATACGGATTTTATCGCGGTTTAATTTTTATTTTAGTCCCGACGTTTCGAAAGCTTTTCAGCCTTCGTGGTCACGGGAGAGACTGAGGTGTTAAGTCGTCTCGAAAAGTTAATGTTATTATAATATAGAAAACCAACAAAAAAAATTGACACACTGAAAAATGAACTGCGCAAGGGTCCACTACGGAATACGGACACACCGTGGTCATACAACACATTGTCCTGAAAATGAATCGATAAGATTGTGAAACGAGTGTCCGAGCGCACTGCGCAGTGCAATCAGATCCTCGATATTGTGCATTCAGTAACGTTACTTTGAACCAGTTGTATAAAGGGCATCGTTATCAACTTCAGGCATCGAAATAAGATGACAAGAAACGTAACTCAAGTAAAAAAATGACCCCACCAAAACTCTGTGCAAAGGGGCGGGGCTATAAAAGTATGTGCAGCT
Source organism: Mimas tiliae (assembly GCA_905332985.1). NCBI lineage: Eukaryota > Metazoa > Arthropoda > Insecta > Lepidoptera > Sphingidae > Mimas > Mimas tiliae. The sequence goes on from HG995251.1 coordinate 2,427,428, forward strand.
CGTTCATTCATCAATTCATAAAAAAATATACATGATCTCTAGTTGACACTTAATACGTCTAATATTGCGCGGTGCAGAACGTTTATGAAATAAAATTGATTTTGAACGTTCATTAATTTTTGTTACATGTTCATTACCTTTGCATAAGTAAGTGGAGCCGTATTTTTTGGCAGATTCATATGAGAGTCATCGTTCTAGTTATCTTATTTCAATGACTTCAGGTAAAAAATTACATGTAAATTAAACATAATAGAAAATGAGTAGGTTCAGATACAAAGAAGACAATCCACCAGTTAGAAACCAAATCAGACAACCTAGGTGGCGTAACGGGATAGTAGTTGGCTGTGAAACGAGAATGCGCAGATTCGATTCTAGCACCGAGACAAATGTTTGTGTGGTTCACAAATATTTGTTTTAGGTCTGAGTGTTGTGAGACCGCAAGTATCTCCTAGTTTCCGACACTACGATACAGGTTATTCTAGTGTGAGGTCACGACTATATGTTCGACCGTTGGGTGTATCACTACATTATTAATTTAACTAAACGCCAATTTGACAATTTCTACTCCCTGATTTGATGACCCTAATATATACCATATGAGAATATTTTTTAAATCGAAAATCTCGCAACAAGTTGCTTAACACAGCAATTCGATCCAAAATCTTATCACATCATGGGAGGGAAATAAGCTTAGCAAATCGCGGGTGCACTAGTTGCACCTGTGCCCATTTATCGTAACCCAAACGTAAAAAATAATTTTATTATTATTAACCGACTGCAAAAAAGGAGGAAGCGTTCAATACGGCGTGTATTTCTTTTTTTAAATTTGTACATTCATTTCTCCGCGAATTACGGACCAATTTTGTATCTTTTTTTTCTTTTCCGTGATGAAACACGTCAGACGCTTTTTTAAAAGTACTCATAATATTTTAAGTACATCAAAACAAACATCAAAGTGAAATTATTGGCTATATTTAATCTAATGTATTATAAAGAGTGGACATAATAAACGGTGTTTATGAATTACTATCATCAGCGTAAATTATTCTATCTTATCAAGTGTGAACCGTATGTTAGAAACACAGTTCCGTACAATATTTGATCTAAATATTGCATGAGCACTTCTGTAGAGTACGGTGAAAGTAAGGTGAAATCCAATCGTAATCAACTTCAACAGCATCTCTCTCTTCTGTTCCACATGCCCTTATCCCACTCGCAGTAGGATAAAAAAAAAACAACCGACCGCCTGCTTGATGCTAAACCTTTAGGTGAGAAAGCATCCATACAAAGCATACTCGAAACAAATATTTGTAGATCACACAAACATTTTTATCTCGGTGCGGGAATCAAACCCACGGCCTCTCACTTCACAGCCGGTTACTCGTCTACTGCGCCACGGAGACTGTCATCTATTTTAACAAGTCTTATAGTAAATGTAAGATAAAAGACAAGTTTCTATCAAAGCATAACGGAACCCTAAAACCATGATAAAAACACACAGGTGCTCCGTTGAAAATGTATTTTTATTAGCGTCCAATCGTCACCGGTCACAAATTGTACATGCGCACTGTCATGTGCAGTTTATGCGACCGCTTGTCAACTGGCGCATGAACAGTTGGACCAAATATTTGCGCATCATTATTGACGAATTGTAAATACAATTCGAATTATGAGTGGTAGAGCCACGCTGTAGACACTTTTGTCTACAGCATGTATGGGCCGGTTCGTCTGGGTCATTACCACTGTCTCACAAAAAACCGGCGTAAAGTTGCAGGTTGCAGCTACGTTTCGTACGGTGAGTGAGATATCCGGACCCAAATCCCCTCCCCTTCCCAATTCCTTAATTATCCCCTTCCTTTAAGGTCGGCAACGCACCCATGACTCTTTAGGCATTGTGGGCGTACATGGGCGGTGGGGATCACTTACCATCAGGTGACCCACTTGCTCGTTTGCCGACCTATGCCATAAAAAAAAATCGTTTTGTTTTTATTCAATGATAGTATAAATATTACATTTTTGCAAGTCTTGCTATAAAGCTCATGAGCTTATAAATACATAATATAATGTAATTTTGATTTGTGTGACAGTAAAGCCTCTGCCGGAGTTCTATACCTACGCAGTACGCACACACAATCAGTGTGTCGGACAGCCTCCGTGGCGCAGTAGGCGAGTAGCCGGTTGCGAAGCATGAGGCCGTGGGTTCGATTCCCGCACACAGTCAAATATTTGTCTAATCCAAAAACATTTGCCTTGAGTCTGGGTTTTGTGGGACCGCAAGTCCCTCGTAGTTCCTGATACCCACGATACAGGTTTACCTAGTGTGGGGTCAGGACTATGTGTGTGACTGTTGGGTGTATTTATTTATTTATGTTCACGCATAACTCCACCATATAAAGACAGAGTCTGATGATTATTTTTATATTCGATAGGCTTTAGTTAGATAGTGGGCCCATATAGATTTGCAAAGGATATTATTTTATAGCAGAGGCCGGTAATCAAGAAAGTGGGTCACCTGATGGTAAGTGATCTCCACCGCCCATTTACATACCTAAAGAATCATGGACACGCTGCCGCCCTTAAAAGAAAAGGATAAATAAGAGATTAGGTAAGGGAGGGCGATTTGGGCCTCCGGAAATCTCACTCAGCGTACGAAACGCAGCAGCAAGCTGTTATTTCACGTCAGTATTCTGTGAGACAGTGGTAATAATCAAGTCAAGCCGGCCCATTTATGTTGTAGACAAAATTGACGATTAATAAAAATAGAAAAATGAAATTTTCAAATCAATATCTTCACAAAAAATGACGTGCGGCTAACAACCTTTCGAAATTTAGCTTCGTTATCGGCAATCGCTCTGAAATTTATGAATATTAATGGGGTTATCAATCAGTCGGGCGTGCTGAAAACTCTGTGTTTGACATTTAGTTAGAAAAATGGACCTAACAGTTTTTGCAATAAGAAAAGAATTAAGATAAAAGACAAGTTTCTATCAAAGCATAACGGAACCCTAAAACCATGATAAAAACACACAGGTGCTTCGTTGAAAATGTATTTTTATTAGCGTCCAATCGTCACCGGTCACAAATTCTACATGCGCACTGTCATGTGCAGTTTAATAAACATTTACAGAATGTTTATTATCATCTCAATAGCCTTATACTACACCAGTGGTGGCACCCTACTTAAGCTAACTGAGGTCCGGGGTCCAAATCCCAGGTCAGTCATAATTTGTGTTTGAATATCGAATCGAGACATCACACATGAATTGTCCGGGATTGGAATCCGTGCCTGGTATGGCGACAGGCTCGCCCCCTATCACATCATGGAACTGAAAAAATCTCGGCGATATATTGGTGCAGCAGTAATTGCGGCAGCCTACGTCGCGCAGTGGGCGAGTAGCCGACTGTAAAGCGAGAGCCCAGCTGGATTCGATTCCCGCTCTGAGACAAGAAAGTTTCTGTGATCTGCATATATTTGTTTCATATCTGGGTATTTTCTCCCCACACGGGTTGACGTCAGGCAGGTGACCGTTCGTAAAACTACAAGACAAATCATTCTGCGATATCTGTGTTAGAAAGTATGTTGTGTCGAGTGTGATAAGGGCAGGTGGAAGAAGAATGTAATTACACTGCCTGCCCCATTGGGGGTACAGGCGAGCTTATGTATGTTTGTTATACATTTTGATTCACGTTGAAGACCCAGAAATTACATCATAAGTATGTAAATAGCTTCATTAAATCGTCAAAATAAAGCATAAATTATTAAATACAAGTTAATAATGTTCAGATACATATCAGCGGCTAATGTGGCAGAGCTTAAAGTCAGAATAAACAACGTCCAAGAAAGGTCAAAAGGTACGTACTTAATGAATTAAGTAAGAAATCTTCACTGAATTTAAATTAGGTATTATATCTTAATATAATTTAATATGAAACATAAAGTTGTTACGGTTTGAAATGTAATAAATAGGTCATCTTTTTGGCGGGAAAAATAAATAAATAACCACAGAACGAAATGCCTTTGTACAGTTGCTTGCCTTCGGTCCAACCGATTTCTTCAAGGGCATCAATAAATTGCCACTGCGTTGGCAAAATGCATCTCTACTTTGAATAATAGAAATTACAGATGAAAAAAACGTAATTCAACTTTTTTCGCAAAGAACGGCAATTTCATAGGTTCACGACCTATTATTAAATCAAAATATCTATTTTTCTACCCTTAACGGCAATAACTTTACGCGGTCGCAAAATAAAATGATAAAACACAAACAATGCGATGAGAGCGTGGGTGCAAGGCCTTTAGGATTCGGCGGTGCTACCGTTGAACTTGACCTGTTTTTTTTTTATATAATAGGTCTCTATAAAATTGCCATTCTGTATGAAAAAAGGTACAAAGTCGTCAGAGGAATTTTATACTGCCTCTCGAATATTGATTTTTATCCCGCCAAAAAGCATTAATTATCCGACCTTAGGCATCATCGATACCAGAGAAATCGTAGCGTCGGTGCGTTGCCGTCTTTAACTGTTGTTTGCAATCGTCACAGTTTTAGTAGCCACGTTTAGAATCGCACCTTAATCGTCAATTCTAACAGTACAGTCACATAGTCATACACAATAAACACTCGCAGCGTGTCCCCGACGATATCCCGCCGTCTCATGAATTGTAAATATATTTTTAATTAAACTGCGCACAATTATCGGCGCGGCAAAAAACGCGGGTCGCTGAGGTCGTGCGTAAAGAAATGTCATTTGTAACTTACAACTGTGTATTTTTTACCGACTTTAAAAAGAAGGTGGTTTTTATTTTATATGTATGTTCACGCATAACTTCGCCAAATGTGGACTCATTTTTATGATTATTTTTGTATTGGAATTTGAATTGTGATGTTTGTTAATCAATCACGTCTTAACTGCGGAACGGATTTCAATGAAAATTGATACACGTGTAGACCATCATATGGATTAGTATATTGGCTACTTTTTATCCCGGAAAAAGACTTTCCCGAGCGAAACCAAGAGGAAAAGCTAGTAAAAAAGTAACATTATATAATTTATGAGTATATAACAAAACCGTTGACAGCCACCGCAGGTGCAGTGGGCGAATTGTGAAGCGAAAGGCCGGGGGTTTGATTCCCACACCGAGATAAAATGCTTGTGTGATCCACAAATATTTATTTCGGGTCTGGGTGTTTTCTCCCCAGAGGGGTTGACGTCAGGCAGGGGGCCAGTCACTAACACAAGCCAAATCTTTCTGTAACATGTGTTAAAAAGCATGTTGCGCCGACCCCACTGCGAGTGGGATAAGGGCAGTTGGAATGAAAAATATAACAAAACCATTGTCTGATCACCAGATATATACGGAATAAACTTGTATTTTATGACCTTACTAGCTTCTGCTCGCGGCTCCGCCCGCGTGAATCGACTTTTCCGAAATAAAACGTAGCCTATAACCGTCTCCAGGGCCCCATCTATCTCTACGTCAAAATTCATCAAAATCGGTTCAGTGATTTAGGCGTGAAAGCGTAACAAACAAATAGATAAAAAAACATTAAAAGTATCCTATGTTACTTCTTATACCTCCAAGAATATGTGTACAAAGTTTCATGATGATCGGTTAAGTAGTTTTCGCGGGAAAGCGTAACAAACAAACTTAAATTCACATTTATAATATTAGTATGATTATAAATACAAACATTCTACAGACAGATCTCCGTTTAACTTCAGTGCATTTAGCTGTGCTCGAGAGTGCAACATTCGTACTTTGACCTGTCAGAGTAAATATTTAAAATAATGATCTTTGATTGTAATGCGATCCGATACGGCCGCAATTCGCTCACATCGATGCCCGTGTCGTCAACATTCGGTACATTTTTATATCGAAATATTGGTCATAATATTACACTTTACACACTACAAATATAATATATCTCGATTTTTAATATTTTACTTGACATTATTGCCCAAAATTTGTGTTCAATCATGGCATGATTAACAACACCGGTTATTAAAAAATACATATGAAAGACTTAAAAAAAAATATAGTTTTACGTGTGGCCGACAAAATTCTAGCGACCGTCAAGATATCTCTTTTGACGGTCAACATCATACTTGGACTGCCCAGTGGATATTTACCATCATGTTCAATGTCTTTGTCATGCCAGGAAAAAAGGTAATATTGCTAGTTTTTTTTATAGAATAGGCCGGCAAACGAGCTAGTATGTCATCCGATGGTAAGGGATCTCCATCGCCCATGTACGCCCACAATACTAAAATCATAGGCACGTTGTTGTTCTTAAAGGAAATGGATTATTATAGGATCGGGAAGGGGAGGCTTTGGACCTTCGGATATCTTACTCACAGTACGAAACGTAGCAGCAAGCCGCTACTTTATGTCGGTTTTGTGTGAGACAGTGGTAACGACCTGGTCGAGCCACCCCATTCGTGCTATAGACTCGTAAAAAGTAGTAGGTCATTCAAAAGTATGGTATCTAAAAATGTTCATCCACGTCATCCAGATACTTTCCAATAATAAATAAATATCCGTAGACAAACAAACATGTCCAAAATACCATCGACATTTTCAACAATACTTAAAAATAATCGGCACAAACATTCTTTGATTCGAACGTGGTATCTTTCGTCCGTCGATCTATCCGTCCACGCGCCAAACATAGCCCACGCACACACATGTATCTTGTCTTAACAACACTGTCTGCTACCTATACTGAAAAGTTACGTAGACTACACGTGTATTTATAATAAACTAAATAAATAATACTAGTCTTTAACAGTTATATGTTTTAACAGACGAATAAAATGAAGGTCCTCAATTCGATGTGTATAATTGTTTCTTTTTGGGACTATATTTGTGAAAGTATTTATATCTAATATAATATCATATACGCCCCACTGCTGAGCGCGGGATCATCTCGTCTACGAATGTGAGGGGTTAAGACTTATTCCACTGGCCTTATGCGTGTTGGCAGGCTTCACATACCTTCGAAATTCTTATGAAGCACTTCTCAGGTACACAGGTCTCCTGACGATGTTTCCATCAACGTTATAGCAAGCGATAATTAACAATGAATACACATGTAACTAAGAAAAGTTAGAGGAAAATTGTTATTGGAGGTGGTTTCCATTCAGCAACTTGCGTTTTAGAAGTCCGTACCACTTCCAGCAGAGCTGCTGCGAATAACTTACTACTTACTGCCTCATATTTTGAAAATTTTCCTATTCAACTATCTGTACAAGGTATAAGGGTCAGTCGCCTCGAGTAAGCCAATCGATGCCAAGCGGTCCCTCTCCAACCAAATGCATGATATGTATTGAGTTCAACAATAATCTATCCATCTACATCGTTAGCATCTATTAAGCAGTATGGCGCAAGCCTTAACTATCGACAGATGCAAATAAAATGAAGCGCTAAAACAAATTAGTCGCATGTTGACCATAGCTGGAAAAATGCATTAAAAAGGTCTCATTAAGGTCTAGAATACATTGTTGGCATTTGGTTAGGTATCTCATTATTTTCTCTTTCTAAGACAGCTTTAGCAGTTACATAAAGAATGATGTCTGGAAGAAATCGCAGATAAGACCGCCATTTGTACTTCGCTATAATTTTTAAGGTTCTATTGTTTCTAATTTTCTTTTTTCAGATGTACAATATTTTCATTTTGAAAATGAACTAGATTATTCAAAGACTGTAGAAAGTTTTGTTAACAACATGAATGCCGCCTCGACCAAGGTGGTACCACAGTCTCAAAGAAAACTGAGGTGAAGTTGCAATTTGTGGTTGCGTTTCGAACGGTGAGTGAAATATCCAGAGGTCCAAATCCCTACTTCAAGTCCATTCCTCTAAGGTCGCCATCGCCTCCTCGATTCGTCTGTTATTGTGGGTGCTCATGGACGATGGAGATCTCTTACCATCAGGTGACCTGCTTGCTCGTTTCAGTAAACGAGCAAGCAGGTCAGGAGAAGTAGTGTCAGTACACTACTACAAAAAAATATTAATTAAAGTTCGCTATGGTGGTTAGGTACGTGAAGTCTGCCAACCTGCATTAGGCCAGCGTATTGGACTAATGCCTAACCCCTCTCATTCAGTAGAGGAGGCCCGTGACCAGCAGTGGGAGGTGTATCGTGCAGGGCTAGTATCATTATAGTGGTTAAAGCAACTTAATGTTCACAACACCGAGATTGCATAAATATATCAGTATGGCAAAAGAAATGTCGCAGACCCCTGCACCGATGATATATCAGAACGATCTGAACTGTCATCAGGATTCTGAGAAATCGTGATCCGATCGCCGCGTGATATGCGCGTGTTGTACTCTCTCGTTTTACACGTGTTCGTGTTCTATATACGTTTATATATACAATTAGGACAATACCTTAATCAATACCAATGACATCAACTTATACGAATTATAAAATCACATTATTAAAGAACTGACTGCCTCGGTGGCGCAGTTGTAATGCGTACGCTTTACGATTGAGGTCAACGCTGAGGTATCGGGTTCGATCCCCGGGTCAGGTAAAGTGGTATTGGGTTTTTCTATTACGACATGCTCAGTATCAGTCCGGGGTCTGGAATTTGTGCCCGGTATGGCGATAGGCTCGCCCCCTATCACATAAGGGACGGAAATACGCTTGGCGAAATGTGGGTGTACTGGTTACACCTCTGCCTAACCCTTCGGGATTACAGGCGTGAGTGCGTATGTACATTATTAAAGAACAGAATTGTCCACTAATCTTAGCTGAAGTATAATTACCATAAATACAAATATTAACTTACAAACAATAGGTACTCGAAATTTATTGAAATATTGAGCGAATCCAGTTACAATCGCCATCCTGCAAACGTTTCTTGGATAAATTATTTAGTTCTAAACAGCCATAACTTGAATTGAAGGTTTAACAAAATTTGGTTCTTTATCAAATCATCCAACTTTCAATAACGACAATTTGATATCTACTTCTCTTGCTATTTATCAATATTATAATCACAACTCTTTAAACAAACGAGAGCACCCGTTGAACTCTTTTGAACGCCGTATGATGAAAAAGTTACAAAATTGTACCGATTATTTGTCATTGAGATATAAACCTTACTGCACTTGCGTAGGGTTCACGAGAACTGCAAACAAATTGGGAGTATGACGGAAGCGGCGCGGCCTAGAGTTGAGGTTTGGTCCAAGTTAAAAGATAGAATAGATGAGATTTTTTGTAGATATTATAAGCTTGAATTTTCAATCTCCATGTAAACCTTATTTATGAGATAAAATGGAAGAGCGTAAAATACGAGTATAATATATGAGTAGTGTATATAAAATATTTGTGTATAATTAATATCTTATTTTTTTTCTGAATCGGCCCTTAATGACTAGAATTTTTTTATATCACCATCTAAATTATGTTCATTAAAATTTTCTCATGAAAACCAATGATGAAGGGAGATCGATGTAACAAATCAGGCAATTTTGGATGTTACGTCCATTGCAGTGTGAATGACTTCCTAAAGTAAGAATACTTCAAGAGTACTGTTAGCAAATCAGAATATGTGAACCGATTATTAAAAATTTGAGGATGCGAAGAGCGCATATAAATCCATATATTTTATTTACCCCTACTCCTTCTATGTATTGAAAGCCATTATAATGATACGATTCATAACTTTGAATCGCCTATCAGTCACACCACCGTTAATAGAGTGACGCCAACGCCGACAAAGAAGTGACATCACACCGGTCTGATCTGTCCGATCGTGTGTTATCTTGGCCGCGCGATTTTCCCATTCATCGTACTATTTCCACCCGACCCAGCCTGCGAAAGAGACTTGAACAATATGTTGACTTCGTGTAAAATTTAAAACATAGCATTTATGTGTTAATATACTTAAAGCCCTATACTATTTCTCACTATCTACTTATAAATGTAAAAGTTTGGATGTTTGTGAAATTGAAGGTTTATAAAAAATTTGGAAAACCATAATCTGGTTAGGACATATTCTACTTGTTATACCGGAAAGAAATTACTTAATTAGAAAAAAAATTACGCGGGCGCAGTCGCGAGTGAAAGCTAGTATGCGCATAGCACGCATATTTATTAAAAACCTCGTACCGCCTATCACTTACACCGCTGTTAGTGGAGCGGCGCACGCGCCGACAAGGAAGTGACATCACGCCGGGCCCGTCCGTCCGTTCGTCCGCTCGCGGGTTATCTCGGCCGCGCGCTTGCTCCATTTATTGCCGTTTCCGTCCGGCCAGCGAGACACTTACCTTATACTTAGAAGAAATATTCGTAGAACAGGCAACGATAAGCGACGCGACGCCTTGTAAAATATCCGATGAATATCATATAGTCTTCATCCGAGGATTATCGATCTTCGTCAAGAGCCGCAATGTCTCTTAACATTATATTTAGACTGCACTGTACATAACATTAGATCCAGTGTTATCACTTAGCCGGGCCAAGATAAAAAGTAATTGGGCCTATACAACCACAACACCGCGCGCAAAAATAGCCTGAATGATCCATTGTATTGAAATAAAACTAGTTTATACGGAAATTATCGCGGTTTAATTTTTGTTTTAGTTCCGACGTTTCGAAAGCTTTTCAGCCTTCGTAGGCTAAAAATTAAACCGCGATAAAACCCATATAAACTAGTTTTATTTCAATGTGTAATATTCGCGTAAACCTAAGAAATCATTATCCACTGTACTTGACTCGTAACCCTATGAATAGGGTAAGCTGCTTTTCCAAGAGATTAAAATGCTTGATGGCAGTTCACGAACGGAACTAAAATGCTAAGTCGGGTGATATAGAAGAAGATGAAAGAAAGAAAGAAAGAAGAAAGAAAGAGGAAAGAAGAAAGAAGAAGAAAGAAGAAAGAAGAAAGAAGAAAGAAGAAAGAAGAAAGAAGAAAGATATATCATACCATTGTTTCCTCAATTCAAAGTGTTTCCGCATTTTGTCACTCTAATTAATATTATGTGGACTATTATACGGATTTCTATAGAAAACTGTCAATTATAATATGAACTGCATCATCAATCACGCTGAATAACATATTATGAATATCAGGTAAATGACCATTTGAAGTAAGAAATTATAATTAATATTTTTACATTAATGGTTTTGCTGGTGAGAATATAGTTTTTTTAATAGCTTGAGTGACGAAAGGAGTAGGACGCTCGCCTGAGAGTAAGCGCCACGCCTGCCCATAAGAAGCAACACCACATAGCACTTTAAATTACAAAGCACTGCATGGCAGTGGACTGCGCTCGTCACCCCGAGACTTAAGATGTTGTCTCATAATGCCCAGTAATTTCACTGGCTTCAATGTCCTTCAAACCGGAATACAACAGTGCTTACACACCGTTGCTTGGCAGCAAAAATAGACAATGCAGTGGTACCAACCCAGGCGGACTCTCTCATACGAGAAACCTGCCTTGTATATGTCAATATGTATCAGGCACCTTCCCAGTTAGCTTTATAACCAGTAGCTTCAATGATTCGGCCTCATAAATTACCCACTAAATCAATTTGTACAAACTTTACCACTTTTTTTTGTATGGCCGGCAAACGAGCAAGTGGGTCACTTGATGGTAAGTGATCTCCACCGCCCATGTACGCCCACAATACCAAAAGAATCATGGGTGCGTTGCCGACCTTAAACGAAAGGGATAATTAAGGAATTTGGAAGGGGAGGGGGTTTGGGCCTCCGGATATCTCACTCACCGTACGAAACGCAGCAGCCAGTTGCTACTTTACACCGGTTTTCTGTGAGACAGTGGTAATGACCCGGACGAGCCGGCCCATGCATGCTGTAGACAAAAGTGTCTACAGCGTGGCTCTACCACTCAGACTTATTTCCTTTATACAAACTTTAGAAATAGTCTAAGCTTAAGCATGTCGTATTCAACATTTAATAGTGAATTAGAGGTACCGCGATAGCGTTACATGTTAATTTCTAAGATTGGACGATAACTGACTAGTTTATATCCTTGGCATATCCACGCCTTCGTAATGCAAAGTGGATTGACTTGAATGTAGTTTGAAAAATGAACGAGATGTTATGTAGGTTGGTGGATGGCATTATTTTGATTTATCGCCTCTGTGGTCTAGTGGCGGCTTCGATTTTATTTGATCCACCGATTTGAATCAAAAAATCTGTATTGATTTCGTTGTTCGATTCAATTGAAAATCTGTTCCGACGGTCCAACTACATGCGATATAGTAATTAATGAAAATCGAATCGTGTAAACTTGCTATAAGCTATACTAAAGTTTGGCGAGTACTGAAACCGATATTTAACATTTTCTCCTAAGAGCTAAGATATTAGCAACTAAGAGGCGAAATACGAAATTCGAACCCACGTCCCTGCAGTAACAAACAAAGAACGTCAGCTTAAAATAGTACATAACAAGCGAAACTTCCACACAAAGTCGCGAGCGAAACCTTTATATTCACAAAGTCAGATGAGAAATCCAACCATTTAATTCTTACTCTTGGACGTATTAAATACGCATAATTTATACAAAGCTAGTATTTGTCCAATAAAATGAGTGTAAAGTGAAATCTAAGCGCGTTATCTGCACACTAAATAATAAACAGTGCTCGTATACGCGTTGATTTTGAGATACGACCGCGGCTGGCGTGTGGGTGTAAGGTTGGGGGCACACTCGACGAGATTTTATTATTATTTTAAAGCATAGGCCGAAAAACAACTGCGTCACTTGATTGTAAGTGATCTTCACCACCCATGTACGCCCACAATACCTGAAGAATCATGATACATGGGAGCGTCGTCGACTGTAAAGGAAAAGGATATTAGGGCCTTCGGATATCTCACTCACCGTACGAAACGCAGCAGCAAGCCGCTACTTTACGTCGGTTTTCTGTGACAGTGGTAAAGATCCGGTCGAGCCGAGCGAATTGTCTATTTACAGAAATAGACAATGCGGTGGTACCTACCCAGACGGATTCTTACATACCTGAGTCTTGCCACTTAGAAAACCTTGTGTGAACTTGTAGGTCCTGACATCCTCGATATAAGTTATTGTAGTGTATTTACTATTAGTATAATCCACACTGACTGCCTCGCCTGGCGCAGTTGTAATGCGTACGCGTTACGACTGAGGTTGACGTTGAGGCCTCGGGTTCGATCCCCGGGTCGAGTAAAAGTGATATTGGGTTTTTCTATTCTGAAATGCTCAGTATCAGCCCTGAGTCTGAAATTGTGCCCGGTATGGCGATAGACTCGCCCCCTATCACATCATGGGACGGAGATGCGCTCGGCGATATGTGGGTGTACTGATCAGGTACACCTCTGCCTACCCCTTCGGGGATTACAGGCGTGAGTGCGTATGTATTACTTTAATGCTGACGTCACCGTCACTAGATCCCATTACAACCCAGCCCTAGAGTTTAAATCTCAATTGATCAGTATAAAGTGAGATAATAGCTAATGATAAGTAACTAATGAGTGGTAGAGCCACGCTGTAGACACTTTTGTCTACAGCATGTATGGGCCGGCTCGTCCGGGTCATTATCACTGTCTCACAGAAAACTGGCGTAAAGTAGCAGCTTGCTGCTGCGTTTCGTACGGTGAGTGAGATATCCGGAGGCCCAAACCCCCTCCCCTTCCCAATTCCTTAATTATCCCTTTCCTTTAAGGTCGGCAACGCACCCATGATTCTTTTAGTATTGTGGGCGTACATGGGCGGTGGAGATCACTTACCATCAGGTGACCCACTTGCTCGTTTGCCGGCCTATACCATAAAAAAAAAAACTAACTGGTAACCACCGCGCGGTAAAGGCGCGGTTCGAATCGTTATTAACATGCGGATCAGTGCCATTTAATGATCATCGAGTTAAATTTGTTATTTTTATAGCATTTAATAAGCTAAATGGAATATTATGTATGTGTATGATTTACCTATGGTTATGGTCTATGTTAGTAATAATTAAAGTAATAACAATAATACTAGCCCTGTATTATATACGTCCCACTGTTGGGCACGAGCCTTCTCTACTGAATGAGAGAGGGATTAGGCCGTAGTCCACTCCGCTGGCTTAATGCGGGTTGGCAGAATCCATATACCTTCGAAATTCTTATGGAGAACTTGTCAGATATGCAGGTTTCCTCACGATGTTCCTTCACCGTTAAAGCAAGTGATAACTAACAATGAATACACACGTAAAACTCACCAGGTGTAAGCTCTTGGGGCTGGTTTCGAACCTACGACTTTCTTCTCGAAAGTCCGTACCACTCCCCACTGAGCTATCACTGCTTACGTTAGTAGGTATTATTGTATATTTTTTTTATTAGTCTGAATGACAAACCGAGCAGGTCATTCGCCTTATGGTAAGCGCCACGCCAGCTCATAAACAGAAGCAACACCACATGGAATTACAAAGTACTAAACTTATGGCACTGGACTGCGGTCGCGACCCCAAGATATAGGATATTAACTCTCATAATGCCCAGTAAATTCACTGGTTTCAATGTCCTTCAAACAGAAAGACAACAGTGCTTAAAAACACAAAACGGAGAAATAGCCAAAGCGGTGGTACCAACCCAGACGGTCTCCCGCATATGGGGGACCTTACCTAAACACATATTTTTTTTACAAATAAATAGTATTTAACTGCCACTGGCTTTAAAAACTTTTGACTGCCCCTATCACATCATGGGACGGAGATACGCTCGGCGAAATGTGGGTGTACTGGTTACACCACTACCTACCCCTATTTATTACAGGCGTGAGTGCGTATGTGTGTATATGTAAATAGTTTTTAAGGAATTGGTTGCTTTTTACACATTAAAAAACCCATAGAAATTGAGACATTTTCCATCATTAAAAGGATCGAATACAAACTTACAAATCACATAAGTTATACACATAAGTTTACTAAACTATCCCTCACACTGGAACCGAACCCTCCTCTGTACAAAAACACAACAATCTGTCAACACGAAAACCCGCTAGAAACGAACTTTGCAGTTTCACTCCACGACGCCACCTAACGGGTCGCGAGTACGCATGCGCCATATGTGACCAAAAGCATCGCTACTGGCAACACCACCACAAAAATATATAAAAAAACCATTCTCAAAGAAAATCTACTGGAAAAACCACAGTATACGTACAATTTGGTCCTCATAACTCTAACATATCGCATTCTATATCGATATTTAGACACATGTGATCTCCGTATTTGGTATCTTGTTTTTCATGGTACGCCGTCCCTTTCTTACTTACTTGAGAAGTGTATGTCCGTCTCTCTCGATGACGTAAGCCAGTAATTGTGGCCTGCAGACAAGTTTAAGTTTCTACGTGTTCGTATGATTTATTTGGTTTAATTTCTGCGGAATTTCAGTTGCATTTGGGTGATTCTGATAGTGTTGAATAGTATAAGGGTCTGTATCACAATACGCAGTTAAATATTAACCGCCAGATAAAGCATTAAACAGATATACGAAGTATGAATTCGACTTTGTGGTAAAGCTCCCCTGTAGACAGTTTTGTCTATAGCAGGAATGAGCCGGCTCGACCGGGTCGCTACCATTGTTTTTAACAAAAAAAATTACGTAAAATAGCGGCTTGCTGCTGCGTTTCGTACGATGAGTTTGATATTCGGAGGATATTCCCTCTTGAAAGGCCCCTTCCCAATGCCTTATTATCCCTTGCTTTTAAGGTCGGAAATGATTCATGTCTATTGCTCTTCTGGTTGCATCATTTGCATTAGGTGACCCACTTGCTCGTTTGCCAGCCTATGCTATAAAAAATACTATATTGACAGCGTGATAATTTTGTAATTTACTGTCTTACAGTTCATCAGACAAGTAACGTTTATTTAGAGATTGTGAAATACTATTTTATTTTAGTTGCCGCCGTACACAAGGTAAGAAACTTAGTGGCTTTTTCCAGCGAGTCGCGTTCGAGGGGAAGCCAGTGTATACCCTTTAAGCTGGTCGACATTTTATTTAGACTGCACTTAATATACCAATGGCAGGTAGCGGTTGACGTTCCCGTGGTACTGCCGATGTCCATGAACAGCGATGACCGCTTACCATCAAGCGGGGTTATTCGTCTAACTATACGAACAATAAAAAACAACTATTAGATACAGTGTAGTCACTTTGCCAAACCAGGTGAATTAGACCTGAAATTCGATCTAGGATATGCACCCACGTACATTCTGATAACACCTTTAAAGCGAAATGAATTTCAATGAATGCCAAACATATTACATCATTCATTACTGATAAATGTATTATTTTTTTCTCATAACAAACCTAACGAGATACCTAGAAATGACATCAGGGACATCTAAAAGATTATCAAATAAAATGCTTTTAGCCGAATTACATTTGATATTCCTTTTGATGCATCCGCTATCAGAATTGCGCTTGTTTTACGACATTTAAATGAGTACATTCCCGTCTATTAACAAGCCAAGGCAAACGGCTGATGCACTTCACGACTTGATACGGAATGGGTGAGTAGGAAAGAACCATGTGTTATATTTTTTTTTATGTTAGAGGTGATTTTATCACACGTCTATTATAATGAATACAGCTTACAGGAATAGTATAATGTTTAAATATTCCTAGGCCGGCTTGATATCGTCATATATTTTTTTATGGCATAGGCCGGCAATCGAGCAAGTGGGTCACCTGATGGTAAGTGATCTCCACCGCCCATGTACGACCACAATACCATAAGAATCATGGGTGCTTTGCCGACCTTAAAGGAAAGGGATAATAAGGGATTGGGAAGGGGAGGGGGATTTGGGCCTCCGGATATCTCACTCACCGTACGAAACGCAGCAGCAAGTTGTTACTTTACGCCGATTTTCTGTGAGACAGTGGTAATGACCCGGACGAGCCGGCCCATACATGCTGTACCACTCATAGCGTCATATACGTTACTTACAAAAAATATGCCATAGATATCGCTGTAATTCTAATCCTCAAATACTTTTCTCTAAGACCTACTGTACCCTAACGTGTTATCTCTTAGTATTCTTATCAGCTCCAACATACTCATCCTCGTTTACTGTGAACGAAATTCCCCACTAAAATGTTGCATAAAACATTTTTTCTGCATCTAAAAATTGATTACACCACTTAAGCAAACGTAAGTACGCACTGTAGTAAATCAAGAATAACCGAGCTATCGCTCACATGCGGGTGTCACCGCGGTTAGTGCCGTTCGCGTGTCGACGGCAGTGCGGCAACATTGTCGATAAATATGACGATATTTATCGACATGACGCGGCGACTTATTGCCGCCGATCGGTTGATAACGAGCCAATTTGTAGCCGGACCGGGAGCAAGGCCTTTGTTTATTTTATACTTTTTTAATCGGTGATTGCACGCTGCAAGTGTGAATTTTTTGATTCAATGTCGCCTCAATTTAAAGTTGTTTTTTCTCTAGACGTATTAAATTACAATATATGATAATATGAAGATGCGTACCACTTACCGTTGGTCTCGGATAAATTATTGAATAAATAAACACTTCTCAACACGACAAGAACGGTCACATAACTTCTTAGTCTAAAAGTGAAGTAAAAAATATTTAAATACATGCATGCATTTAACGTTCATCTGTATTGGTCTAATATAGGCTCAGCTGCTTTAGGAGTGGCTAAATAATATATTTTTTATTGTTGTGTCTATTGTAGATCTATTTGACCTGCAACCAACTTCTAATTCGCAACTCATGTTCATAAGTGGAATTAAAAATAAAGTTAAATCTAAATAATTACCAGTGTCATTAACAATCACGTTATCATTTACAAAATCCAACTTATCGATATGCAGCTCATCACTAGCGTCCAGTCGCGTAAGCTCGTTAGCGCCGCTATAATGTGTCGACATTTCTGTCGCCGCACTTACGACCTAAGCAAAGGCGCAGGCGCAACTTAAACGATATACTTTACGATATAGACGCAAATTAGTGCGCGCACGCATCCCCCTAGGGCCTTATTCTAAACGCACCTGATATTTTAGACCGTAAAATTTTTAGAGACTTCTTGTATCAGTTAAATCTTTAACCCCTAACAAAAAGAGAGGTGATATAAGTTTGTACCTTTTGTCTGTCCGATTTGAATTAAGTTTTTCTCGTTTCATTGCATATGTTTTTTATTAGCTTTAGATAACGAGAAGAGCATATCGCTCGTCTGATGGTAAGCGTCACGCCTGCCCATAAACAGAAGCAACAACGATTAGAACTTCGAATTATAAAGTACTGCATGGCACTGAACTACGCTCGTCACCCCGAGATATAAGTTGTTTAGTCTTATAATGCCCAAAATTTCACTGTCTTTAATGTCCTTCAAACCGGAACAATATTTACACGCTGCTGCTAGGCGGGAGAATCAGACAAAGCTGTGGTACCTACCCAGGCGGCCTGTTGGATACGAGAGACCTACCACCAATCGAGATGGCATTTAGCTATATTCGAAGTATAGATTTTTAAAGTGGTATAACCACGCTGTAGACAGATTTGTCTACAGCATGGATGGGCCGGCACGTCCGGGTCGTTACCACTGTCTCATAGAAAACCGACGTAAAGTAGCAACTTGCTGCTGCGTTTCGTACGGTGAGTGAGATATCCGGAGGCCCAAATTCCCCTCCCCTTCCCAATCCCTTAATTATCCCTTTCCTTTAAGGTCGGCCACATGCCCATGACTCTTGGTATTGTGGGTGTACATGGGCGGTGGTCATCACTTATCATCAGGTGACCCACTTGCTCGTTTGTCGGCCTATGCAATAATAATAAAAAAATGTTTTTCCAATAGACGTCGAGAGTTTTTAACCGGTTTGTTATAGCTAACTCAGTTCGAACCAAAGTCGTACGAACCTTAGAATCATTCTCACACATCGAACATGAGAAAATGTGCTAAATACCCTTCATACCATCACGCCTACCTCTTGAGCGAGCAGACGCAGTGACAAGTTCTTTAGCAACATCTTTAGCCATTTTATTGTTCCCTAATTACCATGACTTTTGCAAAATGTCAGTAGCCAATATTCCTTTATTAACACGTCACAAAAAGGTAATGTAATTAAGATAATGATACGCTAATGATGATAATGGAAAATAGGCGTGTGTTAGAAAAATTAATGGTTGGATAAATTGAATAGTTATTGTATGATAATATTGCAATTATGCTCAGCTGGTAATAAGTGTTACTTCTGTGGACAAGAGACATATGTTAGGGTGGGGAGTGACTAATTTATTGTCACTAAGCTTAACTGTTGTTGTATTTACTTATGAGTGTTTATAGCATGGCACAGACGAGAAAACAAAAATTACTGTTTACGAGATCGCCTAATACCGTTTAAAAACTAATTATATGACACGGCCTCGTTAATTACGGTTTTCTGTAATATTTTCAACCATATGTCGTACAAGACACTTTCTTCATCTATTTTTTCTGCTGGTACAGTAGTGGCTATACTGTATCTGATATTAATTATTATTCCGAACTGGTGGTAGAGTTAAAATTTGACTGAATCTAAATTATGTATAACATTTTATGGATTAATAATTTGAATTTGAATTTAAGAACAGGGCAGTCTAAATATAATGTGGCTGTGAAGAGACATTGCGTCCCTCGATGGTTGGAAGATTTATGCCGGCCTAGAGTTGGATATATACACTGGCTGACCCCGGAATGCGATTCGCCACCCCGAATATCAAAAACCTGAAACCTCAAATACCGATTCGCGGTGCGTTTCCCTTCAGGAGTTTCTTATTTTTCCCTCGGACCCGTCATAAGATCTTAAAGAAAATATGGCAACACCATCAAATTAAATTTTATGAAATACAAAAGATCTAAACTTACGCGAATATATTTCATAACATAAATAACAATTCAGTCAAACTGAAACTTCCTAACTTTCTTGCAGTCTGTTAAAATACGACAGAAGAACAGAAATTTAACAGCAACGTTAATATAGAAAGATACTGCTTATTAAATATTGCTAATTTGAGAATTTTTTCAAACTTTTGATTGGGCAGGAGAACATTTTATAGGGGCGGGCCACTTCACTTTAGTAAAATCAATTATGGGAATTATTATTTATCTATTGCAGCAATAACCTTTTACTAAAACGGAGAATAAAAGTGAAGATCATGTCATAATAAAACTAAACCTAAATATTTTTCATGATATGCTTCTTTCACTCAAACACCTCATCAACAAAATGATTTACTGTTGTAAATCCGTGGGAAAACATAACAAAATTCTTCTAGGAAAAAAGCTATTCCACTGTACCGATATTTATAGAAGTTTATTGTTTACATACATAAGAACCAAACTGCCGACTTGACGACAGCATCTGCCAACACAACCCCATATATCCTCTTTATCTCCAGAATATTTATCATCACAAGAAAAAACATACCTTGATGCGTATCATTTTAACGAAATCCGCATATCTTTGGCGGTTCATGCACAAAATGAAATAATATTTATCAAACAAAAACGATTTAAATTATGACACCCCTATCTTCATAATCTATGAAAGTATTAAAAATAAAACAACGAATTTGAACTTTAAAAGCATTGCAATAAAACGTTCTGTCGAGATTGCGGAAACGGGGACTCCTTTGGCACTCATTTCGTAAGTGATAGGGTTTGTTTTCGCATGGTTGAGAGATGTAAATAATTCTTTGTTTTTCTCGTTTTTAAATGATAAAACTTGGATTAATTATATAGATGCATCTAGAGTGTTGACAGACAGGTTGCGCGTAACGGTCTCTTTGGACACATGCAATAAAATAAATACTTTTTGCAAAGATATTATGTTGTTTAACGCTAATTAATTTTATTCTATGAAATCGTGGAGGTTTCGTAATGTGGGTCACTTTGGCTAACCTTTGTTGTTTTGTAATATTTTTAATGCAAATTTCTAAGTTGACTGCAATACTGTGACACTAATTAAAAGTTTAAGTGCGGTCATAAAACTTAATAACAACTTCTCAGACATTAGATATTAGTTATCAGTCTATACTTTTATTATACTCGAAGCGTATTCTCGTTTGATTTTAAGCAGTTCTAATATTAGATTAATATCAATTCCATTGTCACCATATAATCTAAAACCCAACTAAAAAAGCGAATAGTTGTACATTCATAGATGTAGACAGTTTTGTTTCCAGCATGAATGGGCTGGCTTGGCTAGTTGTTACCACAGTCTCACAGAAACCAAACGTGAAGTAATAGTAGCTTGATGTTGCGTTTCGTACGATGAGTGAGATATCCGGAGGCCCAAATCCTCTTCCCCTTCCCAATTCCTTAATTATAGTTTTCCTTTAAGGTCGGCAACGTGCCCATGATTCTTCAGGTATTGTGGATGTTAATGGGCGGTGGAGATCTTACCATCAGGTAACTCACTTGCTGGTTTGCCGGTCTCTGCTATAAAAAAAGATTTTTTATTAAACACCACTTTTAGTTCAAAGTCAATCTACAGTGTTCCTGTGTCTCAATCTACAGTCCATATAAGTCGTATCAACGTGTGGATCAATCTTTGGATCATTTATTTCTTAACACTTATATATGTTGATTCAACTTGTTGGTCCTTCCAGCCGGATATGAACCCATACACCCAGAAAACTAATAATACACAATCAGTCAAAAAGCGGCGGTGCGAGATGAATGGACACGAACCAGTTTAGATGGTTTCGGGAGATGCACCGGAGATCAGAGGGACCGGGGGACCTCCGCTATCTGATGGTACATGCCGCAGATACCAACTAAATATGTTCTCGTGACACCGACGTTCAAATCGTGACCTATGAGCACTAGTTTCCAAAATGAAACCTAAGTTATAAAGTATTTTTCACATAAGCTATCATTGGCATTAAGATTGGACTAACGTGGTCTTTATACGTAGCGCCAAGAATACTAGCATTCAAAATTAAATGGAGACGAACCAATAAACTAAAAAAACTAGTGTGATCCTTAGAACCTTCGTATCAGCCAATAGTAAGAAGTATGGAGGACGACACTTTTATCTTACATTACAAAACATATGGCTGTCTGATATACATATTATTTATAATTGAGTCCAAAACTATGTACCATAACTAAAACAGACGGTGAATCGTTTTTTCTGTGATGTGAAATTAAGTCAATATTTTATAATTTCTTTATTTATTTGCATAGACTGCTAAACCATAATCCTTCTTGAGCTTAAAATGTAATGTAAAATGTAAAAAGTTGTGTTCTAATAGTAAAACGTCACAAATGTTTGACGATTCCCGCGAATGTCGTGCAACATAAACAACGTTAACGCACTCATAAATTGTCCAAATGATATAACACCACAACTCACAACACCGCTACACTTCAACGACTAAGGAGAAATTGTGGCGAGGCTATAAAGTGAAATGGTAGAATTATTAGCGGACGACGCAGCGATTTTAAAATGTTGTTCTAGTTTTTTATAGTATTAACTAGTATTCTATATTTGCTGCAGTCCTGTAAAAAGCAGCAAGATTTCTCTCGAAATCAATCCACAAGAATGGCAAATAGAAATATGCTGATGCAGAATATACGAGTATATCTTACATACTGCAGAGCCCATATCCGATAATAGACAGAAATACCTTTGTGAAGAAACGGAGTAAAATAAGATATGGGTAAGGGTAGATTTTTATAATAATGGTTTTTTATCATTCTATCGTAAGCATATTTACGATTTTGAAAACATCCGTGGTGTAGTTTTTTTTTTTTTTTTTATCCTGGCTCGGCAACGTGACTACGCTACACCTGATGGTAAGTATAGCGCAATCCAGTTGAGGATTAGCCAGTATTGAAATGTTAGGGTTCGATCCGCGTACCGTGTGAAATGTTTGTATGATCCGTAAATATTTATTTGTGTGCTGTGTGACCGTAAGTGCCACGTGGTTCCTTATTTCACGGTACAGGTTATCCTAGTGTGGAGTCAGGACTAATGTGCGTGACTGTTGGGTGTATTTATTTATATTTAAAAACCGCCAACTCTGGAGCCACAATTCAAAATTTGTTGTAAAAATGGGCGCGCAAGCCTTCCGTCGGCTTGTCGCATATCATTTCGTTTAATTAAACTTGTATGAAAGAAGACGCGCCGCTCTGAGCACAGGCACGTTGTTTTGAATTTACGTAAGCACTTGCTCGTAGATTTACATATTTGAATTTATGTGCCCATTTACAATTTTGAGGATTTGCGAACGTAATTGTCGCGACAGATTTAATTACTTTAATTTACTCGTTATTCGGTACAAGAATTTCGTAAGCATAAAAAGTTCTGAGTTGCTTCGGTTTATGGACTAGCGTGGCGTTTATTAACAGGCAAGCGACCTGCTTCTCTGGCCATTCAGTCAAATAAAACAGCCGTTGATTTTTACTTAATCAGCTTTACTGCTGTACAAAGTTAAAGTACAGTTAAAGCTGTCTCTCTCATTATATAATTGAATTCTTCCTCATTATTTACTACTAATGATATGTTGCTATCCCTACGGACGAAAGGGGAATTGGTTCGTAAAATTAACGCCCAAACACTGAAAGGTACAAGGTAGGGAGGTAGGTAGGGAAGGGCTTACCATTACCTATCTATCACCTTATACATTTGTTCTTAATTAAAAGAAAGGTAGGAAAGTAAGCTATTCAATGGTCAATATCAAACGGCTACTTATATTCATACAATTTTTACAGGTAAGAAGGTTTTAACATGTATAGTGGTTTCTCTTGAGTGGTAGAGCCACGCTGTAGACACTTGTCTATAGCATGTATGGGCCGGCTCGTCCGGGTCATTACCACTGTCTCACAGAAAACTAGCGTAAAGTAGCAGCTTGCTGCTGCGTTTCGTACGGTGAGTGAGATATCCGGAGGCCTAAACCTTCTCCCCTTAATTATGCCTTTCCTTTAAGGTCGGCAACGCACCTATGATTCTTTTGGTTTTGTGGGCGTACATGGGCGGTGGACATCACTTATCATCAGGTGACCCACTTGCTCGTTTGCCGGCCCATACCATAAACAAAAATGTATAATACGATCTAAATCGAGTCAATATCAAAATAATTAAGTCCACTTTACTTTTAATATTCTTCTTCTTCCACCTGCCTCTTTCCCACTCGCAGTGAGTGTGAGTGCGAGTGCTACGTATGTCTGATATACTTTTGGCTATCTCTTGAAAGGGCCAATCCAGGAATTTCTGTACATTACACTCGCATAATTTCTGTAAAACAATGTCTGGACATTAAAAGAGGCCGTAACCCATGAGTTTGTTTCGGCATTTCTTCTCATGGCTAGAAATTGGCATGGATTCTCATCCCTGAAATGCCGTCGTAAATGTAATATAGCTTAAAAAATGATTGACATGTAAAAGTGATATTTATGATCCAATTTACAGAATAAATGATTTGAATTTGAATTTGAGTGGGTTCGTCGCAACATGTTTTTTAACACATATTACAGAAAGATTTCGCTTGTAATCGCCGAATGCGCCACGGAGGTTGTCACTTTACTATACCATTAATATTATTAAAACAAAACAATCTTAAACATACAGATAAGATCAAGCAACGGCGACGCCTCGCCACCAATGTAACAGCACATAATATCATAATACCAGTGATAATAGGGTAGTTGACTAGATTTTTTTTATTATTTAAATCAATAAGTTATGTTACTCAAAATCTATTGCAGAAAGAATTTTATAAATCGGACCAAAAATAAATAAGATAGAAGCCATTCAAATCCTGTAGAAGGGGTAATTGTCAAATGACAGACGATGCAACCTTTGACGTCACTGTGTAAAATGTTCATTATAGTGCACGCGTGCAAGCGAGATAGTGAGATATCCCTACTACGCACCCACTTTTCCTCATACCAACATTTAAAGTCATAACTGCGGGCACATTTCTAAACCAATTTTGATTGTGTTTTAATAAAAGGGTTTCTTTTGCGTATCATTTTCTGTTGCTTATAAAATAATGTATAAAATTCAATATAGGAAACTACCCTATTAAATGGCCGACAGCTTGACTGCGCATAAATCATAGTTACATTAACGGGGAGCCAACGCCTAGCTATCGGCAGTTATATTAACTGGTTGATTCACTTTCATTCTAAATACATACGCACTCACGCCTGTAATCCCCGAAGGGGTAGGCAGAGGAGTAACCAGTAGGTACACCTACATTTCGCCGAACGTATCGCCGTCCCATAATGTGATAGGGTGCGAGCCTATCGCCATACCGGGCACAAATTCCAGACTCCGGGCTGATACTGAACATTTTGTAATAGAACAACCCAATACCACTTCACCCGAGACCTCAGCGTTAGCTTAATCTTAACGCGTACGCATTACAACTGCGCCACCGAGGCAGTCGTCGGCACTTTCATTCTAATAAACTCATATATAAACTCCCGAATTTTTAGTACTGTTTGCCTTTAAGTCACTTGTTGCCATTCATTGTAGTTTTCTAGAATTTGTCATATCTACAACATATCGTATAAAAATCACCTAGATTATCAAATTCGGTTATTCTTAAACGCTGGACTTTTTAGGTTTTAATATATTACTTTCACTAGGCATTAAATTAATAATTTACATTAAAGACGTCTTTATATTCATTTGGTAAATCAAGTGTTTCGAGACCTTGTAAAAAAGGTTTATGGGCCGTTTATTTTTCAACTATATTAGAGGATTTGATAGTGAATTATCAGAAAACAAATTCAATGAAACCGATATTTTGGCGAAGCATTCAATGAAGGTATTATTCAATACAATGATTACTCACCGTTTATTACCAAAAAAACCATTTAAACTACTTACATAAATAATAAATACTTATACGATAATAAATAGCTACATTCTAATAACAAAACATATAGATATAATTTAGCTAAACAACACATCTAAGATACCAAAGAATTACGAAAATAGAAAGGATAAAAAAAAACAAGAGTTGAAGAAGTAAAAGAACATACCTTTCTCCTTTTAGCTAGCAATGTCGATTCCAGTCTCTGCGAGGGACAAATAGAAAAGCAATGAGTTAGTAATGAAATATTAGTAGAAACTAGTATTAGAGGTATAGTTAGTTTATAATCCATCTTAAGATTTGAAGGTAAAAATAACTGAACCAATTGGTGCAGCTGGACCATTATACGATTGAGGCCGTTCTCAATATTGTCTATCGACAGATTTGCTTACTGGCTGTCAAATGTTGACACATTTTGTATGGAAGTTCTGTCAAAATACTATTGATAGTAAGCAAATCTGTCGATAGATAGAATATTAGGAATGGTCATTGGTCAGAAATAGTACAAAGGATAGATAGAGATTTATAAATAGAATAGTCAGAAATGTATGAATAGAAGACATAAAATTAAAGAATTTGAGACGATTGTTTTTAAGTCAAACATAAGTAACAAGACAAGACCTGATCAACGGTACTGAAATAAAAAGTATATTTGATGTGTTTACAATGATACATAACTGATCACATAAACAAAATGATAAAGTGTTTTACAAATCAACTATAGTATAAAGAAACAATGAAGTGAAACATCCATCAGATTGTGAATACGAGCGTGCGTGATGAAGATCACATCTTAAATAGTTAAGTGAAAGGAAAAACATATTATAACACCGACCTTAACGACATTTTTAGCATTAAGTATTCGCGTTATTGTCATACAGACGGCTTATGTAAGTCATCAAGTTTTATAAGAGGTAGAGCTACGCTGTACAGTTGTTTTTTTTTTATAGTATAGGCTGGCAAACGAGCAAGTGGGTCACCTGATGGTAAGCGATCTCCACCGCCCATGTACGCCCACAACACAAAAGAATTATGGGCGCGTTGCCGACCTTAAAGGAAAGGGATAATAAGGGATTGGGAAGGGGAGGGGGATTTGGTCCTCCGGATATCTCACTCACCGTACGAAACGAAGCAGCAAGCTGCTACTTTACGCCGGTTTTATGTGAGACAGTGGTAACGGCCGGCCCATTGATGCTGTAGACAAAATTGTCTACAGCATGAATGAGCCGGCTTGATCAGGTTGCTGCCATTATCTCACAGAAAAATTGTCTCACAGCTTGCAAGCACTGATCAAACTCAAACACGGCGGGATTAGTGGGACAGATCCTCGTCGTAAGTGGTAGAGCCAGTTGACAGTTTCCTCTACAGCATGAATGGGCTGGTTTGACCGGTTTGTTACCAAAACGATTTAAAATAGCAGCTTGCTGTTGCGTTTCGTACGGTGAGTGAGATATCCAGAGGTAGAAATCCTCTTCCCTTTCCCAATTCCATAATCGTCCATGTTTCTTTAGGTACTGTCGATGTGGCCTACTTGCTCGTGCCGGCCACTGCTATAAAAACATTATCTTCTTTAATTCATAGTTCTTTGTGGAATTAAGACATGTACTAAAATCCATAACTTTACTGGCGTCTGCTCGCATACAATCTACTAAATATTTTTTTCTAAGTTTATAGATCTACTAGCTGTTGCCCGCGGCTCCGCCCGCGTGAATGCCTATTTCCAGGATTAAAGTAGCCTAGTGGGCGCCCCCGGTGAGAAACGCGCTTGACAAAAATACTAATATCGCTATTAAAAAATAAGGGTTGATGGTAGAAGGGTGAAAATTTAGGGTGGTATGTATTTTTTAATGCTGTATCATAAAAAAATAAAAACAAAACACATTTTGTATAAAAAATAAAATTTAGGGTTGGACCACCCTTAACATTTAGGGGGATGAAAAATAGATAGTAGCCGGTTCTCAGACCTATAATATACATAAAAAATTCAGTCGAGCCGTTTAGGAGGGAACGAACATTGTGACACGAGAATTTTATTTATAAGATTTAGCTTCTCGAGTTTAAAATTCAAATTAGATCAAATTTTTTAATCAGCCCTAGTCTGAAATTGCTAAGCATTGTCTGTGTCTGTGTCTCTTCTGTATATATACTTTCAGAAAATAGGTGTGAAAATAAAAATAAAACAATCGCGATAGGTGTGCTGTCATCATCGAAGCTGTCATCCATTGAGGAGTTTAATTTTTTACTCCATACTCCGTCATCATAATCTTAACTAAATTTCATCAAAGTGAGCAGATCACAGCTAAATTCTTTCGAATGAAATTGGGGGAGAAATTGGTTTACATACAAAAAATATGTTTTTTACGTCTGTTAAAAACCGTATAATGATGATCATCAATAGTTTTATATACGAGTATTACCTATATTCCGTAATAAATGATTCTGTATTAATATAATAATATCAATCCTCTTTTCCATACTGTCTCATTGCTGGGCACAGGCCTCCTGTACTAAGAGGTTTTGAATTTCACCACCCTTGACTATTCTGGGTTGGTATCTTTTAAAAATATCGTAGATTTTCAAACATCATTGCTATGACTACATTTTTTTTAATATCGCAATGTAAGCAAGAGTGTTCACTCGACCCAGATAGCGTGGTAATTGCGAAGCCTTGGTGTGCGCGGGCGCCGCCATTACTGACGCATTTTAAACATCTAGCCCCGACGGGTTTCCTCCTAATTGGTGGAAACTGAAAGGGACTGAATGATTACAAAAATGTACTATGTACGGTGATATTGATATTAATATCATCACAAGTATTGCAATAAATTGATTGAGTGATTAATTAAGCATTAAAATATTATGTTTGCTGCATGTAACTAAATATTGTTATCAAACTGCATGGAAAATGAGAAATAATAAAAGGCTTATTTATTTATTTATTTACTATGTACGGTATATTCCAAGATGTACATTTTCTTAATTTTTATGACATATATATCGATATATTATCATTATATATCAATATCAATAACCTTTAAAATTTATTTATTTTGCGTGTCTACTCGCTAACTTAATTCGGTGAATTCTCAAGGGGTCCGTAGAATGTTTGATCTCATATTGACCGCCATTGGCGACAACGATATTTCAACTCAATTTTATTTATTTATTTATTTATATAAGGATTGCAAACTGATTTTCTGTACAAGATATTTTTATAGACACAGTGTATTGTGTGTACCAATACGTATGGGAATACGTCTGACTTCTCATATAAAGAAATAGATTTAACTTTTAAACGCGCATGTCATAGCAAATGAATAAACGAACTGTATTATGATTATGATTTAAATAAAAAATGGTATTCTACTCCTCTTTCAGTGCAATCCGGTTTCAATATGATCGCATCTCAATCTCATTGCAATCTCAATTCAGTCACAATAAAAATGTTATGAATGCCATTTTGGCTTCAGTCAACTTTTAATCTATTTTCGAACTATGTTCACGTTTGAAGTTGATTAATTGGTTTATGAGAATACCATTTGCAACTTTCGTGACACTGGAACTAGATCAGAATGAAATTTTGAACAATTTTAATTACAAGAATTGGCCTTCAGGTCTGTTATATTGTCATCTGTGTCATGCAATAAACTTTCTCCATAGAAATGGGACTTTAAAGACAAACAAACAAAGACTTTAATATGAATATTAAAGACCCCAGATGTAACAGAAATTCGAGCACATAAAAACTCATAAAAGCAGAGGCATTACAAGAAAACAATTGTCCAGAACGTACATAAACATGATACAATACGCATGCGCCGTATGTACGTGGGCAGAGACGGTGAATTGAACTCGGAAAATTGTGTCAACCATGAGTATATGTACGAAGGAACCATCAAAATATATTGAATATTAGGACCGATAAAATAGTTAATGGCAGCTAGGTAGGTAAGGACTAGCAAGAGAACTTTACTAAACGTCGGTAATCATAATTACAACGCAACATGTGTAACATTGTGAATCAAGACCGATGAGCATGCCGGTTTGACCGGGTTCGTACCACGACCTCACAAAAGAATATGAAGTGTCTACTCACTATTTTGTTCCTACGGAGAGTGAAATTTCTGGAGACTCAAATGCTCTCCTTCCTCTCTCTAATCCTCATTCCTTTCGCTAAAGATCGGCAACGAATCCATGATTCTCTAGTATTGTAGGAGTTCATGTGTGGAGGACATCACTTGGCATCAAGTGACCCGTTTATTTGCCGGCATTTGCTATAAAAAGCTAATGAGCTAACCAAAGACTTTAATTTATAGGTACTACTAGACGGGCTGTTTAGAAATAAAATTGCGTCACATAACGCGGGAGTTTGACAGCTCACTAATAGGGAGCGCGACAGGGGTTCTTGTTGAGAGTAAACAAGATGGTAATATTGAGTTGCGGTCAATTGACCGCAACGCAATTTCTATGTACCGCGCAGCTTGTCTAGTAGTATACATTAAAGTCTTTGGACCTAACTAACTAATCAATAAGAAGTTTCTTTTTTTATTTCATCAACAATACCCGAGGCACAGCGAAACCCATGATTACCTCGAAACTGTTTGTTGGGTACTCCATATAAGCTCCCGCCTTTATCCCGGAGGGGTAGACAGAGGTGCAACTAGTATTGCACCTACGTTTCGCTGTGCTTATTTCCATCACATGTGATAGTGGCCGAGCCTATCTTAGGTACTAGGTGCTCCCAATTATTACCGAAATTAATAATACAAACGGAAAGTAAGTACTAAACCTGCATTTTCATCACGCAAAACTTAGTATTTGTGTTAATAACGTAGTCTAATTAATGCCCGTTTTCACCAACGTACCCTTAAAAACTTCCTAACTAAGGGTCCTTTAACCTAAGGAACTCCTTAAATCTATCCATTACCTAAGTTTGTTTTCACGTAGTTAAGGGCGACGTTAGAAATATTGGTGTCCCCTAAGTGATGGTGAAACCAAAATTAACACTTAAAATGTCTAGGTATGCCCCTAGGCTCACCTAAACTTAGGTATTGATGGTGAAACGGGCTTTAGTCATGTAACTGGCAAACTTAAATATATTCAACTTTTTCGTTAAAGGTGTCTTCCAGTTAAAAGTTGATAACATTTTTGTTGCTAACACAAATTGCAAATATATAAATTGTTTTCTTTATGGAGAAGCGTCTTTAGGCACGACTATTACATCTCCCGTTGAAAACAATATAAAAATAAACTTAAGGTTATAAAACAAATAATTCACACAAATAAAACAAGCGTACAAGCATTAATTATAAACCACTTCATGGTATAAATTCATAGACAGATGGCGACCCGTATCATATCACAATTAACAATTTAAAAAAAACATAAATAAATCAATCATCTCTCTCACTTAAACACCTTGCGAAGACTTAGCCAATTTAATCATATTACGTGTAACAGATGCAATTAAACACACACGAGACACACGCATGCATGACCGACCTTACGACAGCTAAACTGACCTGCAAATAAACATATTTCATTATAGCATACATATTTCATTTTTAATAAGAGCATTTTGTGGTACAGAAAATTACAGTATTCACGTTTGGATTCAATTACGAAAAATATTACATTAGATTATGAATTTTAAAATAAATACTTTAACAATGATATATAAAAAAAAAAATAGTATTAGTATCTTTAACATTTGATTAGATTTGTGTTAGAGCTAATTCTCCGGTAATTATAATTAATTCGCGGTGCATTTATTATGCAATATAAATGCATAAAATCTATTAAAAATGGCGTCGAATTTACCGCAGCCGATACTGACAGGTGCGTATGCGCGGCTTAATAATGATAATTCATTTTGCATACAAAGTAACAACAAATAATAGGTTTGTACAGTAATTTAATTGTAGAATTTAATCAAGTTGAAAATAAGAGTGACATTATCGTTAAAATTATATTAAGAAGATAGTTTTATTAATCGTAGCGTTATAATATTATAATACAGAACTTGTTAAGTCTGTGAGGTCTAAACGGAATAACATGAATTAAAAAAGTAAAAGTACGCCCACAATACCAAAAGAATCATGGGCGCGATGCCGACCTTTAAGGAATGGGAATAGAATTAAGGGATTGGAAAAGGGAGTGGGATTTGGGCCTCCGGATATCTCACTCACCGTACGAGACGCAGCAACAAACTGCTACTTTACGCCGGTTTTCTGTGAGACAGCGGTAACTCCTCGGACGATGTGGCCCATTCATGCACTGTCTACAGCGTGACTCTACCACTCAAAAAAATATTCGGACAAAACCGTTGTTACTATCGATCGAATTAATATCTCTATCTGAAATGTTTACCTCTATTAGCATCGCGCAATCTGATACAATATATAACGGACTACACTTCCCTTAGTATTAAAATATTTAAATGTGTTGCACAACACCATCCCAGGGACAGCGTGATGAACGCGTGTACGACAAAGTGTGGTCACCGCCGAAAACATTGTGCTCGCCCTTTAAAAATGATTCACACGTGCGTACCGTCAGCAAAACTTTTACTCAATATGCAAGTTTTTGAGTATTTAAAAACGGACATTAATATAATATTATAGG
Source organism: Mimas tiliae (assembly GCA_905332985.1). Taxonomy (NCBI): domain Eukaryota; kingdom Metazoa; phylum Arthropoda; class Insecta; order Lepidoptera; family Sphingidae; genus Mimas; species Mimas tiliae. The sequence continues at coordinate 2,459,881 of HG995251.1, forward strand.
ATACTAGCTGTTGCCCGCGGCTCTGCCCACGTGAATGCCTATTTCCAGGATTAAAGTAGCCTAGTGGGCGCATCAAGCGAGTCCCGTTGAGAAACACGCTTGACAAAAATACTAATGTCGCTACTAAAATAGGGGTTGATCGCAGATTTTAAAATTTAGGGTTGTATGTATTTTAATGCTATATCATAAAAAAATAAAAACAATTTTTTTTGCCTAAAAATTAAAAAAATATATTTAGTGGTGGACCTCCCTTAACATTTAGGGGGATGAAAAATAAATGTTAGCCGATTCTCAGACCTACCCGATATGCACACAAAATTTCATACAAATCGGTCCAGCCGTTTCGGAGGAGTATGGGAACGAACATTGTGACACGAGAATTTTATATATTAGATTGTGTCCTGTATATTAGGCTAGGTACAAAAAAACTAACCGGGAAAAAGTGGCAGAATTACCATATCTGGGCGAAAAAAACTCCGTCCGCACGCGGCTTTCCATGAGACCGTGCCGCGCTGATGTGTAAACGCAACTGTAGTATTTACCGCAGCGCGTCACCTTAGAACTGCAGCAAAATTTCCGTGAGAGCCGCTCAGTGTTGTTGCGTGGAAGCCTATGCCTCGCACGAAAATTCCGCTAGATTTTCCCTAGCCTTAGTAGGAGTGTTAAGACGTTTCCTTCATTAAAGGAGGCCTAAAAAGAATATGTCTTTAACAGTAGAAAATTGTTTCACTGTGGTCCTATCATCGCTGATGACCGTGAGCGGCAGTTACCGCTTACCATCAGGCGAAGCGCATCTGCCTGTCCAAGCAATAAAAATAACTAGAACTTGACACAATTGCATTTTTATTAGGACATAGTCACACAGGACTACGGCCTAACCCTCTCATTAGTAAAGGAGGTATGATTTTTTTTCATTTAAATTGAGTGACGAATGAGCAGGTCGCTCGCCTGATGGTAAACGTTACGCCTACTCATAAACAGAAGCAACGCCACACAGAACTTTAAATAACAAATCACTGCATGACACTGGACTGCGCTCGTCACCCCGAGACGTAAGGTGTTAAGTCTCATAATGCCCAGTAATTTCACTGGCTTCAATGTTCTTCAAACCGGAACACAACAGTGCTTACACACTGTTGCTTGGCGGCAGAAATAGACAAAGCGGTGGTACCAACCCAGCCGGCCTCTCGCATACGAGGGACCTACCACCTTGTAAATGTATGTGGCCAGCCATGGGGTAGTATATAATACAGGGTTAATATTATTATTGACACCATTAACATGCCAACAGTACACGCGTCACATGATGGTCCGCACACATTTATCATCATAAGCGAGTCCATAGAGCCGCGACAATGCACACACGACACAACACAACAATGACCCCCGACCGGACCGGGGCCATTTGTATACACTAAATATTACACCATGTTTATCTGTATCTCCGAGTGTAATACGAGCTGGTCAGAAAACAATCATTAGGGTTCCATGCCCAAAGTATGCTAACGGAACCCTGTTACAGAACCTACTCCATGTCTGGCAAAGGGTTGATGTTCTGAAACCATCATAAGCATGAAATTTTCGCAGAATGTGTATTATATACAACAAACAATAAAAGTCAAAAAAAAATGCGTGGCATTTATTTTAATGGCAACTAAATCTTATTCCAACGTACATATATAAGCTCACGCCTGTATCCCCGAAGGAGTAGACAGAGCTACAACGAGTACTGCACGGTGCACCCATGATTCACAAAGCTTATTTCCGTTCCATGATGTCAATCTGAATTTGTTTTTGTTTACAAATTCCAATTACAATATATGTGTTTTTCGAAATGAAAACTCAAATTGTTATTGCCCGGAACTTGAACCCTTGTGATTTTTAACCTCATGGTTTCTCAGTCTAGTCTACCAGTAGATCTATAAGATCTATTTTATTTACAATTGACAAATTAATCTGTCGTTGCATAAACTTTTGAGCAAAACGAACAATCCTTGATTATAACAACAAAGCAAAGAAAACACAACTCCACACTCGTTGAATGCAGAAAGTTTGCCCTGAATTGTCAAAGCTAATAGAGCAAGTTTTGACTCAAAGTACGCGTAAATAAATAAACGTAAGCATTCCCCAAACAAAATTACAGCTTTTAGCTTCATCTGAAAGTTTTCTTAGAAACCACAACTAATAATTTCATGATAGTATGCCCACGTGAAAGTAAAAATTTCGCCTTATATCACACCACCTGAATGCGAGAACCAAAATTATGTCGTAAAATTTTATATGGGCGATTTATTTGTATCACCTCATTTACCATCTCTTTCTGTTCGTACACTCTTAGAGAAAGACAGACGTAGAATATTAAATTGGATATGATAATTAGCAATGATTGTTTTAAAGTAAACAGAGGCCTGTAAGAATTTCATACCCGGTGATTTTTGGGTATACAACTTGGGGCTATTTGTAAAACGGCACATTGTATTTCAGACTTTAATGTGCAGCAATAACGGTGTATTTAGCTTATGTATTGTTAAAATCGACCCGGTTTTAACGTGTCACTATAATTGGATGAGGAGTAATCGATGATTGACGCGTAAATTTGGCACAGTCTCGCCGTTTCTTGCCATTTATGCACGTTATTATATTATATTTCGTTTCATATAGCTTATTACAAATTACACCGACATTGTGAAATTTTCCTCTGATTGCATTTTAAAAAGTAATCTGAAATTTAATTTAATTAAAGTATAAGAATTAATTCGAACAAAAATTTGCTTCGAGCCAATTATAACTTGCCGTTTTCTAAGCGTGGCTTAGTGAACAAATTGAATTCTTAATGTGACCGTTAAGCCATCGCCTATAAAGTTTTTACTTAATGAATATTACACGAACGTTTATAAGTATTCATTGTATCTTCGGTATTGTACACTATTAAATCCTTTGCGCCATACTATCGCAATATATATGTGTTCATAAAGAGAAATAGGAGAATAATAAAAGAATTAAGTACCTGTTTTAATAAGTCTTTGCGCCTGTAATACGTTGAAACCTTCGACATCTAATTACACATACTTACTTAAAAATACTTTCAACGAATAAGAAAGGGTATATTGAATCATCCTCCAAAAAAAATCATACTTAAGTAAAAGTATTTAATTCATACGCCGGCTGCAAATTGATTACTACACATTTTATGAGGATTAAATTAAGATCGTTTACAGCAGCAAAGTCTTCAAATAAACTGGAATCCAAAAACATACGAATTTAACATAAATTCCATTGAGCGCTAATAAGGATAAATAAATAATTCATCCGCGCTCTATTTAAACTTTTTCGATCAAGATACATGTTAAAATTCGACGAACGCAAAAAACTTTCAAAATACGAGTAGCGTAATTAACAGGAGGCAATTACGGTGACAGTTTGTCAGTGTGGAGAGAAAAAAGAAGGCATTTTTTGGGACGAAAGATGATATTCATCACGAAGACGCCCAACGCAGATAATTCGCGAACAATTTGCTTGGTTTATCAGTACGTAATTATCCGAAATACGTAAGTTAATGAACGGTTGCGCCGTTACGCTGCGGTGTCAGTGACGTCCGGTTGGCGGTATGTTAACGGACTATTATTTCGTGATAGGAGTGACAGAATTAAGTAAATTCAGCTATTACATAATTTTGAAAATAGGTAGAATGAAAATATAAACCTAAATGAAATTACTTTAGTTTTACATCCCAGTATTCGTTTGAAACATCGCCAACTACGTTTGCAATCCTTTTGTTAGATACTTAAACATCATAAAATATGGTGCAGTAATTTGCCATACTCGTATTTAAAACATACATTATTTCTTTTCTTACACACTTCATACAAACTAAATGTATAGGCGCCCTTAATGCTAGAGAATTTTTCAGCCAGTTAACCAACCTATTAGGGTGGTGCCGAAATAGAAACTCATTTTTTTTGCACATTTCATACTACTAAATATATATAGGCGCACTTAATGCCAGACATTTTCTGTCAATTAACCTGAAGTTGTAAGGTGATGTCGATGAGAATGTACCTAGTTACAAGTATGTTTAATGTCACATGTATATTATGATGTAGGTAGTACCATTTTTTATATGTCAACTTTTAGGGAACGTCAGAAAAATATCGACAAAGACAAATTTACAATGATAACAACCTTTAAATATCATATAATGAGACAGAAATAAGCTCGTCGAACGTTGGGCGTACCACTTGTACGGGTGGTGCACCTCTGCTTGCCACCTTGAGTATACAGGCTTACGTATGTTCAAACTCAAATCACCCAAAATCCACACTCTCATAAACCCGCCCCACAACCTCTCACAACACGCACCAACGTATAAAAAATTGCACCGAAGCGCATCTTCGTGCAAAAGTAATGTTGCCGAACTGCCGGCGTGTTATTAAAACACTGAGTTATTGCGTTGACACGTATAGTGTTGCCAACATGGAAAAAATACAAAGTGATAATTACCCGTGAAATTCAACTTCCATGAAACGTTGAAAGTGGTTGCACAATGACTAATTAGAGCCTATAGAAGCTCTCCGAGTCTGTGCTTCTGTTAATTGCAGAACTTGTCGACTAGCTTCCCAAGTTTGAGTGCTAGTTCGGCTTTTCACGATCCGCGGTAAGCCACTTGAGTTGATATAAATTGTGTATTACTTGCAGTCTGTATTGTCTATTGATAAAGTTGTTGCATTTATTAATTCCTGTTTATTGGCCAGTGTAAAATAAAATACCGAAGGGTGTATGACTTTCCACAAATATTGCTGTTATTTAGCAATCACGTTGAAAATCGAAAACTTGCCGTGCTCTCTGGGGCAAGGAGACTCAAATTTTCAACTACTACGCAATCGAACCCAGTGCTGCAAAACCTTGACCTAGATTTTTTATACAACTGAATGACGAGACGAGCAAACCGTTCGCTTGATCGTTATTCCCACGCCGCTCATAAACAACAGCAAAGCTATCCAGAACTTTATGACCTCAAAAAACAACAATGCTACACTACCGATGTTCTATTAGCTTGAGCGATGAAACGAACAGAAGGCCAATTCTCTTAATTGTAAATGTTCAAAATATCATTCCGATCTAGTCTCAGCGTCAAGAAAGTTGCAAATGGCATTCTCTTAAACCAATAATCAACGTCAAATGTGAACATAAATCGTGATGAGATTGAATGTAGAATAAAAGTTGACTGAAGCCAAAACGGTATAATGCTACTGCTAATGCTAGGTGCGTTTGACGTTGATTATAGGTTTAAGAGAATGCCATTTGCAACTTTCTTGACGCTGAGACTAGATCGGAATGATATTTTGAACATTTAAAATTACGAGAATTGGCATGCTGGTCTCTCGCCTGATGGTAAGCTTTACGTCTGTAATTTAATAAAAGCAAAATTAGTCAGATCATTATTTAATGTATTTAATTTATTTAATCATACAAAGCACTGTATGGCATTGGACTCGTTACCCCGAGACATAGGTAAGTCTCATTATACCCAGTAATTTTATTGGCTTTAATGATCTTCAAACGCAGACACAACACACTACTGTTTGACGACAGACAAAGCGGTGGCACCTACACTGATTGGCGTACCATCATATAAAGCACCTCACAAAAAATGATCTAAAATAGGGTATAATTGTTCTAACATAGTGTTCACAGAGTAAGTGAGTATGTACTGTAATGTGTATGTAGTAGTAGCTCATGAGAATAGTATACAAATAAATTGTACTCGCTTAACAAAGTTTCATTATACCTTTAATTTACTGTAACTCATATTTCGTATCAGCTGTTATAACATGAACTTAACCCGATATCGATTCCAGTTGGTAGAGGTCAACCCACACCGCGAGTCTCATTACTGGTCCGTGTGTATCCGCGGTCAGTGCGACCCGTCTACACCTATTAACCCGTCACTATAACCCTCAATACAGTCTCATTGTACCCATATAACCCAGTCGGGTTATACCCGCGTCATACATATAGCCATATGACGCGGGTAATCGATTCCAGTTGATAGAGGTCAATCCTGAAGCCTGCGAGTTTTATTACAGACTAGCTTTTGCTCGCGTCTCCGCCCGCGTGAATTTCATTTTCCGGGATAAAAAGTACCTAAGTAGCCTAAGTTACTCCTTATTACATCAGCTATCTGCCAGTGAAAGTCCCGTCAAAATCGATCCAGCCGTTCCAGAGATTAGCCGGAAACAAACAGACAGACAGACAAAAATTGAAAAAAATGTTATTTTGGTATATGTACCGTATATACATTCATATGCATGTAGTAAAAAGCGGTTATTTTAATGTTACAAACAGACACTTCAATTTTATTTATTTGTATAGATCTGTGTATCCCTGGCCAGTGCAATCCGCCAATACATACTAGCTCGTTAATTTAACCCTCAATACAGTATCATTGTACCCGTAACTGATATAACTCGGCTATATGGCGTGGATAATTGAATCCCGTTGGCAGAGCTCGATCCCGCAGCCCACGAGCCTCATTACCGAACCGCGGTCAACGCAACCCAACCTACATATCGGCCTATTAACCCTTCAGGACATCGCGGAACAGACGTCACCGGTCTTGCATATCAATGTTGCATTTAAAATATTTATATAGACAATTCAATTCATTTTTGCATGTCTTGTTATGAGCGTGTGATGTGTTTGTATTGAAACTGTGTGTGCTTGTTACTGCTGATTAAAATGTCAAGATTGACGGCTAAACCTTCATTGTCACATAAACTAAAACTATAAACTAGGACTAAACTATAATATAATCGCCAACTTTGGTAGATAAACAAATAGCAATCCTAATAATTCCATAAAGTCTGTCAATTACACCAAATATAATAGAGATATAAAAAAAAAACATCTAACAGTCATGCGCATAGTCCTGACCCCACAGTAAGATACGAGTCTTGTGTCGTAGTTATCAGGAACTACGAAAGACTTTCGCTCACACGAAACAAGTATTTGTGGATAACACAATTTGTCTCGGTGTGGGAATCGAGCTCGTAGCCATTAGTATTTCACCCAGCTACTCACCCACTGCGCCACGGAGGCTGCCAATAAAATTCATACACTACACTTTACATATTTACAAGATCACGCACACACAGCAAGATGTGCGAAAATGAACTGATCTATAAACAGTATGTTACAAAAACCCTGTTGGGCCTTTCTAGGTCGTGAAAATAGACATATAGACAGCTTAATGAAAATAGTTAAATAAAAAAACCCGAAGTGAGATATTATCCTTACACAGTTAGTTTATAAAATAGAACATATTTAAAAATTGTTATTTTCATCTGAAAACTGAAGAACAGCTGACTGATGTAACGTATTGACGAAACCGGGTGACATGCGACGCGGCGCGTTTGATGCACGTAGAGGCCGCAACTTGCTATCTCGCTCTGGCTCCGAACCATCGCTCTTACAGAGGTAATCAATCGAAATACGACAATTCACAAACAATAAAATAATTCAAGTTTTAAAAATAAATATGGATATTTTTTAGTGCTTCGGTGGCGCAGTTGTAATGAGTACGCGTTACAATTGAGGCTAACTCTGAGGTCTCGGGTTCGATCCCCGGGTCGGGTAAAGTGGTATTGGGTTTTTCTATTACGAAATTCTCAGTATCAACCCGGAGTCTGGAATTTGTGCCCGGTATGGCGATAGGCTCGCCCCCTATCACATCGTGGGACGGAGAACACTCGGCGAAATGTGGGTGTACTAGTTACACCTCTGCCTACCCCTTCGGGGATTACAGGCGTGAGTGCGTATGTATTTTTATAGTCCCATTTTCGTATGCGATTTATTTCATTACGTTTGAATATCGATTCTGATATCGCGGTTAAAACGCCCAACAGGGTTTTTGTTACATACTGTATATGTGCCCCGACGTCTCTTCGGTTAAGTATAAACAGAATGAGGACTGGCCTATAGATTTTTTCCCACCATTAATTCTTTTAATACAATACAAAGTCTACACAATACAAGCCCCCATTCGTGATGGTATCGATCTTTTTATTATCCATTTAAACGTTATTTAAAACAATTACAGGTAAATGTATCAGAGATACTTTACCCGACTGCGCCCCGCTGTTTTATATCGGTTAGTGGAAGAAGTGTAATTAATGCATTAAAAACCTTCGGAACAGTGGGCTGCCATTTATTAGGGTTCCGTTGCCCAATCACAAAAACCGAACCTTTATAATTAAAAAAATTAATATAATTTCGCCCATCTGTCCGTTCGTATGGCACAACCATTTTACTCGAAAACTATTTGCAATATGTAGACACTATTGTCTTTTGTTTGAAGGACATTGAAACCAGTGAAATTACTGGGCATTATGAGATTAACAACTTATGTCTCGGGATGACTAACGCGGTCCATTGCCATTATTAGCTTTGAAGTTCTGTGTAAGCTTTTGTTTATGGATATGCATGGAGCTTACTATAATGAGAGCGACCTGAGCTAATAAAAAATAACCGTTGTACTTAAACAGCTAAAAATCATGGGTTTAGAAATAATTTTATATATAAAGTAAAAATTTGAGTGACTTTCGTATTTAAATGTATCAACCGACAATTACATTCATTATAATTATGTTATGTAACATTAGCTCACGCGTTTATCCACCAAGGGTTAGGCAGATGTGCAACTAGTGCTGCACCACGGTTCACAGAGCTTATTTCCATCCTAATATGACAGAGGCGAGCTTATCTCCATACTGGATACAAATTCCAATACCTACAAGACAACGCATGTGTGATTTTTCGAATCAAGAACTAGTACAAATAGTGATTGCTTGACCTAGGTTTTATCAGAACCTCACCGGTATCTCAACCTTAGTAAGATGCCACAAGATTATAAATTGAATGGTTAGTGGCCAACCAATGTGTCAAAGTTTTAAAGACGAACGTAAGTTTGTGACTTGGCTTAACGACCGCTGTCAGATAACAACCGAGATCGACTTGTTACGTGTCCTCCAAACCACGGAGATATACTTTAATAACATCTACTAGCCCTGTATTATACACGTCCGACTGCTGACCACGGGCCTGCTCTACTTAATGAGAGGGGTTAGGTTAGGTGTAGTACACCAGGCTAGCCTAATGCACTTCATAGTGTTATGACCTTGTCCTTCTTTTAGCGAGGCTTAAAAATAATTTCCTTCAACGCTAGGCAGCGGCTTGGCTGTGCTCTGGCATTACTGAGGTCCATGGGCGGCGGTAACCACTTACCATCAAGTGGGCTGTCTGCTCGTCTGCCTATCTAGGCAACAAAAAAAACCTTCGAAATTCTTATGGAGAACTTTTCACGATGTTTCCTTCACCGTTAAAACAAGTGATAAATGTGATAACAATGAACATAATAAGTTTTCTAAGTTACATGTGTAATTAATAATACACACGTAACTTAGAAAAGTCTTAGGTGCATGGTGCTCTGGGTTTCGAACCTGCAAATTTCCGTCCGCTCCACTCCTCGCTGAGCTATCGCTACTTTTTGACTAATGATGTTTACTTATTACTAAAACACTATATATCATAATATTCATAAATTATGTTTATTAACTAATAAAATTGATATTCATATGTTTCATACCAACTTCGGCACTTAAAGACGACTTTAGATGACAAATTATTCAGAAGTCCAAAAATATTAACACGACGAGATATTGATAGAAAATACAAAACTGTTAACGAGTGGACTCCATCTACGTATCGACATTAACTATATTTTGAGCAAATATGAAAATTATGGTTCCGTAGGGAAAATATTGTGATTTTTAATAATGACATGGTGGTGGACTGTAGCCTAGTGTAACTACATTTTGAAACTAGGCTATCCACTGTGTGCTACCAACGAGTCCTGAGCTATTTTGGTAATATCGCCCGAAGACGACCAGATAATCTTGAGAAACTGATTGTAATAGGGAAATTAGATGGTAGAAGACCACGCGGATGATCACCTACCCGCTGGCCTGATCAGATAAGAGCCATAACAGGACTTTCTATTACCACTGCCCTCCAAAGGCCCTAAAGTCTCTCGTAGTTCCTGATACTCTTTTTTTCTGCCTGGCGTTATCCCGCCGTAATGCCAGGGTCCGCCTTCTCGTATCATAGATATGACGGTATTGGTACTGACCCTCACAACCAAGATTCGCTATTGCCTCGTCCGTTAATCAGTAGTGTACCACGTGCAGGTTAGGTTGCCATTGGGCCACGATGTTGGTGGCTCACTTACAGTTCTGATACTCGATGACACAAAATAAATGTTGTATTGTCAGGAGTACGAGTGACTACCGTAGTAGAGTGGTGTTTTGTTATTTTTATCGTTCATCAATCATAAATGTCTAGTCAAAACTAGGTCATTTCATTATATTGTACAAGAAACTTTAAAGCTAATTGTAAACCTTAATTATTTGTCTAATACGTTCAAAGTCGCTGCCCACGTACAGTGTTCGCGGTCGAGGTTGAAACATGGTTTTATACATCCGCTTACGGTTAATAAATTTATTTAATCTAGTTTTAAGTCGAGCGGAGACAATTTTTTTGATTTTTGCTTATTATTTCCGCAGTCGTGTAAGAGTAATTTAGCTTCCGTTTTTTTGTAGAGTCGACCGCATCAAAACTATGCCAGCTAAATTGGCGACATCCTAAATAAAGGACCGGTCAGGAGCACTCTAAGCCGACGAGAACGCATGAAGAAATTAATGAAATTAGATGTAGTCGAAGTAATATGTTAGGACCGTTTAAAATGGAAACCCTCTGCCTATTCCCACGTGACGCAGGCATTATAATATATTTGTTTTTGCGGACTTAACATTTAACTTTTATCAGTAAATATAAAAGTTAAATGTTAAGTTAATGTATAAAGTATATTTTTTAACCCGCGATAAAAAGAGGTGTATTTTAATCCAATTATGACTGCAAAATAAATATTTGTCTTCACCCTAACTAAAATGTCTGTAAGCAGATGTTCTCGAATATGTCAAACCTGACCTTGTCACTTCTGCAGGACGTTACTCCTTTTGTTCACTTGCGTGGTGCAGTGAGTGAGTAGCCAGCTGTGAAATGAGAAACCGCGGGATCGATCTCCGAACGAGACGAATGTTTGTGTGATCAACAATTACTTTTTCGGGTCTGGGTGTTGTGGGAACGTGAGTCCCTTGTAGTTCCTAATACGCGCGATACAGGGATCAGTACTTGGTAGGTAACCGTTGGGTGGGTGTATTTATTTATTTATTTTTAGCTTTAAAATTCATCCGGCCGTCTTGTAGGGGTTCTGTCTTTACTTATCATTTTAATCTTGCTTTCTTTCTGTCTGGCATTATCCTGGCTTAATGCCAACATCCGAATTCTCATACCATAGATTTGACGGTACCTATTTGGTACCTATTATAAGAGGCTACCTGCCGCCTGACACCTACAACCCGCAACGGGAACCAAGTTTCGCCATTGCCTCGTCCGTTAATCAGCAGTGTATCACATGCAAGTGAGGTTGGCTTTGGGCCTAAGATGTTGGTGGGCTTGCACTCCGATTCTCATTTTTAATAATATATCAAAACGACTACTTCCAAAGTAAATTAACTTAATTAGTTCCACACAAATCTGCGAAGATCTCTAAAAATTGCGCCAATTTATTAATGACCGGTAAATTACTATTGCAAAAAAAACGATGTAGGCGTAAACACACGCGATAATATGAATGATTGAGTAATTAAAATAGTGTGCTGTTAAAATAAAGAACATATTCCGATGGTGTAGGCAGCGTGAATAATTTTAAATTGCCATTTTTTCCGTGACAACCCACGGCGAGATTAGTCAGTATTTCGACATTCGCTGCCCACATGGCCGGTTATTAACATAAAAAGCTACAATTCATTGTGCAATAAACGCGGTACCGATGTTTATCTAGCGACAGAACGGCCGCGTAAAATTCTGACGCGTTTTTCGACAATGCCGCGTGGCAATCCACAAACATCGGTGTGTTTGATCCAAATTGTAGGGTGGATGCGGTGCAGTCAAAGGCGGAGGTACAAAAAACAACATATTTATATTAATGTAGGCCGTACAAGATCCCACAATCACCAAACTAAGGCGGGCTTTCCAGCTTTGTACCGAATAAACTTTGTAAACAAATGTCTAAGTACTCAGCTTTCAACTAATACCATTGTTTGGACCTGTTAATTATACCAAGTACAATAGAGATAAGTAGTTAGAAAATGGGTAGATTTTTTATATATTCCTAGTATAAGGCTGGCAATTTTGAGTGGTACAGCCACGCTGTAGACACTTTCTAAACTCTAAAGCATGAATTGGCCGGCTCGCCCGGGCCGTTACCACTGTCTTACAGAAAACCGACATAAAGTATCAGCTTGCTGCTGCATTTCGTACGGTGAGTGAGATATCCGGAGGCCCAAATCCCCCTCCCCTTCCCAATCCCTTAATTATCCCTTTCCTTTAAGGGCGGCAACGCGGCCATGATTATTTTAGTATTGTGGACGTACATGGGCGGTAGAGATCACTTAACATCATGTGACCCACTTGCTCGTTTGCCGGCCTATACTATAAATAAAAAGAAAAAATATGTGAGCTCCGACAAATTGCGTGGTAACATTATTTACAAATCAGCCATGATCTGTCAGTATGGCGCCCTTATTTGTCTTAACATGTACGCATTAATTAGACGACACTCTCATTTATATGTTTAAAATAAGTATTTTATATTTCACAGTCCTTCAATATCACCTTACATAGCAGAGCTGTTGGTAAATACAATTAATTCTTAGCATAATAAACTACAAACGCGATGGTCAGGTGAAATGGTAACAGGGCGAAATACAGCTCAACGCATTTAAAAATTGTCAAGAAAATGTATGTTATACCTTATCAAATTTCTGGGTAGTGTTGCAACTGTTTATAAGCAGGATTGGTTCTTCACCAGACGAGCGACCTGCTCGTCTTGTAGTTCAGGCGTAAAAAGAAGTTTTTATAAATACGATGGTTATATAGCTGATTCTTTGTTTCTTGGTGTTAAGCGGCTAATTATATAAATTGATATTAAAAACCGACAAAAGATCGAGGTAGGTTATTAATTCGACGCTTACATTTTAGTATATAACCACGCACAATTTTTCACAGAATGATTCGATATTGATGATTCTTTTTATTTGGAAAGGGTATAAGGCTCAAAGTTGATTACATTAAATGTCTAGAGAAAATCCATCTCTATGGTGGTAAAAATGAGGATGTAAGACTGAAACTTTATCATGTATGCACCGATTTTGATGATTATTTAACTAAAAATAGTAAAGTAAAAGCTTTTTCACCACAATAAAACCAACTCAAAACTATAAACAACTAAAGTCGATGCTTTTTACCAATTATTAAACATTAAATTGCATAAGCATCGCCTCAAAATTTATTTATTTGATTATTTATTTATTTTCAGCTTTTTAGATTTTTTAATTGATTAGAAATCATGCATTTTACGCACATTTCAGACCTCAACTCTTGCAGAGTAAATATTGTGCTTGATACTATTTCCATGATTTTTTGTACTCTTAAACACTACTGGTAGTACTTAGCAGTTTCGCTGTACATAGAAATATGGAACACACAAGCAGAATTAATCGAAGTGCATGTTTTGTGCAATGCTTAAACTGTAATAGAATAATGTATTAAAATCACCTCTCTAATAAGATGGGCACAAAGAATACTATATGTAAGAACAACCCTGCGCACAACCCAATCATACCGAACATTTGCTCAAATATTGGCCAGTTTTCAAAAGCGCATTTGAATTGTAAGGACGCGTATTTTTATTAAGTCCAACTTTACACATTTTACACCCACAATTGAATTTTACGACTTCACGTTTATATCACGGGTGATAACGAGTGTTTTCAAATTTCATGTGTTCTTGTTTGCAGATACTCGAGATGCGGACAGCAGAATGGGATCGAATAAAAAGTACAATCTATAACATGCTGTTTTTTTTAATCCAAGCTCGGCAAAGTAGTCACTTTGTACTTTGCGTAGTCACGCTACACCTGATGGTAAGTGCAGCATAATCCAAGAATACTGAATAACTAATACTTTTGATTCTTGCGTACATCTAACGATGTGTTTCTACTAAAAGTATAAATACTGTCCTGACTCCTGACTCGCGATTGTTAAATAAATAACAACTAACAACAGTTACTAACGTAGTACTATCCCCATGCTAAGTGACGAGTCTTGTGTCGTGGGTACTGGGTAAGAGAAATAGGAGACTTTTCGACTTTAGACTCGCAACACTCAGACCCGAAACAAATATTTGAGGATCACACAATCATTTGTCTTGGTGCAAAAGCCTCACTGATGCCACTTTTCCGCAATGAGCCAATTGCTTCGAAGATCGACCCTTGGTATTATCAAAGACATCCACTCATCTTATTCTACTAAACGTACATACATACATAAGTTCACGCTTGTACCTACACCCCTACGGGTAGGCAATGATGAAACTAATACATTCACGATTCACCAAGCTTAGTTCGACCCATGACGAGGAGGCGAGCCCGTCATCATACCGGGCACAAATTCCAACTCCCAGCAATTCATGTGTGATTTTTCCAATCTAAAAACTCAAACACAAATTGTGATTACCCGACCTGGGATTTGAACCCAGGACCTCACGGTTTCTCAGTCTAAGTACGCTGACACTAGACCAATGAGGCGATCTTCTAAACTACATATCGTCGCTTAGCTAACAACACGGCGTAACTCGAAAATTGGTCATGTGATATTGTCATTAGATAAATTGATTTTGCCGCGTATCCAATAAATTTACACAAAAATTTAAATTAACTATACAAAGCACGATATTCAAATAGTTCTGTCACCGCGCAATTCATTAGTACATCACACATGTTCATAAAAAATATTCAGTATGTCTCTCCTGAAAACTAAGCCAATTTAACTTGCGCGATGTTGTTAGCTAAGCGACGATACCAAGTTTTATAGCCATCCACACTGACCAACTTGTAATAATTTGAATGCCCCTAATATCTCCACTGCTTTCCATCTAAACGACATAAAACTTTAACATCCACAAAACATCAGTCATCGCTAAATCTTTAATACCAACCAACCTGTTCTGAAGGCTCGGTTCAAAGGTCGGAATGGTTGTAAAAATGTAAGCGAACATGGAACCCGATTGTTACTCCATCAGATAGTGTACATAAATAACGTTATCCCGGAATGTCCACTGCACCGCGCACTGATTATATTTTCAGAACAAAGGTTGGTAGGGTTGGCAACACTGTGACGTCTTTCACTAAACGAGAACATGAGTGAAAAATTAATAATAAGGATTTACTTTGTATTAAATTTTGTAAAGTTAGGCAGATTTTTAGAAATTAACCATTTTACCCGTATTTATAATAATACACCCAACAGTCACATACATAGTCCTGACCCCACACTAGGTACACCTGTATCGTGGGTATCAAGAACTACGAGGGACTTGCGGTCCCACAACACCCAGATCCGAGACAAATATTTGTGGTACAGACAAACATTTGTCAAGGTGCGGGAATCGAACCCACGGCCTCACGCTTCGCAACCGGCTACTCGCCCGCTGCGCTACGGAGGCTGTCAATGTAATGAAGGAGGCTGTAATGAAATCCTTATGCGATAATGAATCATATATTTTATGAAAATAAAAATAATCGTCCGGCAGGTAGCGCTATATTCCATCGAGTCATTTCATACCGACTGAATATCATAACAATAATAGTTTTCTCCTAAAGGTGCGTCCAGACTTCAGTGACATTTTACCGCACCGAGGGGTGGCTGTCACACGTATATTTAGGTGATTTTTGACCAAGTGTATTGATCGACCTTGCTTGTTCGATCCACTTGGAGAAAATCGACTATGAAGCGTCGTACTGGAAGGAATTGACACCAAAACTCCAACAAGACTTTGAAATCGGCCACACCGGTGTTTCATCGTGCTTGTGAATACTTGATAATATATTAAACACTTGTCATTGCATATACGCATGGAAACGCGAAACCATAATTGAACAAAAATTGTTAAAAGTATAAGTTTGCAATAAGCATATGAAAGTTGTCAAAACAATTACAGACCCACAATACAATATATAAAACAATAATGGCAGCCCTATATGCGACGCCAACCGACAAAGTCCCATCGCAAATCTCACTCGCAGACAACAAACAGATAACTATCTCATTCTTTCAACAATGGCCGGCCGACTCATAAACAGGGCCTAATTAGTAATATTCCGAGTGCACCGCGATATCTCGCGCACAATGAGATGGAACCGACCCTTATCTAGGGCGATAAGTGTACCGCCAGCCGCGACAATTATCATGCGAAATGGTAAACTAATTCCACGTGCCTAATTATTATTTCCGATTACATTGCTGGGTTTGCTAAGACCGTTTGCGGGAGATAGTGTCCGTGCGGCAATGGATTACGCGCAATCGATATTGTATGGGCGTGGTGGGGGGCGATGGACGCATCCGTGTCTTGAATGCGAAATGTCTGGTAGTGCTCGCCCGTGTAGCTCCCGTTTATTGTTTCTGCTCCGGTCAGGCACCAAGAGTGGATTCAGGGAAGGGTGTTGGGGGCTTATGGCCGTTCCCAATATTAAACTTCAATTTCATGATAGATAGCTATCGTCAAACATCCGTATTGTTCTATCTACTGCTTGGAATCGTCCCTATTTTTTAGATATGTACGTCGGATACTATGATAGCAATAGATAGGCAGTCTATCTGGGCCCTCTTGTGCGTTATGTTCATACAAGCTGAGAAAGAGGAACTATTGTTTAATTTATCTTAGAAAATATGAAGATATGATTTAGATTAGAAATATAAGTTTTAATTTAACATTTATCTATAATTCTTATTTGTTACCACTGTAAATGAAATAATAATAACGAGAAATACTTATTATGTTGCAAAACACAATGTAATAACGAAACGTTTTACTGTCAATACATTACGGCTCTGAATACAAGTCCTTTGAACAAAAATCCCAAGCGAATTTGGGGGATTTTACTGAAGTGGGGAATTATTTTGTTCGCATTAACAAATATTTATATGTCGCTTGCACTTAATGTAATTATCAAAACGGTGCATTATTTTTATTTATGGGAATTTTAGATTATTTTTATATTTCCTTTTAGATTTTTACATAATTTATTTAGTTTTTTTTATTGCAGTGCAAGTGCCATGTAAGCCTTGTATACTCATGGCTATTTCTTCAAAATGCGTTATTTATTTCGTTTTTTTACAGCCGAGGATATCTGTTTATCGGTCAAAATCTACCGATAAAGAAAAAACTAAATAACTTTATCGACAGATAGCACAGAAAAAATATTGGGACGCTTGAACTGTCATTTTCATAGTGTTGTATATCTGTAGTCAGCTATCAGTTCTCTCATCAGTAGACAGCAATGAACAATAGGATTACCTATAATTAGTAAGTTTATTGGGACGGTAAAACGGAAAATAGATAACATTTTCTATCGCCGGTATAGCAAAACTAGAGACAGACCGAATATAGGGAAAGGCCATTAGTCTACATCCGAATATCAGACAAAAAACAACACATTTAGAATGTTTATTAGTAATACATAATTATAAGTACATACATACACCCTCATGACTGAATCCCATAGCCACTAAACCAAATAAAAAAATACATACACACTGACGCCTATGTCCCATGGGGGTAGGCAGAGACTATTGAAATAAAAAAATACTTCAGTTTTACCTTGATTGACAGTAATGTCTATCCCTTTCACACATCACAACTCTGATGATATTTGCATCCATATTTTGGTATTTAACGCCCCCCATTGTCCCCAATGATACATATTTTTGGTATTGCCCCCCAAACAATCTCTGGATCCATTTTATCGGGAACACGGCGTAAATCGAAAGGTAGCGGAAAGCTGACCACAGACAGATAAGAACCGCGAATCGCCCTTTCATATTGTTAATTTAATAAAATTGCTATTTGATTGTAACAATACGATATTTGTATTATCGATACTTGTGATCGTTTGTATAAATGTAAAATGGCTTTAATCCTTTTTGTCTTTATATTAAACAAGCCCTGCATTATAAACTGTCCCTCTGCTTGAACTTGTCCCACAGGCCCCCTCTACTAGAGAGGGGTTCGTTAGTCCAACACCCTGGACTAACACAGACAGCAAACCTCACATAGCTTCGAAATTACATACATACGTACTCAAGCCTGTATTCCCCGAATGGGTAGGCAGAAGTGGAGCCAGTAGGAACACCCACATCTCGTCGGCTTTATTTCCGTCCCATTATATGATAGGGACGAGCTATCGCCATATCCATATCGGGTACAATTACAGACTCCAGGCTGTTACTAAGCATTGCGATATAGAAAAACCCAATATCACTTTTACCCGACCCGGGAAGCCGAGACCGACGAGCCGATGACCCGAGACGAGACGGCAAAAACTAAGCTCAAATCGTTCTTCAGCATCACTACCTACTCCATCGGGGTTATAGGTATGATCGTATGTCAGTCCAGAATTTAAAGTCCAGAAAAGATCATAGTAATAAAACCCTATCAAACCAAATTGAAGAGAAGCCGTGCTTAAGTGCTAGTCGAATGCGTCTGCGTAGTGGCAGTGACTAATGCGTTTATTATGCCGGCCACAGACACCGTAATTGATACCCAACGCTACGATACACGCGCCACGGTAAGCGCTTTATAATTCCCGTAAAATTACTCCGCCACCTATTTTTAATGAATTTTCTACCGTTTTTTTTTTGTATAATAGATGTGTATCAGATTAATCCAGGGGTTCGTGTATAAGATAGAGATATTCGTATACTTGATCCATGGTTAAGTGCCTTGTGTTAAGCGAATAAACAATAGACATTTTGCACCACGTCTTCAACAATTTTGAATCCTATATCATAAGAATGGTTTTGGCCTAAGTACACGCCAAAACTAAGTGTAAAGTACACTTTAATTCAGCTAGGTTCAAATCGAGGTCGAAGATGTTTCGGGGATGGATCTTATGAGACCCATCACACAAAATAATCGTATCCTATTGTGGGGTTGGGCGTTAGGATTAAGTTGGGAATGGATGTTGTTTATTTATACTATAATCTCGATATGGCGATAGGCTCGCCCCCTATCACATTATGGGACGGAGATACGCTCGGCGAAATGAGGGTGTACTGGTTACACCTCTGCTTACCCCTGCGTACTATAATCTTCTTCAATTACCTCACAGCAAGACTAGCATTGGACGAGTCGTGCCGAGGAAGAAGGACTGTATTGGCGAACCCCCTAAATTCGTTTGATCACTCCGAAATTCTAGTCAGAATGGTCACTTACCTCGAACATAAAAATTCATAAATTTACTATAAAAATTTGCAGAA
Source organism: Mimas tiliae (assembly GCA_905332985.1). NCBI lineage: Eukaryota > Metazoa > Arthropoda > Insecta > Lepidoptera > Sphingidae > Mimas > Mimas tiliae. The sequence goes on from HG995251.1 coordinate 2,479,375, forward strand.
TATGCGAAATCATGGATATCAATATCTTTTGTTTTTTTTTTTCAAGTGTACATTATATTAAAATTTGATCTTTAAGCCAGTTCGTCTCCACCCAAAATCTATAAATAAATAATACTACATAAAATAATACATCCTGTCGTTATATCAATGAATCATTTCCTGTAACTTTGCTTGAACGTTATTGAGAACATATTTTATACATATACAATTTGTTTAGTAAGAAAAAATTACGCTATTTTATCCAGAATAGAATGGACTGCCAAGACAGAGGTAGCAGGATCGATCCCGACCACTAAGGTACTCCACCCTGTCTTTTCGAAAATCATATCATAATTAAATAAATAATTACACGCAACAGTCACACATATAGTCCTTCCCCACACTAGATAAACCTGTATCGTGGGTATTAGGAACTACGAGGGACTTGCGGTCCCACAACACCCAGACCCGAAACATTTTTTGTGGATCACACAAACATTTGTCACAGTGCGGGAATCGAACCCACGGCCTCTCGCTTCGCAACCACCTACTCGCCCACAGCGCCACGGAGTCTGTCTATGTATGTATATATATTTATTGTTAATTAATAAGGGAATATTGTGAGAATAAATATACTAACTTTTTAGAGTGGTAGAGCTACACTGAAGACACTTTCGTCTACAGCATGATTGGGCTGGCTCGCCCGGGTCATTACCACTGTCGCACAGAAAACTGAAGTAAAGTAGCAGCTTGCTGCTGCGTTTCGTACGATGAGGGAGATATCCGGAAGCCCAAATCTTTCTCCCCTTCCCAATCCCTTAATCATACCTTTCCTTTAAGGTCGGCAACGGGCCCATAACTCTTTTGGGCCATGGACACATGGTACATGGGCGATGGAGATCACTTACCATCAGATGATACACAGCTCGTTTGCCGGCCTATGACAAAAAAAACCGTGAATACGTAGCAGACAAATATAATGGTTTTTGCATTTATAATACCTAATAGGATTATGGATGCTGTGACTAACCAGTGTCACGCCCACATTTTTGTTAGAAGGTCTTCAAAACAAAAGGAATGTCAAAACAATTTAAATATGTTTACTAATTTAATAAGTTATGTAATGACTGCCTCGCGTCGGTGCCTCGCGGTACGACTTATGTGCGGAGGTCTCGAGTTCGATCCCCGGGTCAGGTAAAAGTGATTTGGCATTCAAACATTGTCAGTGTGAGAGAAAACAATGCGTTTAATATTATTTTATTAAATCTACATATTTGTACGCACTCACGCCTGTATTCCCCGAAGGGGTAGGCAGAGGTGTAACCAGTACCACCCACATTTCGCCGAGGGTATATCCGTCCCTTATGTGATAGGGGGCGAGCCTATCGCCATACCAGGCACAAATTTCCAGACTCCGGGCTGATACTGAGTATTTCGTAATAGAAAAACCCAATACCACCTTACCCGACCCAGGGTTCGAACCCGAGACCGCAGCGTTGGCCTCAATCGTAACGCGTACGCATTACAACTGCGCCACCGAGGCAGATAAATCGCCCACATATTGTATAATACAGGGCTAGTATTAACTATATGGCTTATAGTTTGTTACAGTCTGCAAGCGCGTGCTACATTTCATCAGTGACAGTAGCAGCTCGGGCTAAATAACAACCCCGTGTCATTGACAAATGGTTTGTTGACTGAAGACTGTCTCAGTAACCGAGACCACGACAGCGACGCGAAAAAATATTTATTTTAATTCCTTCTTACAAGGTGAAACTATATTGATTTCGTTATTTGGGTTTTCCAATTGTATTCAATTCTATAGGTTAATATGTTACTGCTGTTTTGAAATATTACACAATGGAGGTAAAACCTATCTTTATATATTGAATCCGTTGGTGCGTCTGTGTTATTGTGTAACTTCTGAACAAATTGACTTAAAGTTGTAGTCAAACCATATATATATTTTGTCGAAACAATGGATCATAGGTATATAACATCACGCTATGACCCATAGGGGCGGAGCAGTAACATGAACGAGTGTAAAACTGCGAAAAAGTTATAAAATTTATATGTTTATAAATATAATATACTACACAAGTGTGGAGTAAAGAACTTCAGAGGGCAAATTCAAGAAAACTCAGTATGTCGCACTCAGAAAACTAACTTTAAGTTAAGTTACTTGGGGAAGTAACTTTAATTGATATTGAAATTCGATTATTTCCACACACATGCTCCGTTACTGGGTACAGAAATAATCCTAATTGCCGTCTCCATGAATTGTATATACATACGCACTCACGCCTATAATCCCTGAAGGGGTAGGCAGAGGTGTAATCAGTACACCCACATTTCGCCGAGCGTATTTCCGTCCCACGATGTGATAGGGGGCGAGCCTATCGTCATACCGGGCACAAATTGTACGGAATTTGTATATGTGATCTACAAATATAATATTTGTTTCAGATCTGGATGTTGTGGGACCGTAAAACCCTCGTAGTTCCTGACACACACGATACAGGTTCACCTGGACTGTGTTATTTATTTATTTTCGAAGAATTATTTGCGAGCCAATTAATGCTATAATTTTAATGACGGATATACACGTCTCAAGATGGCCAACGACGTCTTTACACGTCATCACATTAGCTACAGGCATCAAAAGCTGTAGGAGACGTCTCAAGAGTAAGACTGATAACATTGCATCGCTATTGGCTACCGGGACCGCTCAATGTCCATCGATTAAGAGTTTTTATTGCCATGGTCATGTCATAATGTTGTGTCGGTGAAATGTGACGTTCATTACACATACATGAGCTGAAATATTTATTGGGCCGATGATTGAACGATGTAACCCGCTAGCGTTATAGAAAGTTGCCAGGTGAAAAAAATATTGTTCATTATTGCTATCGATTTAAATTCAATATGTATGTAATAAATTGATGTCGGACTGATGTAGGTCCGATGGTAGTAGGGTCATTGTCATACGCACTCACGCCTGTACTCCCCGAAGTGGTAGGCAGAGGTGTAACTAGTACACTCACATTTCGCCGAGCTTATTTCCGTCCCATTATGTGACAGGGGCAACCTATCACCATACCGAACACATTTCCAGACTCCGGGCTGATACTAAGCATTCCATGATAGAAAACCCAATATCACTTTACCGACCCGGGGATCGAACCCGAGACCTCAGCGTCAACCTCAGTCGTAACGTGTACGCATTAAAACTGCGCCACCGAGGCAGTTTATTTATTAAATAAATAATAACAAAAATATATCCTAAAAAAAAATCTAGTGGTAAATGTACTACACGGATTAATTTGCGCGAGTATCACTATCGAATCCTTCCGAACATCAATTTATTGGGCAACACAAAATGCATGTCTTGGAGTTGTTTAAAATTTCTCTTTCGTTAACTCACTGTTTTAATGTTGCCGTATAAATGTAATTAATGTAAGCTTCCCTTCGATCGCGAGTTGTTATGGCCGAGCCTATCAACGTATCGGACGCAATGTCAGACGCCGGGTATCAACCCGGCGTCTGACATTGCTTAGTATCAACTAAGCATTTCATAATAGAAAAACCTAATACCCGCACACCCCACTTTACCCGATCCGGGGATGGAATCAGAGACTTACACAGCAGTCGTACAACTGGGCCACCGAGGCAGTTTGTCAGATTGGAAGATTTGCTATTTACACCAAAACTAATTAATTTAACACTATCTTAATCCAATTAATAAATATTTTTAAATAGGTTTTGAAACAATTTTACAACCTAAAAATAGTCATCTAATATTAAATAGCCCGGATTAGTAGTTCAAGTTTTCTACCAATATTGAATTCATATTATGGATTATTTCATACTTTAACCTATTTTATGAATAGAAACGCTTCTACATTGAGAATGATACGAGTACCTACAATGAAAAAAATACACCAATAGAAAAATACTGATAGAAGCACAATTCAGATATATTTTGTATGATAATATATGATTTGTTAAAGAAAAAACCAAAACAATTTCTCATAACGAGAAACACGAAATGCCACAACCCCACGTCTACATTGTTCGAAACAAAAATAAACACGATAACTCGACTCACAATAAAATCGATCGCAAATCGACAGCTTCGATTATGGGTAATTTTGTGGCGAGTCAAAAAGCTGGCCGAAATACCCGCGCGACAACATGCGCGAATACTTTTATAATGAAATGACAATTACTACGACGAGACGCCGCACCGGATTCTTGGTGGCTTACGAAACCCGGCGACACTGACTGTACTGTAGTTTCACTCTTTGTTTACGATGGAATATCATTTGTTACAATGAAGGTTACTTCAATAACCTCGCAAATTTATTATATTTTGTCGTCATTTCAACGAGTACGAAATGGATCTTATTTAATTAGCGCTAAATTATTATATCATGATGTCACATTAAAAGCAACAACATAGGGCTTAATAATAAATGCAAAATAGAATACTAGAAAAACACCGTAATGTTCATTTAATATAATAAGTTCAGATATAAATAATATCTGCCTCGCTGGCGCAGTTGTAATGCGTACGCGTTACGACTGAGGCTGACGCTGAGGTCTCGGGTTCGATCCCCGGGTCGGGGATGAGTTCAGTATCAGCCCGGAGTCTGGAATTTGTGCCCGGTATGGCCATAGGCTCGCCCCCTATCATATCATGGGACGGAGATACGCTCGGCGATATGTGGGTGTACTGGTTACACCTCTGCCTACCCCTTCGGGGATTACAGGCGTGAGTGCGTATGTATGTATAAATAATACGCTCTTATCACGAGAATAATAAAGTGTGCTACGATTATCATAAAGTCAATTCAGAATTGCATATCACAGAAAAACAATCAAGACATGAACAAAAACATCAAAGAATAAAGCCAACTGTAATTTCGCATTTAATTTTTTCATTCTTTTTTATTGGGAAAACTTTTTTGCGTGAAAATGTCACCGCAACCATTGGTACGCTCACATTTATCGCATCGGAGACGTTCGATTGTTTTATAAATAAAGCAGCAGCAAAAAATACTATCGATCAATCGTGCGAAACTCGCGATGTCGCTCGATAGTCAGCCAACGGGGGCAATTTCGACTTTCCCCATCAGAATTTACGACACACATCGCATCGTACGGCAAGTAAGGGCGCCGTTTTATATCACCGGTGACAGACACGTTCGAATATCAACTTTATATCGTTGCGTTATCGATTAAGTTTTGAGTTTGAGTAACATTTGGTAACGCGTCATCCGTGCGGTTGCAGACGTGAAAGATTCCATACGAAGACTGTCCAAACACTTTATACTTTCAAATACACCGTCTTTATCTGCAGTGATAATCTTCGGCGGCTTATCTCGCATCGGTCCATGGGAGGTTTTCTTAGATCTTTATTAAATGCGGTTCAGAATCCCCATCCAGATATGAGTGGATCTGATATGACCCGTCAAATTATGCCATTGTCTCTCTTGAGTCCGCTTTATTTGATTGTCTGTGTGTTGACGTATTTATTGTGAAGGCGCGGGCGATGGGAGATCGCGATGCTGATAATATTATATTCGGTTTCCTTCAAAACTGACATGCGAGAGGCGAGGTGTTGAAATAAAAAAATGTGCATCAAATGAGAAATGCGAAGATTTAACAGACTTGCTCATTATTTGATCTTCAACTGCGATTACATTCTAGAGTTCGTGAAAATAAAATCATTTCGAAATAATGTTTACTTTACAAACGTAATCTCGAGGAGAAATTCGATAACATATAACGTAAATATTTTCAACTTTTACCACCACCTTCACCTAATTTGAAGCAGAGAGCGAAAACAGATTTCTGACGATTATTTATTTAGAACAAATATGTGGTACACACCGGGCTGGGCTAAAAATGATGGCCTATTATTAATTTAGGTCTTTTGTAAGCAGCGCAATTGAAAACATTTTCATTCCAATAGAATTTTGAATAATGAAATGATTTGATTATTCCCAATTCCTACTCTTATAAATGACTAGCTTTAGCTCGCGGTTCCACCTGCGTGAACAGCTTTTTCCGAGATAAAAGTAACTATTACCGTTTCCAGGGTCCCATCTATCTCTATACCGAAATTCACCAAAACGGGTTTAGCAATTTAGGCGTGAAAGCGTAACAAACAAAGAAAATAACTCACTTTCGCATTTATTATATTAGTAAGGATACAAAAAAGCAACACCTGTGAATGTACCTATGTATATCTGGCCAGGCACTTTTTATTTTGAAGAGCACAATCTAGGCCTATCCCCTAAATAGGAACCTGAACTACGAATTACAAAAAAATCTTTGAAACACCGTTTATACAATTATATTATATTTCCATTTAATGAAATCCAAAACCCACACCTCCAAAAACAAATCATCGTCATTATCCACGACTTCTTAATTCTCATTAACACGAACTATATGAGGTGTGTGAAATAAATAAAACTAGAAATTAGCAATAAAAACGTTAACTATAACGCCTTCATCTCGTAAAACTTAGTTGTCTAAATGAGACAGCTAGCGAAATTGTTATAACAACAATATTTGTCATCCAGCTTGTTCGTGGGGCGCCCACTTGCCGAATTTGTGATGGATTCTGATGTCCAAGTCATAAACATCAGCGGAGACATTTAAGTTTTGCTTCACACATTGGTTGAGACTTTTCGCTGAACGTCTTGCGAGACGTATTTCTGTAAAATTAAAATAAATAAATAAAGACACCCATGAGTCACACACATAGTCCTGACACCACACTAGTAACCTGTATCGTGAGTATTAAGAACTACGAGGGACTTGCAATCCCACAACACCCAGACCCGAAACAAATATATCATCGGATCACACAATAATCGGCTACTCGCCGACTACGCCACGGAGGCTATCAGTCGGTTACTGAGTATACCTATGAGATCGTGCGAGGCCCGACCAACCAGCCCTTTACACTCGCGTATTTAGCAATTCTCGGCCAATATGTAGAGCGGGCATAAGTGTAAGCGATCTACTCTACACTGTATCGTGTATTAATGTAATGTTTCTAGTATGTCATTACAACGAAGGCCGTCGCGTCGGCGACAGGGACGTGTCGGTTATGTGCGTATGTATTACCGAGCTAATAATGATCTGCGATTGATGACAGCAAAGCCACATACATACAAAGCTTAAAATTATTGTCATCTAAAAATATTGCGTGTGGGTTTAATATTATGACCCATCTTGTATAAGACACGGTTTTATTTAAATTAACCAGATAATTAAAAAACTAAGCAGACAAGATCTCAATAGACTGAATAAAATCAGCGACGTTTTACTCTAGACCTATCAAGTGAAATACGAAATATCCAACTTCTCGTGATATCAATAGGGAAAGACGTACTCGTCAATTATATTTACCAAAAACCTGTATAACTGATGTATAAAAAATAAATTTTAAACTCGTTGTCTCTTATGACTTGTACCACACAACAAACATCAGTCAATTAAGTGAATCGCCTACGCTTAAAACTTATGACGTGTCGATCATGTTACAAACATTATAAACGACGTGATATGCCGCTTACGGCTTACCTACACACTGTTGTAGCTCTTGTTTTGGACGTATATGGACGTCATAACATCGTTAATCAAAGTTTTAGGTAACTTTCATCAAATGACTATAACAGACGTTGGATATGTCATCATAACGGTTCAACTTCTATAAAGTTAGGTTTAACTTTTCTATAATTTTAAGGTGTGGTAAATAAACTTACAATGTAGGTATCTCGTATACGAAAGGCCGTCTGGGTTGGTACCACCGCTTTGCCTATTTCTGCCGCCAAGCAACACTGTTTAAGCACTTTTGTGTTCCGATTTGAAGGACATTGAAGCCACTTTTATGACTTACCTTATGTGACTTTTTTTAGACTTAATTCATGACTCGGAGTTACGAGCGCAGTCCAGTGATATGCTGTGCTTTGTAATTCAAAGTTCGGAGTGGCGTTGCTTGTTTATGGGCAGGCGTTGCATTCACCATCAGGCGAGCGACCTGCTCGTCTCGTCATTCAAGTCAAAACAAAGTCATACGCGAATGATACCAAGTAGATATATAAAGAGGACAATATGTCCATATCTGAGATCATTTACAAATTTCACATATATATCTGCATTATGTAATAATTACAGAAACAAAACGACTTAACGTATGAATTTATTTCCACTTGACCTCCCGAAACTTCTCAGCCAAACAATCGAATTGCGTTAAAATTCATCCTACCTTTAAAACATCGTCAATTCCTACAATTACAGTAATAACGAAGGAAAGGTCTCTCGAAATGTGACATTTACCGCCAACTTTATAAATATAAATAATAAGGTTCATAATGCCGTGTAAAAGCAGATGGTATCGAGACCGCTTCCAAATTAAATGTCAAAAGGGGAAAAAATGCAATCAGTCAGAGTCCGAGACGCCTACAATAACTATAAAGATGCCAAACAATGTTCAAGCATAAATAAATAATAAATAAATACACCCAACAGTCACACACACAGTCCTGACCCCACACTAGGTAAAACCTGTATCGTGGGTATCACGAACTACGAGGGACTTGCGGTCTCACAACACCCAGACCCGAAACAAATTTTTGTGGATCACACAAACATTTGTCTTAGTGTGGGAATCGAACCCACGGCCTCTCGCTTCGTAGCCGGCTACTCGCCCGCTGCGCCACGGAGGCATACTTTCTATATTGCGTGTATTTTTAATATTCAGACAATGCACATTGAATTTAGCAAAGAGTTAGTAGTGATGTCAATAATCACATCCAGTTCTAATATCGATCATTATGTTTAGTAGAAAATTTGTTTTATGTTACTGACTAACTGAAAGACTCTGACAAATGTGTAATCGTATAATAATGGTTTTTTAACCATGTGTTACTTTAACAACATGTGGAAATAACAATAATTTGACCATGTTGTTACTATTGAAAACAAATGCATCTTTTAACGTGAACCAATGCTAATTCTGTTACTATTACAAAAGGTGGAAACAACCCACGCTAATTCTAATATTTTATGTGTTCTCAACGAATTAGCCGACTTCAAAGAAATTTTAATACATGTACACTCAACATTGCTGTGAAGTCGGCTTCAGTAATAAAGTTTCATTATGCAAGTATTATGACATTATCAATTTAAAAAACATACACGTAAGTTATGTTTACTTAATTACTGGCGCTTTACATTATTGAAAAGTGAACGGCGCCAAACCCGAACCCGTTTTAACTATTAATTAAAAAACCCACGCAAACAAACAACTAAATGTCAGTAGTCGAACGCATCACAATTTCATATTCAATCGTCCAACATATTATTACGCATCACCTGTCTATCGACATTAATTGATTTATTAACCACACAAAAACCCATTAGTCACAGTGCAGTCACTTTGAAATTATAAATTTGTCAACGGGCAGCGTTTCGCATTGGTAACACAACCGGTAATTTAATGTTATCTTGTCGATAATCGCGGTTGCATCGATAATTGTGTCGGTAGGGCAACACTGGGTGCCGGCACCTGCCTTCAGTGCTCTCGATCACCAGGACAAGTTGATTGTGTAGGTGATAAATAAGCGAAGCGTTGGATGAATGAGATCATAATAGTTTGTGTTCTACAGGAGTAATTATGTAGAGTTGATTCATTTTTAATAGAATACTCGGGTCAGGTGTTTTATTTTTAATTATTTTATTTTTTACAACGGTGTGTTTAAATGTAATGCTGTCAAATATTACTATGTAATTTAATACTTGTAGCCTGATGGTACTGTATCTTAGTATGATATCTATCTTCTTCCTCCTGCCCTTACCCCACTCGCAGTGGGGTCGCAACATGCTTTTTAAGACATTTTACTGAAAGATTTGGCTTATTGTTTTACGACCGTCCACCTGCCTGACCTCAATCCCTCAGCATGTATGGGCCGGCTCGTCCGGGTCGTTACCACTGTCTCACAGAAAACCGGCGTAAAGTAGCAGCTTGCTGCTGCGTTTCGTACGGTGAGTGAAATATCCAGAAGCCCAAACCCCCTCCCCTTCCCAATTCGTTAATTACCCTTATGACTCTTTTCGTATTGTGGGCGTACATGGGCGGTGGAGATCACTTACCATCAGGTGACCCTCTCGCTCGTTTACCGGCCTATACCATAAAAAAATCTAAATAGACGCCGGAAGTGTACTTACTTACTTCGCGTGACATCTTGGGAGCTTTTTGGGCAAGCGTATACTAATTATGATCGGTGTAGGTAGTAAAACTATGGAATACTTGGTTTTAAATGTTCATATAGTAATTCAAGGTTTTTTTTTTATTGTCTGCATGACGAAACCAACAGGTATTCGCCTGATAAGATTACTTGCTCATAAATAAAAGGAAAATGCACAACTTTGAATTATAATGTATTGCATGGGAGTGTACAGCGCTTGTCATCCAGATACATAAGTTTCAAAAGGCTAAGTAATTCTGAACATCCTCCATAATAAGTTATTCCAAATCTGTATTTATATTTCAAACTAAAGTCCTGTCTCAGCACAACGTAGATTCTATAAATATTCAAGGTATTCCGTTAGCAAATTTTCTCAGGTCAATCCCTTGACCCACAGTTTTAATGAGTACAAGTTCAAGTACCCTGCATTATCCGCAAGATGGATGAGGACCTGTCCACCATCACTCTGCATCAGGATTTGAAAACACGTAGAATTTATGGACCCATAGTCAAGTAAAGGGTAATATAAAATGTTCCGCTGTGACTCAGGAGTACAAACGAAAGAAAAAGTGGTAGAGACACACTATAGAGAATGTTGTCTACATTATGAATAGGCTGACTTGGTCAAGATAGTACCATCACACAGAAAACCAACGTGAAGCGAGAGCTTGCTGGTGCATTTCGTACAGTGACAGAAAATAATATGGCAAAAAAATTACAATAATTTACAAATAATATTTGAAGGATATGATAATACGGCTGAAATCAATAAATCCATAAAAAACCCACGTATACAAAGCTGGCTACGTCCCTGTAAGATTGATGGTAATGTAAATTATCGACGTTTAGGCGTTTAGCATGCAAACGCGACGCGCGCACAATGCGCCCGCGCACCGTAATTATTTCAATAAATCGACGATCGCTGGCACGGTTGTGTTGACGCTGTACGCCAGGGAGGGATTAAATGGGGTATTGTAGGAATTATATACAAAGTAACTTTATGTATAATAAATATATTTTCTTTCTTAGATTTTAACCCTTTTTCAAAAAGAGAGGGTTGCATGTGGGTGTGTGTGTGCGTGTGTGTGACTATGTGTGTTGTGGCATCGTACTGCCTAAACGTATTGAATTTGATTTATTTTATTGGAAAGATGGTATGAAGTCTGTTCAACTATTTAGCATCTACAGATCATTTTCTAATTGATGTATAGGCTTTTTATTTTACTGTACATAATTATTGTATTGAAGAAATTATGCCATACAAAATACCGCATATTAAAAGTGCAACCATTATAATAATTGCGAAATAAAAAGCAAGGTCAACTAATAGCTACATGTCAATAAAATGGAAATACAAAGCCACGAATAACACGAAGTCGACTTAATCAAATTATTAGAACAAATAAATATAATTTCATAATGACCCAATCAAGAACATAAACGCACAATTAAGCTAGGCAAACATTTATTTAGTTAATAAGTCTCCTATTAAGGTCTAAATACACACAGTAACTCGCCTACGCACTAGCCTCGGCCAGGTGTTGCACTACTCTCACAGGGATTGCAAACATTTGTCACACGCAACAAAAATAGAACATGAAAAAAAATTTAAAAAATAATTATCGATCTTCGAATATACTTTTTGGAAGACATGTGTAAAGATTCTATTTTAACTTCAATAACAATAATCATCTAAAATTAACATTTACATTTATTAATATTGTTTTTATTGGATTCAGTTTATGTACAACTCACTCACTAACTTCAAAGTTGGCACGACCACACCTTAACGCTTATGATTTTTTGGTAAAGAATTTGCACGTAAACTATAAAATGTTTAGTGAATAAAACAAGTTTATTTCAATGTGTAATATTCGGGACTAAAAATAAAATTAAACCGCGATAAAACCCGTATAACCTAGTTTTATTTCAATATATAAAATGTTTCCCATCCCTGCCATAGAAATTCATTAAGGTTTCAGCTGACTTTATTAACCTAAACCTAAATTTTTGCTACATGTGCAACTCGATGAGTTATAGATAGAACTTTTTGGCTAAGGTACTTGACTTGCCTGCATAGCAACCACCGTACACCTGAAAATTTCGTCCAAAGTGACTCATTATCGTGGGTCGCGTTTTGGGACCAACAATTGTACATTTAAGTCACGGTGAAAGCTCCGCTTTGTTAGAACGAAGTACAATACTTATACAAAGTTTAGTAATGCTATTGCTTATGCCGGTCAAATGAAATTGCAACAAACTCCTAAATATCCTCTAGTAGGAAGTACCTACTATACTACGTCTATGTAACATATCCCCCTCCCGTTTTCAATTTTGGTAACTTGTATTTTGGTATTGTGGGTGTTCATAGGCGGTGAAGATAATTTACCATCCGGTGATCAACTCGCTCGTTTATCGGCCTGTGCTGTTAAAAAAACTTGTGTTCGTTTTTCAAGTGGTTTTTGAAGGTTTTGTTCTACCTGTTTGCATAATAGTGTGAGGTATAGATAGCCATTGCAATCTCAATAGAACAATCCCATCGCGACGCGTATACTGTATTCGTTGAAGAGTCTCAATGTTTAGTTCGTACTCCGTTGTTAGAGCTTAACATAATTTATATAGGACCAATTTGAAGGAAAATCCTATAGAAAAATTAAGTTTTAACAAAACTTATAAAACGACTTCAAAATAGAAACACATAAAAATAAAAAATTACAAATATAATAAATAACCGACTCCATCGGTGCATATGGTCCATCTCTTGGAGCTGGATCTGCAACTTTCATCTCGTCAGTCTACTCCCCGCTGAGCTAATAATACATACATACGCACTCACGCCAGTACTCCTCGAAGAGGTAGGCAGAAGTGTAACTAGTACACTCACATTTGGCCGAGCTTATTGCTGTCCCATGATGTGACAGGGGCAACCTATCACCATACCGACCACATTTCCAGACTCCGGGCTGATACTAAGCATTCCATGATAGAAAACCCAATATCACTTTACCCGACCCGGGGATCGAACCCGAGACCTCAGCGTCAACCTCAGTCGTAACGCGTACGCATTAAAACTGCGCCACCGAGGCAGTTTATTTATTAAATAAATAATAACAAAAATATATCCTAAAAAAGAATCTAGTGGTAAATGTACACAGATTAATTTGCGCGAGTATCACTATCGAATCCTTCCGAACATCAATTTATTGGACAACACAAAATGCATGTCTTGGAGTTGTTTAAAATTTCTCTTTCGTTAAGTCACTGTTTTAATGTTGCCGTATAAATGTAATTAATGTAAGCTTCCCTTCGATCGCGAGTTGTTATGGCCATGCATGTGTTTTGACAGTGTTTTTTTGCAGTTTTGAGGGTTCAGTGGCAAAGGAAACCTATCTTCTGAATTCACAGGTAGCCCATGTAGTGTATGACTATTGAAGATGCCGCCACTATCAAGTATAGTAGACGTGATAGTGGTGGTAGATAAGAATAAGGATGACATCTACGTCAGATGGCACCTTATAACTTCGGGGGTGCGTACGCGTCGCTCCGCAGCCGCGCCCACCACCCGGGCGATTAAACTACTGAACGCGATGCACGCACTATACCCGGATCTAGATATCTTCCATGATAAACCATACCATGTATGTAATAAGGCAAAACTGTTTGTTGAATTTTTATAATTGTGTTTGTATAGTAAGTAGAAATATTATATATTTTTTTAGTTTTATCGTAAGCATTAATTTTATTACTTTGATTGTTGTTTGTTTTTATTATTATTAAAATGTAAGTGTTTTGGCATAGTGCTGTAAGCTATCATTTAGTAAATAAATAAATACGCTCGCCACTACAGGGATCGCAGTTCTCTTCCGACTGTCGAAGTATTTATTCATCCTACTATATGAATGTGAATGTGTTGTGTGTTTGGATGTTTGTAAGTTTGTGACTTCGGGATGTTCGTTAGTCAATAGTCAATCACTTATTAACGGCTAAACGGTTTTGGATGAAATTTGGCACACAAGTAGACCATGACCTGAATTAGTATATAGGCTTGACTAGGCTAGACCATGACTTTTATCCTGGAAAAGGCCATTCTCGCGGGCGAAGCCGCGAGCAAAAGCTTGTATACCAATAATCGTGTTGTCCGTGTGTGTATAGAGTGTTCACAAGCAATGTGCGTTCTGGGTTTAGCTATAAGGGGCCATTGGAGGCTGAGAACCGTAAGGTCTTGGACTCGAATCTCAGGTTGGGCAATCACGATTTGTGTTTGAGTCTTCGATTCTGAAAATCACATATGAGATGCTTGGGATTGGAATTTGTGCCTGGTATGGCTGATGGCAATGGGACGGAAAGTAGCTCTTTCACCATTGCCTACCCCTTTAGTTATCCCAGAAGGGATGGAGTGAGTTTATGTTTTTTACGTAATCATTACATGCATAGTATGCAGCACCATAACAAACAAGCAAAAAATTCAAACAAAGCTGTAAACAGTGAAAGTAAATTATTTCAACCAAGAACGTTTATTAATATCTTCATTAATAAATATGTTGGTCGATAATGTATTATTTTCACGTGGGCGTTGCCGCGTCTTTTACAACTCCTTAACATAAAATGGACCAACAAAAGCCATTTCGATTTCGTAAATAATTTACGTGTTTTTACAACATGAGTGGGCAGATTTTTATTAATTAGAGAATATAAAACCTATTCATTCCGCACAAATGTGAAAAAGGATTCCGATATAACTTAATTTATTGTATTATGCGAAGGTTCTTGGATTAGTTTTACGTAGATATTACTAATCACAAGCATTATGCGACTTTTCCATACCTAATGGGTCCGCAAATACTGACACTAGGCTCCCAGGAACTCGGAATTAATGAATTACCTACATTACGAGTATATCCAGTACTATGTCCTTTCATTTTCAAATCGTTTGAACTTTTCATAAACAAGTACTACAAAGTGAGTACGCAGGTATAAGTTCTCACAGTCAATCATTAGCCACCCACAATCTCGCACAATTTGCACAATTTCAACTGTCAGGGACTTTCATGGGTGTACGAAAATGATAAATTATGATACAGACGCCATTTTCAGTCACATTGGAGTGATTTCATTTCGCGCTTGCGCCCGCGCTTACAAGATGCAATTCTCGATTGGTCGACAATCGTTATCGTGTCTCGATAGACATTGTTCATTGTCACAGACATACATATAAATAGACAGCCTCCGTGAGGCAGTGGGCGAGTAGCCGGCTGCGAAGCGAGAGGCCGTGGGTTCGATTCCCACACCGAGACAAATGTTTGTCTAATCCACAAATATTTGTTTCGGGTCTGGGTGTTGTGGGACCGCAAGTCCCTCGTAGTTCCCGAAACCCACGATACAGGTTTACTTAGTGTGGGGTCAGGACTGTGCGTGTGACTTTTGGATGTTATTTAAATAGACGACGCAAATACTTTAATTGGTATGTAAATGTAAACCCATCGTGGCATATTTTGTACCTGCTGTGACATCACAAAAGCAATTTAGTTATGATAAACACAATTAAGTCACTTTGAAGATATTACACAATATGTTATGGCGTGATAAGATTTTTTTTCTTATAGTGTAGGCCGGCAAAAGAGGAAGTGGGTCACCTGATAGTAAGTGATCTCCACCGCCCATGTACGCCCACAATACTAAAATAATCATGGGCGCGTGGTCGACCTTAAAGGAAAGGGATAAGTAAGGGATTGGGAAGGGGAGGGGTATTTGGGCCTCCGGATATCTCACTCACCGTACGAAACGCAGCAGCAAGCTGCTACTTTACACCGGTTTTCTGTGAGACAGTGGTAACGACCCGGACGAGCCGGCCCATTCATGCTGTAGACAAAATTGTCTACAGCAATTTCAATGATATTTTTCGTATGTGTAACAGACGAGTTAGAACAGCCGCGCAGTAACATCGATATGAGATTTAGAAAACGCGTGCTCATGACTTTCCCCAGATTTCGTTACAAGTGTATAAACTTCCGTCATCTACTGGAAACTATATCTGTGGACATCGAGTTATGTAATGGAATCCGCCCACACAGTAAATATGGCCATTATTGTAGCTGGCAAACAGCGAGATCAGGCAAATTATAAAATTAAATTGTGTATCATAAAGTTATTAAAACGAACTTTATTTAATAAGTGCTTATTCGTTATACCTCATAAAACAAAGCGATATTTTTAAGCCTCGACCAAAAAAGTCTGTATGTCGGTACCAGGATCTGTGGCATCGTAGCGCTGCTCCGTAATTAATGGAATTATTTCAATAGCGGGTTTTTATACTTGAAAGCTAATTTAACCGAGTGTTAGTTAAGTAACTTTGATCTGATGCTGAAACCAAGCCGTGTTCAGCCTTCAACTCTAATCTACAATTAACAATTATAGTATAATATCGGTCATACTCATCAAATAAGTTTCGATGAATTTGGATAACAGTCTTGTATACAGCATGAATGGGCCTGCTCGTCCGGGTCGTTACCACTGTCTCACAGAAAAACGAGGTAAAGTAGCAGCTGCGGTTTGTATTGTCGTATATCGTTCAAGAGTGGTAATATTTATAATAAATTAGTATTGCACACTTAATTCTTACATTAATCGATGTAAATAGATGTTACTAAAATCGTTGACATTATAATTGTAAAATTAGAAAATCTTTCAATTACAATATCTTGTCTTTAACCTTTTAAAGTAGTCACTTAAATTTTATTTCTTCTGTCAGTCTACCAAATTACAAAAAAAGAACATTAATTTATGTAAATTTAGTTAAAATATGACAGGTGTATGTTCAGCTAAGTGGTGCGACGATAAAAATATATTTTATGGCTCTAGAATCTAGATGAAAGATATAATGCTACTAATTAAACATAAAGTTAGGTAATTAATTGGTAACACGTAATTTATGCGAGCACTGCGCTATAGTGACGTAGGTTAGTATATATGTTGACAAAGATCATGTTTAGTTTCCACTTTTTGCTGGCAGCTCCGCCTGCGAGAATGTCTTTTTCCGGGCTGAAAAGTAATGGCCTACCAAATTCAATCCAAATCCATTTTAGCCGTTAAGACGTGATTGATTCACAAACCATCCAAATTATAAAAAGTAAAATAAAATAAAAAAATGTTATTCAATCAATATGAGATAACGATGTATCTAGTACCTAATATGAGTTAGTCATTTGTCAGTATGGGGTAAGCCCAATGACGTTCTAAGCCAAATGATAATAAATATATACACATAAAAGGAAAATTAATTTAACAAGTAGGTGCCTACTGAATATTGTCAGTATTATTAATTTTATTGATTTAACTGGCAGAAACTTATGGAATACATAAATTATAACCTTGTCTCAGGGAGTGCGTAGATATAAAAACCTGTACTTCAAGAGTCGGTGAATACGTCTTCATGTAATAAATAACGGATTCGAGTACTCGCAATCAAGCAAAAATAGAAATAACCTTACTGTTAACCCCAGCTTCAATTACAAACCCATTTACCCAGGTAAAAATTTTAGTAATTCTGAGTCTAGACCTGATCTCGAAAAGTCTGAAGCTGCAGCCCCATTTGAATTAAGTAAGTATAAGGTAACGTTACTAGGTGGTTGGTTGCTCGTACGCGAGAGGTTGTCTGGGTTGGTACCACCGCCTTGTTTATTCTTGACGGTAAGCAACAATGTGTAAGCAATGCTATGTTTCGCTTTAAAGGATATTTAATCCAGTGAAATCATTGGGAATTATGAGACGTACGACGACGAGCGTAGTGCAATGCCATGCAGTGCTTTGTAATCCAAGGTGTTGCATTATGGGCAAGCGAGCGACCTGCTCGTCTCGTTATTCAGGCTAAATAAGTTGTTTGACAACAGCCGTGATCGACAGCTCATAGAGTCCTATGAACTTGAAACTTACAAACTTTCACTGACTGGGCACCTGTACAAAGTTTAACTAGTTCTAACACATTGTTTCTGAAAGCTTCAGTGGTCGGACGAGGGTTGAAAACTTATCGAGTTGGATTTTCATGATGTGATAAATGATTTTATGTTCCAAAATAACTTCTATTAAGCTGGTCTTACAAGTTATCCAGAGTTAGTTAAGAGATAAAACCCCAGAATTAGAAAGCTACCGTCCTACCGCCAGTCACGTTTTTTTTATTGTCTTCGTAGGCAAGATTGCGGCTCGCCTGTTGGTAAACGGTCACGACCCCTCATGGATTTCTGCGTTACCAGGACAGTCAAAACGCTGCTTAAATTTTGAATTGTGTCTATAAATGGAAATTTTGATTTACTAGTATAATGTTGTACTAGCTTCTGCTCGTGGCTCTGCCCGGGTGACCCTCTTTTTGTCTACAGCATGAATGGGCCTGTGAAGATGGTGTTAGTACCATTATTTCACAGAAAACGACGTGAAGTGGCAGATTGCAGTTTCGTTTTATAAGATGAGTGAAATAACCGGAAACTCAAATCAACTCCCCTTTCCGACACCCATTCCTTTCATTAAAGGTCAGCAACGCATCTATGATTCTGGCATTACGGACGCTTATGAACTGTGGAGATCACTTACCGTCCGATTACCAGCCTCTGATATAAAAAAAAACTTTATGAGGTTCCGTTCAGCAATTCTAGAATACTCATACAAACAAATTTTCAAACTACACCGCTTTATAATATCAGTGTAGAATACAATATCCATTATATTAGTGTAGAAATATTAATTATCAACAGAAACCTCGTTTTTCTCACAATAGAGGGCAGTAGTACATCACTCGACATAAAATCGAATCGCCAAGAATAAGGGGCTAAGTAAATACAACCGAGGTCGATGCAGACCCAAAATTATCGCGTAAATGATGGACCGCGACCGACAATTACCGAACTTATAATTGAAATAAAGTCCCAGAAAGATAATTGAATGCGTAAACGCAAAAGTATTGGTTTTGTATAAAAACTTTCCAAAATTACTAGCTGTTTTAGTCGAGAAACACGAGCCCGCTCCCACTACGTAAACGTTAATAAATATTATATTGTATAATTATATAACATATCTTACATTGAATGTTATAAGAAGGCTGTTATTTGTAATTTCAAGTGCTATATTTACGAGAAATCTTGATCGGTGTTCTCGAAATCGATAGGAATAAATATCATACAAAATTTTAAAATAATTGTATTTATATATTTACACACATGCATACGCACTCAGGCCTGTAATCCCCGAAGGGGTAGGCAGAGGTGTAACCAATACACCCACATTTCACCGAGCGTATCACCGTTCCATAATGTGAAAGGGGGCGAGCCTATCACCATACCGGGCACAAATTCCAGACTCCGGGCTAATACTGAGCATTTCGTAATAGAAAAACCCAATACCACTTTACCCGACCCGGGGATCGAACCCGAGACCTCACGTTAGCTTAATCGTAACGCGTACGCATTACAACTGCGCCACCGAGGCAGTTTATATATTTATAGATATTATTCATAGTAATATATTACACATGTACTGTTGGAAAGTATTCAGTATTTAGCTCAGTAAAATCTTCGGCCGTGTTATAACTAATTCCTTATAATAAGGAAATTATAATTATAATGACGTCACTACAATATAGTTACTATATTTATGATAACAATTTCCTTAACAGACAGTAAAATTTAATTACTTGGGCTAGTGTTATGGTTATTGTTAACTATTTATCAGCTGCCACCACAGACCAAAGATGAAAACTAAATGCCGTATTACTTCGCCGATGACTTCATAAAAGGAGGTTTTCAATTTCTCCACCAATTGTAGTCCGATTTGGTTGGAAAAAATTTCAATCGATAGAGTTTAGCTGCGATGTGGTTCCAAACTTGGTTAAGATGTGATGACGGAGTACGGAGTATAAAAATGAAACTCCGCAACGGATAACAGCATAGTCATCGCGATTGTGTTTTTGTATTGGAATGGCATGTAAGCCATAACAGTCTACACACATAGCATCTACCACAATAACATACAAAATTGAAAAATAAAAAGTTTAACAAAATTTAAAAACTGACTTCAAAAATAACAATAATAACAACAATAACAATTTTTATAAGTCATTGTAAAAGTCGGTGGCGGTGCAGCTGCCGGTTTTTAAGTTTTGTTAAACTTTTTATTTTTAATGTTTTAGTGGTTTTATTGCTACGGCATTTAAATGTAATTTTTTTGAAGTCAGTTCAAAGTTGGCACGCTTTTTTTTCATACAGTTTGTAGGATTGAGTTCCGAGTACCTACAGAAGTTTTCGCGTCTACACATTCTCACTTTATTAAATTTTTGTTGGCCGATATAAAATTCTCAATATCCGACCGTCCGCGCGGTGCAATTTGCATTAATATGTACTCGCTGTATCGACAGCATGACTGGTTCGCAGACCGGGGAAAATTATAACGAAGAGCCAAAACTTTCGCATTGAAACTCTAGTTGCCATAGTTCTACGGTTCGGCTTATGACAGTTTGATTTAAAGTTTGTAGTTTCGTGCACTGTTGGCCAGTGTTACATTTAATTTGAAAATTAATTAATCGGTAAAATATCGACGAATAAGCGTGACGACAGTGCTACTGATGAGTAGATCGGCGACTTATAGTTGTCACATTCTAAATAAGACGTGATAATTTCGATATACGAACGACTATGTACCATTCAATATTATAAGTGTCATAATTGCGCTGTTGACGTTGCTTCTAGGCAACGATGCAGCATTAAGCTGAGTGTCAGCCAATTTCCACACATTAATTTAGAAATATTATTATCGATTCTTGTATTTGTGTCCTTTGTTGTAAGTGTGGAAATAAATGCATTTTCTTTCTTTCTTTCTTTTCTAATTGACTGTTATACTAGGTGGTAGGTCCCTCATATGCGAGGCCGTCTGTGCTGTCACAGCTTTGTCTATTTCTCCCGCCAAGCAGTATGTAAGCATCAGTTTTTCGGTTTGAAGGATCCTGAAGATTGAAGCCAGTTAAATTACTGGACATACTTAACATCTTACGAGTATATCTCGAGGTGACGACAGCAGTCCAAGCCATACAATGCTTTGTAATTCAAGTTTCTGTGTGGTTGCTTCTGTTTATGGGCAAGCATGGCGCTTACCATCAGGAGAGCGACCAGCTCGTTTCATCATTTAGGTTAAAAAAAAAATACTCGCATAGGCAGGTTTTAAAAAACCTGCATGAGCCAGCGTGATAGACTTTAGCCTGTCCCGTCTAATTAGTAGAAAAGCCCGTGCTTCGCAATGGGTCAATAGTGGTACGACATCAACATCAACAAAAATACTAGCCCTGTATTATACACGTCCCACTGCTGGGCACGGGCCTCCTCTACTAAATAAAAGGGGTTAGGCATTAGTCCACCACGCTGGCCTAATGCAGGTTGGCAGACTTCACGTACCTTCGAAATTCTAATGAAGAACTTCCCAGGTATGCAGGTTTCCTCACGATGTTACCTTCACCGTTTCAGCAAGCGATAATTAACAATTAATACACGCATTACTTAGAAAAGTCAGACGTGTATGCTCTTGAGGCTGGTTTCGAACCTGCGATTTTAGTCTCGACAGTCCGTACCACTCGCCACTATCGTGATAGCTATGACTGCTTTGAGTGGTACAAACAAGAGATATATTATATAGGTAGGTTTGACTATATTAGAATATGTAGAAAGAAAAAATTACATTGGTCGGGACTCGGCAGCCTATTGCACATCTGGATGCAATAATCTACAAGTCGAATCGCTATATTATACAATCTAATCTCTTTCATTTTCAATTACATTCGTTAACAGGTTACGGTCGATAAGACCTGAATGATTATGAGCTATTTACCTCCACTTTATAGTGTTAGTACGACATGAGCACTTGGCAGCTGCCAATAGAAAGACCGTCAGATGTTACCAATTGCCTTTAATACTATAATGGCATTATCAAATTGTGCGTCTGGATTCTTATCCGTCCGTAGCAATCGATAAAACTGATCTGAGGGGCTAGCACGAATAATTTGCGAGAACGTATTCGTATCGAAATGTCAAAAAATTGTTTGAATCTTCATACAAATGCTAGCGTTCTCGATTCGAATACTTATTCGCGTAAGTTGTTCGTGCTTGCCCCCCTGTTCTAAGGTTCATATTATTTTACTATAAAGATATTTTAATATCATTATCTACATAAAAAAATGTTTTTTGATTTTTCTTAATCAGATTATTTATTATATTTATGCCGGTTTAGTCTGCAGGGTGACCTACACCCGTGAATCTAGCATACCATCAAGCTCCGGCTCGGAGAGATCCATATACAGATGCCCCGTATTAATAAAAAGGGCTTAATTTATTTAATAAATATAATAACGAGACCTATGTTAAATTTGAGTATTAAATGATACTGTCCATTATTTATAAAACCCAATTGTGACACAATGGCAAGACCATTATAAATTTTCCTCAACTTATTCACTTTCCAACAGGTAATGCTGCAACGCGGCATAATTTGTCAAAAATTCATCGTACACGCTTGTACACTTTTGACAAAGTGGTAGTCGCAAATGTACGTATAAAGTTTCATAAAATGTATGCGCTCACATCGCTTACAGTCAAAATGTGTCGCGCCGATATGGGGCGCAATAAAAAATTTGACAGCGCCCCGTTAAATTGGCCGTAAGTGGATTCGGGTATTAATCTTAATGTATTTGTTTGGTGGAAATATTTTTGAACGTTTTTGTGTCTGATACAATGCGTAATACCAGAAGTCTGTGGTGATAATTTATATTTGCATGTGTGCGTGAATGTTGTGCATGAGTTTATTTTTGGATTAATTGTGTGTCAAGTTAGTGATACAGTACGTTCACCAAATTATAGATACTTCAGCTCATTTATGTGTGTGGTGATGTATAAGGTTTGTATGAATTTGTGCCCGGTATGGCGATAGGCTAGCCCCCTATCACATCATGGGACTGAAGTTCAGCGAAATGTGGGTGTACTTGTTGTAACCAGTACACCCACAGCTTGTGAGAGGTGTACCTCGTGCGTATGTATGTAATTCGCCTAACAGAAAACCTCACAAAGAATATGCAAGTTTTTGCCTACAAATGACAGAGTTTCATTGAGTGAATGCAGCTATTAGCACATGACTACCCACTCTCACTCGCATCTACATAAAGCAACAATTACTCGGACAATCCACACATACATTACTTATACTAACTTGCGATTGATTGGAGACTTCATTTGCTATTCCTTAATATCCATTTCTAATGAACGATCTTAATTTATTAATAAATAAATAACACCCAACAGTCACACACAGCCCTGACCGCACAGTAAGATACGAGTCTTGTGTCGTGGGTACCAGGAACTACGAGAGACTTTCGGTCTCACAACACCCAGGCCCGAAACAAATATTTATGGATCAGACAAACATTTGTCTCGGTGTGGGATTCGAACCCACGACCTCTCGATTCGCAGCCGGTACTGACCCACTGCGCCATGGAGGCTGCCAATTTGGATATCAGGTCAGGATATAAATGTTAAGCGATTCTGAAATCTTACCGACGATCTTCCAATATTCCCAACTCGCCTGTGTGAATCATCTTTACAAATAAAATTCAGTTAGGAAAAGTTGCTAGTTGGCAAAACAATATTTTTTCCGCATCTACATGGATATCAAAGACTTTTTCAAGATAGCTGATTCAGGACCTTGCCGTAACTAAATAAGTTATCCCGGCCACTACATCAGTATTCATCGAGTCCTACAGTTCCATATTACGTAACTTTTAGGATATCTGTTCGTAGTTTAATGATATTTGCTAGCCATTGGGGAAATATGTAACTTTTGCTTTTGCGTATAGAAAGAAGGAAAAACGTTTATTTGACGTATATAGAGACACACACCTCAATAGGGTAGTTTCCGATATTGAATTTTATACATTATTTTCTAAGCAATAGCAAATGATACGCAAAAGGAACTCTTTTATGAAAACACAATCAAAATTGGTGCATAAATGTGCCCGCAGTTATGACTTTAAATATTGGTATGAGGAAAAGTGGGTGCGTAGTAGGGATATCTGACTTTCTCGCTTGCACGCGTGCACCATAATGAACATTTTACACAGTGACGTCAAAGTTTGCGTCGTCTGTCATTTGACAATTACCCCTTCTACAGGATTTGAATGGCTTCTAACTTATTTATTTTTGGTCCGATTTATAAAATTCTTTCTGCAATAGATTTTAAATTGTAAATTATTGATTTAAATAATTAAAAAAATCTAGTCAACTACCCTATTAACACAAATAGAAATAATGAAAAAAAAACACATTACAGTGACATAACAAACAAGGGACATAAACGAAAGAGAAGAAAGCAAAGTAATTAAACAAAGTAGGCACCAAATAAGTAAGTAATATAGACAGCGTGTGTCTCCCGAGTTTGCCGAAAAGGTTCTAGTTCAGCGTATATTTAAGTTTTTCTCATAAAGTAGCTTTTGCTCGCAGCTACGCCTGCGTGAACGACCTTTTCAGGGATAAAAAGTACCCTATGACCTAATCCAAGCCATGGACTACCTGTGTGGCAAATTTCACTAAAACTGTTCAGCCGTTAAGGCGTGATTGACTAACAAACGAGTGGTAGAGCCACGCTGTACACAGTTTTGTCTACAGCATGAATGGGCCGGCTCGACCGGGTCGTTACCACTGTCTCACAGAAAACCGGCGTAAAGTGGCAGCTTGCTGCTGCGTTTCGTACGGTGAGTGACATATCCGGAGGCCCAAATCCCCCTCCCCTTCCGAATCCCTTAATTCTCCCTTTCCTTTAAGGTCGGCAACGCGCCCATGATTCTTTTGTTATTTTGGGCGATGGAGATCACTTACCATCAGGTGACCCACTTGCTCGTTTTCAGGCCTATGCAATAATTAAAAAAAACAAACATCCAAATTCACAAACTTACAAACATCCAAACTTTTACATTTATAATAGTAGTAGGATAGTATGACTAATAGGATTATTTACCAGCATGAGATGATGAATAGCGAAAAGCTGGAATGGAACGGACTGCCCAGACGAAAGTAGCAGGTTCGAAACCGGCACTAAGAAAAAAAAGGTGAGATTTTCTACCAATAGAGATATAACAAATACAATAATCCACACATTCCACACTGAGCAACATTCAATCGTCGATTGTACTATTATGCCGGACCCTGCTTAATCACCATATTACAATCAGGACGAAACGGACGAATAAAGTCGGCAAGCTGCGCAGTCGCAATAAACATGATCCATTCAACTGACCGTCAAACGGACGGGTTAAGTGAAATACTCGGTACATGTAAATTCTACGCAACTATTTGATTGAGGGTATTAA